>CM069159.1:35719699-36379699 GCA_035221665.1 Okamejei kenojei | reverse complement strand
CCCCGCCCCCTCACCCCCCTCCCCTCCCGCTCCCCCACCCCTCCCCTCCCCCTCACCCCTCCTCTCCCCCTCACCCTCCCTCCCCTCCCTCACCCCTCCCCTCCCTCACCCCCCTCCCCCCTCACCCCTCCCCCTCACCCCTCACCCCTCCCCCTCACCCCTCCTCTCCCCCTCACCACCCCCTCACCCCTCCCCCCTCCCCCTCCCCCCCCCTCCCCCTCCCCTCCCCTCCCCCTCCTCTCCCCCTCACACCCCTCACCTATCCCTCACCCCTCCCCCCCCTCCCCCTCCCCATTGCCTTTCCCTCTCTCCATTTCACACGATGTGCTCTCTCACCTCTCAGAAATTGGACTTCCTATTGATTTTAAGCCAAACCGATAAGCGTAGACTGTACGCAGTGTCTTCAAACACCCTGGGTCGGGAGTGAAGCTGTCTGCAAGGCAGCCCAGAGCTCTCAGGCATGAGCTAGATGCACACTAAAACCTCTTGTGTTTTACCCAATCAGTCACTGCAAGCACAGCCATGGTGGAGATCAGAAACAGTGATGCAAATGCTTTTGTGCAGGAAGGAACTGCAGATGCTGGTTTAAAGCGAGGATAGACACAAAAAGCTGGAGTAACTCAGCAGGACAGGCAGCATCTCTGGAGAGAAGGAATGGGTGACGTTTTGAGTCGAGACCCTTCTTCAGCCCTTCCAAGCTAATCCTTAGAACTCAATTCTTCCAGATCCAGTAACATCTTTGTAAATCTTTTTGGCAACTTTTCCAGTTTAACAACATCCTTCTACAGCGGTGGTTCTCAACCTTGCTTGCCCCATGCATCCCTTTCACCATATGTCAGAATATCATTCCCCCCCTCCTTTCCAAGATTGTCCGCCTCAAATTGTAACCGATGCATACTGAATTTTGTGCCGCCCTGGGGAGCTCAAAGGCAATAGAAAGATCAACATTCTAACAGTTTGAGTTTGCTAATGTGTGGTCCCAATGCCCCTCCTGAAAACCTGAACCCCCCCCCCCCCCCCGGGGGGAATTCCCCCCTGGTTGAGCACCCCTGTTCTACAGCGTGGTGACCACAACTGTACACAGTTCTCCAATTATGGCAAAACGGCACCAATTCCGTCTCTCCAGCTGAGTTACTCAAGCTTTTAGTGTCTTTCTTTGATGCAGACCCTTTTAGTTGCTCCGAAAAGTTCAGCATCAAGCTGGATGTTTGATAAACCAAGCAGAAGAGGTCTACGTGTGAATGTGAAGGCTATGATTAGAACTGGTGCCACAAAGAACTGCATTATACACAGTGAAATCAACAGTGGGATGTTGCCATGAAACTTGGTCGAGGTGGGGCAGTGGATTTGGGACATCGGAAACGTTGTTACCTGGTTTGAAATGATTGCGTGATGTTCAATACAAAATCATCTCTGCCGTTCCCATCTTTTATTTCAAAATATCACACATGCTGCATAATATTCTATTTTTACCAGGATCAAGTTCTGGACTCTCCAGGTTTCTGTTACCGGCTAAATAAGAATACTTCCAAACTCTAGCCTGGCTGTTCCCTAAATAGCACAGTAGACTCATTTACCACAGATACTCTTAAAAGCTGCTGTACATCTCCTGATGTCCTTGTTTCTGTCTCCACGTGCAGTACAGAAACAGGCCCTTTGGCACAAGATAGACACAAAATTCTCTGGAGAGAAGAAATGGGTGGTGCTTCGGGCCAAGGGTCTCGACCTGAAACGTCACCCATTCCTTCTCTCCAGAGAAGCTGCCTGTCCCGCTGAGTTACTCCAGCTTTTTGTGTCTACCTTTGGCATACAGTATCAATGTTGAACCTGGTGCCAACTATTGGCCTTTGCATTCCCTACATACCCATGTGTCTATCTAACAGCTTCTTCAACACCACCATCATATCTGCCTCCACCAGCACCCCTGGCAGCGCGTTCCAGGCACCCACACTCAGTGTGTAAAAGAAAAACGTACCCCGAAATTATTTCTTATCCCCAACTTACCTCCTCTAATCTTTGCCCCTTTCACCATAAAGCTCTGCTCTCTAGTCTTTGACTTTTCCACCATGGGGAAAAAAAGGTTCTGACTTTCTGCCCTACCTATACCAATCAGAATTTTATATATACTTTATAAGTAATACCTTCTAATTCAGGCAGCATTCTGATAAGCCACTTCTGCACCCTCTTCAAAGCCTATACATCCTCCCTATGATGGGGTGACAGAATTGCACAAATTAATCATGAAATAGGAGCAGAATGAGGCCATTCGCCCATCAAATCTACTCCTCCATTCAATCATGGCTGATCTATCTCTCCCTCCTAACCCCATTCTCCTGCCTTCTCCCCATAACCCCTGACACCCACACTAATCAAGAATCTATCTATCTCTGACTCAAAAATATCCATTTGATGGGCTCCACAGCCTTTGTGGCAAAGAATGCCACAGATTCACCAGCTGCAAGATGCACGTGGCCACGGGATTCCTTTGCTGGGAGGAGATTAAAACGCTCATTCCTGGATTGTACACTTGAGCCTTCACCCCGCTTCTCCTCGTCCTCTCCATTTCCCCACAGCTTCTCAGAAATATGACTGATTTAAATGAACAAAAGTGCAGAGGTTTGCTGGTGAGAATCTGAATGTCAGTGCAAAGCAAACTTTCTTGTTTCAAACTTGAAATCCCCGATGGCAGCCCTCACTAAATTAAAAAATAAATATTTCAAAGGGACTGCATTGCTCAATGAACACGTGGAAGAAGAGAGCGTGATGTTCTTCGGTGTAAACCAGCATCTGCAGCTCCTTCCTGCATGAGAGAGAATCAAAGGCAGAGACTTGGGAAGGGAATCTGGAGCTAAGGTCACTGCTGCCAAGGCTGGGTCAATGGAGCTCGGAGATGTCAGGAATGCCGTACGTCCTGAATTAACCCAGGGATTGTTGTGTGTTTGAGGGATGGGGGAGACTGGAGTTGGGGACGAATAACTCCCAAGAAGCTGTAAACACACAGCATTTAAAAACTGAAATAGACAGAGTGCTGGAGTAACTCAGCGAGCGGGTCAGGCAGCATCTGTGGAGAACATGGATAGGTGACGTTTCACAGAGTGCTGGAGTAACTCAGCGAGCGGGTCAGGCAGCATCTGTGGAGAACATGGATAGGTGACGTTTCACAGAGTGCTGGCGTAACTCAGCGGGTCAGGCAGCATCTGTGGAGAACATGGATAGGTGACGTTTCACAGAGTGCTGGCGTAACTCAGCGGGTCAGGCAGCATCTGTGGAGAACATGGATAGGTGACGTTTCACAGAGTGCTGGCGTAACTCAGCGGGTCAGGCAGCATCTGTGGAGAACATGGATAGGTGACGTTTCACACAGTGCTGGCGTAACTCAGCGGGTCAGGCAGCATCTGTGGAGAACATGGATAGGTGACGTTTCACACAGTGCTGGCGTAACTCAGCGAGCCGGTCAGGCAGCATCTGTGGAGAACATGGATAGGTGACGTTTCACAGAGTGCTGGAGTAACTCAGCGGGTCAGGCAGCATCTGTGGAGAACATGGATAGGTGACGTTTCACAGAGTGCTGGCGTAACTCAGCCGGTCAGGCAGCATCTGTGGAGAGAAGGAATGGGTGACGCTTCGGGTCGAGCCCCTCGTCAGATCCGAAACTTCACACATTCCGTCTCTCCAGAGATGCTGCCTGTCCCGCTGAGTTACTCCAGCATTTTGTGTTTATCTTCGATTTAAACCAGCAGTTCCTTCCCACACCTTTAAAAACGGAGACCTTGCCAGACAGGGGAGATCAGCTAGCGAAGGAATGATGGTGGACTGACCTCAGTGGGAACTAGGATGCAGGCACCAGAGTTTTGGATAGTCTTGTTTATGGAGGTTATAAAGCCTCCATAAACCATGTTACTTCAGGTATCCACCCCACCTGAAGTAACATCAATCTGAGATATTTTTAGCCGCTGTTACGTCACAAAGATAACCTGGAGCAGTTTGTTTAGTTCCAATGTCAGGCAATGTGGGATTCCATTTCAGGGCTGCCGTGCTGACAGGTTATACAGGGAGGGAGTGTTGTTTGAAGCATGTGTCACTGGCCATCTAGAAATAATGAAAGTCTTAAGATAATTATTCCAAAATAGCACCCAACCCAGCTGACTATTTGTGAGATCGTCACGGAAGTGGATCGACAATCTCACATTACAATCGCTCAACATTTATATATCTCTACATTGTAAATGAGTCAATTGTAATCTTGTATTGTCTTTCTGGTGACTGGTTAGCGCGCAACAAATGCTTTTCACTGTACCCCAGTACACACGACAATAAACTACATAAACTAAACTATTTCTGCAAGCTGATGGGAACGTTACATAAAACCATAGAAACACACAAAATGTTGGAGTAACTCAGTGGGTCAGGCAGCATCTCTGGAGAACATGGATAGGTCTTGTCTGGACTATTCCCTGAAGGTGAGACCCAGCCCAAAATGTCACCTATCCATGCTGTGCAGAGATGCTGCCTGACCCTCTAAGTTACTCCAGTGTCGTGACTTTCTTGGGTACAAACCAGCATCTGCACTTCCTTGGTATCACATAAAACCACACTTGTCTTCTCCAGCCTTGCTCATGAGGTCAAAGTCGAGCGTCCACAGTCTCTGCAGAGAGAGACACAAGGTGACGACATAGGTAGTGAAACCACATTCACACGGCCGAGATATGAAATCGTTCAGTAATGCTTCAATTTCACAACTCCTCCAACTCCACATAGACCGAGCAAAACATTTATTATCTATTTAATTCCCAACAGTCCTGTAACCCATGGCAATCCTTCCACCTCCTCAATTCTGGACTCTTGCATCTCCTTCATCTTAATCCCTCTTATGTTGCTGGCTGCGTTTCCAGCAGCCTCCGTCTTGAGCTCTGCAAACCTCCCAGCCCCTTCCCTTCCTTTAAAACGCTTACACCTCTTTCTCCAAATATTTGATCACACAAGTGTGAAAGCAGTCCATCCTTTCACACAAAGGGTGGTGGGTGTATGGAACGAGCTGCCAGAGGAGGTAGTTGAGGCTGGGACTATCCCAACAATTAAGAAACAGTTAGACAGGTTTGGAGGGATATGGACCAAATGCTGACAGGTGTAGATGGGACATGTTGGGGCGAAGGGCCTGTTGGAAACTGTATCACTTGATGACTCTATGCTACCTCCTTTGGCAGCTCAGTACCAAATCTTATTTGATGCTGTTCCTTAGAGGCTCTTGTGCAGATTTGTTCTGTTGTGTATTAGTTGTCTCTGTTGTGGGTTTGTCTGTAGTGGCTGAAGCAGAAACACTCCACAATATACACCCCAGTTCCCAGTCTTTGGTACCTTAGCAATCAGCTTGGCATGATGAGACATTCTAAACAAAATACAGTGCTGGACTAACTCAGCAGGTCAGGCAGCATCTCCGGTGGACATCGATAAGTAACATTTAGGCTCTTGAGACCTTGAGTCAGGAAGAAGGGACCCGGCGCAAAACGACACCTATCCATGTTCTCCACAGATGCTGCCTGACCCGCTGAGTTACTCCAGCACTGTGTGAAACGACACCTATCCATGTTCTCCACAGATGCTGCCTGACCCGCTGAGGTGTACACCTATCCATGTTCTCCACAGATGCTGCCTGACCCGCTGAGTTACTCCAGCACTGTGTGAAACGACACCTATCCATGTTCTCCACAGATGCTGCCTGACCCGCTGAGTTATTCCAGCACTTGGGGTCTTATTTTGTCAAGCAGCGTCTACAATTCCTTGTGTCTGCTTTAAACACCATAAGCCAACGATCTAAGCACACCAACAAAAAGTCTCTGCAGTGTATAGGAATGTCATGTTTCTGCTGATCAGATCAAATAATCTAGTGCCATGGTTTTGCTTCCATTCGTAGTTCCATATCTGTGGGTTTAGTATGTAAAGTGCTGTCAGCTGCGCATATATGAATATGTGATCTCGTATTTACATCTTTTGTACCTTCTGCCTTCCTTTTTTCATTCCTTTTCTGCCTTCTGTCTTAAACAAAACTTGAAAATCCATCAGTGATCAGCCAGCTGCTGAACAAGAACAGGTTGATATTTCACCCTCTGCATGGGTGGAGCGTTTGTCCTGGAGATTTGTGCCATCTGGGTTTTGTTCCTTAATGTTTGATCTAACACAGATCAAGGTACGCAACTGCCAGCACATTTGTATTCTGTTAGTGAGATGGTTGTATTTACTTCAAAGCTTTGCTGCAAACAGAATCTATAATGGGATCGCCTGAAATCAAACCGCATCATCAATTGGCCAGCTGTCACAGGTGGTTTGAACTGCTCTAACCAAGTACCCGTGAAGTCACGGGATGCTGCAGAAACAATCACTGGCTGGCTTGAAGATTGTACGTGGGAGCCCTGCTCCCCACACATCAGGGTGGGAGTGGTGATATGAGCCATGCTGAATGCCTGGTCCTTCTCTGTCTGACAAACGGTGGCCAAGGCCAAGGAGGGCCATGGACAAAGCAACAGTCACAACCAAAACAGCTGAACACATGTTGGGATTGGGCCATGAGGACAGTTGGTATTGTGAACCCAAATGAAGTAGATTTGTTTCAGAGCATGACATTGTAGAGTGGAGTAGTGAGTGTGGAATAGGAGATACTCATGATTTGGGTCTTTAGTTTCCAAATTTCTTCAATTATTGTCAATTATTGCATCTTCCTCCCAGGGTGGAAATGTTAAATACTAAAGGGCATAGATTTAAAATCCAAGGGGGGGAGTTTAATGGAGATGTGAGGGGCAATGTATTGATGCACAGTGAGTGGTCGGTGCTTGGGACAGTGCCAGGGCTGGTGGTGGAGGCAGATACGAGAGTGGTGTTTAAGAAGCCTTTAGACAGGCACGTAAACAGACCAGAGATGGAGGGATACGGATCACAAGGGGGCAGAAGGGATTAGTTTAATTTGGCATCATGTTCGACACAGTCATCATGAAGGGCCGGGTTGTACTATTCAAAGTTCCATGCTCTCACAATGCTGGTTGATGAACGAGAGCGTTCATGGTTAATACACTCCACATGGCCTTGGCAGCAGATTATATCTCTGCTGACGTTGTAAAGCCTGGCTGAGAGATATAATATCTAGACCACAAACTCTCAACCTCAACTCCCAGGTCTGGGAAGAGCCTTTGGGATGGTATGGACAACCTTGAGTCCATCTATGGGCAGCACACGTCATATATTGGCCTCATCCTCCACTTCAGAACTGGAGTAGAAGCAAGGCATCAAACCGTAGGGACTGCCTAAGAAGGAGAAGCAGAGTCCAGGACAGTGGTCTGGTTTGGCAGACCGGCATCAGTGAAGGACTGGGTTCTTGTTATAGCATTGCTGGCTGTTTTCTAATCCCTCACCCTCCCACTGGCAGGACCGCGGATCACGCATCTGAGGGGCTGGAGAGTCGCTCGCTCACATAACCGCAGCGTGAAAACTGTTGCACGTATTGTCATAAATGATGTTGTGAAAGGTTCTATTCAAAGAGCAGTCAGTGAACATCCTGGACACGTTCAGTTCATAATGGAAAGGTCAAGGATGTGTGTGTTTTGTGGAACAAATCCCACCTGTTACATTCAGAAAGATGCCTTTGATTCATTCACGGTGTGAGGACCAAGGATCAGTGGTGGCTCGCTTGCCTGGAGATATATCAGAAGTCCCCAGTTACCATCCAGAGCACGCTACCCAAGTGTACAACCAGGGGCATGAGCTCAAAAACATTGCTGGGTGTTGCACTGCTGACCTGTGGCACTACTGCACTGTGTAGCACAGATCTGCAGGTGCTGCTTTAAAGCTGGTGTAACCCAGGCGAGTTAATCCAGCATCGTGCACTACTGCTCTGTCAGGCGGGGGCATTGCCTTTCAGGGAAACTTCAGTTGTCTCTGGGACAAGATCACGTGTGGGGTTGCAGTCAACAAAATCATGCAAGGAATCGATCGGGTAGACGCACAGAGTCTTTTGCCCAGAGTAGGGGAATCAAGAACCAGAGGACATAGGTTTAAGGTGTGGGGGGGGAAGATATGTTTTGACACAAAGGGTGGTGTGTGTGGAAGGAGCTGCTGGAAGTAGGTAGTTGAGGCAGTTGGTATTGCAATGTTTAAGAAACGTGGATAGGATAGGTTTAGAAGGATCTGGGCCAAACGCGGGCAGGTGGTCTAGTGTAGATGATGCATGGTCATAGAACGATGAGCGTGTGAGGTGTCTTGGACATGGGTAGGGAGGGTTTGGACCATGTCTTGGTTGGCATGAACAAGTTGGGCCGAAGGGTCTGTCTCCACATTGTATGAATCTAAAGATGTGGGATGTGAGTTTTTGAAGTGAATTGGGAGATACAGAATGGGACCAGGCCCTTCGGGCTGCCCAGTCCAAACTGGCTATTGATCACTCGTTCACACTAGTTCTATGCTATCCCACTTTCCCATTATCCGCTCCTTACACACTAGTGGAAATTTACAGAGGCCAATTAACCTAAAACCCCCCACGTCTTTGGGATGTGGGAGGAAACCAGAGCACCCGGAGGAAACCCACGTGGTCACAGGGAGAAGCTGCACACAGACTTCACCCGACGTCTGGATTGAACCCAGGTCTCTGCTGCATTCAGGCAGCAGCTCTACCCGCTGCGCTGCTGGGCCCAGCCAATATTCACCTTTCATTCAGTTACCAACAAAATGATTACTTGATCATGATGACTCCCCCCTCCAAAACGTCCAACTTTCCTCCCCCCCCCCACCCCCCTCTCTTCCATACCCTTCCTTCCCCTGTGTCCTACCTGGACTCTCACCTATTTCCCCGCTCCAAACCCCCTCCCTCCCTTCCACTTTCCTCCCTCTGGCTTAATGATCCAAAACTCCTCACGATTATCTCATACCATCTGTCCTTAACTCTGGACTTTGTTCCATTCATCTGCCTATCAAACCTTTCCCCTGACCCATGTTGCCCTATTATCTGCCCTGCTTTGAACTGCCTCTGCCCCTTTTCCAGCTTCCTTCTCCCCTCTCCCACAGTGTTCATCAGAGATGCTGCCTGACCTGCTGAGATACTCCAGCACTTTATGTTATTTTGTGTGTTAGCCAGCATCTGCAGTTCCTTGTTTCTACATGATCAATGTGCTGTTTTGTGGGACAACACTTGCAGAAATGGTTCCCATTCCAACTACCTGCTTTGCTCACTTGTGATATTCTGAAGGGTGTGAAATGCACCCATTCTGAAGAAGGGTCTCGACCTGGAACGTCACCTATTCCTTTTCTCCACAGATGCTGCCTGACCCACTGAGTTACTCCAGCATCTTGTGTCTTTCTTCAGTGTATACCAGCATCTGCAGTTCCTTCGTACACATCTTACCAATGCCAATCTTGTTTGCCTGACCTAACAGTGGTGAGAGGCCACATCTAACTCCTTGTGACTCCAGGCCGGGACTTTCCACCCAGTCACAAACCAGCTCTGATCAGTCACATCTAAATGACGTCAAGTTGGGAAAGCGGGAAGTAACATGGGATCTGGGGGTCCTTGTTCATCAGCCTATGAATGTAAGCATGCAGGTACAGCAGGCAGTGAAGAAAGCGAATGGCATGTTGGCCTTTATAACAAGAGGAATCGAATATAGGAGCAAAGAGGTCCTTCTGCAGTTGTACACAGCCCTAGTGAGACCACACCTGGAATATTGTGTGCAGTTTTGGTCCCCTAATTTAAGGACAAACATTCTTGCTATTGAGGGAGTGCAGCGTAGGTTTACAAGGTTAATTCCCGGGGTGGCGGGACTATCATAATTTGAGAGAATGGAGCAGCTGGGCTTGTATACTCTGGAGTTTAGAAGGATGAGAGGGGATCTCAATAAAACATATAAGATTGTTAAGGGTTTGGACACTCTAGAGGCAGGAAACATGTTCCCGATGTTGGGGGAATCCAGAACCAGGGGCCACAGCTTAAGAATCAGGAGTAAGCCATTTAGAACGGAGACGAGGAAACACTTTTTCTCACAGAGAGTGGTGAGTCTGTGGAATTCTCTGCCTCAGGGGGCGGTGGAGGCAGGTTCTCTGGATGCTTTCAAAAGAGAGCTAGATAGGGCTCTTAAAAATAGCGGAGTCAGGGGATATGGGGAGAAGGCAGGAATGGGGTACTGATTGGGGATGATCAGCCATGATCACATTGAATGGCTGTGCTGGCTCGAAGGGCCGAATGGTCTACTCCTGCAGCTATTGTCTATTGTCTATTTCATTTTGTGCAAGTCCACTCAAATAAGGTTTGCAGCTTAATCCTTTAAACTTGTTCATTTCAATGAACAATCATATCTTTAAGCAGCAGGTATGGTGAAGTAATTATCTAGCATTTGATGCCAGACTGTCTAGTTGAGTCACTACATAGTTTCCAGAATTCCTTAATTCACTCTATTGACTTTAATGTAGTGCATCTCTAGGCAGAACACTTTACTGTTTCATCCCAGGGATAAAAATTACTAAGATAGAGATGGAACCTTTGTCAATTTTCTGAGCCTGTCTACATAATTTGCTCAGCAGAATTCTGTGGCATGGTGGCGCACGGTTGCTGCATCTCTGGGGGAGAGAAGGAATAGCTGACGTTTTGGGTCGAGACCCAGGGATGCGGCCCGTCCCACTGAGTTACTGCAGCTTTTTGTGTCCATCTTCGCTCTAAAGCAGCATCTGCAGATTCTTTCTACACATAGCTATCAACATGGGCTTTTTGGCAGACATGTATAAGGTATAAGTTGTCTTTACTGCAGAGAGGGATGTTTTGGATAAATGGTTTATCAATGCGAACATTTTTTAATCCTTTGCCTATCTGAGCACGTAGTGGCTTCATGCTGGGATAGTATTGGGAATAATAAAACAAACTTACCTGTCTCCACTTTAGCCAAAGGCACAGATACATCAAACAAACAATTATTAAAGATGAGTGCTACAGCATGGAATGGCATCATGTGGCTCATCATATCTGGATGATCCAATTACCCCATCCCCTGGCCCTTCCCCATGGCTTTCTCAATTATTCCATTCATCATTTGAAACTAATAGTCCACTGACTGCAACTCTAGTTGGTAGCTAATTATTTGTGTTTTGTTCTCTACATTTTCATTCAAACTTGGGATCTTTGCCAAACCCATGCAGACACAGTAGACAAGGGATAACAAGGATTGGATGTCACGTTGCAGTTGTACAAGGCACAATTGGAGTACTGTGTATAGTTCTGGTCGTCATGCTGTAGAAGGATGGTGTTAAACTGGAAAAGTTGCCAAAAAGATTTACAAAGATGTTACTGGATCTGGAAGAATTGAGTTCTACGGATGAGCTTGGATGGGCTGGAACTTTTTGCCTTTAGTGTAGGAGGCTGAGGGGTGACCTTATAGAGGTTATAAAACCATGAGGGGTGTAGATAAGGTGAATGATCACAGTCTTTTTCCCAAGGTAGGAGTGTTTAAAACTAGAAGGCATGAGTTTAAGGTGAGCAAGGAAAGATATAAAGAAACATAAGGAGCAGACTAGGCCATTTGGCTACCCCACCATTCTATCTATCCTTCTATCGATTCTATCGATCTATCTTTCCTGTTTGACCCCAGTCTCCTGCCTTCGCCCCATAACCCCCGACATCATTACTAGTCAAGAATCTGTCAATCTGTTTCCGCGCTGAATAGCTTTGTGATTCAACTCCATTGAACTTGGGCCATGTTTCAAAGGAAAGACACCTTAACTTTAATGTCATGCTAAGGATATTGGGGTTTATTCTAAGAAATATTCCTGCAATCAATCACTTGGGAAAGCAAATGCAGATTAGGTGAAACACCTCCATTCAGTCCACAAGAGTGACCTTGAGTAACTGGAGCTTGGAACTGTAATTCTCCAATCCCCATCACTCCTGCTGCAGTGTAGGCTTAGTGAGACGGTTCCATCCAAGCCCGGTGTCAGGTACGGAACACCACATCTACTGTCCACGCGTGACAGGCCTCGGGGCCAAACTTTGATTTGGGCAATTTCAGATAACATGCCCTTCCAGTTTGCGCCAGGACAGCAAGTTTCTCATTGTGCTGAAAGATCAGGGAATGCCCGGCTGCTCAGCTGGTGAGGCAGTGCCTCAGGGGAAGGGAGTAAGATTCATTACTCACATCAGTGGCATCTCACATTGGTGGGGGTGTGTGGATGGATGGGGGGGGGGGGGGGGGGGGGGGGGAATGGTGGTGTTGCCCTGGGCTCTCAAGGCACCATGGTGACTCTGACCTACTGAATGCTTACCAGCACGTTCTGTTTTTGTCTCAGATTTTCAGCATCTTTTTGTTTTATTTTTTAATTCCTGACCAGTTCTCATGTAACTCTGTCCTTGCCTCTCCTCTGCCGCCTCACCTTCCATACGTTCCCGAGGTTGAGGTTGCCATAGTCCAGTGTTGTGTTGTCAACATTCTGGCCATTTGGCTCAGTTCCTTTCTCCCATATTCTCCCCATATTTACACCACCTCATTGACAAACCATATTGCGACCTACACGTGGTCCGCCCTGTTTCGACGAATGCAATCAACCCAGCGCGCACAACAAATAAGATCAAATAGAACAAGCAAGTTATCCTGCAACTGTAGGCTGTGCACGCCACTTCCAAGAAGAAGAGAAGATTGACAAAGCATGTTGGTCGGGGTGGGACTAGTGTAGATGGGGCATGTTGGTGGGTGGGACTAGTGTAGATGGGGCATGTTTGGGGGGTGTAGATGGGGCATGTAGGTCCGGGGTGGGACTAGTGTAGATTGGGGCATGTTGGTCGGGGTGGGACTAGTGTAGATGGGCATGTTGGTCGGGTGGGATAGTGTAGATGGGGCATGTTGGTGGGGGTGGACTAGTGTAGATGGGGCATGTTGGTCGGGGTGGGATAGTGTAGTATGGGGCATGTTGGTCGGGGTGGGACTAGTGTAGATGGGCATGTTGGTCGGGGTGGGACTAGTGTAGATGGGGCATGTTGGTCGGGGTGGGGCATGTTGGTCTTAGTGTGTAGAGTGAAGATGGGGCATGTTGGTCGGGGTGGGACTAGTGTAGATGGGGCATGTTGGTCGGGGGGGACTAGTGTAGATGGGGCATGTTGGTCGGACTGGTAGATGGGACTAGTGTAGACGGGGCATGTTGGTCGGGGTGGGACTAGTGTAGATGGGGCATGTTGGTCGGGGTGGGACTAGTGTAGACAGTCGGGGTGGGACTAGTGGATGGGGCATGGGTCGGTGGGATAGTGTAGACGGGCATGTGGTCGGGGTGGGACTAGTGTAGATGGGCAGACTAGTGTAGATGGGATGTTGGTCGGGGTGGGACTAGTGTAGGATGGGGCATGTTGGTCGGGGTGGGACTCAGTGTAGATGTTGGTCGGTGGTGGGACGTGTAGATGGGGCATGTGGTCGGGGTGGGACTAGTGTAACTAGTGTAGACGGGCATGTTGGTCGGGGTGAGACTAGTGTAGGGGGCATGTTGGTCGGGGTGGACTAGTGTAGATGGGGCATGTTGGTCGGGGTGGGACTAGTGTAGATGGGGCATGTTGGTCGGGGTGGGACTAGTGTAGATGGGGCATGTTGGTCGGGGTGGGACTAGTGTAGATGGGGATGTTGGTCGGGGTGGGGACTAGTGTAGATGGGCATGTTGGTCGGGGTGGGGTACTAGTGTAGATGGGGCATGTTGGTCGGGGGTGGACTAGTGTAGATGGGGCATGTTGGTCGGGGTGGACTAGTGTAGATGGGGCATGTTGGTTCGGGGTGAGACTAGTGTAGACGGGGCATGTTGGTCGGGGTGGGACTAGTGTAGACGGGGCATGTTGGTCTGGGTGGGACTAGTGTAGACGGGGCATGTTGGTCGGGGTGGGACTAGTGTAGATGGGGCATGTTGGTCGGGGTGGGACTAGTGTAGATGGGGCATGTTGGTCGGGGTGGGGAGTGAGAAGGGGGTTGGTCGGGGTGGGACTAGTGTAGACGGGCATGTTGGTCGGGGAGGGTGGGACATGTTGGTCGGGGTGGGACTAGTGTAGATGGGGCATGTTGGTCGGGGTGGGACTAAGTGTAGAGGGGGCATGTTGGTCGGGGTGGGACTAGTGTAGACGGGGCATTGTTGTCGGGGTGGGACTAGTGTAGATGGGGCATGTTGGTCGGGGTGGGACTAGTGTAGACGGGGCATGTTGGTCGGGTGGGACTAGTGTAGACGGGGCATGTTGGTCGGGGTGGGACTAGTGTAGACGGGGATGTTGGTCGCGGGTGGGACTGAGTGTAGATGGGGCATGTTGGTCGGGGTGGGACTCAGTGTAGAGGGGGCATGTTGGTCGGGTACTGGTGTAGACGGGGAAATGTTGGTCGGGGTGGGACTATCGAACGGGGCATTGGTCGCGGTGGGTGGATAGTGGGGCTGATGTGGGGTGTGGGACTAGTGTTAGATAGACGGGAGCATGTTGGTCGGGGTGGGACTAGTGTAGAAGGGGCATGTTGGTCGGGGTGGGACTAGTGTAAGATGGGGCATGGTTGGTCGGGGTGGGACTAGTGTAGACGGGGCATGTTGGTCGGGGTGGGACTAGTGTAGACGGGCATGTTGGTCCGGGGTGGGACTAGTGTAGATGGGGCATCGGGTGACTAGTGGAGGTCGGGTGGGACAGTGTAGATGGGCATGTTGGTCGGGGTGGGATTAGTGTAGATCGGGGCATGTTGGTCGGGGTGGGACTAGTGTAGATGGGGCATGTTGGTCGGGGTGGGACTAGTGTAGATGGGGCATGTTGGTCGGTGGTGGACTAGTGTATGGGGCATGTTGGTCGGGGGGTGGACTAGGTAGATGGGGCATGTTGGTCGGGGTGGGGGACTAGTGTAGGGGGATGGGCATTGGTCGGAGGTGGGACTAGTGTAGAAGTGCATGTTGGTCGGGGTGGGACTAGTGTAGATGGGGCATGTTGGTCGGGGTGGACTATGTAGATGGGGCATTTGGTCGGGGGGGTGGACTAGTGTAGATGGGCATGTTGTTCGGGTGGGACTAGTGTAGACGGGGCATGTTGGTCGCATGGGTGGGACTAGTGTAGATGGGGCATGTTGGTCGGGGTGAGACTAGTTGTAGATGGGGCATGTGGAATACTAGTGTAGATGGGGCATGTTGGTGGACGTGACTAGTGTAGATGGGGCATGTTGGTCGGGGTGGGACTAGTGGTAGATGGGGCATGTTGGGGGGTGGGGAGACTAGTGTATGATGGGGCATGTTGGTTGGGACTAGTGTAGATGGGGCATGTTGGTCGGGGTGAGACAGTGTAGATGGGGCATGTTGGTCGGGGTGGGACTAGTGTAGGGGGCATGTTGGTCGGGGTGGACTAGTGTAGATATGTTGGTCGGGGTGGGGGACTAGTGTAGATGGGGCATGTTGGTCGGGGTGGGGAGGGGGGTGACAGTGTTAGAGGGGCATGTTGGTCGGGGTGGGACTAGTGTAGACGGGGCATGTTGGTCGGGGTGGGGACTAGTGTAGATGGGGCATGTTGGTCGGGGTGGGACTAGTGTAGATGGGGCATGTTGGTCGGGGTGGGACTAGTGTAGATGGGGCATGTTGGTCGGGGTGGGACTAGTGTGTAAGGGCATGTTGGGGGGGGACTAGTGTAGATGGGGCATGTTGGTCGGCATGGGCACGTTGGGCTGAAGGGCCTGTTTCCGTGCTGCATCACTATGACCCAGGATATGCTTGTGGAAGGATTCTGGATATACACCTTCTGATTCTCAAGATTGGCGCTGGGACCTTGAGGAATAGCTGAAAGAGTTACAATAAACAAAAGCCATGGTCACTGATTTTAACTCTGCTCTTCTGCCATAATGTGGACTTGAATGTCGTTGCTCCTTCTGTGTGGAAGAGTCGTGCTGAAGCACTCACATCAGTCCCTGACTTAGGATGCACAAGTTTACCTATCCAAAGATCCCTTTACATTGTAAACAAAACTCCCTTTGTTTTCTAGGCACCATGGAAGCGTACCTGTTCATCCTGTGCTGTGGCCTCATTCAAGTGGCTGGTAAGTGTGGGCTCCAGGTAACTGAGTGCAGTACCAGCCCGACTCCATCTGCTGTGGGTATGACACTGCCTGACATTGGTTGCTCCAAGGACTATGGGCATTTTACACTCACATTGGGGTTACTAATTTATTTTATTTTTGTGTTTGTTATATATTATATCCATGTATATTGTGTTACGAGGTGCTATACTGCCACAAGTAAGAATTTCACAAGTTGTAGGAGTAGAATTAGGCCATTTGGCACATCAGGTCTTCTCTGCCATTCAATCATGACTGATCTCTGCCTCCTAATCCCATTATCCTGCCTTGACAGACACTCGTTCTAATCAAGAATTTGTCTATCTGCCTTAATAATTGGCCTCACAGACCTCTGTGGCAATGAGTTCCACAGATTCACTACCCTCTGACTAAAGAAGTTCCTCCTCACCTCCTTTCTAAAAGAGCGCCCTTTAATTCTGAGGCTGTGACCTCTGGCCCTAGACCAGAACATTGAAAAGCTTTTGTTGTGTGCTGACCAGTCAGCAGCAAGACAATAAATGATTACAATCTAGCAATTTCCAGTGTATAGATTACATGATAAGGGAATAATGTTTAGTTAAGGTAAAGCCGGCAAAGTCCTATCAAGGATAGTTCAAGGGTCTCCAATGAGGCAGATAGTAGTTCAGCCCTGCTCTCTGGTTGTGGTGGGATGGTTCAGTTGCCCAATAACAGCTGTTAAGAATTTCTGACAATTAAATACACTTGACTTGCCTTTTCACGAGGGGGACCAACGCTTGCCACTGTCTGTCACTGTATCCCGGTCCACGATAAAAATAAACTGATGCCAATAGTGGCCCCAGTCAGGGAAATAACCCCCCCCCCCCCCCAGCTTGGCATTGATGGTCCTGCGTCCGTGGGAGATTATTCAACTATCTGTGCGGTCAGTCTCCGGGCTTCACTCTCTCTCTCTGCCCCATGCTGCTTCCTTCATGAATCACAGTTATGGGCTTCTACTAAAACACACCAGGTAAGTAATCATCTTCAGTATTCCATACATGCATCATTCCCTAATAAAACAATGATGAAGTAGTCTCAACCCAAATCGTCACCCATTCCTTCTCTCCAGAGATGCTGTCGGTCCTGCTGATTTACTCCAGCTGTTTGTGTCTTATCAAAAGAACAATACTTGTTAAGGTTCCCCACTTTCCTTGAATTTCAATTGAGGAATCCTTTACTGATTGGAATTGTTTTGTACAGAGATGTGGATTTAATTCTGTTGCTCACCACTCACAATTCTTTCCTTTCCAGCTGCAGGCAACTCTGCCGACATGGGTAAGCCTCCGCTCATTTGCATGTGTCTAGTTTTCCTGCCGTTGTATCGTTCATTGTCAAATACTCAACTTGCAAAGATAGGGGAGTAACGAGGTTCGGGGGGGGGGGGGGGGGGGGGCTGGCAAAATGTCATGTTCCACGGGGTTTTACGGAAACATCCCTTTGAGTAAGTGGGGAGATAACCTGACAGAATAATGAGAGGAATAGATCAGGAAGATGCACAGACTCTCTTTCCCAGAGTAGTGGAATCAAGGACCAGGGGACATGGGTTCAAGGTGAAGGGGAAGAGATTTAATAGGAATCTGAGGGGCAACTTTTTTCACAAAGGGTGGTGGGTGTATGGAACGAGTTGCCAGAGGAGGTAGTTGAGGCAGGGACTATCCCTATGTTTAAGAAACAGTTAGACAGGTACCTGGATAGGACAGGTTTGGAGGGATATGGATGAAACGCAGGCAGGTGGGACATGTTGGCCGGTGTGGGCAAGTTGGGCTGAAGGGCCTGTTTCCACACTGTACCACTTTATGTCTCATGACTAAGCAGTGCAGATTTGCCCAGTGGAAATATCATCCACACATTGGACAAGAATCCATTTGCAGTGTATCGTGTTTACAAACGGCATTTATTGTGATAAAAGTGAATGCTGGAATTTACACTGGAAATCAGAATAAATAATTTAAATCAATATAAAATATCTATGCCCTCATTATAATGGGACGGCACCGTGGTGCAGCAGGTAGAGCTGCTGCCTCACGAGCAATAAAGACCCGGGTTCGATACTGACCAGGTGCTGTCTGTGTGGAGTTTGCATGTTCTCCCTGTGGCTGCACAAACGTTCTCCGGGTGCTCCGGTTGCCTCCCACATCCCAAATATGTGTGGGTTTGTAGGTTAATCACGCCTTCTGTAAATTGCCGCGAGTGTGTATGGAGTGGATGAGAAGGTGGGATAACTCAGAACTAGTGTGCGTAGCTGACTGGAGGTTGGTGTGGGTTCGGTGGGCCGAAGGGCCACTTTCCATGCAATATCTCTAAAGTAAAACTAAACTAATGGTTAGCCAGTCTCTAACCCAGCATCATGGGGACAAATCTGGGAACCTTTTTATTAATGAGACAGTGGATAAGTTAGCAAATACCGCAGCAAGCTTGGTGGAGAGAGCGCGGCTTGGGAGAGAGAGAGTGCAGTGAGGGATTAGATGGAAGGTTTGTGCCGAAGGTTACACTGGGAAGAGGGATGGATGGCTGGATGGATGTGATTACAATCTATCCCAGTGAGATGGACATGGACAATGGGAGTCACGTGGTGAGGGTTTGGCCTGTCCCCAGGGAGAGGTGTGACTGGGTAGTGAGTGTGTGGTGGGCTGGTGCGTGCGTGCGTGCGTGCATGCGTGTGTGTGTGGTGGGGTGGTGCGTGTATGTGTGGTGGGATCGTGCGTGTGTGTGTGTGTGTGTGTGTGTGTGTGTGGGGGGGCAGGGTGTGTGTGTGCAATGGGGCAGAGTGTGTGTGACAAGTGCATGTACGATCTGGCTGTGAACACAATGCTTGTAGGTTGTATGTGTGAGGCAGAAGAGAAAGGTTCTTCTGCTTCTCTCTGCCTGTTCTCCTATAATTTCGGGGTTACAGTTTGTGAGACTTTGTGCTGTGAACATTGACTTATTATCTATATTGTTGTGTTTCATGTACTCGCCATTTAAAGGGAAAGACCAGTTTTTTTACGGTGAGTGCCTCAATTTTATTAAAATTACTAGCACGCACACGCGCGCACACACACACACAGACGCACGCATGCACACACACACACACACACACGCAGTCACGCAGTCACACACACACACACACGCACAGTCACACACAGACACACACACACAGACACACACACACAGACACATACACACACGCACGCACGCACACAGTCATCCTCCTGCAAGAATTGCTTTATATAAGAGTGTTTTTATTACTATTCATGATCTGGCATGGGTTACCTCCAAGAGTGTTTGTAACTGATTTAATAATGACTTTGAAAAAGAAATTGAATGAATACTGAAAGTATACTAGTGTATCAAGGTGATGAGGTCGTAAGGGTACGAGCTGATGGTCCCAATATCTCTTTCTGTGCTGTGTCTTCAAACATGTTGCAACAGGCAGTGGTGCAGCGGGTAGTCTTGCTGCCACACAGCACCAGAGACCCAGGTTCTCTCCTGACCCCAGGTTCTGTCCGTGTGAAGTTAGCACGTTCTCCCTGAGACCGCGTGGGTTTCCTCCAGATTCTCCGGTTTCCCCCCCACATCCCAAAGACGTGCAAGTTTGCAGGTTAATTGGCCTCTGTAAATTGGCCCGGGTATGTGGGAAGCAGATGCGAGAGTGGGATAATAGGTGATCACTCGTGTGAATAGGTGATCGATGGCCAGTATGGACTAGGTGGGTGGAAGGGCCTGTTTCCGTACATCTCTCATTTTTGGGATTGACAGGGTTTGCAAATCAGACACTAAATATATGACGATCTCTTTGCAGATTATAAGACTCTGCGGATCGGAGGCCTGGTGTTTGCTGTCATTCTCTTTACTCTTGGCATCCTGCTGATCCTGAGTGAGTATACAGGACATTTCCACTCACCCTATGGTCATTCTTTATTCCACCTTCATTAGACATGCGATAGATAGTATGTGATCATGTTGGCCGTGTGGCTTTTTGGGAGCTGTGTCATACATTGTCATACATTGTGGATGGGTCAGAGCTGCCCAAGGACCAGCAACCTATTGACATTAACTAATTAAATAGTGTAACAGGGTTAAAGAGCTGATTGACCTCTCCTGTTGGCAGCATGGTGGTGTCAAAGTAGAGTTTGTACGTTCTCCCCGTGACCACGTGGGTTTTCTCCAGGAGCTCCAGTTTCCTCTCACATTCCAAAGACGTACAGGTTTGTTGGTTCATTGGCATTGGTAAAGATCGTAAGTAGTCCCCAGTGTGTAGGATGGTGCTAGTGTATGAGATCACTGGTCAGCTCAGTCTCCGTGTGCCAAAGGGCCTGTTTCCGCGCTGTATCTAAACCCCGCTGGTCCAGTTGTACACAATGTGTCATTCCTGTCATTTCTTGCAGGTCGGAAATGTCGTTGTAGCTTCAACCAGAAGCCCAGGTAATGGCACTGAGTGGCTGGGAGGGGAAGGGCTGGGGGGGGGAGGGGGGGGGAGACCACCAGAGCAGAGTATCAGAGGGCAGCAGTCTCTTGTACACAACAGCCCAGAATTACTCTGCTTGCATGACTATGCATGTCCATCGTGTTCAGTATTCCCTCCGGTAACGTTAACAAGGGTCAAAGGCCAGAGGAAATCCTGAACATGAAAGCTTTAGTCAATGTCTAAGCCACTAGATACAGGTGAAGCTTCATCTACACTGTCCCAAAGACTTTGGACAAAAATAAGAAAGACTAGCTTAAGAATTGGGGCTGGTCCATTCAAAGCCTGTTGTTTTTTTCACACACACGGTAGTGAAACTATCTCTGCACCCACCTCATCCCAGCAACATCTGCTGCAGATGTGCCCATTAGAGTCCTCAGGCAGAGCATCTTGAGTAAGATACAGATAAATGAAGTGATGTTATTGATCAGATGTGACCTCATTGAACCAAGCAGCAGGACTTGACACCAAATCAGTGACCACGTGAAAACCTCACTGTATCTCGGTACATGTGACAGCAACAAACTCATAATGACACCATTTGCCGGGTAGACAAAAATGCTGGGGAAACTCAGCAGGTGGGACAGCATCCATGGATCGAAGGAATAGGTGATGTCTCGGGTCGAAACCCTTCTTCAGCCTAGACACGAAAATTCACCTATTATTTCACTCCATAGATGCTGCCTCACCCGCTGAGTTTCTCCAGCATTTTTGTCTACCTTCGATTTCTCCAGCATCTGCAGTTCTTTCTTAAACATGACACCATTTGCTGATTTGTTTTACATTTCCAGTCACAGTAAGTAAAAAGACAAATCATTCCAAGATAGATTTCCTTTTGTTCCTCGACTTATTTTTGTCCAAAGTCTTTGGGACTTTGCAGAGTCTTGGTCTGTATCTAGTGGATTAGATACAGACTAAAGCACTGTCATATACACTGTCCCAAAGATCTAGTCCACTGTCAGATCTAGTCTGAACATGTGTACTGGGATGATACAGAAGGGTCTTTCTGTCTGACCTGTGTTGACCTTGCTCTGGGAAATACTGGATACTGTGCAGAATAAGTTTTATTTGTGTTGGGATTGGTGATGCAACAAGTAAATATTTTCTGAAAAATCAGATCAGTCCATGACGATGCATCTATGCTCTGATCCCCTTTTGCATTTCCTTTTTCTCCAGGTCACCTGGTGATGAGGAGGCTCAAGTGGAAACTCCCATCATCGACAAAGGTAAGTGTGGACTCCCTGCTCCGGACAGTGAAACACAAACGCTGGGACGCTTGCATCCACCCAGACTGCAAAAGGGGACTTAATGTGCTTAATGAATCACCCAAGTTAGCTTTCTCATCAAAAAAGCAGCTATGTAGAGTACAGGAAAGATCCTCTAATCCACAAAGCTGATCCACACAATGGTGAATGTGCATGTTAAGATACACGTGATGTATCCCCTTCAAAGGCTAGTTATATGGTTTGGAGACACAGCATGGAAACAGGCTCTTTGGCAACTGAGTCCACATCCGACATCTATTCACACTGGTTCTGTATTTTCTCACATTCTCATCCACTCCACACACACGGGGTAATTTCCAGTGGGTCAATTTAGCTTTATAACGGTGAATAGCCCACAGTCTTTTCCCCAGGGTAGTGGGGCCTATAACTCAAGGGCATAGGTTTAAAGTGAGAGAGACAACATTTAAAAGAGACCCAAGAAGCAAGTTTTTCACACAGAGGGTAGATTTAGGGCTAACGGAATCAAGGGGTATGGGGAGAAAGCAGCATCAGGGTACTGATTCTAGATGATCAGCCATGATCATATTGAATTGGCAGTGCTGGCTCGAAGGGCTGAATGGCCTCCTCCTGCACCTATTTCTGTGTTTCTAAGAGGGATGAGCTCAGTTATGCAACTTGTCAGCGCAGAATACTTGGGCCCGTTTCTGTTGATGTACAGTTCCGTGACTGAAAAGCTAAAGAGCTTTCACCCTGAATATATAATATCAAGCTGCCATTAAACTGCACGGGGCATTTCACAACAGGATTAGACAGGCAGCAGCCATGGACTTGGACTGCTCTGACTTTTGGCAAAAAGACATCTGGTAGCGTGGCTGTCGGAGCGTGAGGATCCTCAATATTGGTTGCGTATTGAAATGCTAAATTATGATGCAAAACGCAGCCACAACTGTGAAATGTGAGTTACAATATATCCGCTATTTGATTGGTTTTGTGCTTGGGTGATTTTAGACATTATTGAGCTGTGCATTATTGGAATATGAAAAATGGGAGAGTTAAGGAAGTGAAGCTTAGGTTAATATTGTAGTTATGTGTTCACCATAATTAAGTGGATGGTTGCACATGGCTATTACGCTCAGTTTAACTTTGCTGAAACATTTTACTCAGGACTGTGTTTCAACTTCCCCATTCAGGTGTTTTAACAGCCGGTCATTAACCTTACTCTTTCCTCTTTGTTTAAAGCAACAGAAACAGCAACCAAGGCCGAGAACTGAAGATGGCCCACCGCGGTAAGAGCCCGATTCCATTTATTTCCCATTTGTGCTGCCAAATTCCAGAAGGTTCTTCTGCACCTGGCAGAGATTTCCACGGCACAGCCCAATAACAGGAGGGTCGGTAGGTTACGTAGCCTCTGTAAATGATCCCTTTTGTGTAGGGAGTGGATGGGAAAGAGGAATAACATAGGACTAGTGTGAATGGGTGAGTGATGGTCAGCTGGTGGGCTGAAGGGCCTGTTTCCATACTGTATCTTGAATGCTAAAACTAAAGTTTAGTACGTGGCAGGCAGGATACATTCTACCTGACGTCCCGAGCCTAGGACGGGTCGCATGATCATGGTTCTACACACAAGCATCGAGCCAGGTCCAGTTGACAGCCGTCCGTTCTGCTGCAACGTGACAGTGTGGACACTGTTGTCGGGTCCAGCTTCTCACAAACATTACTATGCTGACAAGGGGATCAGATCAAGCAGAACCACAGCACAGTCAGCTCACAAATAGTGGTGTGTTTCTGAAATCAAACTTAACAGTGCCTTCTGTTAATAGAACAGGATCTCTCCGAGTGCGTTCAGCTGTGTCTAACAAAGGCTAAGAACAGACACATCTCCTTGTTAAAGGTAGATAAAAATGCTGGAGAAACTCAGCGGGTGAGGTAGCATTTATGGAGCAAAGGAACCTTCGCTCCATAGATGTTGCCTCTCCCGCTGACTTTCTCCAGCATTTTTATCTACCTTCGATTTTTCCAGCATCTGCAGTTCCTTCTTAAACATCTCCTTGTTAATAACCCAACTAATCTTCAGTTAGAAGCACAGAGGAAATAAGGCAGATCTAGGACATACATGAGAGAAATCAGGAAGAACGTGCTGGTCCTGAGAACAAGGTTCTTGTTGGAAATAAAGCAATAGGACAATATGAAGTTTGTGTTACGAAATTAAATAAGATGTCCACAGGCTGGTGGAGCATTAGACCTGAAACAAAGATGGTCTTTTTATTGGGTGTAAATTCATGGTAACTATAGATAGAGGGGCATGAATCTTACCCCGGCATGAGGCATGACCACAAGGTGACACGTACAAGAGCTCAAGAGGGTTTATTGTCGTGTGTCCCTGATAGGACAATGACATTCTTGCTTTGCTTCAGCACACAGAACATAGTAGGCATGAATACAGAACAGATCAGCGTGTCCATAAACCATTTAATAAATATATACACACATGAATAAATAAACTGATAAAGTGCAAATAAACAGATAATGGGCTATTACTGTTCAGAGTTTTGCCCGAGCCGAGTTTAATTGCCCGGTGGCTGTGGGGAAGTAGCTATTACATACCATAACAGGAATGCACTCCTTTTTGCCAAGTGCTTTACCGCCCATTTTGAACTTTAGATTTCACATTGGGGTGTGGCACACAGAATACCAATCAGTCAGTGTTTATAATTAGATTGGAGAATAGATAAAGAGCTAGCTGCATCTCCAAGACAGGAGCAGCAAAACAAATTTTGGAAGGTCGGGCTTTGATCTTTCATGTGTCGAACCCTGGTGAGGATTTCTAACAATCTGGTGGTGCTTCCCAGAAACGAGACAGCCAAGAAAATGAGAGAGAGCAATAAATAAATAAATCCCAGCATTGAACTATCTTTAATATCTTAAATATTGATAAACCAGTCTGAAGAAGCGTCTCGACCCGAAACGTCACCCATTCCTTCTCTCTAAAGATGCTGCCTTTCCCGCTGAGTTACTCCAGCTTTTTGTGTCTACGGTTTAAGCCAGCATCTGCAGTTCTTTCCTACACATGTCTTAAATACCTTGTGTGTCTGCTTTCTTGTTCCAGGGACAAGTCAACAAGAGACCTGAAGCTATGGAATGGTTGCATCTTGCACAGGTCTTTGAAGACCCATCACTACACTCCTGACAATGCAGCGACTACAAGCGTTGCTCAGTCACTTCACGGTTCTTGAATTAAAACATATACACACTGGTAGCAGTAAATGATGTACCGATCTTGTGGCATGTCCGTGGATTATCCCATGTTACCGTGCGATGGTCATCCTCAAAATGTGCACCTTCGTCGGGTAGTTAGTAGCAGTTGTGCTCAGTTTGATATTTTCCAATAATGCCAGAATGTACTTGCATAACCATGAGTGGATGCGATTGTGTACGTGTGTGTTTGTATACACGTGTGAGTGCAGTAAATATGAGCAGGGTGGGGCTCAGTTACTCCATCCCATCCACAGTAAGGTGTTGTTGCACTGTTGTATCTGTGTTATGTAGAGTGTGATTAATATTGGTGTATCGCACTGTCAGTTGGTCACTGTGTCCGTGTGTGTGTGGTTGTTCAGTGACTTCACTCACAGCTGAACCGGTGCAGAAAAGGACAATTGTAAAATAAAGGAGATTGTCAATAATACCTTGAAAAATAAATGGAATGAGTTATTAAAATTGATAAATTAATAGTTGTATTTTTTCTGTTTGTCTCAAATTAAACCATAACAAGTTGCATTTGCAAGAGAAGATTAAGTGTTGGGTTACGTTTGAACACAATACACTAAATGTGGCATCTCCAACATCTTATATAACTGCAAGATGATCGCTGGTTGGAGTGGACTCGGTGAGCCAAACAGTCTGTTTCCACGCTGTATCTCCCAACTACAACTAAAAGTAAATTTCATTCCTTATTAGTTGAGAGTTTCACACAGGGACGACATGGGGTTGTGGAGGAGAGATTCCTGAAATAATAATTAGCAGAGCCGGCAGCATCTGTGGGAAAAGGAACAAGAGATAATATTTCAGGTGGATGACATTTCTCAGAACACTATTTCACATTGTGTACCTACAGTATGACTGCCAACTCTGCTCGGCCTAACTTGTGAAGCTTTGCTCATGTCATTTCCCGTCATTCTGCCCACTTAAAATAGCCTTTTGTATCCTCAGGGGAAAGTGAAAAATACAATTGTTTCGGTTCAGTTTAGTTCAATGTCCCGTGTGCCGAGGTACAGTGAAAAGCTTTTGTTGCGTGCTAACCAGTCAGCGGAAAGACAATACATATTTACTGTTGAGCCATTTACAGTGTATAGATGCATGATAAGGGTTTTAGTGCAAGGTAGAGTCCGATCGAGGATAGTCCGAGGGTCAGTGACCCTCTCCGTGACCTTCTCCAAGGTTTTTACCCACCACGGTTTTGGAAAGATCGATTGTCAATTCCCAGAGACTCCTGGGCAATTCTTGGAAATTGACAATTACTGAGGAAAGCGACCAAACCAACAGCATTCCAATTACCACATTGGTTTTTAAAGCAGTTTCTGTTTTATTTCATGTCTTTCCACAAGTGTTTCTTTACAAAACCAATCAAGCGAGTGTAATATTCTGGATAAGTGCCCTAGGCTCCTGTAACAGGTGGCTTCTACCTCAATATTTGGAAAGAGTTGGAGCAATGATGCAGCAGGTAGAGCTGCTGCCTCCTAGCGCCAGACACTCAGGTTCAAACATGACCTTGGGTGCTGCCTGTGTGGAGTTTGCATGTTCTCCCTGTGACCGTGTGAGTTTCCCTTGGCTACTCCAGTTTCCTTCCACATCTCAAAGACCTACGTGTTTGTAGGTTAATTGGCCTCGGTGAGATTGCTCCTCATGTGCAGGCATCAGCTGACACAGTGGAAGAACTAGGTGATCGATGGTCGGTGGGCCGATGGACCTGTTTCCATGCTGTATCTCTAAAGTAAAACTCAGCCGTCCATGGCAAGTTGTGCTGCTGCAAGCAAGAATGTCCTTGTTCTATCTGGGACATATGACAATAAAACACCCTTGACTCTTGAGATTGTCCAGGCTGTCCTCTTACCCAGGGTGATATTGACCACCGACTGCAGGACCTTCCAGGGAAAAGGAAAAGTAGGTCTCATCAGGAGCTGAGATCCATGGGGAACCGTAACCAAGGCAACCATAAGCAGATTAAAAGCCATGCAAGGTCTCAAGGACAGCTGACAGACCGACATGCAGCATTGGAAGTTGTCCATTGCCCTGACACACTGTGGGACGTGCATGGTTCAGGATGGTCAGTGTTGGCAGAGGCACAAACCTTCAACTGTGGACGGTGAACAACCTTCTCTCCGCTGGGGGTCTGGAGGAAAGACCCGCTCCCCACCCAGAGCCCACCTACCCCGCGGACCCCGAACCCATCCCGCATCTCTCATTACGAGCCGGCAGCACAGCTGCTGAAGGGTGAAGCCTAGTCACATCATGGCATTCCACCCAGTGGAGGTTGAACGTGGCACGGTGGCGCAGCGGGTAGAGCTGCTGCCTCACAGCGCCAGAGACCCGGGTTCGATCCCGACTACGGGTGCTTGTTGTACGGAGTTTGCACGTTCTCCCTGTGACCGCGTGGGTTTTCTCCGGGTGCTCCAGTTTCCTCCCACACTCCAAAGACGTGCAGGTTTGTAGGTTAATTGGCTTTGGTAAACATTTTAAATTGTCCCCAGTGAGTGTAGGATAGTGTTGGTGTGCAGGGATCACTGGTTGGTGTGGACTCAGTCGGGCGAAGGGCCTGTTTCCATGCTGTATCTCTCACTTTCTGTCTTTCTCACTGATCGCTCAGACTTGTAGCGAAAAGGTTTGCTCACATAACAGAAGCGATCGATGACCTTGAAAACAAGACGCTGCCCGCCCTTTATCACCTGCTGTTTCTTAGCAACCGTGAGTTATTGCCTTCAGGTTAGCAAGAGGCAGCAATGAAGCAGAGCGCACCTTTTATATAATTTCAAGGGAATTAACTACAAAGCTTAAATGTATTACGTAAATACATTGGCCAAATGGAAAATAATTCTCCCTTCACAAACAAAAAGGTAATTCAGGTGAAAGATTCAGTCATTCGTGAAAGATGAATCTTGAAACTTGAAAAGCTGGGTTAAGGAGAAAGAAACTGTTGCTCTTATAAACACCCAACGCCTCTCTCTCTGTAACTCCCGGCAATCCCTGACCCATGCAATGCCCCAGGACAGACACACACACTGACACACACACTGACACACACACGGACACACACACTGACACGTACATACACACACACACTGACACACACACTGACACACACACAGACACACACACAGACACACACACTGACACGTACACACACACACACACTGACACACACAGTGACACACACACACAGACACACACACTGACACACACAGTGACACACACACAGACACACACACTGACACACACACTGACACACACAGTGACACACACAGTGACACACACACTGACACGTACACACAGACACACACACTGACACACACACTGACACACACACTGACACACACAGTGACACACACACTGACACGTACACACAGACACGTACACACTGACACACACACTGACACACACACTGACACACACACTGACACACACTGACACACACACTGACACACACACTGACACGTACACACAGACACACACACTGACACACACACTGACACACACACTGACACACACACTGACACACACACTGACACACACACTGACACACACACTGACACACACACACAGACACACACACTGACACACACACACTGACACACACACTGACACACACACTGACACACACACGTACACACAGACACACACACTGACACACACACTGACACACACACTGACACACACTGACACACACACTGACACGTACACACAGACACACACACTGACACACACACTGACACACACACTGACACACACACTGACACGTACACACTGACACACACACTGACACACACACTGACACACACACTGACACACACTGACACACACACTGACACGTACACACAGACACACACACTGACACACACACTGACACACACACTGACACGTACACACACACACACACTGACACACACACACTGACACACACACTGACACGTACACACAGACACACACACTGACACGTACACACACACTGACACACACACACTGACACACACACACTGACACACTCACACACAAACTGACACACACACACTGACACGTACACTGACACCACGTACACACACACACACTGACACACACACACTGACACACACACACACACATACTGACACGTACACACACACACACACACACTGACACACACACACTGACACGTACACTGACACACACACTGACACACACACACTGACACACACACACACTGACACATACACACACACGTACACACACACGTACACGCACACTGACACACACACACTGACACATACTGTGATACACACAGACACACATATTGACACACACGCTGTGACACATACACACTGACACATACACACTGACACACACTGACACACACCTTGGTTACCCCCATTACTCTTTTTCTAATGGATGAGTGTGTTTTTCAATCGCGTAGCCAGAAACATAGCCACTGCCTGGGTGGAGCTGGGTCCCATCCCCCTACATCCCTCCCTCACTCTTCATATTTCTCTCCTCTTCTCTCCTCATCTGACCTCCTTTTATTTTATTTTCATCTCCAGCCTTTGTCCCTTATTCCACCCATCTCTGCCTGTCAAACCCCTAATCACCTGTATCCACCCATCACTTGCTAGACTTTGTCCCACCCCTCCCCCCCTTTCTATAATCAGTCAGAAGAACTTGAAACATCGCCTGTCTATTCTTCCACAGATGCTGCCTGCTATTGATTTCCTCCAGTCCTTGGGTTTTGCTCAAGATTCCAAAGTCTGACGTTCCTCGTCCTTACAACCATGTACTGATGGATTCAGCTTCTCTCCTTTGTAACATTGACCAGTTGACCAACATCTTGTTGCTTCCAGTTTATTTTCTCTTCCTATCAGTGTCCAGACACCGACATTACTCCACCGTCTTCTGCAATAATTGATCGTGTGACTGATGACTGGGTCCAGTGTTCATGTTTCGGGTAGTTGGCATCTATCCACTGCCTGTAACTATCCCTTCCTTCCACCACCAGATCCATCTACTCTGCCAGCACTGCCCAGCCCTGTGTGCCCTCCCACCAGGAAGGACAAGGGCAGCAGGTTCACGGGAACACCCCAAGCAGCATGTACCCCTGCAGGTCGCCACACACCACCCTGATGTGGAAGGACTTCCTGCTTCCTCATCCCTGCTGATCCTCCCCCCCCAGCAATGTGGCAGCATCATCAAGGTGAACTCCTCACCGCCTACCCAAGGGTTGGGGACCATTCCAGCAACACCCACATCCCAAAGATCAATGAATGAAAATTCCTCCATGAAACGGCACTGTTCATCAGTCTTCACCAATCAACCTCATTAACCAATCAACAGCCATAGTTAACCAGATCAGTTATCCGAATTACCATCAATTATGTCATTCATCATAATTATGATCTATAAATATAACCATTAGTGAACATGACAGTTATGTAAATCATATCTGAAGGATTCTGATCGTCATTGCCTTTTATCATAAGCAAATGTCCCAGAATTCTAACATTCCTCAAGCATTGAAGTCTAGCAAGGGTGTGGAGACAATTGGCCTTACGTAAGCACAATCGCAGCACATTTGTGGAATGCAATGATTCAATTAATGTGCGATTATTCTCTGTTCTTAGATACATGCGTTACAAAAGACAAATTACCCCAACTTCACTTCCAAAACATCTGCAGTGAATAAGGTTGTGAGGATGGTTTGTGACAAGCAGATGGAAGTAAATGTGTAGCAAACCTTGGGTACACAAAAGGCTGGAGAAACTCAGCGGGTGCAGCAGCATCTAAGGAGCGAAGGAGATAGGCGACGTTTCGGGCCGAAACCCTTCTTCAGACTGATGGGTGGTGGGGGGGGGGGCGGGGAGAAGAAAGGAAAAAGGAGGAGCCCGAGGGCTGAGGGAGAGGTGGGAAGGGGAGGAGACAGCAAGGGTTAACAGAATTGAGAAAATTCAATGTTCAAGCCCAAAGGATGCAGACTCCCCAAGCGGAATTTGAGGTGCTGTTCCTCCAACTTGCGGTGTTGCTCACTCTGGCCGTGGAGGAGGCCCAGGATAGAGAGGTCGGATACGGAATGGGAGGGGGAGTTGAAGTGCTGAGCCACCGGGAGGTCGGGTTGGTTAATGCGGATCGAGAGGAGGTGTTCGGCGAAACGATCGCCAAGCCTCCGCTTGGTCTCACCGATATAGATCAGCTGGCATCTGGAGCAGCGGATGCAGTAGATGAGGTTGGAGGAGGTACAGGTGAACCTGTGTCGGACCTGGAACGACTGCTTAGGTCCCTAAAAGGAGTGGAGGGGGGAGGTAAAGCGACAAGTATAGCATCTCTTGCGGTTGCAAGGGAAAGTGCCCGGGGAAGGGGTGGAGCGGGAGGGAAGGGAAGAATTGACAAGGGAGTTGCGGAGGGAGCGGTCTTTGCGGAAGGCAGACAGGGGGGGAGATGGGAAGATGTGGCGAGTGGAGGGGTCACATTGGAGGTCTATGTGTTGTATGTGCCGGCTGGTGGGGTGAAAGGTGAGGACCAGGGGGACTCTGCTCTTATTGCGAGTGGGGGAATGGGGAGAGAGGGCAGTGTTGCAGGATATGGAGGAGACCCTGGTGCGAGCCTCATCAATAGTGGGGGAGGGGAATCCCCGTTCTCTGAAGAATGAGGCCATTTGTGATGACCTGGTGTGGAACACCTCATCCTGGGAGCAGATGCGGCGTAGACGGAGGAATTGGGAATAGGGGATGGAGTCCTTACAGGAAGCAGGGTGGGAAGAAGAGTAGTCCAGGTAGCTGTGGGAGTCAGTTGGTTTGTAGTGGATGTCGGTCAGGAGTGTATCACCTGCAATAGAGATGGTGAGGTCAAGGAATGGTAGGGAAATGTCGGAAATGGTCCAAGTGTATTTGAGTGCCGGATGGAAGTTGGTGGTGAAATGAATGAAGTCAGTCAGTTGTGTGTGGGTGCAGGAGGTGACACCAAAGCAGTCGTCGATGTAACGGAGGTAGAGGTCGGGGGTGTAGCAAACCTTCCCTTGCATCCCATTCCTGTACTTCAGACTGTGAGGCGGTTAAGAAAGAACTGCAGATGCTGGAAAAATCGAAGGTAGACAAAATTGCTGGAGAAACTCAATGGGTGAGGAGCGAAGGAATAGGTGATGATTCGGTCTGAAGAAGGGTTTTGATCTGAAACGTTGCCACAACACGAAACATCACCTATTCCTTTGCTCCGTAGATGCCAGTCTGTGAAGCGGTTAGAGTTCCCATGTATCAAGAAGTTAAAAAACTTTCATTTAACAAGGACAATGAGTGATAACTTGAAAGTAATGATCAAGTTTTACCAAGTTATATAATGTAATGCATAATAATATAGTCAATTCTAAATCTGTGTTTATTAACACTACTGAGAAAGTTGCTGAGGGCTGGAAATATGGAAATGTTGGTATCTAATTAAAACAATTATTTTAAGTGTTTTCCTTCCTCACGATACTATATGATAAAACTTTATTCATCCCTGGAGGGAGACAGTCGGACTAGTGGGGGAACTGGGAAGGGGATGGAGAGAAAGCAAGGGCTGTCTGAAGGTAGAGAAGTCAATGTTCATACCGCTGGGGTGTAAACTACCCAAACAAAATATGAGGTGCTGCTCCGCCAATTTGCGCTGGGCCTCTCTCTGACAATGGAGGAGTCTGTGTGATGGGGCAGCTCATAGCTTATCCATCAGGACCTGGCTTGCAGCTATAGGTCATGGTCACTGCAGCTGCCGGAGAGCTAGTCGCAGCGCGAAGACCCTTCCCCGTGACAGCGAGAGGAGTGCGTCGCCCTCCAACACCAGGCGCACTGGGGCAGCACGGTAGCGCAGCGGCAGAGTTGCTGCCGCCCCAGGTTCCATCCCGACTACGGGCGTTGTCTGTACAGAGTTTGTACGTTCTCCCCGTGACCTGCGTGGGTTTTTTTCAGGCTCCGGTTTCCTCCCACACTCCAAAGACGTACAGGTTTGTAGGCTAATTGGCTTTGTAAATTGTAAATCGTCCCTAGTGTGTGTAGGATAGTGATCGTGTGCGGGGATCGCTGGTCGGCACGGACTCGGTGGGCCGAAGGGCCTGTTTCTGTGCTGTATCTCTAAACTAAACTCAACTGACCATGTGGCATCCAGCGAGCCATGGCTACAGAGTTGGCCAGTGATCACCACATGAAGACCACCAGCTCTGGAGCTAAGGAGCAGTGAAAGTGTAGAAACAAGGAACTACAGATGTTAGTTTACAAAAAAAGATACCATGTGCTGGAGTAACTCAGCAGGTCAGGCAGCATCTGTGGAGAACATGGATAGGTGACATTTTGTGTTCAGGAACAGGGGAAGGTGATGGGGAGAAAGCTGGAAGAGAGGAGTATCAGGACAGGTGTGGCAGGTAATAGGTAAACACAGGTGGGGGGGAGGGTTTATGTGCAGATGATTGGACAAAGGCCAGCGATTAAATGACAGGAGGTGTGAAATACAATTGTGAAGCTCGAGGAAGGAATGCAGGTGTAAGTGGAGAGGAAGGGGAGGTATATGAGCGGTCCAGTGGGGCACGGGGGAGAGGGGGAGAAAAGAAAGACAATAGACAATAGGTGCAGGAGTAGGCCATTCGGCCCTTCGAGCCAACACCGCCATTCAATGTGATCATGGCTGATCATCCCCAATCAGTACCCTGTTCCTGCCTTCTCCCCATATCCCCTGACTCCACTATTTTTAAGAGCCCTATCTAGCTCTCTCTTGAAAGCATCCAGAGAACCTGCCTCCACCGCCCTCTGAGGCAGAGAATTCAACAGACTGACTACTCTCTGTGAGAAAAAGTGTTTCCTCGTCTCCGTTCCAAATGCCTTACTCCTTATTCTTAAACTGTGGCCCCTGGTTCTGGACTCCCCCAACATCGGGAACATGTATCCTGCCTCTAATGTGTCCAAACCCTTAACAATCTTGAGTCAAGGTATGAGTGAACCAAGGAGTTGTGGAGGGAGTGGTCTCTGCAGGAAGAGGGGAAGATGGGAAGATGTGGCAAGTGGTGGGACCACACTGGAGGTGACGGAAATTTGGGATGAGGATCCATTGGATGCGGAGGCTGGTGGGCTGACAGGTGAGGACCAGGAGAACTCTATCTTTGCTCGTCTAGGGGGAGAAGGAGCGACCTCGTCGCCAGCACAATTCAGGTGTGCCAAACAGGTGTGTAAACATATATGCAAATAGATCCAATTTGGCGACATACATTGTGTGAAGCAACTGCTGCAGCTGGAGTGGATGTGTTTGGACCGAGGGTACCCTCTCATGGTGATATTTGGTACAACAGGTATTTAGGAGTCAGTGACTCCTCACCTGAGTACCTGCACGATGGATGCCAGTCCAAGGGTTAGAATTTACAGCGAATTCACACAAAACAAAGTGAAAAGGAAATAACACAGTCATTAACCTCACCCCAGAAACTATGAGTTGTTTAAGAAGGAACTGCAGATGCTGGAAAATCGAAGGTAGATAAAAATGTTGGAGAAACTCAGTGGGTGAGGCAGCATCTATGGAGCGAAGGAAATGGGCAATGTTTTGTCTGAAGAAGTGTTTCGACCCGAAACCTTACCTATGTCCTTCGCTCCATAGATGCTGCCTCCAGCATTTTTGCTGGAGTTTCTCCAGCATTTCTGTCTACCCAGAAACTATGAGTTGTTTTAATTCAATGGTAAAGCGAGTTTATTTTCAATAACCCCCCAAATACTTTTAATATGCCTTTATTACCCGATACACAAGGAGAACATTGTGTATTAATAACAGTTAGACTGCACTGTCCTTGGTTCAACCTGATGACTGAGAGACTGTCGGCAACCTCCGATTACCAGCCAGGATCTCCATCCCTGCTCCAACTCTATCTAAACCTGAGGCAAGGTGCTCATGGTCTTTGTGGCACACTCGCACTCTTTAATTTCTTTTTATTTAAGTTTAAATTTATCTCAGGGTATAGCCATACGATCCAAAACACTACAAACTGAAACCAGATGTGTAATTCTCAATATGCTTTCATCTTTTTTTTTTAAATTACTATACAAAACAAAAAAGAGAAAGAAATGAAAGAGAAGAAAGACAACAGAAAAAGCCGCCAGACAACACTATTAGTGCAATCTACATGGTGTTACCCAGTCAGGCATTGCAAGAGCACAAGTAAAGTGCGCAGGACCACTTCGCTGCAGAAAATATGAAATTATTGGTCTTTGAGATGGTTGATAAATGGTCCCCAAACACTCAAACACTTGTTGGGTTCCTAGGAGTTGTGGCACACTCAAGGTAAAGCTAGGACTTCAAATTCAAGCCACTAGCAAGATTCTCCAGTCTTCCCTCTGTGGCACCTCTGTAACACTCAGTAGAGTTGTTGCTTCACCTCTCCAGCTGTTGAAACCTTGACCTGTGCTGGTGGCACCACCACACTCCACCAGTAGCTCACCGAGATGTTCTCCATCGCCCCCCCCCCCCCGCCATTGCACTGCAGCCCCTCGAATGAATGAATGAATGAATGAATGAATACTTTGTCACATGTGACTAGTCACAGTGATATTCTTTGTTTGCATAACCAAGGTATACAAAGAGTGGCCACATAAAGGGCACCACCAAAACTCCCGGCAGAGCGTGCTCCCACTCCCAAGTGCTCTATGTCTCTGTGACCTACGAACTTTTTAAATGGCCAGATTTGTTTTATTAACATTCCTGCAATGCAGACAGAAACTCTCATCGATGTTAAAGGTAGTTTAGACATTTAAATGTTGTTGTCCAACAATGTATATTGTAAGAAATATATCCTGGGACTGACCCTGATCTTGCAGCTTTTGGATCTTTAGTTCCTCACCTCCCCCCCTCCCCACATATCTTTCAGTCTGAAGAAGGATCTCAACCCGAAACATCACCTGAGATGTTGCCTGACCCGCTGAGTTACTCCAGCACTATGTCCAGCTGTTGTTTCAATCTTTGTTACATGAGACATATTAACCAAGCAGCCCATTATCCCCTACACATCTGCTTAATGCTTAAAATATTATGGATGGGAGTGGTTTGTGATATTATTATATATGTTTAATTATATAATGACCATAAGACACGGGAGCAGAATAAGGCCATTTGGCCCATTGAGTCTACTCCACCATCTGACCATGGCTGATCGAGTTTACAGATCTATTTACCGAAGTATTACCAGATTCACAGCATCATGTTTTAATTTAATATATATATATAAAACAGAGATATAATCTTGCATTATTAAACAATATGAACACAGTAAGTGGCAGCACCTTAAGCATGTCTATCAATTGTTTCACATCAGCATGACACCATTGTCAGACCTGCTGTAATATTGCATGCGCTTCATTAACATACATTCCCAGCACATTCATTGTCAATCAGAAACATCCTTCGTCCACTGAATTTCAAAAAGCAAAAGTGGTTATGGAGAACAATATCTGGGACTGCCATTGTCCCCCTTCCTATGTCACCTCCAACCTCCAACTTTCTTCCCTTTTCCTGCTAAATATTCCCATCGTTCAACTGTCCCATCTCCTCAAAACCTTCCACCTTAATCTTCTCCCTTCCCACAATCTCTGCCCAGTCCCTCAAACCCTTTCCCAGTTTCTAAACTCCAGTGTTCCTCTGAGCCCTGCCTCTCTCTCAGACACTGGGTATAAGTTGCATGGCGGCCACAGGGCTTTCCCCTTGTGCTTGTCTTTAGTCTGTGCTCTGCTGGTGTGGCCAGCGTCCTGAGGGCTGAGTGATTTAATTGTTCTGGAACACAACTGGTAAATGATGAACCTTTCTCACTTACAACACCCACCTCTCTCCCGAGTTAATAAAACCTCTCTAGCCAGCGGTCTTCAGAAAGTGTCTGTGCTGTTTCTCCAAAGCTTCATTGCATCGCCTTGTATCTCCAATGGGGTCATCTCACTTTTCCAAATCAAGGCTTCTCTTCCCCGGGTCTCTCAAATGTGAGCCTACCTACATTCCATGGTTCTATAGACAAGATGCTACTGACCAGTACGCACGGAGTTCCAATCTAACATCAGCACTCCCCTGGTCCCCAATATCTCAGCTAGCTCTCTACGTAGAACGTTTATGAGGTCCAGGGTAGCTCCAGGTAGGGTCAACACAAACATCTTCATTGCCACCAAATCCAGCCAAGCACTTTGCATGTCTTGATGTTTTTAGACGTTTCTGTAAGTGTTGGATCTGCTGCCATCGCTTGCTCTGAACATTTTGGCATGAATGCTCCACTCTCTCGACACACGTGGAGTGCGGTGAATTAAGTCGGCACCCCACCATGTTCTCAGAGACATTAAGGCCAGCCAATAAATGCCCACACCATAAGAATGAACTATAACATACAATATGACAGTGTTTCACTCCCCTCTACTAAAAGCATTCTTCCTGCCAAGAGAAAATGTACATAAAAATGTAGAAAAATATGTACTAAGGAATGCAAAAAATGTTGACTTTTGAAAGACAGATTTGGAAAGATTTTCTGTCACTGAGGATAAAAGGTGAGAACACAGAAATTTGCTGATGGCGATCGACAACATTATTCTATAGAGGGAACGCACTGTGAACCTCACAGGGTATTTGTGATCGGGTCATACGATGGGGGATGAGGACACAGAGGAAGAGCCTGTAACTCAGGCCTGGAATCCGTCACACCAGTCTGAAGAAACATCACCCATTCCTTCTCTCCAGAGATGCTGCCTGTCCCGCTGAGTTACTCCAGCAGTTTGCCATTGTGTTTAAAAAATAAACTAGTAAATGTGCTTAAAGAAAACAAGAAGCATTTCTTGTGGTCAAGGCCTTAGAGATGCAGAGAGAAGATGTACAAGATGAGAACCAGGGATCATGGAGCTGGCAGGAAGATGCCCGCACCCACAGGCACAAGACCCAGAGACCAGAGCACAGAGATATAGCACGGTCAGCATGGGCAGGTTGGGCCCAAGGGCCTGGTTACACGTTGTGTGACTCTTTGACTCTATAAGTGATGATTGCGAGACTTGGTATTTATTTTGCAACCAATCGTGACCTTCAAAATACTTTCTTAAAGAAGGTGTGGAAGCAGATTCACTAACAACTTAAAAAAGGCATCTGGGTTATGTAAATGACTGTAGTGACATTTGCAAACCTGTTTGTGGGGAAACCAGGACAGTTTAGGTTTGTTATTGTCACATGTACAGTGAAACGCTTTGTGTGATATTCAATCAGATACAGTAAACCCTTGTTTTAATGGACCTCTGAATGGTGGATTTTGGTTATAGCGGACTGACCTACCGCCAGCTGCCTGTATACCACGTCTCCGGCCGCAGGCCGCACCCGCTACCCCAGGCTAGTGCCACCACCTGGACAGACCTACCGCCACCATGCCGGCCCACACAGCCTCCGCGGTCACTCAGCCTGCTCCTGCCTCCACCGCCCCCCCCCCCACACCCCCCCCATCGCTGACCCCCCCTGCACTCCAGCTGCCCGTGGACCCCGACCATCGACTCTGCCCATCTTCACCTCTCCCCCGACCACCAGCAAGCCGGGGCCGGCAACTCACCTGTATTCCAGGCCCCAGGACCAGACCGAGTCTGAAGAAAGGTCCCGACCCACAACATCACCTGTCCAGGCTCTCCAGAGATGCTGCCTGACCTGCTGAGTTACTCCGGCACTCTGTGCATTAACCAGCAGCTGCAGTTGTTTGTTTCTGCCACTTACACAATGATAATCCCTCACTCAGTTATAGTGGACATCAGCAATCACCGACCATTCCCCTCCCCATGGTCCCTACAACGAGGGCTTACTGCAACACCACATCAAGTCAAACTCGTACAAAAGGTAAAGCAAAGAGAAAGACACAGAAAGTGCAGAATATGGATCTCAGCTTTGGGAACTAGATTGGGACAGGACTGGGATTCATTGCGAAGTACATTCAAACTGTCACAAGATGAAGGCCCGTCTAAGACAGGGTTTAATTCTGTAAATCTAAATTTCTGCTCAAAATGGACAGGGGAGCAACCTCACCCAAAGTGCCTGCTGTTGCTTCAGTGAATAACTAGATCGAATGAACTGTGCCCCAGAATTATTTGTGTGCTTTAACCGACCGTCCAGTCATTCGAAGGCACCACCAGGAGGTTTGGAGATTGGGGTTTAAAATTGCACCGTTGTGATCCTGCTCTGAGTTCTGTAACGCTGGATGTTGGGGCTGTACGCGTCCCCACATTCATGGAAGGCCTTTGTCCTTCAACCGTGACCAAATGACCCATGGTACTAAAGCCAGATCTCATCACTGCTCAAACTGGAGACTTTGTAGAGGTATCCGGTCATCGGGAAATGATGAAATCCTGCAGCAAGAAAACAGAAACACAAGTCTGTGACCAACCCGCACAAGACACTGTAGTTTAATTTAGAGATACAGTGTAGAAACAGGCCCTTCGACCCACCGAGTCTGTGCCAACCAGCGATCACACTAACACTAGCATTACTCCACACACTAGGGACAACTTACAGAAGTCAATTAACCTACAAACCTGTACGTCTGGGAGGGACGAGTGTTGGAGGAAACAGAGCTCCTGGAAAAAATGGGGCAAACATACAAACTCCATACAGACAGCATCCATAGTCAGAATGGATCCCGGGCCTCTGGTGCTGTAAGGGAGTAACACTAGCGCTGAGCCACAGTGCTGCCTTGAACTGAAGCATGGATGTAAGAGGTTTTTTTTCCTAGAAGAATATTTTTGATTTTCACCCAATGAAGTCAGTGTTGCAGTTTACCTTTGTAGCAGATCTCCAGGCAAAACACCTTATACATGTACACATCTCCACTTGTTCCTATAAATACTAATACACTCCCAAAGTGATTCCCAATAAATACTATTACACTTCCTGGGACTTTGCTAATATTATCAAAGGTGCTCGGGGCTAGGTGAATCAAGGGATATGGGGAGAAGGCAGGAAGGGTTACATATGGGGAGAAAGCAGGAACGGGGTACAGATTGATTTTGATGATCGGCCATGATCACAATGAATGGCGGTGCTGGCTCGAAGGGCCAAATGGCCTCCTCCTGCACCTATGTTTCTATGCCCGGTTGTTCTTCCCGTGGATGTCTCTTCCATTAATGTTAACATACTCTGGGAGTTGTCCCAGACAATTAAACATTACAGGAGGTCCTGTAACTACCAACACACATAGCAACATGTATAAAATATTAACACGCTTCCAATGACCTCTGTTAAATATAAACACTCTGCTGGAGAAACCTTTTAAATATTAACTCTGCAGAGAACGCACATAAATGTTAGCACACTTCCAGGTACTGTTGTGTAAATATGAATCCATTCCCTAGAAGTGAGCTTGTGTTCACACACTGACTGAGTTCACACACGCACGCTGAGGCAGGTACCCTCCTTCAACCCTCATAGAGTGATACAGCACTGACACAGGCCCTTCAGCCAACCTGCCCACACCGACCAACATGTCCCACCTGCCTGCAGTTGGCCCATATCTCTCCAAGCCTGTCCTATCCATGTACCTGTCTAACCGTTTCTTAAATGTTGAGATTGTCCCAGCCTCAACTACCTCCTCTGGCAGCTCGTTCCATACGCCCACTGCCCTTTGTGTGAAAATGTGACCCCTCAGATTCCAATTAAATCTTTTCCCCTAGTGGGAGAGGGGGTGGGGGTGGGGGGTGTACGTATGTAACCATTTACCTTTCGGGTCTGGGTCTGCAGCATTTTCCTGACCAGACAGACCACTGCCGGCCACCTGGTGGTCAGACAGATGCTTCGATGCTTCACCAGTCTCTACAAGTGAAAGTGTAGAGCAGTTAGCAACCGCCCGGAAACTCCAAATAAGAATTGTACTCACACTTGCGTTTTCTTGAAGAGAGGGAACCAAGCCATTATAAACACCAACCTCCTCCAGTCTTTACTGGTCAGTCCAACAATGCCTTTGTATTTCTACCCAATATCCTTGGGTTTAAATCTCCTCATGATCTCTCCCCTCCCCATCATTGTCAATAGTCCAACAACACTCCAGGTCTTTATTATCTTGCCTTCAGATGCCACGCTCCCCAACCAACCAACCAAGTCCCCAGAAAACCAACGGTAGTCAATAGTGCGCTGGTCACAGCCCATCGACGAGGTCCCATTTGCCCCCCACTCTGACATTCTCTACAACTTAAAGCTATCATTGTGTTCCCACTGTTCCAGGGCCGATGGAGGATCATCATTCGGAAGCGTTAACTTTGCTTTTCTTTCCGCTGCCGAGTGTTCCCAGCATTTTTTAGTTTTTCTCTCCAACTCTCTTTCCTCCTCCTAGGCTCTGGCAAGCCGAGCTCCTCCATGTGGGCACCTTCCGAAGCCCAGAACTACACAATATCCCCACTTTTACTCGATCCTTGAAGCCATGAAGACAGACAGAGGTCAGGCAGATGACAGACAGATGACAGACAGATGACAGACAGATGACAGACAGATGACAGACAGAGGTCAGACAGAGGTCAGGGGAGATGGGGCAATCTTCAGCTTACCTGTGAGGGGCTGGTTGAGGCCGGGAACATTCTGGTTGTGACCCAGGTGCAGGTTGGACTGGAGCGAGATGCTCTCTCTGGGAATGTGTGCTTCATCACATTTAACATTTGTGGAGTCACTGTAGAGACAAAACACACAAGAGTGTTATGGGAAGCAGTACACACGCACTGGAGTCTGTGTCACTTTAATGGGTGGTGGAGGGATAGTCACTGTCTCATCACCGTCTATATCTCTCGTCTCCCTCTCCCCTGACTCTCAGTGTGAAACGTCACCCATTCCTTCTCTCCCAGAGATGCTGCCTGTCCCGCTGAGTTACTCCAGCATTTTGTGTCTATCTTTGGTGGAGGGACAGTCGCTGAGTTTACCTGTTACATCGTCTTCATGGCCTTGGTCAGGTATCTTCTCACTGTACTCTAACATGGGCTCTAACAAAGGTCCTTATGTCCCAAGTAAGGATCAGATCATTGGGGCTGGGATGAACATTCATTTATTTTCTCTGTGTTTTGTGAACACACACCATACCAGAACAGTCCAGTGATCGCCAGACACAAGTGTCAGGTCGATGTAGAGAGAGGTTCAGCTGGTAGAGTCGTATCCTCACAGGTTCTGGAGGCCCCGTTTGACGCTGACCACCACTGCTGCCCATGTGGAGTTTGCACACTCTCTGTGCAAGTCCATAAGTTATCTCCAGCTACTCTGTGGTAGAGCCATCAACTTCAGGCATGCTCAAGAAAAGTCGGGAGATCTCAAATGGATTTTGAAACCTAGAGAGGGGTCTATAACACCAGGCAGTGCCAGGTGGCAGGCGTTACAGATCAGCAAACACAAGAGAGAGGGTGACAGGGACAGTGTCAGTCAGGATAGAGGTAGCTGACTGTGTGGGACTTGGGTCAACTGAGATCACTGCAGGACTCGTTGCAAAGTGTAGGCATGGACTAAGAAAGGGCAGAGGAGGAAATGAAGCATGAAAAGTCAATACCTGTGAGCCACTGAGTCACTGCTGGGTTTTACATCTGAAACAGAATGAAAAGAAAATGTTGTTGAATTTGCTGTAAATCCCTATCAGACCAGGCAGAGTCTGTGATCTTCCAACCTACCTCAATCCCTGGCCTTGCGCTTTTATTTTATCTGCTCTTTGTATCTGTAACATTGTGAAGCTGGAACATTACATTCTGCACTCTGGTAATTTTCTCTCTGCATTACCTGTTGTACTTGTGAATGTCTATCATGAATATTATGCCTTGACAGGAAAGCACGCAATCCAAGCGTTTCACTGTCCCGCAGTACAGGTGATAATGCGAAACCAATATCAATTGTAGATCCCATTTTAGTTCAACTGTTACAAGTGTCAGCTTTGGGATCTTTTATCTCCAAATCAAAAGGCTGTGAGGTGTTAAGCCAGGCAGAGCCTCAAGTCTACTCTGAGCTGACAGTCCCCCGGCCCAGTGTCACCTGCCCACATGGACACTTTGAACAAATAGCTTTGAAATAACTGGACAAGGGTCCTGACCTGAAACGTCACCCATCCTCTCTCTCCAGAGGTGTTGCCTGTCCCGCTGAGTTACCCCAGCCAGCACTTTGTGTCTATCTTTGCTATAAAGATGCGTCTGCAGTCCCTTGGCCACTGTTTACCTCTTAATCAATGTCACGTAATCTTCTGCCAATTCTCACTTTGAAAGTTACCAAGTACTTCAGTGGCTGCAGAGTTGTTTTGAAAGTCCTCTGGGCATGAAAGATGCAATAAAGGATGGCAATGGTGCAGGTTATGCTCGGAACACAATGCACTGGAGGAACACGGCAGGCCAGGCATCAACTGTGCAGGGAATGCAGACATTGTTTGGGGTCAGGACCCTTCTTCTGACTGAGTGGAGAGGGGGCGGTGGAAGAAAACTGGAAAAGGGGAGGGGGGAGGCAAAGCTCTACAGAACATGCCTGGTCCCAGCGGGTGACTGTACCCAATCCTTTGCTACATTAGAAAGATGAGAAGGCACTGGAGTTAGGGGCGGCAGGCTGGAGCAGCGGTAGAGTTGGCACCGTGCCAGAGACCCGGGTGCTGCCTGTACGGAGCTGGTACGTTCTCTCCGTGACCATCTGGGTTTTGCTCTGGTTTCCTCCCACACTCCAAAGCCGTACAGATTTGTAGGTTAATTGACTTTGGTAAAATTGTAAATTGTCCTTATTGTGTAGGATAATCCTAGTGTACGGGTGATCGCTGGTCGGCACGGACTCGGTGGGCCGAAGGGCCTGTTTCCACGCTGTATCTCTAAAGTAAAGTCTAAGTGTGGGTACAGGAACAATTTCATTAACACATTTCTGGGATAAAGGCGTTGAGAAGTTCCTCTCAATCGGACAGACAAAGCTTTGAAGAAAATGAATTGAAATGTTTAAAATGTTAAAGGATTTAAATAGTTTGGCGTAGTTTAGTTTAGTTTATTGTCACGTGTACTGAGGTACAGTGAAGAGCTTTTGTAGCGTGCTCACCAGTCAGCGGAAAGACAAGACATGATTACAATTAAGCCAAGTGATAATATCGTGATTTACTATAATACAATGGAGAAATAGTTTCTGTTAGCAGCTGATGGGTTGATTGCCGGAAGGAATTAATTTAAAATGTGTGTCAAAAGAACAGCAAGGCTAAATGTTTTATCATTGGGATTGAGAACACTATTTGATGGAAACATAATCGATAGTGGATAATTAATTGAAGTGAACATTACAGCACATAGTGTGAGGCTATCTAGATTCCGATAGCAAGGTTTTCATTGTACCTGCCCCTCACCACAACTGTGCACATGACAATAAACGCAACTCAAATTGACTTAATTTCTCTTTGAAAGGGCTAGAGCGTTTTCAATGGGCCGAAGAGCCTCGATCTGTCCTGTATTGATCTCTCATTCTGTGAATCTGCTGTGAATTTGTCTCTGGTTGGTTTGAGAATAACGTCACAGACATTGGAAACGATGGAAAACTGCGATGGAGATCTCTACAATGTTAAGTGTAAGAAGGAACTCCAGATGCTGGTTTAAACCCAAGATACGAATGCATTCCCTCTCTCTCTCCCTCCCCCACCCAAGTCCCACTAGCTTCTCATCTTCACCCTACAAACCAACGATACTCTACAATCTTTGCTACAAACAGCTTACAATGGCCTGTTTCCTTTATCATTGTTACTTTTTTGCATATCTTTCATTCATTGTTCTTTATCTCTCCACATCACCGTCTATATCTCTCATTTCCCTTATCCCTAACCTTTCTGAAGAAGGGTCTCGACCCAAGATGTCACCCATTCCTTCTCTCAAGAGATGCTGCCTGTCCCGCTGTTACTACAGCATTTAGTGTCTACCTTTGGTTTAAACCAGCATCTGTAGTTCCTTCCTGCACCACAGGTGTCAATGCCCCACACCTGCACCTGGTGTCTTACCTGCGCTCTCCTTCCTGCGGTAGATGACACACAGCACCATAACGTTTAGGAGCAGGATGGCCAGGAAGCCCAGGCCTCCCCCAAGGAGAATGACCAACATGGGCACTTCCACACGAGCATGGAGAAACCCTGGAGGCAAGAGGGGAGAAGATGGAGCCAAGATTCACAGTGCTCACCCCCACATCAACAGAAAGCCCACACACCCTGGCTACAGCTCGTCTCAACGCACGTGACCACCAGCCAGGTGCTTCTGAATTACCATCATTGCCACCTGTCACGTGATCCCATGGAGAACAGTGTAGGAATCACACAGAAACATAGACAATAGGTGGAGTAGGAGGCCATTCGGCCCTTCGAGCCAGCACCGCCGTTCACTGTGATCATGGCTGATCATCCACAATCAGTACCCTGTTCCTGCCTTCTCCCCATATCCCTTGATTCCGTTAACCCTAAGAGCTTAACCTAACTCTCTCTTGAATAAATCTGGTGAGTGGGGTGTGAGGTTGCAACCTTCGTGTGGTCCACCGTGTTTCGACGAATGCAATCAACCTGGCGTGCACAAACAGAAGATCAAACTAACAAGTTGTCTTACAACATTAGGCTGTGCACGCCACACGCAGGAAGCAGACGAAGAAGAACTTCCAGTGAGTCTACTGTAGTGCTGGTCATTACGATACAAATGTTGGCCAAGGCAGAGGACGTTCCCGCTCGATGAAATAAAACCAAGTGATCAGCCACATCTACCTGACACGGCAAAGGTAGTCTCAGATTAATGTTAGTTCAAAGCTGGCAACTTGGGCCATGCATCGCTCCTTCAGTAATGCGTGGGGAACCAGCTTGGATGAAGCATTCTAAACATTGCAGTGGGGAGAGAGCTGTGTGGTGGATAAGGCAGATACGATACTGGTGTTGAAGACGCATTTAGGTAGACGCACGGTGTGATAAAGATAATGTGCAGACAGATGAGAGTAGTTTATCTTGGATCAGGCTCGGTACCGATGTCGTGGGCCGAAGGGCCTGTTCCGGTGCTGTACTGCTCTATGTTTCCAAGTAGTTATAAATAAGAGTTCATGCTAATTCCATTCTCCTATGGCAGAGGAGGAGGCCACGCATCGCCTTGTGGCCAATGCACAGATTCCTCACATCATGCAACAACCACGTGGGCTGGTCATTGTATTTGGCTCAGTGGGTTCAATGGGGGTGTAAATTGTACCTTGTGTGTAGGTGAGTGGTGGCATGTGGGGCCAGTCGGTGAGAACGTGGGGAGAATGAAATGAGATTAGTGGGACAGTCAATGGGTAGAATATTGCAGATGTCCGTAGAGTGGATGTTAACTGCATCATGACCTGGTCCGGCAACTCAATCACCCAGTAATGTAGGGTATTGCAGTGGTGGACACTGCCCGATCCATCACGGGTACTGACCTCCCCACCATCGATGGGATCTACAGGAGTCGCTGCCTCATAAAGGCAGCCAACGTCATCAATGCCCTACACCGCCCTGGCCACGCTCTCATTACACTCCTCTCATTGCGAAGAAGGTACAGGAGTCTGAAAACCGTGCCCACCAGGTTCAAATAGAGTTTCTTCCCAGCAACCATCAGCCTCTTACACAATATTGACTAAACTATCAAATATGGACTGTTTTTGGTTGCACTAAGGACCTCAGGCTTTTTGCATTAGTATTGGGGTTGCTAATTTGTAGATTTTTAAAAATTATATATTATCTATGTATTGTGTTTACAGGCTGATGAAGAGTTTCACTATTCGATTGTTATACATATGACAATTAAACATTCTTGACTCTATCCACAACTCAATGCTGGCTGCCCTAAGCCGTGCCGACAGAACAGTTTACTTGGGATATCCAGAGTGTTAGAGGAGAGCCGTGGAGACCAGACCAGGTTCCCTGAGCTTTCCCTTTACCTGGAAAGCCGATGGAAGAGTTGGTGACACCAAACTGGTTGCCGGCGGTGAAGGAGTAGTTCTTAGCCAGGCTGGTTAGCTGCACATGCACCGTGTGGTTGGTCAACCATGGGTAACTCTTGGTGTCCAAGATCATGAAGTTAGAGGTGTTGACAATCACCGCACCACTCTCATCAACCCAGGTGATTGTTGCAGGAGGGTTTGCATGGACCAGGACAAACAGCGCCAGGAACAGCCCCGAGTCATTGTGCTCCTTGTACTCAGCATCCATGCGGACAACCTCAGGTTTAACTGCAGAAAATAGACGGGAAGCAAGGAGTTAGACCGGCACTGTCTGCCTGCCCCGTACACTTAGTCACAGAGTGATACAGTGTGGAAACCAGGCCCTTCAGCTCAACTGGCCACACCGGCCAACATGTCCCAGCTACACTCGTCCCACCTGCCCACGCTTGGTCCATACCCCTCCAAACCTGTCCTTTCCATGTACCTGTCTAACTGTTTCTTAAACATTAGGATAGTCCCTGCCTCAACTACCTCCTCTGGCAGCTCATTCCCTACACCTATGTCCTCAGGTTCTCGATTCCTCTTGGAGTATAAACGGAGAATAAAAGATGAAGCAAATCGAAAGTTGGAATTATCAGGAGAGGTGATGGAATGTCTGATGAAAGGATATTCGTGAGCTCAGGGCCTCAACTGCAAACAGCTGCCAATAACAGCAAGATGTGGACAGGAGTTTGCTCGATTGTAATCATGCACTGTCTTTCCACTGACTGGATAGCACGCAACAAAAGCTTTTCACTGTACCTCGCTACACGTGACAATAAACCCAACTAACTAACTAACTAACTAGCTAGCTAACTAACGAACTAGCTAACTAACGAACTAGCTAACTAGCTAACTAACTAACTAACTAACTAACTAACTAACTAACTAGCTAACGAACTAGCTAACGAACCAACTAAGAGTCAAGACCCAGGCAGTTCTATGGAAGGTGATGAGTGGGGATGAGATGAGCCTATTAGTTACTGCAGCTCATCGCTTCCCAATTGCAGTTTGACACCACAGTGGTTTTATATTTCTTGGTGGTTTACATCTTTCATTTATTTTCATCAATAATAATAATCTTGATTGTTTTTTCTAGTTCCAGTTGTACATTTGCTTTTTAATGAAGTAATCTTTAATCTTCCTGCTGTCTCTTTGTTTCAGATGAGCTGGGGTTTTTCCGGCTAACTCATTGTCTGGCTTGACATCACAATGGCCTTGTGCTTGGCCTGGGCACTGCGGTGGCAGAGTCCACATTCACCAATTCAGTGAAAGGTCCCGGTTCAAGCCCTGCTTCGGTAGTGATCTCCGCTGCCCGACCTCCCTTTGTACCGTCTCCACTAATTGTACAGTTAGTTCATGGTCTTAACTTTGCTCTGAATGGTTCAATGCTGCCATTTTGTGGAGAAAGAGAGAACTTTCTTTTCTCAGATAGATTTTTCACAAATTTAAATTTACAGAACAGAGTCACAGAGTCACAAACAACAGGAATAGGCTTCGGCCCAACTTGTCCAGACTAATCTAGATGCCCCATCTACACTATTTGCCTGCGTTTGACCCATATTTTCTAAACCTTTCCTATCCATTACCTGACCAAATGTCTTTTAAAATGTATTCGCTGCAACTGCCGGCTCTGGCAGCACATTCCATAAACCCACCACTCTGTGCATGAAAACGTTGCCTCTCAGGTCCCTTTTAAACCTTTCCCCTCTCACCTTTAACCTATGCCCTCTAGTTTTTGATCCCTGACCCTCAGCATCCTACGCTGCAAGGAGTGAAGTCCTGGCCGGCCCAAACTAGCGTCTGCTTTCCTGCCACACTCCAAAGACGTGCAGGCTTGTAGATTAACTGTGTGTGGGCTAGTGTTGGTGTACGGGTGGATCCTGTAGGCTACTGTCACGGGCCTGTTCCCGCGTAGTGTCGCTACCGTCTATACGAGGCTGGCGTGCCCACCCGCGCAGTGCCAGGCAGGGTGAGACTCACATTGCACGTTGAGGATGACGCTGGCGTTCTGAGTCTTGCCGTTGACCGGGTCGGTAGCGGAACAGTTGAGCTCCTTGTCCTTGCGGCGAGTGGTGATGACAAAGGTGCTGAAGCTGCTGTTGCTGCTCTCACTGGCGCTGGGCACGAGCACCGTCTGGTTACTCTCCTGCCTCTTGCCATTCAGGTACCAGGTGACGACGGGCACGGACTTCCAGCCCTCCATGCGACAGGTGAACTCGCGGGGAGCGTTCTCCTCCAGCGTCACCACTGGCCGCGGGCGCCCGTTGATCAAAGCAAACGGCTTCACCATCTCTGCAACAACATGATCACGGATCAATAACATCCCGCGACCCGTATCACACCTCCATGATGGGATACACCTCACTCAAACTACCATAAACTAGCCAGCAGACTATTCTGAAGAAGGGCCCCAACCTAACCATGTCCTCCAGAGATGCTGCCTGACCCAGCACTCTGTGCCCTTTCGATTATTCAACATGCAGCACATGGCAGCCGATCCTCATCCTGACGCGACCTCCATCCACCAGCGATCATTCACCCTTCAGTGGAGGATATGACCAATCATTACGTCAATGGGAATCTGAGACCAATTGCACCAGACTCACACCACAACGCCCACAGAGAAGGCACAGCACAGAAACCATTCGGCCCAAGAAAGCAATGCTGGCACTAATGCTTCCATTCCCCAAAGCCTCCTCTACTCAATATCAGGATAAAATAGGATTCATTTATCTGTCTTTTTTTTTTAAATCATCACCACAGTGGAGCAGGTAGAGCTGCTGCCTCTCAGCGCCAGGGACACGGGTTCAATCCTGAATCTGGGTGCTGTCTGTGTGGAGTTTGCACGTTCTCTCTGTGACCGCGTGGGTTTTCTCTGGCTGCTCCGGTTTTACACATGTAGGGAGTGGATGCAAGAGTAGGATAACATGGAAGCAGTGTCACCGGGTAATGGATGGCCAGCTGTTTCTGTGCTGTATCTCTAAACTAAACTAAACTAAATTAAACTAACGACGTCCTCTTATGACTGAAGATAGACACAAAATGCTGGGTTAACTCAGCGGGTCAGGCAGCATCTCTGAAGAAAAGGAATGGGTGATGCTTCGGGTTGAGACCCTTCTTCAGACCTCTTATCATTCACTTCCCACGTGACAACGTCTTCTCTCACAGACGTGAGGGTCAGACGCGGCTGTCCGTGGCCAGACGGGCGAGTGTAGGCAGACCAACCTGGGGGGGGGGGGGGGGGGGAGGGGAGTAATGATGCATTTACAGATTCTGTGCCAACCTGCGACCCCCGCACACTAACACTATCCTACACACACTAAGGATAATTTACAATCTTCACCAAAGCCAATTAACCTACAAACCTGTACGTCTTTGGAATGTGGGAGGAAACCGGAGTTCCTGGAGAAAACTCACATGGTCACGGGGAGCACATACAAACTCTGGACAGACAGCACCCATAGTCAGGATCGAACCCGGGCCTGTGGTGCTGTGAGGTAGCAGCACTACCCGGTGCTTGTGGAGAATGGAGGCCCAGTGGCATCCCGTGTTGACGTACCTGAGCAAACGGAGGCTTTGAGGTGCAGCAGTAAGAATGCCCCAACCACACAGTCACAGCCAGCCAGCACCATGTCCACACCCCTGCCACCAACCTTACATCTCCCCTGTAAGTGAACCAGAAAAACATCACTGCATCTTAACGCACAAATGGAAATAACATGTTAACGTATGATGAGCATCTGACAGCACCAGGCCTGTACTCACTGGAGTTTAGAGGGATGAGGGGGGACCTCATTGAAACTTACAGAATAGTGAAAGGCCTGGACAGAGTGGATGTGGAGAGGATGTGTCCACTAGTGGGAGAGTCTAGGACCAGAGGGCACAGCCTCAGAATTAAAGGATGTTCCTTTAGGAAGGAGAAGAGGAGGAATTTCTTTAGTCAGATTGTGGTGAATCTGTGGAATTCATTGCCACAGACGGCTGTGGAGGCCAAGTTATTGGATATTTTTAAGACACAGATAGATTCTTGATTAGTACAGGTGTCGGGGGTTATGGGAAGGAGGCAGAAGAACAGGCTTAGGAGTTGAAGATAGATCAGCCATGATTGAAAGGCAGAGTAGACGTGATGGGCCGAATGGCCTAATTCTGCTCCTATCACTTTTGAACTTGTATTTTTATCATCATCTTCATAATCTCAAGGCCCCAAAACACTTGACAGCCACTTAATTATTTTTAGAAGTGCAAGTCCCTGTACAAAGCAGCAAAGCAGCAGACCACAGCACGGTGATCAGTTCCAGGCACGTTGGTCGAGGGATAGATGCGCCCCAGTCACCAGGGGTGATGCCCCCCTCCCATTCTCCCTCAGTCAGCACCATGGGTGGGTGGGTGGGTGGGTGGGCACCGGGGCAGTGAAGGCAGCAGTGTAATGGCCCATCACCCCAGCAAGAGTGTGTGTGCCAGCACTGGCTCAAGTCTCTGTAGAGAAGCACACATACAGACACAGCCATAGACAATAGGTGCACGAGTAGGCCATTCGGCCCTTCGAGCCAGCACCGCCTTTCAATATGATCATGGCTGATCATCCAATATCAGTACCCTGTTCCTGCTTTCTCCCCATATCTCTTGATTCCTTTAGCCCTAAGAGCTAAATCTAACTCTCTCTTGAAAACATTCAGCAAATTGGCCTCCACATTGGCAGAGAATTCCACAGATTCACAACTCTCTGGGTGAAAAAGTTGTTTCAGGACTCATCTCAGTCCTAAATGGCCTACCCCTTATTCGTAAACTCTGACCCCTGGCTCTGGACTCCCCCAACATCAGAAACATTTTCCTGCATCGAGCCTGTCCAATCCCTTAAGAATTTTAATCTGTTTCTATAAGATCACCTCTCGTCCTAAATTCCAGTGAATACTAGCCCAGTCGTGAGACAGTGGGGCAGGGCGTGCAGGACCAGGAGGCCACTCCACCACCACCGTGAATACTAGCCCAGTCGTGGGACAGTGGGGCAGGGCGTGCAGGACCAGGAGGCCGCTCCACCACCACCGTGAATACTAGCCCAGTCGTGGGACAGTGGGGCAGGGCGTACAGGACCAGGAGGCCGCTCCACCACCCAGCACCATTCACCATGCAGCCTTGGGTTCACACTATCACCTCTGCTTATCCGAGAATTACTGATCATTTAATGCCTGATTATTTAGTGCTGTTGTGTTTCACGTGGCTGTGAAGCTGTAACAAGTGGGAATGTCATTACTCTAGTCCTGGTGTAGGTGGCAATTAAATGCTGGCAACGACTGATAGTAAGATCACTGTCTTTATCCCAGTGTCATATTCAACCTCTCTTCCTGCTGCCTTGATGTCTCTAATGTCTAAAAATATATCCACCTCCTTTCTAAATACGTTCAGTGCCTTGACTATTGTTGCCACTGTAACAGTCACAGGTGGATGGAGCACTGAAACCTGAAGGCCAGCTAATCCATCTCGAACTCATTTGTATTTTACACGAACCCTCCCCTCCCACACCCAAACTCCACCACCCTCCTACACACCAGGGCTAAACAACTTGGCACCAGGGCTAGTTTACTGTGGCCTCTTCATCTATCAAGCCATGGGACAGGGCAATCCAGTTGTTCCATGTGTGTATTCCATGATTGCCACCTTCCTGTCGGAAGAAACGTTCTCTGCTCTTTCAGAACTTTGTTCCCTTCAATGAGCTCCAGTCTCGCCCTCTAAACTCCGGCGCCGGCCTAAACCCAATGTCTTGTCGTATAACACTCCTGTCACCCCAGGAGTGTGTCGTGTTGTCCGCCACTGTGCTCCCTCGATGGCAGGCATGGTCTTTCTTGACTATGGAGACCAATAGGTGGAAGAAGGGTCTTGACCTGAAACGTCACATATTACTTTTCTCCAGCGATGCTGCCTGACCCGCTGAGTTACTCCAGCTTTTTGTGTCTAACTAAGAGTTAAACTCATCCCGTTCCCTAAAGCCAAGTAATTCCAGGCCTCTGGAGTCAGCAGAACTTGTGCTGCAGTTTCCTGGGGTCTCAGAGAAGTGGGTCCTCTGTTATTCCACACATCCTATCATCATGCTCTCTGTGTTACCCTGGCCGCGACCACACACATTGCCAGAGGTCAAAAGAGACAAACTGTGGTGTAAACTGGCATCAGCTGTGGCAAAGCACCCTGCAATGGTTTATACAGTGCACAGTGTTTATACAGGAACCACGACACCGTTATTGGCAGCTGTCTGCCACGCGCACACATTCCCCGCTGCCCCTGCCCAGGGGGGCGAGATGGGAACAGGTCCAGTAACATTCAGCGGGCACCGTACAAAGGCAGCTGACCAGCTAGGCTGTGCACTGGTCTCAGCACCGGCCCAAGCTGGGTTAATCTAATCTGAAGCAAAGCAAGAATAATTCAGCACCAGCTTACCTCTGCAGGATATTCCAGGGAGAGAGAGGGGGGGGTGCTTTTGTGCTTTATTGAGCTGGTTGGGGAGCAGAGACTTGGCCGTGCGTTGTGTGCCTCCCTGCACTGCCTGTGCTGTACTGCACTGCAGTCTGAGTGAGCGCAGCTTGCAGGCTCTCTCAATCAACCCCCGATCTGCTGATCATGCTCCACCAGACGCTGTTTTTATTCCTTGACCATTCCCTTCATCTTATAGAGGGGGACAAGATCATGAGAGCAATAGATCGGGTAGACGCACAGAGTCTCTTGCCCAGAGTGGGGGAATCGAGGACCAGAGGACATAGGTTTAAGGTGAAGGGGAAAACATTTAATAGGAACCTGAGGGATAACGTTTTCACACAAATGGTGGTGGGTGTGTTGAACAAGCTGCCCGAGGAGGGCGTTGAGGCTGGGACTATCACAACATTTAAGATAATTAGACACAAAAGGAGGGTCTCAACCCGAAACGTCACCTATTCCTTCTCTCCAGAGATGCTGCCTGTCCCGCTGAGTTACTCCAGCATTTTGTGTATATCTTCGGTTTAAACCAGCATCTGCTGTTCCTCCTACACATTTAAGAGATAGTTAGACAGGTGTGGGCTGTTTGCTGGCCAGCATGAACTCAGTGGGCTGAAGGGCCTGTTTTGGCGCTGTTTCTCTGAACTAAACTAATGTGGAGTTTGAGGAATACGGTGATGATGCGAACCTGAGCCATGATCTTATTGAACCATTTAGTTGCAAGGATCCAAATGAGCTATTGCTGCCTCGGGTTCAAAGGTCAGGACCATCTTCATTGGTGAACACCTGAGTGTTTTATCTTTCCATGTTGAGGTACAGTAACAGGGGGTTACAATAGCAGAAATATTTGTTCCAAAACTAAATGTTCGCAAATTGAAAACTGATCCTTACTAATATTTCACTGATTTTTTAGTTTAGAGATATAGCGTGGAAACAGGCCCTTTGGCCACCGAGTCCGCACCAACCAGCGATCCCCGCACATTAACACTATCCTACACACACTAGGGACAATTAACAATTTCACCGCAGCCAATTAACCTACAAACCTGTACGTCTTTGGAGTGTGGGAGGAAACCAAAGCACCCGGAGAAAACCCACGCAGGTCACGGGGAGAACGTACAAACTCCGTACAGACAGCGCCCGCAGTCAGGATCAAACCTGGGCGTCTGGCGCCGTGAGCAGCGACTCTGCCGCTGCGCCACCCCAAAAATATGTGTTACCATGGAGATTGTGGCACTGATTTGGAGAGCTCTACATAGGCTCCAGAATATCACAGCAGAGTTACAGAGATCTTTTAGTTTCATTATCGTTGCAAACAGGTGTTTCGGGGTCATTATTATAAGAGTTTTCCAGTCCAGCCATCATAGACTTCTGCAAAAGGGTAATGAAACCCTTCGTTATATGACTGGACACTAAAATCTCCCACATAACCCCTCCATTCTTCAAATATGTAGACTGTACAATGAAATTATACCAATTGTAAGTAAACAGATTTTATTTTACAAATGGAGAACAGAAAGATATTTATTGTAAATCCAAGCTTCAACCTTTCCGCATAAAGTCTTTGCAACATGGAAAATAATCACTTGCCCATCCTGCCCAATCCTCTGACTCTGGTGCTGAGCAGCCTGGACGTTTCACAGAGTGCTGGAGTGACTCAGCGGGTCAGGCAGCATCTGTGGAGAACATGGATAGGTGACGTTTCACAGAGTGCTGGAGTTACTCAGCGGGTCAGGCAGCATCTGTGGGGATGTAACACTGTCCTGGGTGAACCATGTTGAGGGATGGATCTCATTCTAACATTTTTTATCCATTGGGCAACTGCAGACTCCCTGTGTGATGAGAGTGTACAGGATTAGACTCATTCTAAACAACATGGTAACTAGTAGCAACAGATGCTTGTCTTGTGCAGAGTCTATTAATAACTAAGAGAAGGCTTGGAAAACCTACATAATTTGACAACTAGTAGAACTAGGTTCCATCACACAGGCTTGGTAACCAATGGTCATAGGATGTGGTAACCAGTGATACGTTAGGATCCCAACAGGTTTTGTTAACCAGCGATAGTGTTGTTTTCCAGTTAGTAAGCAGGGTGAATATAACCTCCCTCAATACAATACAACAATGGGGAGATGGCAGGTCAGGCAAAACTCCAGTTGGAGCTATTCTAATCAAGTCTCAAAGCCAAGCAACAACAAGTGTGAATGTAGCAGCAGCTGCAGAGGGTGGAAGCATCCAACGCATGATATCATGAGCCAAAGAACAGCGTTAACTGATGGGGAGTGATGGTATCTCATTTATTCCTGCCCCAGTGTTACACGGTCCTTCACACGGACGGTGGCGAGGGGGTCGGGGGGTTCTGGAGGTTGGCCATCATCTCAGCCAGCATGCGGTTGCACAATGCTGCGTACGGGTTCATGAGGGTCACTTGCTTCCTGGCGAAGGCGTTACCCAGACCCGCCGCCTGTTGGAAATCCCGCAGAGCCTCAGGGTCACGTCCAGTGAGACGGTGGAGGAGACCGCGCTGGACCAGGGCCTGGCTGGCTGTCCACCCTCTGCCTCCGCTCAGCTCCACTGCCTTGTCCAGGTCACTCAGAGCTCCTAGAGCAGAAATTACCCACTGGTCAGCCAAACGCCTCTGTGAATCAATGAGCAATAGACAATAGACAATAGGTGCAGGAGTAGGCCATTTGGCCCTTCGAGTCAGCACCGCCATTCAATGTGATCATGGCTGATCATCCCCAATCAGTACCCCGTTCCTGCCTTCTCCCCATATCCCCTGACTCCGCTATCTTTAAGCCGTATCTAGCTCTCCCTTGAAAGCATCCAGAGAACCTGCTTCCACCGCCCTCTGAGGCAGAGAATTCCACAGACTCACCACTCTCTGTGAGAAAAAGTGTTTCCTCGTCTCCGTTCTAAATGGCTTACCCCTTATTCTTAAACGGTGGCCAGTGGTTCTGGACTCCCCCAACATCGGGAACATGTTTCCTGGAGATAACTGTCAACTTGGGACACCTGGGGCCCAATGGGCGGGAACAAACACTACATTAAAATGCAAATTAATGCGGTGTTTGGATCATACAGAGAGGGTTCGAGTGTCCAGCAAGAAGCACGGACATCATGTGCACCCGTTCCCAATCACAATCTGAGGATTTCTGTAGAAGAACTTTTCTTGAAATATTCAAAGTCACTGCATTATTGCTATTTATAAGGCCATGAGGCATCGGAGTAGAATTAGGACCTTCGGCCCATCAACTCTACTCCAAGATCTATTTTTCCCTCACAATCCCATTCTCCTCCCTTCTTGGAAAGAATGGATCGACTGGCTCACAGTATATTCACTCGAATTTAGGATGAGAAGTGATCTTATAAAACATGAAAAATTCTCAAGGGATTGGACAGGCTAGATGCAGGAAAACTATTCCCGATGTTGGGGGAGTCCAGAACAGTTTAAGAATAAGGTGGTAGGCCATTTAGGACTGAGATGAGGAAACACTTTTTCACCCTGAGAGTTGTGAATCTGTGAAGGCAGTGGAGGCCAATTCACTGGATGTTTTCAGAGAGAGTCAGATTTAGCTGTTGGGGCTAACGGAATCAAGCGATATGGGGAAAAAGCAGGATTTTGGATGATCTGTTTATGATCGTGTCTAACCGAATGGCCTACTAACTCCTGCACCTATTTTCTACATTTCTGTTTCTTTCTTCCCATGACTTTTGATGCCCTTCTTAATGAAGAACATAACAATCTCCACAACTGTCCGTGGCGATGAATTCTATAGATTCTCCACCCTGTTTATCATAGTAAATCTAACAAGTATATCCGTATCCTTCTACACCTGTCCTATCCATGCGCATGTCTCATTGCGTTTTAAAAGTTGTGTAAGTCCCAGCCTCAACTACCTCCTCTGGCAGCTGGTTCCATACAACCACCACCCTTTGTGTGAAAAAGTTACCCCTCAAATTCCTATTAAATCTTTCCCCCTTCGCCTTAAACCCGCAGTATGTCCTCTGGTTCTCGATTCCCCTACTCTGCAATGTTTAAATACAAATTATAGACCCGCTGCTGACAAACGTGTGCCTCGGTGCTGTGTGGCCCAGTGCTGATCTTGTCCGGCCGTTGTGGTGTTTACCTGCCGTGTCTCCCTTCAGCCTCAGAGCTTGTGCACGATTGTTGTAAGCGGATGGGCGCTGGGGAATGATGGAGACAGCCTGGTCAAACAGTCCCAGAGCAGAGGCCAGATGGCCGGACTCTGCCAGTTCCACTCCACGGATCTCCAGACCTTTCGCCTGCTCCACGAGCTCCGGGTCAAACCTGCTGTCTAAACACAGCGATGGACAGGCAATGTACAAAAATGCTGAAACAGGGGACTGTAGGCGCCGGTTAATGTAGAAAAGGACACAAAGTGCTGGAGTAACTCAGCGGGTCAGGCAGCATCTATAGAGGACATGGGTAGGGGACGTTTCAGATCCCGTTGAGTTACTGTTTAAGAAGGAACTGCAGATGCTGGAAAATCGAAGGTAGACAAAAGTGCTGGAGAAACTCAGCGGGTGCGGCAGCATCTGTGGAGCGAAGGAAATAGGCAACGTTTCGGGCAGAAACCCCAGGGTTTCGGGACGAAACGTTGCCTATTTCCTTTGCTCCATAGATCCTATGCACCGGCTGAGTTTCTCCAGCACTTTTGTCTACCTCCGTTGAGTTACTCCAAGATCTTGTGTCCATTAGTTTGAGATCTTTGCACAGGACCGAGATGGAGGCGGGTGGGGAGGGGTCAACAGGCACCTTCCTGGGTCGTGGGTTCCCCGAGAGCTTCATGGTGGAGGCACCAGGAAGCAAGACACAGAGTGCTGGAGTACCCCAGTGGGTCAGGCAGCATCTGTGGAGGGACTGGACTGGACAGTGTTTCTAGGAACCCGAACCCCCAGGTTTTGTAGGGTACGCACGGTGGCTCACGGCTGCGACCGCGTTGATTCTCACATAAAGAACCTCGCCAGACACAACATCCTCAGTCCCCAGCCAAAGGCATGGAGCAGTGCGGGCAGACGAACCCCTCGCCCATCGGGTGAGGCAACTTTCCTCCCGTTTATAACCCAGTGAAGCGGAGACTCACCGTCATCGACCAGCTCGTGCTCTGTTTCGGACCAGGGATCGTGTCCGAAGGGGTTGTTGGGGTCGAGGATAGTGTGGAGCACAGCCCGGTCCCCGGGGGTGGTCATTGTGTCTCGGTGCCGGCTACAGGCAGCGTCTGGGAGTCAGTACACCCAGGGCTACAGTGGCTGTTTGCATTCACCACCAGCCAATGGTCAGTGTGGGCGGGAGCATTGGCCCAGGGCACTGACCTGCAGATTGAGGCAAGTGTACATAACATACAGGAGCTGCATGAGGCCACTCGGCCCATCGAGCCTGCTCCGCCATTCAATGTGACCATGGCTGGTCTATCCTCTCCTCGCAACCTTGTTATGGGATCAAAGCCTAATTTTCTAGCGAATATTATTTTACTATTCTCATGTTCAATAGAAAGGCTTAATAGCTGCAATTATGTCCTTTCTATATGCAGGAATATATTTTTTTAAATGTCCCCACTTGGTTTTTCAAAATAGAGAGGGGGTGTAGCAAAGTAATGGCTCTTCGGCCCACCACATCCGTGCTAACTTTTCTGACCATCTCCGTTGAAGCCGTGTGTCTGCATTAGGTCAGTCCCCATGTTTAGTTTAATTAAATCTCTTCACCCAACCTCAGACCCCCGCACGCACGGGCTTTGTGGAAGCCGAGCCTGCCCCGGGAAACAGACTTGGTTCATTCCTGATGCCTGTCCCATCATCCCATAGACAGTGCGTGTCTGCACCGTGTGTGGGCAGGAACTGCAGATGCTGGTTTACACCGAAGACAGGCACAACGTGCTGGAGTAACTTAGCGCGACAGGCAGCATCCCCAGAGACAAGGCATGGGTGATGCTTCACGTCGTCGCCAAGAATAGCCGGCAGCCATGGTCTCAGGGCTCCACCAGATGCTGCCTGGCCCGCCGGGTTACTTCAGCTAGAGCTAAATAACGTCGCCACGTCTCAGCCAGAGGCGACGCCGTGAGGAAAACAGTATTGTATGAATTGTAGTGGACAACGGTCACAATCCTGGATGAAATGTTTTCTAATTTTCAGTCCTGAAGGGGTTATCCGTTATTCTCAAGCTCTCGTCCTTCACCGAGACTCATCCATCAGAGGAAACAATGTCCATGGATCTAATCTATCAAATTCCTTAACAATTGAAACAATTGTTAACAAACAATTGACACTTTTGAAAAATATAAAAGTGGATAAGTCTCCAGGTCCTGACAGGATATTCCCTAGGACATTGAGGGAAGTTAGTGTAGAAATAGCAGGAGCTATGACAGAAATATTTCAAATGTCATTAGAAACGGGAACAGTGCCGGAGGATTGGCGTACTGCGCATGTTGTTCCATTGTTTAAAAAGGGTTCAAAGAATAAACCTAGCAATTATAGACCTATTAGTTTGACGTCAGTGGTGGGCAAATTAATGGAAAGGATACTTATATATATAAGCATCTGGATAAACAGGGTCTGATCAGGAACAGTCAACATGGATTTGTGCCTGGAAGGTCATGTTTGACAAACCTTCTTGAATTTTTTGAAGCGGTAACTAGGGAAATTGATGAGGGTAAAGCAGTGGATGTTGTCTATATGGATTTCAGTGAGGCCTTTGACAAGGTTCCCCATGGAAGGTTGGTTAAGAAGGTTTCAATCTTTGGGTGTTAATGGCGGAGTAGCAAGATGGATTCAACAGTGGCTGAATGTGAGATGTCAGAGAGTAATGGTGGATGGCTATTTGTCAGGTTCCAAGCCGGTGACCAGTGGGGTGCCTCAGGGATCTGTGTTGGGTCCACTGTTGTTTGTCATGTACATCAATGATCTGGATGATGGGGTGGAAAATTGGATAAGTAAGTATGCAGATGATACCAAGATAGGAGGTGTTGCGGATAATGAAGTAGATTTTCAAAGTCTACAGAGAGATTTGGGCCATTTGGAAAAGTGGGCTGAAAGATGGCACATGGAGTTTAATGCTGTTAAGTGTGAAGTGCTACATCTTGGCAGGACAAATCAAAATAGGATGTACATGGTAAATGGTAGGGAATTGAGGAATGCTGTGGAACAGAGGGATCTAGGAATAACTGTGCATAGTTCCCTGAAGGTGGAATCACATGTAGATAGGGTGGTAAAGAAAGCCTTTGGTGTGCTGGCCTTTATAAATCAGAGCATTGAATATAGGAGTAGGGAAGTAATGTTAAAATTGTACAAGGCATTGGTAAGACCAATTCTGGAGTATGGTGTACAATTTTGGTCGCCTAATTATAGGAAGGATGTCAACAAAATAGAGAGAGTACAGAGGAGATTTACTAGAATGTTGCCAGGGTTCCAGCAACTATGTTACAGAGAAAGGTTGAACAAGTTAGGTCTTTATTCTTTGGAGCGCAGAAGGTTAAGGGGGACTTGATTGAGGTCTTTAAAATGATGAAAGGGATAGACAGAGTTGACATGGATAAGTTTTTCCCATTGAGGGTACGGAAGATTCAAACAAGAGGGCATGACATGAGAATTAAGGGACAGAAGTTTAGGGGTAACGTGAGGGGGGAACTTCTTTACTTAGAAGGTGGTGGCTGTGTGGAATGAGCTTCCAGCAGAAGTGGTGGAGGCAGGATCGATTTTAACATTTAAAAGTAAAGTGGATAGGTATATGGACGTGAGGGGAATGGAGGGGTTTGGTCTGAGTGCAGGTAGATGGGACTAGGGGAAAACAAATGGTCGGCACGGACTGGAAGGGCCGAGAGGGCCTGTTTCCGTGCTGTAATTGTTATTTGGTTATATGGTTAATTGTCCAATTGTCAGCGAGATCACTCACTATACCAAATTTTAAAGAATACAGTCCATGTCAAAGATAGACAAAAAGCTGGAGAAACTCAGCGGGTGAGGCGACATCAATTGGTGACCCACCCCTTCTCTCCATGGATGCTGCCTCACCCGTTGAGTTTCTCCAGCCTTTTGTCGACCTTCACTTTTTCCAGCATCTGCAGTTCTTTGTTAAACAGTCCTTGTCTAAAATGTCTCCTCATTCCTCAAACCCACCACCCCCAAAACCAGAGCAGAGATTTGTTGCGGTGCTTCTTCCAAGACCAGAACATCCTCTCGTAGGCAAATACACCAAAGGTCCTATACAATTAAGGACTCCTTTACTCCTAGTGAAACTTTCATCACAAAGCAAAACTAAAACCGCTACATGAACTGGTCCAAGCAGCATCTGTGAAGGCGAAACAATGGTTAACATTTATTTCTTTAAATCCAAGTTCCAGCATGTCATCTCGTCTCTGCTTTCGTCATAAAGACAAAGACGGCACAGTGGCCCAGCAGGAGAGTTGCTGCCTTACAGCGCCAGAGACCCGTGTTCGATCCCGACTGTGGGTGCTGTCTATACGGAGTTTGTACATTCTCCTTTGGGACCGCGTGCGTTTTCTCCGGGTGCTCCAGTTTTCTCCCACACGTCAAAGATGTACAGGGTTGTAAGTCAATTGGCTTCAGTAATAATTGTAAATTGCCCCTAATGTATAAGATGGTGTTAGTGTGTGGGGATCGCTGGTCGGCATGGACTCGGTAGGTTGAAGGGCCCATTTCCGCGCTGTATAACTAAACTAACGCCCCATGTGGTCTCTGCACACTTGCATCCCCTTTTTAACATCAAGGTTTTCCGACCTCTCACCACTTCACAAAAACGCTGCTTTTGTGTTATGTGCACATTTCCCCTCTAACATATTCTCACCCACACTCGGGTTAAATTAAATGTAAGTGTTAGCTTGGTTAACAAATCGCATTCTCCGCACTGACCAAAGGCTCTGATTTAAAAATGATACTTTTAAAAGATCTGGAACTATTTGACAAGGATAGATTGTGCATTGCGGTACGTAAACAGAAATAACCATGTGTTTGGGATGATGATGCATTTTATTTTTCTACACTGCCAGTTATTGCCTTTGGAATACACCGCCCCCTAGTAAATGTAGATTTAACGACCTTCAAAAAGGAACACAAATACCACGAGGGCAGTAGAATTACAAGGCTGTGCAAAGAGCAGGGAAGTGGGCTTAAGTGATTAACTAAATGGTCACACAGCCTCTACAATGCTGAATGCAACCCTGTCACCGCTTGCAACCTGTATGAATGTTACATGAACATGTTGCAATGAATCTGTCCATGGAGGTGCTTTAAATAGAGGTTCAGTGTAACATGTCACATCAGTAGACAGCGCATTGACAAACCCATACCCCCAACAATAAATAAAACCCACCTCAAAAATATTAGTTAACAGCTCATCTGTAAATAATAAGTGTCAACGGTATTAAGAAAGGTTCGAGCGTTGAATATTGTGGAGGAGCCGAGTAAGATTAAGCCCCTGGAAATGACTAGGACAGTCAGTGCATTTAAAAACTAATAGCTGCAGGGTCTATGGGGTGTAAAGACCCAGGTACAAGATGCTGCCTGACTCGCTGAGTTACTCCAGCACTTTGTGTCTTTTATTGTTAACCAGCATCTCCAGTTCGTTGTATCTCAACCTTATTCTAACACCTCCATCTACAGTCCCTTCCATTTAGTGCTCCATAGGCTCAGCACACCTGAGAAAGGAATATATCTCCACTAGAACCCAAATGTAGAATGTGCAGACAACTGGCACTTCATGGACACAAGAGGCATACATCAATTTTGCAGGACGATACTGAGCAGAAGTTAACATTTTTCAGTCTATTTGGTGCATGAGAGAGCTAGATAGGGCTCTTAAAGATAGTGGGGTCAGGGGATATGGGAGAAGGGTGCGGATTGGGGATGATCAGCCATGATCACATTGAATGGCGGTGCTGGTTCGAAGGGCCTACTCCTGCACCTATTGTCTTGTACATTAAGGGCAGAGCTACACTGCAAGGATCTGACCTGAAAGAACTAGAACACATGAAGAGGTTACAAACTGCTAGCCTCTATTTATACACCACTAATCAAGTTAATGACACCAAATGGCCAGTAGAACATGAAGAGACCACGTCATTCCTCACACATATGATTCACTGATTCCACAATGCAGATAGCTCAGATGTATCACAGCCAAAGAAGCAGGTATACAGTGCCTTCCATAATGTTTGAGACAAAGACACATCATTTATTTATTTGCCTCTGCTCCACAATTTGAGATTTGTAATAGAAAAAATCACATGTGCTTAAAGTGCACATTGTCAGATTTTATTAAAGGGCATTTTTATACATTTTGGTTTCACCATATAAAATGGCCTTTAATAAAATCTGACAATTGTGCACCTTAACCACGTGATTTTTTTTCTATTATATCTCTCAAATTGTGGAGTACAGAGGCAAATAAATAAATTATGGGTCTTTGTCCCAAACATAATGGAGAGCACTGTATGTTTGCACTGTGTACAGATCCCCATAATCTAATTAATTCCACTTTACTGGGAAAATCAGTCGAGATGTTTTCAAGTTTGCATTACCTGCAATGACCGGTGTGTTCCCATGTCCTGAGTCCTTCTTGGAATGCCAAAGGCGTAAGGGAGGAGATGCTCCTTCGGTTGGCCGCAAAGCTTTGATGGTATGTTGAAACAACTTGACTTTCAGTGATCATCAGTCCATTTGCCCCTAACCAAGCCATTAAGTAACCCAAATCCTCTAGAAACCTGGACAAGTCAACCTTCTCCCCCCCCCCCCCCCCCCCCCCCCCCCCCCCCCACCCCCCCACCTTAACTTCTTTATTTAGATTAATTCAGGGCACTTCTTCAATTTTTACCATTCTATTCCCATTTGGTTTCCTTGTTGTGTTTCCTATTAAGGGTCTCAAGGTTGGCAAATGGGATTAATATGGATGGGCAAAAAAGGTCGACACCCTCAAGATGGACCAAAGGGGCCATGTGTGTGTGGCACAATTTATGATTCAAAGAGATTGGTCTATATTCTTTGCAGCTTAGAAGAATGAGGGGAGATCTTCTTGAGACAACATAGCTTAGAGGCATGACAGGGTAGATGGTGAGATGTTATCACCGGTTGGAAAGAATCAAACAAGAACATAGTGACAAGGGGCAGATCACTTAAATCAGGAATTATTTTAATTTACTTTTGCAGAGGGTGATGAATCCCTGGAATTCACAGCGCTACAGGGTTGTGGAGGCTGGATCATTAAATGTGTTGGAGTAACTCAGTGGGTCAGGCAGCATCTTTGGGGAACATGAATAGGTGACGTATCTAGTTGGGAGCTTTCCTCAGACTGACTAGTGGGGGGGGAAAGTTGGAAGAGAGGTGGCGGCATGACAAAGTCTGCCAAATGATAAGTAGATACCAGTGTGGGGGTTAATTGGCAGATAGTTGGACAAAGGTGAAGACAAAAAGTGTGAGATAAGGATATAAGATACGTGAAATGTGAAGCCAGAGGAAAGAATATGAATGGAATGGGACAGAGCGAGGGAAAAGGTGCACATCCAGGTGGGGCTTAGGGAAGAGAGGTGTGAAATAGGAGAGGGGTTGTTTACCTAAGATTGAACAATTCAATGTTCAGACCATTGGGCTGTGAGCTACCCAACTACCCAAGCAAAATATGAGGTGCTGTTCCTCCACTTTGCATGTGGCATTTTCTCATTTTCACGTGTTGAGAAAGATAATTTTTTCTAAATTATTTGAATAAATGTCTGCAATGTTATTATTGGTATGCAAATGAGGACAATCCTGGGTAACTCTCAACATCTCTCCATTGAACAAATTAATGGTTAATATTAAAGGCTGTAGGGATTAAGTGGCTTCTTAGCAAGGGATACTCAGGCAGTAGGTTAGCCATGTAGCACTGAGATGAGATAATGCTTTACCTGGTGGATTCAACACTGGAAGGCTCCATCTCAGAGGGTTGTGATTGCTTTGTTTTTGAGCACATTCAAGGCTGGGACCAAAAGGTTTTTGAACACCAAGTGATATAGGAAGACATAGGAATTAGATGGGAAAAATATGCCAAGATTGTACAGAATTATGCCCTACATCCGAACGCCCGTTTGGCTTACTCCCGATTTTTATATTTTGCGTCCAAAAGCTCCGACGTATCACACACAAATGCACCCCCGACAGTGAAACACGCCCCAACCTCAGCTTTACTCAAAAACACTGACTCAAGTCCACATTGCTTTAAAATAAACTATGCCAGAACAAAATAAATTTGAATCCATCCATCCATCAGGTGATTTTTCTGGAAATAGTAGTCATATGAATCCCGCTGAAATACTATCATAATGGTATGAAACTACCAGTGCTACATGTGTGGTCAAATGAAGGCAAGTCATTTCAGTGAGGGTCCTAGCAACATTAGAGGATCAACACTTTTTAATAAAAAGTAATCCCACATGAAATACACAAAATATATTTAAAGTATCTCCAAGGATGAACTGGACATGTTTATTAATTAAACTATCACTTAAATAAAAAAGTGCATAGAAAATGACGCTTAGAAACATTTTTTACAACTATGTACATATTTTTACATTCATTCTTTAGCATAGCTTTCAGTTTTTCTTAATAATTAAAATTACCTTCATTATCATGATATTGTTTAACACTGATGCACTAATCAAACTGTAAAGACGTCTTGCAAGAGCCATGTAAAAAATAACAATTTACAGGAACAGAAAAAATGAAAAAATAATTAAAAAGGGTACAATTAGCCTCATCATGAATAAAAAATAAAACAAATTTCTCGTAAGTTTTCTCTGAACCGGAACATTTTACATCTACCACTCCTTTGTGTATTTATCTCAAAGAGACGCAAAAATATATTCACATTAACGGAAAAACGTACGTATAAATATAATTCTGTTCCGGTGGGGGATATTGGGGAAATGAAGGATTCTAGTCACAAGGAACATGGAAGTACAGACACAACATGTACCCTTATTTTAAAAAAATAATTAAAAAATTGTTTTCCCTCTAATAGCTAGAGTCAGCTAACCAATTGTGAGACAATTGAAAGAAAAATCAGCAATAGTGTTTAAATATTTTTAAATTTGGGGGAAATATCACCAAATCATTATTTTCTCTGAAAATAATTCAGATATTGTAGGTTCTGCATTCCTCCCCCCCCCTTTTTTTTGAACCAAGATCCAGAACTCTGTACTTTTAAACTAAGACATGATGGTCTTACATGAGCTCTGCAGACTTATCAATAAACATTGTATTGCTTTGAAATGGATGCTATATAGATGAGAACCAGCCCTTCAAATTAACCTTCTTTTTCAGATGAGATTATGTATTTCATCAAGCAAACTTTATGGTCTTTTAAAACATTTAAAAGTCTCCTAATAATTTCAGTCATTAGAAAAAAGATACATTCATTTTAAAACTGCTGTGTCCTTCCTACTTTGTCGGGTTGCGAAATAAAGTTAAGCAGTATTACAATTTATAAAGTAATACCATAGCCTTCCTTGTCAGATGCTAATGGGGGTGAACCTGATCTGTTTTGTGGAGACTAGAGTGAAACGACTACCCTGTGGTAACATGATTTTTATTAAGTGTAATCTTGCCGTGGCATTTGTAGGGTGAAGTCCTGCATTGAGGAAAAGAACTAAGGGAAACGTTGAGAAGATACAAAGTGCCATCCTGTTGTGGATTCTAATGACAGTCATAGAATTGTTCCAGGTTTGCCCTGGAACCCAAGGAGAATGAGCTGGAGTCCATTTAAATTATGACAACACCCCAATCCCGAGGCAAAAAACTTACATTCAAGAATGAAGCTTTCTACAAGACACTAACTGTACAGAAATGAGCCTGACGGAATGGTGTAACAGGATAACAGCAGTGTAAATATAGTTATTTTTCAAAACTTTGGTGCTTAAACTAAAGATCAAACCTTATGACTGCTGCAATGAATGAACTCAGTCACTGTAACTAGTTCTACCAGGTACACTGGCACATTAAGGAATCTCTCTCATTACAGCCACATTTCCTACTGGAGGCTAATCCTGCTTCTGACATCCATGGATACGTGGCAAGCACTCCCTTCTTATAATCATGAGAAAAAGAGACCATGCAGACTGAGGTGGTCTTTCATTCATTTGGGATAAATGACCTACAAGAAGCTATATCACCTCCATTTCAAGTGACCCTACGTTCAGATTTGGAGTGCTGGGTATGCATATTCAGCAACAGTGACCCAAAACTACTTATCAATATGCAGATTATATCATCCACAAAAAGACCCCAAATTAAATAAATAAACTGTACTAAAAAAAATATATATATATATGCGCACTATGGCAGCATTTTCAATTGTTAATTGGCAGGTCATTAAACCTCTGATAGGTTGTCCATAAAACTCTTTAAAAATAATAACCTGGCACTTAATTATATACACTACATGGTGCAGGTTATAAAGATTTCAAAGTTTAACTGCCTCGGAAACCAACACAAAGGGATACATGACAGTTTATTTCCAATCTCTGACCAGCCACATGGACGAACAAAAGCAGCAACATTTGTAAACAAAAGCAAACTAGCAACTAGTCATCTCTTCTGACTTGCCATGCATGTCCACCACTGGCCACCTCCACCCCCCATAAAATCTAAAAGGCAAGGAAGCAGGCGGGCGTGATGCTGCCAAATGACAAGGGCTTCGCTGTCAGAGACAGACTCTTCTCAGCACTATGCCTGATTTCCACATCCAAAACATGTGGAATCCTACACCAGTGGTCTAGCTGCTGCCTGTTCTTACCATACTCACAGTCAATATCTTGAAGGGATCAGACAATAAAAACTGTTCTTGTAGGGCCCACTCTGATTCGCACAGCCCAGCTATTCTGTGCAACCATTCGGTGTCTGGACTCTGAATTAAAAGGGTGCTGGGCTAGTTACAAAGAAGGGGGCAAGACAAGAAGGAACTAAAATTCCAATGATTCATTTCTTCCTATGAATCAAGACTTTGGTACACATACTCAGGTGTCACCACCTGGCTCTGCTGTGCTATTTTCAGTTATTTATGTTTTTAAATATTATTTTCTACCTCTTTCCCATTCTCATTATTTTTTTAAAAATACAATTATATTCAAGTTTCCTACATATCCAAATGGGTTTCAAATAAATAACATTAAAAAAAAAATCTCTGCTTGGGTTAGAGATACTGTCAGTCAGAGGGAACATCTATATTTTATTCAGTGTTTTAACTCATTACATAAAGTCTCCATAAAAGTTCCGCACTGACACAACTGGACAAAAAGCAGTATTTAAAATCTCTGATTGCCCGTCAAGTTGAAGAGATTTTTGCAATTTACTTCCTTTATTGATGGAGAATGATCTCCGCTCAGTTTAAAGGTTCACTGCTGGCTGCCTCTGAATGAACACAGTACAGCAATTATGAAGAGGCACACAAAGAGGATTTATGTTTGAGTCGGGGAAGACCGCAGAGCTGAGATCCTGGAACCCATCTTGCCAAAACTAAACAATGCATTTTACAAGAGTGCCTACCACTTCCTCTTTGACACTCGATGGGGCCTCTAGCATCTTAAGCATGTAGTGCTTATTTCAGGATTTGGGGCCAGTTTTATAATTGTTTTCCGAGAATACGTGATTCTGCTCATGGCTAGTGCACTTACTCCACTCAAAGTTGTATTTAATGCAGCAATCTCACCGATTCAATGTGGAATCACGGGAGGTAAACACAAAAGTTTTGAAAGCCCACACAAGGGACATCACAGCTATTCAACTACTACTTTGAATGGGAAGTTACACATTTTGTGGGAAAATATTGAAGTCTCAACCATAATGTCAAGGCTCTAACATTCTCAATATCCTTTTAAATACCTTATTATACCTCATGAATTTAATAAAAACAGTATCTCTGGCAATTGTACTTAATAACATCCTCACTGAGACTAACTACACTGATGTTTCATATATTCCTTCAATTATCCAAATCAACCATTTTTTTGCAAGAAATACGAATAATATCAACAATAGCAACTGGTAATCAAATCTTTGTCCCCTTTTTGAAGTGCCCTACAATACAATAAGAGGAATGCACTCAGAATTACATGAACCAATATATCCACTGCTAGTTACGTTTCCTTTCCTATTGTAGTTTGCCTGCAGCTGTTTGGCAACAGTGACATTGGATTAAAAATAATTACAAACAAAATATTTTCAGCTAGATATTATGTACCTATCCAGCCACAGTCAATAGAACAGCATATATTGGACTTTGACTGTCAGTGCACACAGAACTACTCCCCCCCCCCCCCCCCCCCCCCCACCCATCAAGTAGAACTCCCATTACCTGAACATTCATGCCACACTCAGAAGGTGTGCCTTTCCTGTGCTCTAAGTATGCCGATTCAATCATGTACTAAATGAAGTACATTATCCATTTTAGGTCGACCCCACCTATCCTTTCCTATGTTAGAGGTTAGTACCCATGTCTGTGCGAGGGTGCCCTCAAGTAAAAGCTGATATCATAGCAGCATGGAACATGGTCTCTAAAGGCAGTTGGATGTCATTAAGTAATAGCAGCAACTGAATGAAGACAAAACAAATTGAAAAAAAGAACCCCCACGATTTTTGGCAGAATTATAACTAAATAAACAAGAATACTGGACAGCATGGATCATAATAAGGAAAAGAACATTCTGCCACCTTGCTCCCGTCAGCTTGCTAAGCTGTCAATGATTGTGTGAAGGAACATCGTTTTTGTCTACAGGGAGGGAGAAGCTGAATGGAAGGGTGAGAAGATGTGTTGGTGGGATAATTCAACTTTAAAAAAGGACGGTGCCCCAAGAAGATATAATATCCTGATTAGCCAAACCCTTTTTTGGAAAGCAAACATAAGCTTAGAAAGCAGCAGAGATAAATCTCTAATCAGGATAATGGAATACACAAGATACAGCAGAAATTTTGATATTGGGTGATATGGAATACAGCTGTAACCTAAAAAACAGGATACACTATTGTAGTCAGTACAAACACATTAGATTTAGCGTTTATCTAAATAGCACACAGTGCAAAAATACAAGGGATCAAGGTCATTAAGTCACCGCCAGAAACCCACCTGAGATGCATTCATTTGGTCAAAAAAAAAAAATTGCCCGGTTTCCAAGAGTCAGCTATTGTGATAGTTGTTATTTTTTTTGTCATGAATTACAAAAACATTTTCTTCCAAAATAGCATGAATGCCTCCGGCAACCTCCCCATCTAGAGTTCAATATAGGTTTAATGTCCCGATATTTTGTTCTTCCTGATGTTACAGCACAACTAGGAATGCAGAAAAGATAATTTTAAGGAACCAACAGGTAGATGCTTATTGTTCTCAGTCATTTCCCTGCTGTTACTGTAGCTTTTAATCAAAATAAGTGGAACACCCAGTAGGCAAAAATCACTCCAACCAGGACGATACACCGTGCCCTTCAACTTCATAATCAGGAAGTTTAGAGTGCAAAAGCAAATTTAAAAATAGGCTTAAACGTTCTTCCTTTGGTGGATACTCAATGACATTATAGAAAAATAGGAAACATAGAAAATAGGTGCAGGAGGAGGCCATTTGGCCCTTCAAGCCTGCATCGATCATGCCAATTAATTTTCCTCAATTAACATGTTTTAGAGAATCCTAAACAATTTGTTTGGTAGCAAAATCCGGATAAAATCCATCCTACAAGGAACAGAAAGTTGTAAATGTTGCTCGTTGATAGTAAGTTTGGCTTTTATAAGTCAGTGGATTTTAATACGGGTAGAATGATGCTTTTAGCTGCCTTCTGCAATTTCCACGTCTTCCACATTAACATTAACTGTTATTCCCTCTGGTCAAGAAATATCAACTCCTAAGCCTTAAATTATTAATTTACTTGTTTAAATTGGTGAATGTTTGGACAGTAAGTGCATCTGATAGTGCCATGCACTATCCCCATGGCAAGACATGAGTACCATTTAAAGCAGAAGTTTTGAGAATGAATGAGTGCCTTTATCACAACTCAGTTACTTTAAACAGGTAGTATAACTATCAATACTAGTTATGTGTACAACTTGCATGGGTTTACAAGGTTGAGTTGAATAGCAAGTGCGGTAATCATTACAATGAAGGAAAAAAAATGTATGAAGGAAATCTAATGGGCACAATTACAATCTTTAGTGTTAATTCCATTTTCTGCCAAGTAAAGTGATTCTTTCAAATAAAACAAAATCTCACAACCTTAAAATAAATAAAATCAAAGATAGCTGTCTCCTGGAAAGGGGATTGAATTTGCCAGATCGATGTGATTGCATGGGACAACAGGTCTTATCCAAAGGTACGGCCACAATTCAGTTCATTGTCCTGGCCTATGGTTAAGTCGTTCTTCTATGGTGCAGTGGCTATCATAAGCAATGGAGCTATTAAAACATTTGACTTCCCCACTTTAACATTGCAATTAAAAATCTACTCCATCAGTTGGAATCTCTATGTCAAAGATTTTCATTGAATTTCCCCTGCCTTTTCTAGTGCATTACTGCTAAAGAGGTTATTTTCTGTCATATTTGATCTTATCCTTTGTTTTTCAGAGATGATTCAACTCAAGTTACCGACTGGCACATTGTTTCAGGTTACTTTGTTGCCTTGGTGCCATCACTCACAAGAACATTGATTTTAGTCAGGATTTCAATGAAGGAACTGTACATTTGTTTGGAATGGAAAGTAGGTTGTAACTGTTCAACACACTGTTGTGCAGTTTTGGAAATGTCAGCGGCCACAGTTTTGCAGTGTTTTTAAACAGCGTTGATACCAAATACATTTGAATAGCATTTTGCCACTAGTGTTTAAAACTGTGCTCTATCAAGAATGGGCATTCTTGCACATTGCGGCACAATTATCAGACCAATCCAATCCCTGATTTTTTTATTTTCCCCAGTAATCCCATTAAATCATGGCAGTCACCTCAAGAGGGTTTTTTTCTCCATTAGTCTTTATCAGTTCAGGAACTTCCTGCACTTCTTTGCTCCGCAGTTACATGGAAGTTTGTTGCTGGCGTCTTCAATTGGGAATTTGTAATCATATGTCAGCTCTTCACCCCGGTAGATCTTGCGCACAGCAAAAATGACTATGTGCTTTTGCCCGTCCACATTTATCACACGGGAATAACAGTTGGGTTCACAGGAGTGGTTGATGAAACGAGCTGCATTCCCATGCATTGTTGCATCCACCACCACATAATCATCAATACGGAACATGTAGCAACCGATCCCCTGCGAGTACAAGACAACAGCAGAAAAATAGTTAACAAAATGTTTGTCAGTACAAGTCAATGGATTTCCCCCAGCCTTCTCCAAAATGTGCCAACTCTTGTAGTATTGCTGGATATTAGCAACTCTAATACATTGACTGCAGCAGCAGGCTGCTTGACCAAGAGAAGCATCAGAGCCAAGCTTGATTTTGTTCTCATCCAATGTCCAAACCGAGTTTGGCCTGAAGCAGGTTACAAACGTTTCCATTAATGGGCCAAAAATACCACAGCTATGTGTAGCAGCACAATAGTTAACTTCTACAAAAACTGTGGATTTAAAATACCAAGCACTGCTTCGATCTTAGTGACCATTGGAGATCTAACATATTAGGAAAAAAGCGCAAAATTTGCAAGAATAATACCCAAACTAGGATATTCTCAATAGGAAAAATTGGAGATGTTGAGATTCCAATGAAAAAAAAATCCTTTCAATCCATTACCCGATAGGTGGATGTGTGAATGGCAGATCCTTTACTAGACAGGACACTAAGGTTTGGATCATGAGGGGAGCTGAGGGACAGGGGAATCCCGTCTTGCTCCAGCTGTAATGCTGAAACAGTAGTATTTATCTTTCTCCGTCAAACTCATCCAAACCTCCCTTTAGCTACAAGATTTTCTAAGGCCTGTGAAACCCAGCCTGCCAAATCGATGATACACATTAACTCTGAGGTTATCAGCCTCATCCACATTTTTAAATCATGAATTCCTTCTTTCCAATCTAATCACAGGATCTGGTTTGGTGATGCATTTGAAAAGTTTAAAAACGTTCACACATGTCTGGTTGGACCTGAGCCCACACCACCATCTTTGGAGTTTACACTTTACCTGACTATCTCAAATGAGAAAAATTGTTTCCACAAATAGGTAAAATATAATCAAGATTAAAATATATTTGCAGCATGAACACATTGAAAATTACACCATTCCACAGCACCAACACGGATTCTTTCATTTGTGGGCCAGTATATCATTGTATAGTATGTGATTAATATCATACATTCCCAATGCAAGTCACAACACCACCCACCTCATAGGTGACATTAATTTTCTTAAACACAAGACATCACATGGTGGACAGTTTCATTTTCATTCCATGGAGCAGGCAAAATCACAGAAGCAAGCAAGCAAAAGCGAATCAAGCACTTTTAAAGCAATTTTTTAAATTCAATAACTACAGTAATATGTGTTGAACAAAAATGCACAAATTGATCTTCTGTGATATCCATGGTTTGGGGTGTGATGGCGATGCTTTCTTACAAAGAATTATGTTGTTTAACTTTCCTCCAAGACGATTAACCGACTAATTCTTTGGAGAAGTTCTCCCATCATGAAGATGCTGAGGTCAATAGGGGTCTACTTGTGGAGGAATATTTCTGAGATTGGCAGCTGTTTCTAAATGATCCAGCTTTGTCGCTTAGGGTCAATGGGATGGGGGTAACTCACCAATGAGGGGACTGCCTTCCTAAATATTTCAAAGCTTGATATTGTAACGATGGATAAGCTCCAGTCACAACATTTTTTTAGTGTTACTGGTACTTTGCGATAATGAAGGTCTATATCAACAGAGTAGTTAGCAACAGGTGCAGAAGGAAGTGCCATCGGCAATTAAGATGGCAGGTGGGATAGACTTCCAGCACACTGAGAGATGTATTATTTTGATTTCCATCACTATCAGACCATGGATTAATAATAATTTAGCAAACATGGAGAGATGTGAATATTGCAGGCTAAAATACAATCCAAAGCCAAATGAATTTTAGCGTTATTTTAGTTTCTCTACCTAGTATCTGCAGCATGAATAACTCTCACTAGATATTTTAAACCCAAGAACAAATCTGGTAGATCTCTTCAAGGCTGAATTTAGACACCATTGAATTTGGAAAAGTAAAAGCAGTAAGGAGAAAGTCAAAGCTGTGGCGAACAATTAACTCAGAGGCAAGAACATACAGTGCTCTCCATAAAGTTTGGGACAAAGAACCATCATTTATTTATTTGCCTCTGTACTCCACAATTTGATATGTAATAGAAAAATGGGGGGACTATGTATAAACACAGCTGTAATTTCTACATGGTGAAACCAAAATGTATAAAAATGCCTTTAATAAAATCTGACAATGTGCACTTTAACCACATGTGATTTTTTCTATTACAAATCACAAATTGTGGAGTACAGAGGCAAATAAATAAATGATGGGTCTTTGTCCCAAACATTATGGAGGGCACTGTACTCAAGTGTGTAACAGTAGGAACCCCATGGCATGTGAAGAGCCGCCTCTTCACAGCAGCTCAGTTTCAAAATGCACTATCAGTTCCAAAAAGAGGTTGGCGAAGATTCCACACTCCAACTATTCAACAGCATGAATAATGAATGCACAATGGGCAAAAACACAGGCACACAAACCGCTTTTAAAAATAAACTGCAAAGTTGAGCGAGTTAATAATGCAAGCAGGTCAGCTGTACATGTCACATGGAAGCTGGTATGTTGCTCGCTGATGCCATAAAGATAGCGCTATTTCAGAAAGGATTCATTAAATGGCGGAGACACAACATCAGTGATTCCCACGATGGCTATCCCCGCACCTGGGGTTAAAATCTACCATAAACCTGCACCAGAAACTCACCTTGCTGTCATAATATTTCTCTCGTTTGTCTGTGAGGACAGATCGAATGACATTACCCGAATATTCGATGACCATCTCACCTGCATCAATGTTTCGCTTACAGAAAAGGCCCCGTCCATGGATTGGTGACCTACAGCAGTTACAAACATGGAAAGAGTAGAAGGAAAAAAAGGGAAATCATTTATTATGAATATCAAATTCATGAGATCATGAGCTTTTATTCTCAATATCATGCCGTCTTGTAACACATTCATTTTTCTGCTGTTTTATTAATACCATTAACTTGCTTGGTTGGATAATCAATTTTACTCAAACACTACATCAGTTGCTAATAGCATACAACGCAACTGAATAATTTCATTTCCCTACCTACTTTCCTAACCCCCAACCACATTTCCAAAATCACTAACTTGAATATCTCAAGATCCAAGAGAAAGTGTGTGAAAATTGAGTCGTTTCATTGCAACTATTGTCTTAAGCATGTAGAAATCGTTCACATCAAGACCACTGACCTAGAAATAAGTGCTTCAACAAACAAAATTAATTCCTTTACAAAAAGAAGCAAGCATGGAATTCATTCATTTTGTAGTTAGAATGAAAGCTAAAGAAAAATTTGAAAGGCTCAAAAGAATCAATAACACCCAACCAACTGAACAATCCCATATAACATACATCTATTCTTAAGTGGAATGACGTGTGGGAAAAATCATAAGATAGCTGATTGATGACACATCTTGATGGCACTATCACATACTACGATATTCATCCTTATGCTCAGGTGTACTCAGCTATTATGCCTGGATACCATTCACGTGTCTCAGTGTTAACAGTGAATTTTGCCAGGCTATTCCGTTTTTGTTCTAGCAAAGATTTTACCAATCCAGTCCTCATCACACACACATAGCTACTATCTACTCAGGGACATGGTTACCTTTTCTCTCCTTAGCTCAGTGACATTGAAGCTAATTGCTTTGTGTGAAGAATATAAAATATTTACACTTGAGGTAGCTCATGCAGCATGTTCAGCTTCAACTGTCAAGAAAAACGTATCTCCTCAACTGGAAAATCAAACATTTGTTTCCAGTCTTTACTTTCAGAATTTTAGTTAAATTATTGTCACGAGATCGAATTTTAAGTTACCTTACATCACTTCTCAACCTGTCTTTTGTTTGTTGAACTTAGTTCTGTGTTCTCACAATATTCCAGATCATTCACTGAGTTGCATGTTCCTCTATAAGATCACTTTCTTCTTCACTTTCCAACGGCAAGCAGCCCAAATGTGCCCATTTTGTTTTCTCATACATCTAACACAAGTGATCAGCCTTGTGGTTCTTCTCTGAACTGCCTCGAGCGCACTATGTCTCCTTTGTGTTGTGACCAGAACTGGGCATAACTCTCGTGGTGTGGTCTGACTAGTGCATAATTCAGTTTGCAAAACAAGGGTCTGAAGAACGGTCCCAATCCAAAAACATCCCCTATTGATTCCCTCCTCAGAACCTGCCTGACCCGCTGAGTTACTTCAGCACTTTATGGTTTACTTAAGATTGCAGCATCTGCAGCTTCTTGCATCTCTTGTGAAAGATCTCATCTGACTTGTACGCTACTGAAGTAGATAGTAGAGCTAATAGGACTTGATGTTTCAATCCCTGTAATAAGTCGGCACTCTTGCTATTTGCAGTGGGGTTGGAGTGAATAATTCAGCAATCTCCTTTATTTTGATAATTGTTACTGAATTGTTGAGCATCCAGTCAAACAATATCCTGATTTCTTTCAACTTAAAATAATTTTAACACAATTCATAAAGTTTACACATTTTCTATCTTCTCTTTCCAAAAACAATATTTTATATTTATATTCAGCAGCATTAAATTTCACCTGGTACAAATTATTTTATATTTCCTAAGTCAGTACTATATCCTACATCGTCAAAGTTCTGACCTTAAGTAAATTCCTCATTTGTGGGGCTTTATTGTTTGGAAGTCCAAGTCAATCACGTCCAGATTCCCCTTAGAATACTCTGTCAAATTATGTCCATCGTGCTGACTGGATAGAAATTAAATCCAACACTGTTTGCTCTTTACTATGGCAACTATCATCTTGTTTGTTCTTAATTATCAATTTCATTATTTTAAAGGGCATTAAAGATAGATCAAGAGTTTTCTAACGAAAGATCATTGTTCTGAGATATTAACTCTCACTCGATGATGTGGTCTGTCTTATTGAATTTTTCTGCCATATTTTGCTTATGTTTCAGATGTACTGCATCCACGATTTCTGAATGCTCGGGTCCTGTTAGGGCACATCTCTTGATTTGCAGGTGAGTTACATCAGCAATTGATTCAAGTCCATCCTGTTCACTATTTCCTTGGTATATGTGCAAGGAGGAAGCATACGAGATATTGACGCACACAGGCTGCAACTAATATAGTATTTTTAGCATCTCAGAAACTCCCGTACTGTTAAGAGGATTTTTGTTGTTTTATTTTATAAATGCAATGTTATTTCCCCCCCCCCCCCCCCCAACTCTCTGCTAGCCCCACGAACCACCTTTTTAATATGATTGTATGTTCCTACATTCATCAGAAGAAAACCTTTCACAATTTTCTATGCAGGATTGTTTTAAAATTAATTAATTAAGGTAGCATTCATCACTCAGTCCTCAATTTACAGAGAATCTTTTCCCTTGTATTTCAGTGCCATTTCATCTGATAATACGTTTTATTAAATTTGTCATGACAGTGCAGATGGGGGCAGGTATCTGAAACTGTTTTCATCTCAATTACTTCAGTTCCACACTACCTACTGACTGACCTGGGAAGCCTCATTCCTGGTTTTAGAAGTTAGCAGAAACAAAGATTTACCTAAATTGGAGAATTCAATGTTCAAACCATTGGGCTGTAAGCTACCCAAGTGGAATATGAGGTGCTGTGAAGTTAGTGTTCCCTAAATTAGACATTTCCAGGCGGTTGGGGACAGAAACTTGTTATACAATAACCTCAGGTAGCCTCTGAATGGAAAAACAATTATAGACTTTGGCATCTTTTAAGCAGGTTAATTTCTTAATTCCTGTATCTTTTTTTTTTGGCGGGGACTTTAAAAGTTTATGATCTTGTCATTTTTATCTCTTTCTGTCAGTTTAAGAACAGACAGAGGGTAAGATATAAATCTTTGTTAATTGTCAAGAAATGAATTCCAACTTCAATAGTATCGTCATATACTAACAAATGTCTAAAGATCAAAATAACCAACCAAAATAAGATCCTCAAAAAGGAAACCATAACAATTTTCATCTAGAAAGATGACATCAGGACATAATGTGAAAAACTGGCAATTAGTTAAAAAAACAGCATCCTTATAACAATTGATTCTACAGATAGCAGTAAAATACAATTAGCTAATGCGGATCATTGTACAAATGCAGCATATCATTTGACCAACTGAATCGCCCGGCGCAGCTTTAGCGGTCGCGGGACTTGCCATCGCCCGCCGGGGGCTCCAACATCAAGACCCGGAGCAGGGCCTTACATCGCCCGGCGCAGCCTTAATGGCAGGGGGACTTGCCATCGCCCGCCGGGGTCTTTAACATCGGGAGAAGAATGGAAAACACGGGAGAGACAATGACTTTGCCTTCCATCAGTGAGGAGGACATTCACTGTGATGGATGTTTGTGTAAATTGTGTTAATTGTGTGTATTGTTTTTTTTTCTTGTTGTATGACTGCAGAAACCAAATTGCATTTCAACTTAATTTGAGGTTCAAATGACAATAAACGGCATTGTATTATAACCTGTTGTCCAGAGTTTGAAATGTTAATTGAAAGTTTAATTAAGACCCAAATGCATGAAATTAATTTTTCATTGTTGTGTACTTTAGAGTGATCTCCACATGCGATCAAGGGTAATTTTATTCAGCAGGATAGCAATCCGGAAACACAACAACTTAAAATACTGAGACGTAACATTAACATAACAAAAATCACTGCCTTATTAATGGCTTATAACTCTACTCTAACCTGGGGGCATTGTGCAGAAATATATTTTTCCCTTACCGGTAGACACCAACTGCTTCTTTTGATGTCTTTTTCAAGTGCCTGAATCGCATGGCCATGGGGAGGTCCATGCTGGTTGCCCGTCTGCAAGGTCAAAGAGGGTGCCATCAGCCTACAATAAGCCCTGATTAATACAGCGTACAACATGCAGAAATATTTATTGGAGAACCATGGACAGAAGGAAAGGTATAATCACCTTAATTTCCCACCCATTTCAAACTTACAACCTTACCTACAATTTAATTTCTGAAATACTATACATTTTGTTTTAAATAAGTACCCAATTTGTGAATTAAGCATATTATAAGCAGTATTTTTGACCAGCATATTTTAGGTATATGTTAAAGATAAACTATTACTACTGCTGTAAGATTAATGCCAACACATCTAGCATTCGTACTTGGACTTCAAACATATAACTTTAATGCCATTATTCTTTCTATGAAGAACGTAGCTGTTTATTTATGCAAAGGTGACTGCATAGCTCATCATTATGCCAATGACTACATTCTACACATATATTCGTTGCTAGGGTACCAGCATATTGAATAAACAGTCTCCGAGGCAGTGCAAATGAGAAGCAATCTGTGTCAACTCACCTGTCAAACAAATAACTTGCTGTGGTGATTAGGTGCACCCACGCAAATAAATCACATTGCCATTGTTCTTTAATAAATGTCCAAATTATGTTGAAATCTTTTAAAAAAATGTCTAATGAATATTTAATACCAAACTGTGAATTTATCAACTCGATGCTGATGGGCCTGACAGTTGTCTGCATGCACATGTTACCTTACGCAAAGGACAAACCTAGAATGGCCATTTTTCCATCCTCCAAAGAATCCACCCAACCTGTCCAGTATTTCCCTGTTTATTTTCTACCTTCCCTATCTGTGAAGAACACACAAAAGTTCTAGTTTTCTGTGTGTAGAAGGCAGTGTGTGAAGGTTTGCACCCACCGAGCTGATTTAAGCTGCACCTCCTCCTCCTCTTCCTCGTTGGGACAATAATCAGGTGGCTGGCGATGTTTTGAAGCCAAGAAATTGAACATGTCAAATGCTGATTTCCTGTACAAATTAAACAAAGCAATTGGTGAATCTCTTTGATGCAATTTCCACACAACCCCTCCCTTTTTTGGCCCGAAATATAGGTGCTGCTTTTGTTGTTTAAATGCTAAAGAGCTGCCTTGTTGACCCAAATAGAGCTTTGAAGCAAAATGGCAGAGCACATTTACAGTAAGATTCCATGAGTGAGTTAAAGTTTGCACTTTGACCTGGAGGATCACAAAGTGATTGATTGCTGCTTAGATTGGACATTGTGCTTGTTGGAGACTGTGGTATAAAGACAACTGCCATTTGAACACTGTCTCATAGAAGCTGATTGAGGGAATGCACATTGTTACTGAATACTACTTTAAGGTAGCAAAAAAAGAACAGTTGGAAGAACTCAGCAGGTCAGGCATCATCTATGGAGGCAGAGAGATTGTGGACGTTTCAGATTTGAGTCAAGTCAAGTCAAGTTTATTCGTCACTTACACATACGAGATGTGCAGTGAAATGAAAAGTGGCATTGCTCGTGGACTTTGTGCAAAAACAAACAAAGACCCTGCGTCTGGACTGAAATCCTGATGTACGATCGCAAACCATAACATCCGCCATCTCTCTGTCTCCTCGCCTCCACAGATGCTGTCTAACCCACAGAATTCCTGCAGAAGCTTATTTTTCCTCCAGATTCCAGCATTTGCAGCTTCTAGTACTGTAAGATACATTTCTGTAAATGGTTACGTTTACTCCAGGTTTGAAGAATAGCCTTGAAGCACATTGTAGAGACTTTGAGACCTTTTTTTTGCAGGACTTCACCTAAATTGTTTCCGTTTATTCTGAATATCCTCCAAGGATTTAAAAATACCAAGCATTTGTTTGTTACACGACCTTCCAGGGGTCATCAGCAGATAGGACATGCATGGCTATCAGGATCCTGGGGACTGAAAGGGGAATAGAGGATGCAGACAAACAGAAGAGGGCACATGCATGCATGAATATTCTGCACCATCCCATTCCTCAGGACTTGCTGCTGAGATTCTGTGGAACCTCTTTAATCAATCCAAGCCATCCTGACTCATGGCTGATTCAGCCAGCATATTTCATACTTCTACTGGAAGTAGATGTACAGATATCCACGTGTACTGTTTTATAAAAACTGTATCTGATCATCTTGAGACCATCACTTGCAAAACCTGCAGGCAAATTCAAACACCAATAACTGGCAAATTGGTGGTTGCCATGGGTATGCTTCTTTTGACAACAAAAAATGAAAGGAAACAACTGTATAAAATACATTCAGTAAAATATTGTAGAAAAAGGTCCTTGTCACCAACATGCTATATTTAATGCCTTTAAGCTCAAATGCAATGTGTAGTCACCTTGCTATCTGTAATAAGTCTACTGCAGAGATGCCAACCTTCCAGAGCACAAATCAGTAATCATAAGGCTAAAAATCAGTAATTTGGAGACAAAATCAGTAATTTTTTGCGCGAAGCAATTTTTTTTCTGCATGATGGCAAGCGCGGCTCCCACAGGCAAGCGATAGCGCATAATGTTAACATTAACATACCTGTATGTTCATTAGTTGGTATTACATAAACATGTATTAACTCACCATTGAAAATGCTCTATTGAAAGACTGGATGAACGAGTTCATTATCAATATGTCTTGATATGTTTATACACACACACTCACACATCTATACGCACACACACACACACAGAGACCACACTCACACACACAGAGACACACTCACACACACAGACACACTCACACACACAGACACACTCACACACACTCCAGTGATGGAAATGGGTTTAGGAACTAAGGGTACTCTGGGTCCGTGAAGCTGAGGTTGGGAAGGAGGGGGGGGGGGGGGGGGGGGACTCTGTCTCTGTCTGTGTGTGTGTGTTGGCTGCAGCCATCGTCTGCTTTAGTGAGGGAAGCAGGTCGGTGATTGATCAAAAGGCCCCTAGGAGACTGTCTGATTGGCTGCCAAGTGACCAGCGCATTATGTGATTGGACACAATGCCCTTGGAGACGGCGGCTGATTGGGCGGGAGGAGACCGATTTATTGATTGGACGGGAATTTTAAGGGTAGCTGGTCGGTGATTGGACGCAACCCCTTAGAGACAGTCGTTGATTGGCCACCAAATAATCGGGCGCGAAAAAAATAAAAATAGGAAAACAATAAAATCGAAATTACGATTTAAATCGGAAGAATATCATGCCTGATCTGCAGCAAAGATACTAGTATCCGCTCTAGTATCTGTGATCTGCAGTTCCTTCCTATTGAACAAGAACCCTGGCCCGAAACAACTCGTAATCCATTCCCTCCACAGGTGCCGCGAAGCCCGCTGAGTTCCTCCAGCACTCTGTGTTTTTTTATTTAACTCTTGAAATTTAAGTTAGACATACAGCTGGAGTAACTCAACGGGACAGGCAGCGACTGGAGAGAAGACTCTTTTTCAGACTGAACTGAACTCTCGTCGGTGAGAGTACTTGTGATTATCTGCAGAAGGATCTCGACCAGAAAAGTCATCCACTCCCCAGAGCCGGCGCCCGTCCCACTGAGCCACCCCAGCCCCCCCACCCCCCTTATAATTTCCGTACTTTTTCTATAGCTGCCACCCATTTGATGTCATCCTGCACCCTGCTCCTGGTCCTGGCCCGCGCCGATCTGCGTGTGTGTGTGTGTCGGAGTCTGAGCGGAGAAGCGCCGGCACCAAGAGTGAGTGAATGCATGGACAGACGGACGAAAGCAACCATCGTAGAGCGCAATAGGTGACATTTTGGGCAGAGACCCTTCTTCAGACTGACAATCAAGGGAAAGGGAAACGGGAGGCATATCTTCCATTCGTTTGTCCTTAGTGCCATCTATATCTATTGTTCCTCTTTCCCCTGACGGTCTGAAGAAGGGTCTCAATCCGAAATGTCATCTATGATCGTTCCTTTCGCCCGTCTGTCCGATTGTTCGCTCGTCCTTGGATTAAGTAGCGCAGGATAAAGCTGGGAATTCATGCACAGGATGGAAACTGGAAACTGGAACGTAGGAGAACGTCGTCCCTCTGCGTACCCCCCCATTTCCATCACTGGCACTCACACACACACACTCACTCACACACTCCCAAACACACACAACAAGTATGTGCTAACTTAAAATCGGCAAAATCCGGGATTTACGATATGAAAATCGTACCGCCCGTAATTGGCCAATTTTCCGGAGAAATTAGGGGAAATCCGTACCAGTTGGCATCTCTGCTACTGTAACAATGGGCATGCAGCTGAAATATAACCTTTGGCCATAGTTTTACCTTTGGTGTATCTCGGCTCGTGCTGAACCATGTGGATTGACCGGGAGCTCGTCTACCTCTTGGTGTTTGTGGAACTTGAAGCTGTAATTCTTGCAACGTTTTGCTCCATAAAGCTGTTCAATTAGGAACACCACCGCATCGTGAGAAATGCCCAGCATTTTCAGCCCATTTATCCCTGCAAATGGAAAAGCAAAAGCATAAGCTAGTACATGCCTAAAACCAGCCTTCGGTTTAGAGATAGAGTGCGTAAATGGGTCCTTCGGCCCACCGAGTCACACTGACTATCCATTACCTGCACACTTATTTATAACTATGCTATCCTACTTTTTGCATCCTACACACTAGGGGCTTTTTACAGAAGCCAATTAACATACAACCTTGCTCATCTTTGGAATGTGGGAGAAAACCCACACAGTCACAGGGAGAACGTATAAACTCCATACAGACAGCACCCGGAGTCAGGCTCGAACCTGGGTGTCTAGCACGGTGAGGCATCAATGCTACCGCTGTGCCAACGTGCCGCCCACTGAGCCTGGCATCACACGTTTCCGATTTGCATTTGGACAGCACTGCTTAGAGCTGTTGGTCTAAAGAGCAATTCAATCTGTCTAATCCTACTGCTCCAATTCCATTGTAATGAGAGGATATCAACAAAGATCATGGCTGTATTATGACTGAAAAACATTCTGATTGATAACAGAAAATTAAGTGGTGATTTAATCAAGTTCTCCCAGATAATCAATGGAAATGATAATGTAGGTGGAGAGAAATTGTTTTTGTGTGGGTGAGCAGAATAAAGAGACATAACCTTAGTTATAGCGAGGCCTTCACTGGTTGATACCAGGAAACATTTCTGTACATAACTGCAAAAATAAGAACATCTCTCTCTGAAACAAGTATTAGGGCTGGATTTGCAATTGGGGGGGGGGGGGGGTGAGTGGTAATTGAAAATCTTAAAACTGAGATTAATGTAACACATAGCTAAATGCCAAACAAATATAGTGAAATCACTTTAAAAAGTCACCCGAGATTTAATTAGTGGAGAGTATATATAACTAATGTAAAAAAATTCCCACCAGTAGCACTATGAATGGTGTTTAAACCAAACTTTGTCTTTAACAAAGTTGATTATTGGTACAGTGCTCTTTAAAACACTAATGTTCACCTATATTGAAAATGAGCTTCTCCCATGGCAAGAATAAGGTTAATTCCCAGGATGGCGGTACTGTCATATTCTGGAATTTTGAGAGGGGATTTTATTGAAACATATAACATTTTAAGGGTTTGGACACACTAGAGGCAGGAAACATGTTCCCGATGTTGGGGGAGTAAAGAACCAGGGGCCACAGTTTAAGAATAATAAACCCAGAGATGCCAACCCTAGTTCACAGTAACATTTAACCCATTTGTCCGTAACAAAGAATGCGGGGATTGGTGCAGATGCGCATTGAAACATATAACGGTGATTTTAAGGGTTCCCCCACTGGCCACACTACTGCGAGGCAGGAAACACTGTTGCCCTGATCGCGCGGGCTTGGCGCCGGCGGGGATAAACAGTAACAGCACGGGCTGCCGGAACACCAGTTATTTAACGGCGAATACACTTGGCCATCTCTGGGTAAACCATTTAGGACGGAGATGAGGAAATACTTTTTCACACAGAGGGCTGTGAGTTTGTGGAATTCTCTGCCTCTGAGGGCGGTGGAGGCCGGTTCTCTGGATGCTTTCAAGAGAGAGTTAGATAGAGCTCTTAAAGATAGCGGAGCCAAGGGATATGGGGAGAAGGCAGTAACGTGGTAGTGATTGTGGATGATCAGCCATGATCACATTGAATGGCGGTGCTGGCTCGAAGGGCCAAATGGCCTACTCCTGCACCTATTGTCTATTGAATATTCTCCAGCCAATGTATGGACGAGCATAATAGGTCTTGGAGCCTGTAACACTTGGGAACTCCATGATACAAAGCGTGTTGCCTCTTCCCCCAATGTTATGCCTCCTGGCGTGGCACATTCTTGGTGTGCTTGGATCTTTGAATACAAGTGCACCAAGATCGTACCACATGAGGAAGTGGAATTCATGGTAGATGGGCTAACATTTTTTTTTAAGAAGAATAGAAGTACATTTGTTAATGTTTCTGCTCTGGGGGGGCAGATTTACCTGTATTTAAGTATAATATAATTTTTTTTAAAAGGGAATTCCCGTTACAGTAAATCCTGCTTACCAGAAAATGATATGTGCTTCAGTCGGGCATTGGTTCGAGCTTCCTGTACTTTCTCTGTCAACACCTTCCACCCTTCTACAAAGACAATGTGCAACAATGAGAAGCAAAACAAGTTGGTCCAATCATTCTTTTCAATCACCTCAACAAAATTCAGTTTCCTACTAGTTAGACAAATCCATAATTCCACAATAGACGACACCAAATTTCATCAATATCGTACTCTCCGAAAGTTTGGATCATGCTTTCCCCCCCAAAGTGGAAACCCAAAAGGTCACTACACCGTCATTGCTTAAAGTAAAATATGATTTGGATTGACATTGTCAGTTTATCATCTCGGGGTGTTCTAATGTACCCTACAGTATACATGCTATATTGGAGGATATCAAAGATAAATCAGCAGTCAATAAGCAAAAGCAACACCTCAACAATATTTAACACTGGATAATTGATTACAGAATGCAGGTTGACTTTCTTAAATGGTTTGTAATTTACTCTTCAATTGAGCTATTATTACCAAACTAATAATCAAAATGAACAACCATTCAATTATTGTGATTAGGATTATCTGATATATAGTACCAGATGCCAGTTTGGACTAATTATCAGGAGCACTTGGAAATGCAACACTGCACTCATTTTGTTAATCATTTTATTTTGCAGGAAATGAAAATATTCTCTTCACCGAACCCCTGGCATCAAGGCCCTCATTCCACCCATGCATAGTCAGTAAACTAACTCTACCTTCAATGTTATCACACTGGATCTGAAACCCATCATCGCTTGTGATTTGAAACAGCAGGCCTTTTTTTGATTTCTTCTCACTCCTGATCTCTCTTCTCTTTTCCTCCTGCTCAAGCAGAGCAAGAAGAGGAGAAGTGAAGGTGTCATCGTCATCCGAACTTTTAGACTCTGGGGGAAAGAACAAAGATCATTAGAAATAATGCAAGCTGCCTCATATTTTCACTTGATGGCCTTCTTCGGCATTGCAGCCGACTAATATAGGAAGCACCTGGCTATTGCAACATCTCCCCTCTAAATGAATTAAGCTGAAATCTGAAGACTTTGGAGCTCAGACCTTGTCAGTCCAGGTGCTCACTTTACAGTGTGTAAGAGGGAACTGCAGATGCTAGCTTAAACCAATGTTAATACACAAAAAGCTGAAGTAATACAGCAGGACAGGCAGCATCTCTGGAGAGAAGGAATGGGTGACATTTCAGGTCGAGACCCTTCTTCAGACCATCACATTACAATGTTCCCATGTCTCTGAACAATTCTTCAGACGTACCAGTGACAAAGTCATCTTGTCCTTCTGTATTTGAGGTTGCTGTGTTCATCGGTTCTAGGGACTGCAGCATTGGCACGTGCTCCATTTGACTAGGGAGACAAAAATCACGGCTTTAATGAACAACCTCAACACAGGCTTGCTGGCAATTCCTTAAGGGCCTGTCCCACTTACGCGACCTTGGCTCGCAAATTACGTGACCTTGTGATCGCTTGAGGCGTACGGGGCCGCTCCCACTTAGAAGCGCGGAGTTGTGCGGGGCTGGTCCCGACATCGCGCGGGGTCCGAAATTCTGGCAGTGGCCGAAATCTTCGCGCGCCAACGGCCTGTCGGCATGCAGGCGCATTGCTGTCGTGCGCAGTATCTTGATGGCGTACGCCTAGCGCGTGGCGTTGCATGATGACGTCACCGCCCGACGCCCAAAATCAGTCGGCCCGCCTCCTGCCCAGCTGATTGGTAAGCATGATACAAATGATGTCAAGCGCGAACTTCGCTTCCGTCTGGTCGCGCCAAACGCACGCAATCGCATGCAAGTGGGACAGGCCCTTTAGGTTAACGCAAACTCAAGCATCAAACACTTAAAAAGGGGAGTCACTTTTACATGATTTGATGTGTATTTAACATGATTTTAAATTAGGAATTAGTTACAACTCAACTTGAAGCACACTCCGACTCAGAAAATACAGGTTCAAAATTCACTTCAGAGAGCGCTAAAACCTGTGTCTGCATCTGACAGTAACCAAGGTGTATTATACTATCATGGATGCCATCTTTCAAATGAGACATTATGTTGAGGTCTATCTGTCCTCGAAGGAACAATACAGCTGTGTACCACTATTTGAAAGCTAATATGGGCTGATGTCTAGGCTATTTGTTCTCCCTTAACCAAGATCATCAACAAGACACAGAGTGCCAGAGTAACTCAGCGGGTCAGGCAGCATCTCTGGAGAACATGGATAGGTGACGTTTCGGGTTGGGACCCTTATTCAGGCTGAAAAAGGATGGATATGAATGTTCATCTATCCATGTTCTCCAGAGATGACGCCTGTCCCACTGAGCTACTCCAGCACTTTGTTACTTTTTTGTAAACCAGGAGCTGCAGTTCATTGTTTCATCATTAACAGATAGATCTGCTAATTATGACCCAGTTGCCTGCGGGACCGTGGTGTGCACTGATCATCACATTCCCTACAACACTATAGTAACCACATTATAGAAATTTCTAACTGGCTTCTTTGGAATTAACTTTAACATTGTAGGTGGAAATATACTGAAAGGTAGGTTTCAGTTGTGAACTTTTGTCAATCCTAATAACTATTTATCCTAAGATTTATCTTCAGAAAGCCCTGTATTTCCACTAAACTCTCTAAAATGTAAAGGAAAGTTAAAGGTATATTAAAAATTAAGGTGGCTTCAAATTCAAAGATAGATACAAAATGCTGGAGTAACTCAGTGGGTCAGGCAGCATCTCTGGAGAAAATGGATAGCTGATGTTTCATGTAGGACCCGTTTTCAGACTTTATATTCAGGCTTCAAGTTCACTTGAGTGTCCTTGGCTCAACTATCCTCAGCTGTTTCATGAGCTATCTTCTTTCCATTATATGATCATGTGGAGATTTTTCAGATAACCACAATATTCTATTCCTCTTGCAACTCAACAAGTGAAGTCGTCCTTCCGGTGTCCTTAAAACCATATCTTTTCACTTGAGGCTGGACTTTTATTTGCAGTAGTTTAGACGCAAACATAAGATTCTGCCTTCGCATTATGGGACTAGTTATTGCAATATTGTTGCCAGCAGTATTTACATTATCAATATCTTTTCTACTTCCACTTTTCACAAGTCAATTTTTATCGAATTCAAGCTGCAGATGCATGTCTTATTCTGCCCCGAAGTGTGAAGACTCTTGGAAACACAAACATGTTCTCACCAATGCTATTCCATCAACATCCTTCCTGCAGAATGTCAGCTCAGCTTCCTGCTACCCCTGTTCCATGCAACTTTCTCCACTGAAGCCTTTCCCTAGCTGTGCACAAGGCATCATGCTAAAGTATGCTGCAAGAACAAATCACTGTCTGCTTTTCTTCAACAAGAGATTTAATTAATTATTATAATAATTATTGTAATAATATAAAAATATTTCAGCAGAGAAGATGGCTGAGTAGTTCTTTGCACAGGTCTATAGTCAATGCTATTTCTCTATTCCCTACTGGCCTGCAAAAGTATTACCTTTAAATACTTACCCAATTCCCCATTTGAAAGTCGATTTGAAATTTTAACTTGCGTTCATCACATTTTTTGGTGGAGCAGGGCAGATCGTAACGACCTCACCCACAGGAAGGCCACTCGTGGATCCTGCCTTTGTTCTGAACATTATGCAAATGACAACAATTTCTTTCATATACCTAATTTTAATTACAAAATCCTCTACAAACTCTTCTCACCTGGGAGAATCAGAATCATGGTGATAATCTTCGTGCTGTTGCTCATCAAGTTCCATTACATCTTGCACTGTTGCCTTTATTCTTACACGAACAGAACTGAAATAACGTTAAATGTTACAATCTCTGAGCAGTGTTGTCAACAGGTTTATTTTACCGGTTGTTAACAGTATTAAGTTAAGGTCACCAAACATCCATCACATTGAATTTGTGTGATTATAAATTTCAACGTTCAATCCTATTGTAAGCTGGTACTGAGCCCTGCAACACATTTATGTCTTGCTTATCCAATATTTTCCCAAATAAATACCATTAAATGAGGTTGGAGATAATATTCTGCCAAAGCATAATGTAACACCTCTGAATTTTGGCACTGCAAATCTTTGTCTATTGTCATATAGACAATAGGTGCAGGAGTAGACCATTTGGCACCACCATTCAATGTGATCATCCCCAATCAGTACCCCATTCCTGCCTTCTCCCCATATCCCCTGACTCCGCTATTTTGAAGAGCCCTATCTAGCTCTCTCTTGAAAGCATCTAGACAACCTGCCTCCACCGCCCTCTGAGGCAGAGAATTCCACAGACTCACCACTCTCTGTGAGAAAAAGTGTTTCCTCGTCTCCGTTCTAAATGGCTTACTCCTTATTCTTAAACTGTGGCCCCTGGTTCTGGACTCCCCCAACATCGGGAACATAGTTTCCTGCCTCTAGCGTGTCCAAGCCCTTAACAATCTTATAGGTTTCAAATATCTATTCAAACTTACTCTGCGCAAGTACCATCAAATCCCACCATTTATATAGAACTGTGGCATTCTTCAGATCTGTTAAAAGGTGTCTTAAATAAAATCTTTATCTGTTGTACGCCTGAATTACTTACCCTGCACTGGAGGACAAAGGTACAAGGGCTGAATCAGACTCCAGAACATCTTGATGACTGCCACAGATTTCAGTCATGACATGTGCCACCTTGTGCTTTTTATTGCTCAGTTTGTCAGAAGAGGACAATGTTCGTTTTACCCTGGGCTTGGTTCTTGGAGAGCCTGGAGATACAGCAGGCACACCACTGACAGGAGACTGGTCCATGGTAGAGGACAACATAGAGGTTACTGGTGCTGCCGTGGCCATGCCACTGGGCGACACGCTCAGTGTGGTAGTAGGTATCTGTCCATCTGAAATGCAAACGGCATCTAACTGGGCAGCTGTTGTCACGCATTTGCTTGGCAACAATTGAGTTCTCTGATGGTGTAGCTGATAGGTCCCTTCCTGCTCAGATGGTGCAACAGTGACTGCTGCAGAGGAAGGCAGCAGGCATATATTCTGTGCTGGAGATAGGGGCCCACTGTTGGGGCTTTGTGATGGTCCCAGCTGTTGAAACATTCCTGCTCCAGGCAACGGCACTGCTTGATCTGAAAGTCCTAAGCTCTGTTGACTAGCTTTGACTAACAGATTACTTATTGAGCCAGTAATGTCTGTTGTCCCCAGCAACATTGGAGCAGCAAGGGTGACTGAACTTTGACCCAGAATATGCCCAGTTACTGCTCCTGCACTGGTTGCTGCATGCATAGATACAACATTTAAAACAGACTGGCCTGATCCCAATCCTGATACATTTCCAGCTGCCAAATGACTATTTTCTGGCACAATGATGTTTGTGGAACCTACTGCCCCCAGTGTTTGTTGAAGCTGAGGCACAGCCAAAGCTGCCTGTTCAAAATACATCACGGCAGGTTTGGGATGCTTGATTATGTTTGGAATTGTTCGCTGCGGTCCTGAGCTCGTAAGTGCTCCTAAATCCACTAATCCTGGTTGGCTAGCAATCCCTCCAGACACCTGTGATGATGGGAAGTTAATAGAAGTCAAGTTAGGTACAATTTCTGCAGAAGAACTTGATGTTTGCTGGTACGAAGGTGCTAGTTTTTTGCCCTTTTTAGAAGGCAGTCTATTTATTGGTCTTTTCTTAGCCTGGGTGGACCCTGGACTAGAGGTCATGGCAGAGACAAGCTCTGGCCTCTGACTGGGCTCAGAACCTAAGAGTAGAGGATCCTGAGGTGACTGGACCCCGATGAGTAGGTTGGAGGCCGAGTTGGTGCTGCTGGGCTGAAATGCTGACACAGTGGGTCCCGGAAAGGAATGCAACTGAGGGTGTTGTGATAATGTCATCAGGCCACCGCTGTTGGTCATGGTAGCAGAAGTGTAGATTGACTGTGAAGTCGGCAAGCTAACATTTAAACCAGTTGCCAAAGATAGGCTACATCCCATAGAAACATTTTGCCCAAGAACTGTATTGTTTGCCTCTATAACTGCTTGTGTGCTTCCTACTGAAGGTGCAAGATTGATCTTTTGTGTAACTCCATTGGGAAGTGTTTGGAAAACATACAGTGGCTGCCCATGTTGATTAACAATAATGAGGTTTTCTGTGCCTGGTTTAGAGAGTGGCGTTGCACTCTCTGCTGTAGAACCTGCAATGGGAGCAGGCCCAGGACTATCTGGACTTGTGACGTATTTTTGCCCTTGAGGTAACACGGAAGGTGAAACTGATACTGGAAGGACAATTGGCGAGCTGGCGCCAACCCCGGTCAGATCCTGGTTAAGTCCTTGTTCCACCTGAGTGCAGGTTGGCGACGTCAGTTGGTCAGTGTCCATGTGACTTTGCATGAACTGTTCTGATGCCATGTGGCTTTCTCCAGACGGCTCCACCACTTGATGGCCCATCAGAGAAACCTCGGGTTCATTCACTGTCACTGATTTCTCCCCAGTCACTGTCACCCCCTTCTCCACCGTCTCAGCAGCAGGTAAATTCAACACCGATTGATCTTCTGATGGGGCGAGCTGGGATGTGGAAATAACAGTGAGGCTGCTGTGACTTTGGTTAGAAACAGTTGGGCTGCAGGTTGTTAAAACGGAGAGGTCAGACGGCAACTCCAGGGGCAGCTCAAACGGCTCCTCGGCAGGAATGGAGGCCGAGACAACATTTTCCACAGGTTCTGTGCTGGGCAATGGCTGGGAAAACACTTCAAACAGACTGCCCATGTCCTTTCCTCTGTTACTCACCAGGCCTAAACCCTCACCCAGTGTTATAAGTTCAGAAGATGATGACTCTGGGCTTTCCCCTAGAGTTTGCATGTTCTGTGTATTCTTAAGTACAAAGTCCATGATGTCAGACGGGAGAATGTTGCCACAGTCATCACTGTTATTATTGTCCGAATCATTAGCAGCCTTCAACAAGTCTGTGTTGAAACTATCCATCAAATTTTTCTCAGAAGGCGTGTTGGAATTGCTCCGTCTTGGAGTGTCTAATGAGGCGAGAGAAACCTCCCCTAAGGAGTCTTGGCCCTGAGACTTAACTCTACTCACTGGAACACAATTATCCAATTTTGAATCACTACCTTTCAGGTCAGAAACTGTTTTGATGCCGTGGTTTTCCTTTTCTCCATCCACAGCTCCGCTGTTAATAGCGCCATCAAGGTCTAAGGTTTCAGTTCCATTTTCTTTGGATTTGGTTTTGGTCACCTGTGTTGTTTTACCTGCTATTGTGGTGACACTAACATCACTTTCTGTTCCATCATCGACACCATCTAGTTGACTTATCCTGGGTACGCGGCAATCCTCCTCGCCATCAAAGAAACTGCATGGCTCAAGTCTTCCTTCTCTATCAGATGTGATAACAGTTCTTGTGAAGTTGTAGTAGTATTCCATATCTTCATCAGATGAGGTACTTGGATCATCAGCTCCATCCACCTGTCCTTGAGTTGACTGCTCTCCTCGTTTTTTCCCCGAGGGGTCTCGATAGAATGGAAAATCTTCTTCACCGTACGATTTCACACCATAAAAGGGAGTCAGCCCAAAGAAGGTAGTTGAGCGTGCGCGGGCACTGCGCCGAGGATACCTCCTTTTGTTTGAGTCGTTATCCTGAGCTTTGTTCCCATCGCCATCTTCTTGTGCGGTCTGATTTCCACACTGCAGCACGTGCTTTTGAAACAGGTTTTTCACTCTTTGTTTGTAGATCTTGTTGCACTTTGGACACCTAAGGTTTTCCTGCTCATTTTCTGGACTTCCTGTCATTGAAGGTTGTGCAACTGTGGAGGACAACATCTCATCGCCTTCCTGAGAACTGGTGGACATGGATGTAGCCACACTCTCGTCATGATCCTCATCAACCAGGTAATCAGGTTCGAAATATCCATGAAGTTCTTGCTTTTGTGATGCATGCATTTCTTTTTTGCGAATATCAGCCCTAATTTTGTCAGATGGAGGTTGGATTCCATCACCAATATTAGCAGGGAGAAAATGTTCAGTGCCAGCAGGTTTGTCACCAAATATCTGTTTAGGTTCTTCCACAGTTTGAGTGTTCTCAGCAGGTTCAAGTAGTGAATTGATGGATGTTTTTGAATTAACCTTTATATCTGCAGCAGAATTGGAAAATAGGCTTCCCTCAAAATGCTTCCCAGTTTGTAGTCTACTGTTTTTGGGAAAATCAGTCAATGACATTTTAATGACTGGTCTCTTCTCTGTACAGTTTGGCCGAGAGTATTCAATCCCGGTAGCCAGAGTGTGACTAACCCCAGCAGACTGTAACCTCATCCTCTCAGTACCTTGATTGTGGATGTGATCTTTGCTTGATTTTCCTGGATGCACAGTGTCCTTGTGTTGCTCATTTGGTCTTCTAGAATCCTTTTGGTGAAAAGGTAACATGCAGGTTTTACTTTCTTTGGGGAGTGGTGTCACAGAGTTTGAGTTAGTAAGCAATGCACTATTGTTCCGTGCTTCCTTCTGTGATGTACGCAAGGCTGCTACTGTGGGAACTGAGGTAGACATCAGTGGCAACACTGACGTTGTTACCGTACCATCCGACGTACTTGCAGGTGCATTGGTCTCACTTCGAGATAAAGTTAGAGGACGCTCTTTTGAAATGTGATGCCCAACGCATGTTGGTTCTGTCCTGTTAGGCTGTAAACCCAATGCATGAGAAACCCCTGTGTAATGTACAGGGACAGAATCAGCACTACAGATTCGTTGTCGACTAGAAGGGCTTGTATGCGACTGGACTGAAATGCCAAGTTTGTCTGACTGAAGCGCTTTACAAAGTGTTTCACCAGGTTGGTTTCCTGTGTCTGTATCTGGAGATACACTGAGGGAGGTCAGTGGAGATGTATTGATGTTACCACTTGACCTGATATATGTTATGCCCATTTGGGAAGGGGAAGCCATCCTGTGCCTGGAATGTTGGGGTGATACTGATGTTGTACTATGCCTCCTAGAAATGGTGCTCCGTCTCCCAGACGACAGCAGCGCATCAGCAAATGTCACTTTCTCATGAATCATTGGCGTGGGGCTCCCTTCAAAAAGAAACAAAGAGGTGATAAACAAATGCTGAAAAGTCAATCATTTATCAAGATGCCTGACTGGAAAAATAATTAACTATTATTTCCTATTTTAGTGCCAAAAATATGTAACAAACAGACCAACCATTCTGCCATTTACATAAATCATAGCTCATCTGAATTGCCACACCATTTATTCTTTGAAACTCTTACCAAATAAATACATTAATCTGATTTTTTTTTTTAAAATCAGATTCCATAGCTGCTTAGGTGCCAACAACTTTAAATTTATTTTATGTTTAAGAAGGAACTGCAGATCGAAAGTAGACAATAATGCTGGAGAAACTCAGCGGGTGAGGCAGCATCTATGGAGCGAAGGAATACGTGATGTTTCGGATCGAAACCCTTCTTCAGACTGATGTGAGGGTGGGGGACAGGAAGAAGAAAGGAAGAGGAGGAGCCAATGGGCTGAGGGAGAGCTGAGAAGGGGAGGAGAAAGTCGGGACTATCTGAAATTAGAGGACAATGTTCATACTGCTGGGGTGCAAACTGCCCAAGCGAAATATGAGGTGCTGCTCCTCCAATTTCTGGTGGTCCTCATTCTGGCCGTGGAGGAGGCCCAGGACAGAAAGGTCGGATTCGGAAAGGGAGGGGGAGTTGAAGTGCTGAGCAATGTACAAGTCAGCAGACAACAGGGGTGCCCAACGTCGCCCTCATTCTGATGGCCACCTTCGTGTGTGGCTGCATCAGGCGGAGTGCAGAGCCAAGGCACGTGGGCACCAAGTGTCACTACCTGCTGAGATTCTACCTGTCCCCGGTGTTGCGAAGGATGGGCCTGGCGCAGGTGCCACGCAATGTGCCAGTCAGCTGGACATTGCCACCCCAACTGTCGTCTGTGGAAGAGTTCTTCCGGACCAACACCTTTGACCACATGTCCATTGGGCAGTGGTCAGCACAGAATGTCCTGCAGGCACTGCAGGGAAAGGACTCTATGGACCCGGTGGCGTGGTTCGCTGAGCAGACTGCCCAGCATGTCTGGCAAAATGCCTCATCGCCAGAACTCACCAACAAGCACCAAGACCTATCATGGCTGGCAGAGAGGGGAGCCCTCCCAGTCAGATCCTTCCTGCACCGTCGGAAGCGCACGCTGCCCTCGGGACGGCTGCTATGGAGAGGAGACGGTTGCCCACCTCTTTACAGAGTGTGGTTTTGCTAAAAGAGTCTGGAGAAAAATGCAAGGGTCCCTGGTACGCTTTATCCCGAACAGCTCCGTCACAGAGGACTCGGTAATTTACGGACAGTTCCCAGGGACACATTTAGCATTTAGAGGCTGACATCGAATGCTGCTGGAGGGTCATCAACTCGGTAAAAGACGCCCTTTGGTCTGCCCGAGCATTGTTCACCACCCAGCAGAGCGAGATGTCCGTCAGGGAATGTTGCCGACTGGCCCGCTGCAGACACGAACAGGCAGAAACAATGGGTCTGCCAGGACAGTCAGGTTTGTGGATTTTGGGGAAAAGGTCAAATCGGGCCGTGCGGGACTGGGGAACAAATGGGTTGGAGACTTGTGAGGGCAGGGAGCCAGAGGTGATGAAGTTAGTGATGGTGCCCTGGTGCTCGTCTGTGGGGTCATGGTCCAAGGAGAAGTAGTAGGAGGTGTCTGAGAGCTGACGTGTGGCCTCAGCCTTGTAGAGATCAGCGTGCCAGGATACTACGGCACCTCCCTTGTCAGCAGGTTTGATCACCCAGTCTGGGTTTATGCAGAGTGAGTGGTGGGCTGTACGTTCGGGAGGGGAGAGGTTAGTGTGAGACAGGGGAGTGTAGAAGTTGAGGCGGTTGCTGTCCTGCCGGCAGTTTAAAATAAAAAGGTCTAAAGCCGGTAGATGGCCATGAGGGGGAGTCCAAGAGGAGGGGGGTCCGTTGGAGATGGGAGAAGGGGTCATCAATGGAGGGGGTGGGGGCGTGAGGACTCCTTCCCTTTTTCAGGGAGGAAGGGGGTATGAGGACTATAGTGTGGGTGGGGAAGAGCTGGGGTCACATGGGGTCACATGGTTTGAGGAAGACCCAGTGGAACAACCTCTGAGGTTTCCTGGGTTAGGGGGTCTAGCACTAGGACCCAGCACAGTCAGAACCCGTGATGTCAGTCTACAGTGGAGACTTCAGGCTCGGTGCTGAGCCTAGGACTCAGGTAAGGCGACAGCTGCGGCCTGCTGGAGAGCGGTGGAGTGGCGAGGGTCGGTGGAGTCGATGGTGGAGGCCCGCGCCGCGGGGAGTGGAGTCCGGGTCAGCGGGTGAAGAGTAGGAGGTCCCGGTCAGCAGATGGTCGGTAAGGCGGCGAGGTTCGGCGGTCACCTTCCGCCCTACTAGCCGTCACATACGACAAACACAGCACAGCACACCCCCAAATCAAGCAAAAGTGAATGTACATGCTAATTTATCACTTTAACAGCAACATATCCAATACATAAAATGATTCATAAGAGAAACCTGAATAGTAAGGGCATTAAAAGGTTATGGGGAGAAGTCAGGAAAATTGGGCTGAAAGGGAAAAAGAGATGAAGCATGATCGAATGGCAGAATAGCCTAATTTTGCTCCTGTGACATGTCTAAACTGGAGCATGAACAAAAAACATATTTTGGTTTCAAGTATCCTAAAGTGCATATTAAGAATCATATCAGAAACAGTAAAACGGCATAGTACTTTAACAATAGATTATAGAGCCCTTACAGCCAAGACTGCAATTCAAAGATCGTGGGTGAACAGATTTTGGGCCTCAACTTTATTTTATAGCTGAGCTCCATAAACTTGGAATTCCAATCGTCCAATAATCCACCTGAAACCTTACATAGATTTACTAGATCCATGTTCGGAGCTCTCATGCCAAAGATGGAGAACAGTGGGATAATGGTGTTCTTGTTCATGAAAAACAAAAGGGTCAGCACACAGATGCAGCAAGCAATTAACGAGGCAAATGGTACAATGGCCTTTAATGCTAGGGACTAAAGGTTAGAAATAGAGAAGGGCTGTACAGAGTATTGGCAAGGTCAAACCTGGAGTACTGTGTTCAGTTTTGGCCTATTTATTTAAGAAAGGACATACCAGCATTGAAGGAAATCCAGAAGCAACTTGTTCAGCTAATTCCTGCAATAGGCTCTCCTATTGTGAACAGCTCAAAATGGATTACACAGGTGTTCTTTGGAGTTCAGAATGAGGAACAATCTCACTGAAACAGGTAATCCGAATGGGACCATGTCCAGGTAGGATGCTGAGACGTTTCCAAGTGTGGGACAGTTTTACACTATTGGCATGGTTACAAGGGCAGTCAATTAAAACTGAGATTCTCCATCCTAGAGGGCTGTCGTGGCTCAAACACAGGAGGGAGATTCATTTGTTTGAAAAAACAAGAAATTAAGGGCAATGTAGTACAGCCACAAAGTTGATGTTGGGTCAGATCAGCCATGATCATATTGAATAGTGAGGCAGTTGCCAACTCCCGTTGAATGGGAATGCTCAACTTGAATGGGATCAATTGCCAACTCCCGCTTCCTTTTTCCCAAATGACCTGTGTGTGGAATGCAACATGGTTACCTGGTGATGGAAGTGGTCTTGATCCTGTGTTTGTGATTCGACGTGACGGGGAAAAACTAGATATCTGAGTTCTACTTCCAGGCTGCGATCTTGGAGGTATTGGCCCAGGTGCATGAGAGGCTGGATGATGATCTGGTATTTCAGATAAACCTGTGTTTTGATTCTCTGTTGTGTCAATTTCTGTCAAGGAGAAACCAAGTAAATTGTTAGCATTTGACCAAGGGAAGTGGGATACTTCAAGTTAGTACCATAGCAATAAAGCCATCTCGTTGCACAGCCCATGCATGATACATTGTTTGGTGGAGGTCAAAATCCTCCTGCTAAGATAGATATCTCATTACATTACAACTGACCTGACTTCAAAGAGGTACAGATCTAAATGTTAGTATACCAGCCTCGCTCGTGACATAAACAATGGGGGTTTCAATGGACTGACAGGAAGCATCATAGTCGTACAATCCAGAAACAGACCATTCAGCCCATCATGTCCATAGCTATCATCAAGCACCCATTTAAAATCCTACATGCATCCTATTCTGTTCTGCACACGCTCCCATCAACTCCCCAGTTTCAGCCACTCATCGAGCCGTGGGGGGCAATTTTACTGTGGGCAATTAACCTACCAATTTTTAGGCATGTTTTAGGACATACAAGGAATCAAAGGCATACGGTCACAGGAAGAAAAACCGTATCCGAGGTCAGGACTGAAACCAGACCACTGTTTAAAGTTTTGGCGGCACAGTGGTAGAGCTGCTGCCTTACAGCGCCAGAGACAGGTGTTCGATCATGACTATGGGTGCAGTCTGCATGAAGTTTGCACGTCCCCCTGTGACTGCGTGGGTTTTCTCCGGGTGCTCTGTTTTGTTCCCCACTGGTTTTCAGGTTTTCTTTTTTTCAAACACGTGCAGTTTTGTAAGTTAATTGGCTGCTGGAAATGTAAATTGTTCCTACTGTTTAGGATAGTGTTAGGTTACAGTGCAGACTTGGTAGACCAAAGGGCCCATTTCCACACTGTATCTCTAAAGTATAAAGACTTGCAGCGAGGCAGTGGCTCCACCAGCTGCTTCTGTGTATCACTTCCATCTACAAAATCAAACTCTCCATCACATTTTGACTGTCATTATACTGGAAAATGTTATTTTCCGAGCTGGGTGCTCTGCATTCACTCCGTGAATCTCAACATATATCAGCATAAGGCTGTACTGCTGACAAATGGCACAGCAATTTGGATTCAATCCCTACCCTGGGTGCTGTCAATTTAGAGTTTACATATTCTTCCTGTGATTGAAAGAGTTTCCCCAGTTGTTCCAGCTTCCTCCCACATCCCTAAGATGTGATGGTTGGCTTGTGTGCTGGTGCAGGTGGGTGGTGGGAGAATCACAATGGAGTTATTGGGCACCTGAGAGAGAATAGGCTATATGGAAATAAGTCGGGAGATTGGACAAATAGGACTGCTCTGAAAACAATCACGGACTCAATGAACTAAATTGTCTACCCATATATTCCAAGAAAATACAATTTACAAATAAAGTTTGCCTGTACGGACTAGCTACAGAACAACGAAAGAGCCTGAAGGAGGTTCCTGGTTGCAGACAGACACAAGGTTTAAGCATTAAAAGTAGTCAATTGTGCATACCTTTTGACAATTGAATTCATTTGCAAATTCTTTAATCAACAATGTAAAGTAACTTGATGCTATTCAGATTCCAAGGGCACAATTAAAATAAACTCTACCTTGCCGAAAGCATCTATTTTTCTTTCCCCATTCCTTTGTAACAATGGGTATTCAAGCATTTAGCCTTCTCCTGAGAGCTTGAGGAAAGTTTCTCTTTCTGGGCAGTGCTACCTATGATGCTGGAGTAATCAGTAATCGCAAGGGTGGGTCACATTTCACCAGTGAGCAAAGACAAGAGAGCTTGGAGCAGCAAGTACAAGAGGAAAGATGGCCCAACTCAGCCAGGAATAAAAAAGAGATTGCAGAATTGCAGAGAGCACATTGCAACCATTACACTGAGACAGGAAACGGAAAAGCCACCATACTTAAGACACAAAATGCTGGAGCAACTCAGCAGATCAGGCAGCATCTCTGGAGAAAAGAAATAGGTGATGTTTTGGGTCGGAACCCTGCTTTAGACCGGTCTACCGTAGTGATACACTAAAAAGCTACATAAATTGACAAGCAGAATAATGTTGCCTTGGATTTAAACAGTATAAGGGACTAAGATATATGTAACCTCCCCAAAGTAATCAGACACCATTGCCTCTTAAGAACATCTAGGACTTCCACCACCAGAGACCATTGCAATCCCATTTATTTGCATGTGTGCAACAATACGTTATCAAACAATGTAACATACAACCTTTAGCAACCCTGCTTCAGACCGGTCTACCGTAGTGATACACTCCAGGTCAGTTATCAAGGAATAATTTCCTTCTAGGCTCAGAGTACCTACCGAGTGTGTTTACAGCATACATCATAATCTAACAATGATCTTTCCTACACAATGTTCTTTCCTTACACCATTTGTCTACCTGCTGGACTGTGCGGACTGTGTACAACTGTTCTGTTTTCACTATGCTCTAAAGTGCTGTTTTCTTCTGCGGCCACAGGAGGAGGTCTATGTTCCAGGATCTTGCAGGTGTACACACATCGCTTCCTAGCATCAGTTGTGCTCCAGTAGACCCTTGAGCACCTGTAAATGTACATAACATGGCAACAACAGTTATCAGGAGCACATGTGAGAGAGAAAAAATCAAAGCAGGCCAAAATCAGTGCTAGCCAACAGCAAAATAAAAGAGCTAACTTTAAATTATTTCAACTCATATTTGAAATGTTTTATAGTTCATCAATTAAGGTGAATTCTGATGGAACCAAAAGGAATTCCAAAGGAACCAAAAATAAAGTGACATTCTACATTAATTATTTACATCTTCATTGACAAATGCCAGGGCAGATATGGACATGCAGTAACAAATGCTGCTGTAATTAGGAACAGGGTTGTAAACCACATTGAGGAATGGTGTACAGAAAACATCCTGTGGCACTTCATGCCTTAAGAACATAAAGAAAACTTACTGATAGCCAATGGGAAAAAGCTTTGCTTCACAATCAGAAAGATCATTGAGTATCCCCAAAGAATCTATTGTCATGGAACCTAGATTAAAGGATGGAACAAAATTAATATTATGGGAAACATCTTCATCAGTAAATAGTTAAAACAGTTGTTTACTCTACTACAAGAAGTCAGCCAGTCACAGATGCCTTTTCCCCCTTATGCAGTGCAAGCATTAACTGATTCATCGTAAAATTAAGTTCCAGATGGTACATATCGGACATCTGGGAATTGCAGCGAGGAACTACATAGAATACACCAAGTGGCCATTCTGCCCTTGGTCCACACTCTTCATGAATCACCTCTAGCCACCCACAATATACAAACTTCTAACGTCAAGTTCATAATTCCTACTCATGAGTTTAAAAAAAAGTTGATCTGGATTCAGATAATACATGTATATGGCATTACATCTGGTAAGCAAATCTAAATAAGGTTTAGTTCATCTGAAGCATGATTTATAATACCAACAAGGGAGGTGCCGGTAGTCTGGCGCGTCGATCTCTACAAAGCGGAGGCCATGCGCCAACTCTCGGACACCTCCTCCTACTTACACCTGGACCATGACCCCACTGACGAACACCAGGCCACCATCTCGAGCACCATAACCGACTTCATCAGCTCCGGCTCCCTACCCCCCCCGAGCCTCCGACCTCATCGTTTCCCAGCCCCGCACGGCCCGATTTTACCTTCTCCCCAAAATCCACAAACCCGACTGCCCTGGCAGACCCATTGTCTCTGCCTGTTCGTGCCCCACCGAACACATTTCTACATACCTTGACGCCATCCTATCCCCCTTTGTTAAATCCCTCCCCACCTATGTTCAAGACACCTCAGACACTCTCTGTCGGCTCCGTGCATTCCGTTCTCCAGGCCCCCATCCTCTCATCTTTACCATGGACGTCCAGTCACTCTATACCTCCATCCCCCACCAGGACGGTCTCAAAGCCCTCCGGTTCTTCCTCGACCAGAGGAGCAACCCATACCCGTCCACTGACACCCTCCTCCACCTGCGGAGTTGGTCCTTACCCTCAATAACTTCTCTTTTGATTCCTCCCATTTCCTCCAAACACAAGGCGTAGCTATGGGCACATGCATGGGTCCCAGCTACGCTTGCCTCTTTGTTGGGTACGTCGAACAATCCTTGTTCTCGGCGTACCAGGGCCCCATCCCCGACCTCTACCTCCGTTACATCGATGACTGCTTTGGTGTCACCTCCTGCACCCACACACAACTGACTGACTTCATTCATTTCACCACTAACTTCCATCCGGCACTCAAATACACCTGGACCATTTCCGACATTTCCCTACCATTCCTTGACCTCACCATCTCTATTGCAGGTGATACACTCCTGACCGACATCCACTACAAACCCACTGACTCCCACAGCTACCTAGACTACTCTTCCTCCCACCCTGCTTCCTGTAAGGACTCCATCCCCTATTCCCAATTCCTCAGTCTACGCCGCATCTGCTCCCAGGATGAGGTGTTTCACACCAGGGCATCACAAATGGCCTCATTCTTCAGAGAACGGGGATTCCCCTCCCCCACTATTGATGAGGCTCGCACCAGGGTCTCCTCCATACCCCGCAACACTGCCCTCTCTCCCCATTCCCCCACTCGCAAACAGGGCAGAGTCCCCCTGGTCCTCACCTTTCACCCCACCAGCCGGCAAATACAACAGATAGTCCTCCGCCAGTTTCACCACCTCCAACGTGACCCCTCCACCCGCCACATCTTCCCATTTCCCCCCCTGTCTGCCTTCCGCAAAGACCGCTCCCTCCGCGACTCCCTTGTCAATTCTTCCCTCCCCTTCCGCTCTACTCCTTCCCCGGGCACTTTCCCTTGCAACCGCAAGAAATGCAACACTTGTCCCTTCACCTCCCCCCTCCACTCCTTTCAGGGACCCAAGCAGTCCTTCCAGGTCCGACAGAGGTTCACCTGCACCTCCTTCAACCTCATCTACTGCATCCGCTGCTCCAGATGCCAGATGATCTATATCGGTGAGACCAAGCGGAGGCTTGGTGATCGTTTCGCCGAACACCTCCGCTCTGTCCGCAAAAACCAACCCGACCTCCCGGTCGCTCAGCACTTCAACTCCCCCTCCCATTCCGTATCCGACCTCTTGGTCCTGGGCTTCCTCCATGGCCAGAGTGAGCAACACCGCAAGTTGGAGGAACAGCACCTCATATTCCGCTTGGGGAGTCTGCATCCTTTGGGCTTGAACATTGAATTTTCTCAATTCTGTTAACCCCTGCTGTCTCCTCCCCCTCCCACCTCTCCCTCAGCCCTCGGGCCCTGGCATTCCCTCTATCTCTATCTCCCTCCCCCACCCTAGTCGCACTAGCTTCTCATTTTCACACCACAAACAGCTTACAATGGCTTGTTCCCTTTATCAGATACTTTTTTGCATATCTTTCACTCATTGTTCTTTATCTCTCCACATCACCGTCTATATCTCTCGTTTCCCTGATCCCTGACCAGTCTGAAGAAGGGTCTCGACCCGAAACGTCGCCTATCTCCTTCGCTCCTTAGATGCTGCTGCACCCGTTGAGTTTCTCCAGCTTTTTGTGTAACCCTTTATAATACCAATAGTTTGGTCGAAACAGGTGTAGCAATAACTACAATAAACTAAACTAAACTCTCATACTAACAGAAATGCGCCATTATTCTTACTGACTGCCATACTTTAGGCTTCACCCCCAACAAATCCACACAGTTCATCTCAGAAAGTTTATAGATTCACCATTGCCTTATGCAATTGACCACAAATTTTAAATTGCCGATGCAATTCTGTGTGAAAGTCCATTAATTTTTTAATGTTTTCAAAAGCTGGCTGTTGAAAAGAGCTTGACTGTCACTCAGCATACCTCTGGAGAAGAACACACACCCGTTGAAATAATGCTGCAGATAAACAAGGTCCTGGTTGGGCCAGAGTAATTTTGTGAATCATATCTTGAAAGTACAATGAAAATTTACCAAAATGATGTTTGACTCCATAGGTGAAATAACTGAGTAATTTCAAAGGATGCATTTTCATTACAGGTTGTAGGTAATATCAAAGATATACAGGTGATATTGCTTAAACCATGTTTCCATATCATGAATTAGCAATAACACGTTATAATTAGGGTAGACACAAAATGCTGGAGTAACTCAGCGGGACATGCCAGATCTCTGGAGAGAAGGAAGGGGTGACGACTCGGGTCGAGGCCCTGTACCTTATTTGTATTACGTGGGTCAAACTGATTATAACACACTTTCTACTGGCAACTGGAGATCCACTAAAAAGCTACATAAATTGACAAGCAGAATAATGTTGCCTTGGATTTAAACAGTATAAGGGACTAAGCAAAATGTAACCTCCCCAAAGTAATCAGACACCATTGCCTCTTAAGAACATCTAGGACTTCCACCACCAGAGACCATTGCAATCCCATTTATTTGCATGTGTGCAACAATACGCTATCAAACAATGTAACATACAACCTTTAGAACTTTTAGTTTGCTGTAACAAAAAATAAACTTATTGCCATTGGGGAAAAAAGCCTTATTTTTGAAAATCCTGCAGGAAAATACATTTGCTACCACGAGTTTGAAACTCTTAACACCTTTTCCCCATTGTCAAAATTGTCTTTACAACACAATTTCTAACACAAGGTTTCTTAGCAACCCACTGTTATGTTACAGAACGAACTGTAAATCATTAATTAACAAAATTGTATTTCAGAGATATTTGACAAAGGTGCATACTTTAGAGTCAGATCTGAGATCAGCTGTGGTCACAATGATGACCAGCCTAACCCCGTCTCTATGTTCTCACACAAGTGCTCTCACACATTTGTTAACCTGCCTAATATTCACATACAGTCATTGTTTAAATGCAATGTTTTGCCATTATACTAACCAATCATCATGTGAATACTCTCTGGCTCCAGGCCCGTCAGAAATTTCCTTCTTAGAGTGATGTCTTCAAAGTCAACGAAAATCCTCCTTAACACCTCAAACCCATCCTCAGCAACAGTCTGCAACAAAGATCGCGTGTTACATTAGAAATGAATGGGAACATATAATCACATAGCATTTCACTCCACGCAGAAAATAATAGATTTAACCACATTCAGCTTGCAAAACAAATAATAAGGTTTCACTCAAGGCTCTAAAATTACTATTCAGACTTCTCTGACAAAAAGAATCACGCCAGCTGTGGTATATTTCTCAAACAACACAATTAAGACAAGTTACGATGACCCTGTTATCAGTGGACAAAACCTTTCTCAAAATATGAATGAAAACAAATCAGCTGCAACCACAGAAACAGTTCAGACATCTTGCACTAGCTGCTTCAGAATGATATTGGCATGTACACGTGTGTCACTTTATTTGTCTCCGCACTGTCACAAATGGGTACAATCAATTTCACCAGTGGAAAACTAAGAGTACAACAGGAAAAGAAGTGAGACCAACTGAAGAGCTCTTTCAAAAAAGGTGGCAGAAATTGAATTGGGAGATATAAATAACGAACGGTATACAATATGATAAGAACTACAAAGACATCTTGCTCTGAATATCAAGCCCCCACTAAACAATTTACAAATATATCAAGAGAAAAACAAAGTTCTGTGGATTGCCTAAAGGTATTTGGAGTAAATATTCTAAAATTCAAAAGTAGGTAGGCTTGTTAAATAACTACATTTCTAGCAATCCTCATGTTAAGAGTGTGGGTATAAAAAAAAAACCATGATACAAGGAAACTAAAAATAAATCTAAGGGAGAATCTAATTAGATTCAGCACAAGTTTATAAATAAATCGCTAATGCCAAGAGAAACTATTGAGGTCAAAGTGGAGGAATTAATGGAACATCAGTTTCAATATTAAAGTGCTGTAAGCAGCTGAGACAATTGTTCACGTGCTAATTATGACCATCCTAAAATCCATATTGATTAGAAATTATCCCTTAGATTGGAAAGTTGTAAATATCATAAATGACATCCCTGTGTGGGAAGGAACTGCAGATACTGGTTTACACCGAAGATGGACATTATATGCTGGAGTAACTCGGCGGGTTATCTCCAGATATGCTTCCTGACCCAAAGTAGTCACATCCCTATTTTCCTAACTCTTATTTGGGACAGGTGGATAAGTATTTGGATAAATGTCAGCTGATCCGAAAGTAATGGGCAAGCATTTGTAATGGGCAAGTCCTGCATTACAAATCTAGCTGAATCTTTTAAAGTGACATTGAGCATGTTGGTAAAGTAAAGTCTATGAATGCTTGAATTGATTGAGGTTGACAGGGAGGATAATCCAAAATAAGGGGCAAATGCTTAAAACCAGAAATGGTAGGCCAGGGGGATTCAGAAATGAGTGCTTCATCTAATGAATACTGGAAATCTGCAACACTCCCTCCTAAAGTTATTAAGATGGAAATTTTCAAATCTGATGTCACAGATTTTTTTGTTCAACAAGGACACTGTTACAGGCTCAAATAGTTTTGATTATAATCACTGTTGTACTATACACAAAGTAGCTTCTCATAAGGTTATGTAATAGGAGTAGAATTAGACCATTCAGCCCATCAAGTCTACTCCTCCATTCAATCATGGCTGATCTATCTCTCCCTCCTAACCCCATTCTCCTGCCTTCTCCCCACAACCCCCAACTAATCAAGAACCTTAAAAATATTCATTGACTTGGTCTCCACAGTCTTCTGTGGCAAAGAATTCCACAGAATCACCACCCTCTGACTAAAGAAATTGCTCCTTATCTCCTTCGTAAAGGAACACCCTTTAATTCTGAGGCTATGACCTCTAGTCCTAGTCTCTGCCACCAGTGGAAACATCCTCTCCACATCCACTCTATCCAAGCCTTTCACTATTCGGTACGTTTCAATGAGACGCCCCCTCATCCTTCTAAACTCCAGCAAGAACAGGCCCAATGCCGGCAAACGCACATCATATGTTAGCATTCTCAGCACGCTTTCAACTCTATCATAATGACCACAACTGTGTTTAGTGCTATTCTGCAAGAACAGATCAAGGGATATTTAATGCCTTCCAGAGAGGGAGGATTTAATAACTAATCTGAAAGGTAACATCTCTACTAATGCAGCATGGTCTCAGTATCGTACTGGAATACCAACCTTGATGGTTAGGTTTGAATGGGACAAACCCAACACCATGACTCAGACCAGAGTGCTGGCCAATGAGCAATGTCTGATGAAGATACCGATGGCCCATAAGAACAAAGGAAATACGTGAATGTATAATCACCCCTTCAGACCAAGATCAAATACGATCAAAGCTGAATGTCTAACATCAACAGCCCTTCTCCATCCTTTTCCAATATCCTATACTCTGAGCACTATGAGAATCAAATGATCTCATAAGGCGGTGTAGAACCTACTTTTGTTTCTCATGAAAGATCCAATAGCACCAGCTTGATGGCAAAATTGTCTTAAATGCTATATTAATTTCTTGGTTGAAACAAATTCAATCATTCAGAAGGTTTTTCCTTTAACAAATTGAGGAAAAACACTATTCTACAGCCCCAATTCATTATCAGCCCTACTCCATCATACTATTCGTTGGGACTTGCACTGCCAGTAGATGCTTCCATTGATGGACCGAATTATTGAGGTAAATTGCTTATACCTTGAACCTACCTCTCCCTTGACCAGATCTTTATGTCGCTGACAATATACTTTCTTGTCATCCAGGAAGACACAGTTCTTTGCTCGAGCACACATGAAGTGATAGTTGCTCTGGCAAGATGTAAGGCAGCAGCCAACAGTAGCCCCGGATTTCTGACAACGTTCACAACGCTGAAACAAAAGGATGAATTGACATTGGCTATTAAACATCAGATCTATGCTGCATAATTGGAAACTTTGGACTGTCATTTGTGATGAAATAGCTTGCTAAAGTTTGACTCTGGGGCAATGGTATGAAATCACCGTCAGAGACAAATGTTGCTCCTTTGAACTGGTTCCCCATGAGTGATTTATCTGTACAGCATATGTAGAGAATGATTAGTAATCTAGATTAATAAGATCCCAGATAGTAATTGTTCTCTTCTTAGGAGATTTATACTTCATTGCTCAAGACTTATTTCAAAAAAATGTTTTTGTTATTTACTGTTCATTTTCTTGTCTCTATCATTATAATGTAATTAGTAACTAATCTATTACATCGCACCCTACAGATTGGAAAGGATGACAAGGAAAATCACTAGCATAAATGTTTTAAAAACTCCCTTTGTGGACATAAAGTATATGCAGTGAAATATAAAGAATTTCTTCAAGTCTGAAGAAGGGTCCTGACCCAAAATGTCACCTATCCATTTTCTCCAGTGATGCTACCTGTCCCGCTACCTGAGTTACTCCAGCACTTTGTGTCTATTTTTATCCTCTCAGAGTTGTACTGTTTATATGTCTGAGCAGTCCTCTTTACAGATCAATGAGAGAACATCAAAGTCCTTGACCCTTTATTTTTGGGGATTGGTGCTGAGGTGCACCTTTGGGTTCCTTTCTCTTTTAGTGCTACCTGTTGATTGTACTCCTATATGCTAAGATTTGGCTGGATAGCAGGCAAAGCAAAGTTTTTCCACTGTATCTCAGTACAATAAACCAATAATAGCTCACCAGTTGTTTGCCTCTGATCACAGCCATGTGCACATTCTTCAATGAGCCATCATCATCCTCAAAGACTTCCGCTGACCACAAGGCACAGTTTATGTGTGTCCATTCATTCTGACCGATGTACAGAAGACGCCCAGAATCCTGGAAAGTTCAGCTATGTCAATACTTGAATTCTAGGTTTACAATACCACTGGAATCTCTGTGTCCCAATAGTAAGTTAGTGTCATCTAAAGATATTCTTTGCGATAACTCATATGAAATACTGTTAAATTTAAATTGGTTGCAGATACTCACGTTTTTGTTGTCATCACCATACTTCAGGCAAAGTACGCACTGCCTGTTGTCTTCGACATCTGGTGGAGGGTCGATATCAGGGCTCTCCTCTCGACTTCTGTCTGAGCCTTACCAAGAAAACAAGCATTTTATGTCTTCATACTTCACTTAATTAACATTGCCATTAATTGGAATCGCAAACATTCCTCTCTTTGACACTTTCAAAACTTCCACAAGATGCTACCCAGGTTTAAATGAACTGACCAAAATATTCTGTCAACTGTTGGTCAGAATTGGTATTTGCCTGGGAACACCCAAAATACGCGAGACAAAAGAAAACACAAAATATGCACTAACTCAGGCAGCAAAGTGTTGGAGATGAAAGAAAGGATCATCACTGGGTGGCAAGGACTCCTTACCAGAGAAAAATGCCTGCTGCAGGCAACAGAAATGCTCAATGTCGCGGTGGTCTCAGAACTGGGCGTAAGGGTGAAAAGTAGGTAACTGGTGTTTTAACAGAATTAACTGCAGGGATCTTCCATTAATTCAGTTAAATGACAAGAACAACTAAATTCTGTTGGCAAGATGCTGGGATGGAAGATAAGTATCGATTCCACCCACTTCTTCCAGATCTGGACTGATTGCAGCAATTGCTTCTCATTTGTTTGGTGACCATTGATATAGTACTGAAAATTAAAGGTCACTGATTGTTCTTCTGAGGAGATGGCAGACATTTAACAAAGATGCTGAAAGTGAAGCACCAGCATCATCTTGAAATAAAAGGACTGGTAACCAGGCGAGATTTAAAATCAATTTTTTTTGCAAAGGAACAAACAACCTGAGGATAATAATTTTATGATGATCAGAACATGCTGATTGGTAGGGAAAGCTGATTTTGCAGTAACTTTCAAAAGAACAATGTTTTGTATATCAAAAATAAGAATATCTATCCGCAGGTCGACAGGGGAGTTTTTCGTACATTAAAAGGTTATTGGCTTTGTAGGTTGAGCCAGCATTTTATTGACCATCCCTAATGAACTGCCTTTTTGAACAGTGCATCCATCAAGGTGTGGTATACCTGCAACACTGTTAGGGAGAGTGTTCCAGGATTTTGACCCAGCACTGGGGAAGGAACAGCAATATATTTCCAAGCCAGAATTGTGTTTGGCTTGGAGTGCAATGTCCAGGTGATGGTGTTCTATTTTTTTCAACTCAATTCAACTTTAATGTCATTGCACAGATACAAGTATGGGTACAACGAAATGCAGTTTAGCGTCAGTTCGTAGTAATAGCAATATATAAATAGATACAGAATGCAGACAATGTGGATGGAGAGACTGGAGAAATCTATCGGCGGGACTCCGAGTTCAGCAGTGTGATGGTGTTGTTGTAGAAGCTGTTCCTCATCCTACTGGTGCGGGACCTGAGGCTCCTGTACCGCTTCTCTGAAGGTAGGAGGGCAAACAGTCCATGGTTAGGGTGGGAGGGGTCTCTTGCTCTTTTCCTTCTAGCTGGGAAAGGCCTGGTGGATTTGATAGGTGCCATGTATGGAGTCTTGGCAAGTTGCTGTAGTGCATTCTGTAGATGGTACAAATGCTGCTACCGTGCATCGGCAATGGAGTGTGTGAATGGGGTGCTAATCGCAAGGGCTGCTACATCCTGCATGGTGTAGAGCTTCTTAAGCTTCATTCATCCAGGCAAGTGGAGAGTATTCCATCACGCTCCTGACTTGAGCCTTGTAAACAGTGGAAAGGCTTTGGGGAGTGAGGTCAGGACTCACCTCATTCTTAGAAAAATATTCAATGACTCACTCTTTTTGCAAAGCAATTTTTTTGCATTCAGATTTCATGGGCATTTGCGGGTCAATGGATGCAGAAAGAAGATAAAATGAAAGAATCACAAAATAAATACGAGCTGTGTTATGATTTGATTTTTATTTAGTTCCAGACTTTGAATTAAGTGTAATTTGCAGTTTTAATCGAATTTCACACACAGAAAGACAAATGGGCTGCTATTTAATATCTGTGGATTCCACTGCACAAAATCGATTGGAGTCAAGCTCCAATATTCTTTCTAGTTTGTAATTATAGCATCACGGGTTCCAGCATCTTTATCGGCTGTGCTCCTGCCTACACCACACTGTGATTCTTCCAAAAGATGAATGGAAGAACGTCTTTCAAATTGCAGGACAAAAGGGGACAACCAGCAACCTTAATCAGAAACGATCTAGTCTTCAATTACGGCAACTACAATTTCACTTATCTGTTGACCAATTATCAGTGTGATCACACTAACATAAGAGCAGAGCACAACCAGGGCTCAGCAAGCATCAATTTCTGCAGCACCGTTGTAAATTATGTCACAGCCACGAGCAAGCAAACTGGGATCTGGTTTTACTAACCATATTGACTGTGGTTTCAACATGCATTGAAGACACAAGGTTCAATTTCCTTAAATAGCCTCTCCCTCGATGCACCCTTGTTTTAGGATTGTATGTGAAAATTACAATTTTAATATACTATGCTCATTAAAAACAAATAGGCAGAAAAATCTCGGCGTTGATGGCAGGATGACATTCAATCTAGATTTTGCATTTGAAAGATAAGTCTTTTTCTGTAATTTGAAAATCTCCATTCACAGCTTGTTTTGAAAATACAATACCATTACAGACCACTAGATGACCAACGTGCACAGTAAATGCTCCAGCGTGTCATTTACAATATGCAGCTCGTACTACAAAACTAGAATTGCATGCTTTCAAAATAAACTACGAGACAACACAAACACCTCGAGCTCATCCCAAACGGCCAACTAAACAGTCTGTTGAAGACTGTTTGAAACCTTCAGAAAAGTAGTGAGCAGAGTCTAGCTCAGTTACCCAGACAATGCTACGTCCTTGGGTTCGGCTCAGGTTCAGATTGGCTGTGGCTGGGACAGATTTTAATTTTATACCAAGCAGATCTTGGAGTGAGAGAGACAAGAGAAATGCCATGTAATTCAAACTCCAGTACCAAGGAGACTAATCACTGGCCCCAAGCTCCTTTTGCAGCCAGGAATTCATTTAAACAATAACAATAGCCCATTCAACCCCTTTATTTTCTTCATCCAGTAAAATTGCACCTGAACCATCTTAACTCCATTCACCATGCTCCGTTTCATATCTCTATGCAAAGAAAAAATGTAGCATGGTATTAAGATTTGAGTTATACCTGCTGTTATTGCAAGCGGGGGCGCGGGGAGAGGAACTGGCGAGTCTGGATCTCCAGGTCCTTTTGGCTGCGGTGCTGGGATAATCTTCTTAGTAAGCGCAGGCTGTTCAGTACATGTGCAGTCATCCCTCTCTTGCCACTGAGCATAGTTGTGATCAGATGATGGTGGCAACACGGCATTGGGAAGCATGCCACTACTGAAATACATTAGATTCAACAATTAATATCTTCTCTTTAAAATTTGCTCTATTGAACTCACAAGCACTTTAATCTATTTTATGGTATTTTAATGGTGTGCACAGCAGTCTGTTAGGAAGATCTGATGGCCCATCCACAAACCACCAAATACAGGTAATTATCTCCACATTTTAAAGATAGGACGTGAAAGTCACAGGGAAAAAATTAAGTTCATGATAATACAAACGGAATGGGCCATATCCCATCTCCGTACTCTCCTTTTTTGGCCAATTTTCTCCACTTCAATTCACATGAGTTGGTTACTTATCTCTGCAATATACTTCCACTAAATGCAAATTCATGTACCATTGCAATAGCCTGTATTAGGACACAAGCATAAACAATGCCAAATGCTGCCTGGGCATTACAATTAAATTCACTCCAATCCTTATCAGACCTTTGCACAAATGCATTTGCAGCAAGAGCAGAAACTTGTAATTTCCACTCCTAGCTCAGTGGCCAAAAACAAAGGAAACTACCACACAAGTAATCAATACAGTTTAGGACATGGGATGAAAATGACTTAACACTATCTTGAAGGAGGTAGTTCAGTATTCAGCTACTGCAAAGTCAAATGTCATACTGCTGTTACTAAGCCAATTATGTTTCATTAAATTGTCTGACAATTAACCAAAATCCAGTCAAGAGTTCAGTTCAGTTTACTTTATTGTCACGTGTATTGGTACAGTGAAAAGCATGTTGTTGCATGCTAACTATCAGCAGAAAGCCAATAGAATCTTATCAAATAGAAATATTAAGCTGAAACACGACAAGCAGAACTGGTTTTCAAACTTCTGTTGACAGAGTGGGGATTTTACATGATCCTATACATTGATACAGATTTAAATCCTGCGACTGACTGTAATACACCTGACAATTTTCAATCATATTCTCAATATTGATTTTTTTTTAAAAACTTGTTTTGAGGCATTTTGTAATCCTGAACAGGAACCACTAAAATGAAGCAAGAAAAAAAGATGCTGGGAAATCAGTTTTCCTACCGTCAATGCCAGAAACATTCAATCTGCATTCCTGACCCAGTTCCACATTTTAATCTACAATCCTGCCAGTCCCTGACTAAAAGCCATTCTTTATTTCTGTGCCAATGTAGGATATAAAAATGCATTCCTCTCTGGCTAAAATTCCAATTATCATTCCAGTCCTTCTACCTCACTGAAGATTCAAATCAACCGTCCTGTCCTCAATTCCGATACCACTTTCCAATATTGTTCCATGTTAAGAAATACAATTTCATTTCTGTCAATAATTGAAGTCCCATTACTATTAAGTCTACCATCCTGTCCCTAATTGGTACCAATAAAAAATAGAACTGCACAGCGTCTGACCCTTTGGCCCACCATGGCTGTGCTGACCATGATGCCAACCTCACTAATCGACATAAGCCTGTACATGGCTTGTGACTCTCTATTCCCCATCTATGCATCTGTCCAAATGCTTCTTAAATGCTGCTATCACCATGTACTTCCACCACCTTCTCTCTAAGGTGCAATCTCCCCCTTCTGCCCAACATCTTCCAAAACTGTCTAGTTGTTATCTTCAAACCACCTCACCCCCAGACCCTAATTACAAAAAAGCACCTCAAAAACAGATGATGCATGAAAGTAATCTGCGTAGCCATGAGTCGTTTCCCAACCCATCCTCCACATCATGAACTTCTATCTTTTTGATTCAGACCCATATTGCTGTTAAATTAAGATGCTCGTGGCTTTACATTTCTAAATCCCCAAATCAAGTTTTGATTGTACTGATCAATAATTAATTCAAATTGTCATTCTTGTCCCAAATAAGAATGCAAATCTCAAATGTATGTAATTGATTGCAGGGGGGGGGGGGGGGGGGTAAAGGTTGACAGAATGGTATTGGAAGTTCAAATGTGGTCATAATATAAATGTCTGATGCATCCTTGCTTGTGCACATTGTAGTCAGTCTCCACCGGCAGGAATAATGAAAAGCTCAACATTTCAGAGACTGGGTAGTTTCACAGCTTCAGGCTTTAATGTCACAAACCAAAATTAACACAAGAAACATACTACCTTATTTTACAAAATGGCCAATAATACTCACTTTGGAGTGACCTTATTGGGCTCCCAGAACTTGGACTCCTTCACACTAAACCATGGGAAGAATCGTTCCATTTGCTATTGAAGGTGCAAACACAGGTAAAGTTAGATGGAAGGCTGTCCAAGAGGTCATGTGATTTGTAAAGTTATCCTTTCAATTATCATCCCAAATCTTAAATTTGAGCCAAGCAATTATGTATAAATAAACCAAGCAAATAGCCTATTCACTAGAACTGAACAAAAACATGCTGCAAAAAAAAACTCAGCAGATTCGGATAATGCCTGTGGAAAAGTACAATCATTAATTTGTTACACACATATAGTGCCCTCCATAATGTCTGGGACAAAGACCCATCATTTATTTATTTATTTGCCTCTGTACTCCACAATATGAGATTTGTAAGAGAAAAAAAAAATCACATGTGGTTAAAGTGCACATTGTCAGATTTTAATAAAGGCCATTTTTATACATTTTGGTTTCACCATGTAGAAACATTACCTGGGAAATTTCGCCTACCCAGGGGGTAAATTTGTTGATTCTGGATTTGTACATTGTTTCTCATTGACTGACTGTTTGGTTCTGGTATACCGGTATCTGTTCATCATTAGCTGTTCATAAATAAGTGGAATAACATTGTTATGTGCTATTAAAGTTGCCAGGGGTAAACGGGACAAATAAGGTTGGGAACCCCTGGCTTAAGGTGATTGGTTCAATTGTGAAGAAGGCAGCTCACATTGTTATACTATTAATACTGCTTGACCATCCAGGCTTAATATTTCTTGAGTGAGGTAACAACATTTCATAATAACTTCCAGAAGCAAACAGAAGTTGGGTTTAATTGCGTACGGACCTTAACTCTTAGGTTAATTACTGTTTGTGTAGGGGATTTTCCTGCAGAATAGTGCAACGATATTCAGATAGGAGACACCGTAATTAAAATTTATTTTATAAAATATTTGAAATATGCAAAAACTGTGATTGCACTCCTTTGTAGTTTAATGTTTTATACAAAATTGGTAAAATGTATCTGTATGTTCTAAATTGTGTATATAAACACGTTCAAGAGCTGTGATTAATCATAATTAGCAGATTTATCTTCCTCCTTATGCGTAGAAATGTTTCAAACCTCATCGCTTTCAGCATAATGCTTACCAAGTAAACTGTCCCCATTTCCATTTCAATTATGGGTCTGAAAACCTACAAAGGCATTCAAAAGCTTTAAAAAGCCATTAGATGTGACATGCTCCAAATATAAAAACTTTCACTGCCATCTATATGTTTTCTGTCATTTCTTCACTTGCAAGCCATTGTTTGTTGAAACTACTAATGTCAATTTATCCACATGTCGAATACATTCAGCTTCCTTATAACTGCATGACTCTAGACCTGCACGGAAGGGTAGATGCTCCCGCCCCCACGAGTCTCGGGAAGATGGTGCTCGTCAGCCTGGGAAGGCAGTCCATCTAGGAGAGGGAAAACTCTGATATAAAACCTCCACTGCCTTGTGGCCATATCCAGTCATGGAAAAGGCTCCAGGAGTAAACCTCAAGAAAATCCAGAGTCGGAGCCCCCAAGGCAGTTCGTCGTTGTCTACAACCTCACTCTGGCAGCTCCTGCGACGGCGCTGGTGCCAATCTGTAACGGCCCTGCTGTTCCTTTGGATGGATCAGCAACGTGGTGAGGGGGGGACGTGCTGCATGGGCAACAGCCTGTCCTCCGTATGACATTGCCCAGGCTTGCATCTGACTAGGATGCATCACCCATGGTCAGTCATGACCGAGGGGGGCCTACTATGTTCGTTAAAAAAATAAGACAAAGTATATCTGTGGAATATCAATGTTACGGCGATTTCCTCAGAGCAATGTTCGTCAGGCATAAGCGATAGCTGGGACTGTTGGGAACTCACAAGCCAAAAAAAAATTCATGCAAACTGTCTTATGCATGCATCAATGCTATTTATTCTAAGTAATCCATGAAGAACAATGATATTCAGAGATATTTCATCAACCATTCAACTATCACAAAATTGTGGAATCACTTTTAATTTTAATGTATCTGATAAAGAAGTGATATGAGAGAAGCCTGTAATTCAAGAATGTTGGCCTTGCATTAATTCTTCCAATTAAGTACAGCATAGACTGACTGAAAAATATTAATTGCAGGATGGAGCAGGGGAGAAAGACTGAATAACCTAATAATCTATTGAATGTGGATGATCAGCCATGATCACATTGAATGGCAGTGCTGGCTCGAAGGGCTGAATGGCCTACTCCTGCACCTATTGTCTATAATTGAATTATTACAAAAATAGTAGAAAAGTCTGCAAATAATTAAGTCAATATTTTTATGCACTCTTTGGTAACACTTTTGCTTTATCAAAAGGTTTACTTTCAAACAATTGATATTTTTCTCATCAGATGTGAATACTGTAAGAATTGGGAAAGACCATCTATCCCAGCAAGCCAACATCTTATCAATGGGATAACCAAATAAACTGTTGTTCACTTCTGATCATTGAAGTTCAAGCAAAAACACAAAGCATAAACTTAATTGTGGTAACATGAAGAAATAAGGAACTACAGATGCTGATTTCCAAAAAAGGACAAAGTGTTGGAGTAACTCAGCAGGTTAGGCAGCATCTTTGGAGAACATGGATTGATAACCCATTGAGTTACTCTAGGATATTTAGTCTTTTTTTTGTGGGAATATGGAATGTATCTATTTTTCTCAATCTGGGCATGACCTGCCAATTTGAACCACTGGATCTTTTGGATGAAGTAACTGCGACGAAGCTGGTCGGTGGAGGGTTCCAATGATAGAGCAATAATAAAGGAACAGCAATGTATTTTCAAGATGATGTGCAATGGGGAGAGGAACATTCATGTGATGCCCGGTGCCTTCTTCAATTAGTACAAACTGTCGCCATTGTCCACCTGTGGTGGAGGGAATGAACGTTTAAGGTCATGGAATGGGTAACAAACCAAGTGTAATCATTCTACTTTGTTAATGGATGGTGGCAAGTATTGTTGGAGCTCTACTCCTTTAGACTTCTAAACACATCTTTACAAGCTATTGCCAATAATCAGCATCTAGGCAAGAAAGAGGAGAGGTATCGGAGAGTTCTTGGGAATTCGAAAGACAAAAGTATACGAGAAAGTTATAACTCGGTGGTTAAAAATAAATTAAGTTATTGACTGCAGAAGTTGAGAAGTCAGCTTCAGAGGATACAAGGGATGAAAATACAGAAATTAATAATAAATTGAGAAACATCACTTCTCTTTCCTTTATCCTTCAAAAAATAATTGTCAAAGATTGCGGGGCGAGAGGGAGGGGAAGGGGAAAAGCAGGGTGGTGGTGAGAGGAGTAGAGGAACTTATTTCTGAGAGGCCGATGACAATACATTTCAAAGTGAGGAAACAGTACCTGCAGACAGGAATCCATGAGGCCAGGAAGGAAAGCTAGTTGGTCAGCATTTTAGTGGAAATGCAGTCTAGGGATTCAGGAGTTGGGTCACATTGAAAGGATGAGCATGAGAGGAGATACAAAGATAAAAAAAACCTGATCACAACATTAACACTACAATTTTAAAACTTAAAAGAAAACTTAAGTGGATCTCTGGAACAGAATTATTTCAAAACACTGCTGAAATATTCCGACCAAGAACATTAGATCTAAGATGAACATTTTATCATTCAGCAAGAGAAACAACACATAGGTTGCTATGATTAACTGTCGATAACTGTTGGTTGAAGACAGAATGTTTGCAGCACGTTTGCATCTTAACACTTTAATATGGCACCATTATTTTGTATTGATATATAGGCACTGAAAATCCCAGAGAAATTGCTCTTTTTTCCCTCTTACCCGTATAAAGAAAGCTTTGACCATGCTATTGGCTTTTTTATTTTCAGGCTGCCCACCATCGCAGTTCATAGCTGTTTGGATGATCTTCACAATGTCATCGCTGAACTCGAGCTGAACACAGAATAGGGAGATAATCAGCCACTAAAGTGTTTGGCAACAGATAGCATACTTTACTGAGAGGGCATTGACTCATATGATGGAGAATATAAGATGCAGAACATGGAATAGTCTTACATTTTTCTTAGGGATTAATCAAAGTGTATTTCTATTAATTCTTGGCAAGTAATTTAATGGCACCCTTACCACCGAATTATATCTCTCCTGTTCCATCTTCCTCTTCACACCCTCCAGATCGAGAGGTTGCTCATCCTGCTGATTTACTTCCGTAAGAACGGGAGGATCAGGACCTTCAGGTGAACTTCTAACAGAGACAGCTTCTTCTGTCTCTGGATTTAAATCAGGTGGTTTAGCAGCCTGGTTAAAAAGACAGCAAATGGAATTCAGTTGGAAAATCTTTCACGTCACTTACAAACCATCTCAATTTCTATGTTGTGAAAAGTTCAAATCGCATTATCAACTTTGGAGGAAGGAACTGCAGATGCTGGTTTACATCAAAGATAGACACAAAATGCTGAAGTAACTCAGCATATCAGGCAGTATCTCTGGAGAAAAGCAGTAGGTGACATTTTGGGTCATGATCCTTCTTCAGACAGAGTCAGGGGAGAGGGAAACTAGAGTTATGTAAAGGTGCAAAGAACAAATGAATGACAGGTATGAACAGAACAAATCCGAGCCAGAACTGTGGTCTGCTTGACAAAGAAAACAACGTTTCTCACTATTTTATAATCCAAATCAAATGTTGATATCCGAATAACATAAGATGTAAACAAAGAGAGGTCAATCTCAAATATGTGTTTATTTTACAATGCTCCTCCAGAGATTCTCATTCACATATTGTTATGGAGATCTTTTGTGTAATTTCTGCAAATTATATATCGCAACCAGCAGCTTAGCTTTTTAAAAAAAAGAACTCCTTCATTGAATTTCAAGATAAAATTTGAAATGAAATTAGTCCCTTACAACAAACAACAAGGCCTCAAAGTTCAATCAGGCAGGGCTGTTTTCGTTTCGGAGACAGATGTGTAAAAATTGATATTTCCCCAGAGAGGAATGCAATTGTGAATGTTTCTGGTTGATTTATGCTACTCAGGAAATATGACTTTGGAGTTATGTCATGAATCATAATAAATTAATTAATTCCTTTTGGTAAACACACAATAATGTCATACCCCCAGGCCCTGATAACCAAACCTCACCCACACCCCTCCCCCAGCTACAGCCTCTTGATTTGCCAACATAATCAGAGACACCTTACTCAAGGTTCACCGGCATTCAACCCACCCTCACACCAGTGTCCAATCAATAATCTTACCAAACCATTGGCCTTTAACCTTCATGAACCCCACAAATTGCCCCCTTCCCGAATTTACTCATCTCATTTGGTGCTCTTTGCGCTTAGAGCAAGGCCAATTCAGCAGCATCCAACACCTTAGACACCAATGATTTCTTAGTAATGAATCCACAACCAAACATGGTTTTCCTTTGCTTCCTAATGCTGTAGCTTTGTGGGCAATGAATTTCTTTGCCTTCCACTTCACAGTTCCTATCATAGTTATTAATACTATTCTCTTCGGCATGCAGCATTTCATAAATTTGAAAGTGTTCAGTGTTTTGACACTGTATCCATAATACAATATTGAAAATTCCTGGTCTCCATCAGGAATCCATTGGAATGAAAGTAATTTCTCACAGGAATACACAAGAGCGCAATAAAACAATTAATTTCCTTGCCCTCAGGGAATCGATGGGCATCCATATTTAACAAGTTTGTTCTTTGAAGTGCATGACTGTTGTAGTGGAGTTAAATATAGCAGCCAAGTTATAAATATGTTTCACAAATATCTATGAACGCTGAGCAATTAATTACAGAATGCTGGCCAAGGCAGTATACACCAGCTGCATCAAAACTACTGCTCCCCTCCCCACAAATACAAACCAACTCTTCAAATTATGCAAAATCATTATTTTTATCCATTTAATCAGACAAACTCGAGGATTTAATTTCATCAAAATGGTAATGCCTGGACCAGCACAACCTAGATGTATGGTCCTGTCCTAAGCATATCCTCAGCTATCTCGCGATTTAAAAGATGGGCATCAAAACAGACCCAGAAAGACCATTGTTTCACTCGTGTTCTCTCCTGACCAAGGAAAAGAATGGAAAATGGAAACAGCATTCATCAAATCAAGCCAAAATTTAAAGGTTCCAATATACTTCAAGGCTAAAAGCCTTCTTCCAGTTATCGGTTTGATTCATTTCTGATTACATCAAAAACAAGCTTAAAAACATGAATCAATAACAGCAATCAATGCATGAAAACCACAGGTGAAATTATAATATGCTTTTGCTAATGATTTCTTTGACATTGTGATGAATGAGCAGCTTAGACTTACCTGCCTATATCGCAACAAGTGACTGGTTGTTCTAGAGTTTAGCAATGCAGTCAAGACTTGCTTTAAAGAGATTTGCAGCTCCTTGCCTAATGCCAGCCTCCATTCTGCAGGGTGTTGTTCCGTGCAATTTATGCATGTGTATGCCACACTTTCTGGAAGATTTGACAAGATTTCATACATCTCATCTGGATGAAGATAAAACCAATGGTAAAAATTGTCATGCATAGCAAGACACTTTTCTGATTTTAATAGAACAGATTCTGTGTAATTTTATCATCAATATATGAGGAATATTTATGAATGGGGAAAACTGTGCACAGTAAAGGGTGCAAAGCACTAATGAAGATACATGTTTCACTAAACAAAAGGGACGCGGCAACTTCCTGTCATCTGAATTGAGCAGATTCCAGCCAATCATAAATGTGGAATCAGCTAGACAATCAAACTTATGCCACTCATTTAAATTGGTTTTGTTTTAGATACAGTGTTGGTGGGCAGGAGAGGAAGTGGAAAAGTAGAGCCCTCGTACAGAACAGAGCAAGCTGGATAAAATAGTTTACATTTGAAACAAGTTCAAAGCTGATCCCTACCATCTCTCCAAATGTGTAACTGAACATAGTGCCATCTGCCAATTATACAGTATGCATCTTCTTACGATAGGCAATTTCTTACATGGATGGGCAGCTTAACAATGACTAACTGAAGCTTATCTTAATGATGCACGATTCTCTCTGTTCCTATACGAAGATACAAATGATTTTAATTAACTATCCAAATTATTGGGACAGAAACAAGAAACTACAGATGTACAAAAGGATACAAAGTGCTGGAATACTCAGTAGGTTGGGCAGCATCTCTGGAGAACATGAATAGGTGACCTTTCAGGTGAGGATCATTCTTCAGAAGAGACTGAAGGAGGACCCCGACCCAAAATGTCACCTGTCCATGCTCTCCAGAGATGCTGTCTGATCTGCTGAATTACTCTAGCACTTTGCGCCATATTATTGGGACACAAATATTTGTTTGGTTGTGGAAGGTTGAGGCTCGGGTATGGAAATGGGAGGAAAATACAAGCAAAACTAATGTCACATTAAGGCTAGAAAAAAAAGAGGGATTCCAACAACATTTGGCCAGAAATGATTACATGAAAAACTAAACGTGAACTTGATAAGCTACTGTTATAGAAAGCATTCTGCATTTATACTTCGCACTGAGAGCTCGAAACAAATTAAATCTAAACAAAGCAAAAACACATCAACCAGCAATTGTATCTTTTTAAATGGGCTGTCAGTTTTCATCCAGAATACAAAGTCTGCGCTTCCAAATACCTGACAAGCTTTCACACTTTGCATGAACCCAACGATCACACTTTCCACACTGCATCATCTTGCTTTCATAATCATCATCATCATAGCACTTGTCACACAGTGGACAAAAGTTTCCTAAAAATAAACAGGAAATTACCATCAATGTACCATGTATCCTTCCAGTTCTCTTGACAGCGCACAACACTGCTGACACACGTCTGGTCATCATTTTATGAAAACGTGTTTGCATTCTATTGCTCAATGCATTTTGATTCACATAATAACATAAAGCATACATAATGGAGGCTAATCAGGCAGCTGCTAGGTTACACCACCAACCAACAATGCACTGAGGAAAACAACAATAGCTTTTTAAATGGATTCATGAACAAATAGAAGAGAATCACTGACCAAAATTTGCCCAAGTCGATTTAATTAAATCAGAAATGTACTTATTCTGTCACCAGAAAACAAAGGGACTCATGAATATGGTTAAACCGGTTTTATCTTTTCTTGGGTTTCAGCTGATTCAAGCTAGATGTGTTTATGTGCTCCTTGGCAGAGCATACCAACTGATGAATGTTGTCTCTCAACAGTGATGTGGTAATCACAGAATTTAAATAGTGACTACGACAGTAGTGACAAACTGATTTCAATTTTTAAAGGGTCAACAAATGCATCCCAAATTTGATGTAGGCATTAAGCAGCTGTCCCCACCAATCAAACCACAGAGATATGAGTCTCCCAAGTTAGCTCTCATCTCATTGCATTTCCCATCACCTTATCGTTCATGCATGGTCCACATCAGAATCAGGATTATCCTGCCATGAAATGGCCCGGCATCTCTCTCGCTCCTTGTGAGGAGTGCAAGGGTCAGAAGGCCAATCGGAGCCCCTAAACCTAACCCGGAAAATGACTCAAAATCAAGAAACAAAGAGTTCAAGTGTCAAAGCTGTACAAGTTACTGATGCTGTTTGTGGTAGTTCCTCCAGACAAACTGGTCTTTTACTAGGCAGAAACTTGAAAGTTAAACCAAAGCCATGTGAAGATATTTCCAATTATAGATCATCCCAGGATTGCTGTTTAGTTTGCACGACAACTTCAGCATTCTTCTTTCTCTATTTGGCTTTTAATAATATTTTTTTACATCTATAACATGCAAGTTTGTATAACACACAAACGTATATTGAAAGTTAAAGTAATTTTGTGATGTACAAGACCCCTCCCACAACCCCAGCAAAAATGTACTATTAGGTTTTCTTTAAAAAATAAAAAACTACAGTTGTAAAAGACACAAAATGCTGGAGTAACTCTGCAGGTCTCTTAATCTCCAGAGAATCCTCATTCTCTGGAGAATAAGGATTGGTGATGTTTCAGGTAGTGAATGTCTTTACCTGAAATGTCACCTACCCATGTTCTGCAGTTACTCCAGCACTTTGTGTCTTTTTCAGTAAACCAGTACCCCCAGTTTCTTATTTCTACACTCATGTCTTCTGCCAAACATCATGTTTTTCCATAACTGTAAAGTCCCTTTCACTTGAGAATCAAACTTTCTATTTTCTTTAACAGTGCAAATGACAACCATGATTCTCATAATCTAACTTGTTGTGGGCAAAGCTTTATTAGAAATCTGTATTTCTTTGCTTGAAAATGACATTAATTAAATTGCTGCATTACAACTGGTGTCCAGGAATGACAGATTGATGGCCAAAATACACACACTTACCTTTATCAAACAGTTTTGCACATTCGTGACATAAAGAAAAATCATGTGACCACTGTGCTTCCCAGCCTTTCCCTGGTGTTGTCGCTCCACAACTTTTACAACGTACACATTTGGTGCATATCTACAGCGGAGGAGATCTTTATTAGAAAACATTAAGGTGATGTCAAATTAAAATAGAAAATAAGAAGAGAAAAAGATCACCAACTGAAAGAGATAGAAGCGGACTAGAAAATAGTGACATCTAAAGGATAAACAATTTGTTCTGATAAAGAATCCAAACTGATGTTGGCCTTCATCTTTCACATTCTGAAGAGATTGCTGTGTATTTATAAGATTTTTTTGCTTTCAGTTCAAATTTTTGGACTTTTTAAAAATATATTTTTTAATAAATCCTGAGCACATGAATATACCAATTTAAACACAAGCTGGAGAGGTTATTAATTTTCCTGTGTTAGAGGGGGTCGGGGAAAGTGATGAGCAGAGGGTGGTGGAGGAGGGGCGGAAGGGTAACTGCAGATGTTTGAGAAGGAAGAGGCAATTCAATCCTGAATTGAAGTATTAAACACACATCAATTAAATGTTGCTCTCCAAGAGCTTGGGCTGATCCTGTATTATGTGCTCCATAATGAATAACCACATTAATAAACGAATTGTACTGTTAGTTTGATCAGCATAAAGATGTTTCAAACACCCAATCTATTTTATCTGCATGAATGCTACATTAAAATAGAGGCAGGTCATAGATATGCCCACATAATGAAGAAATTAAATGGTTCAACAGTCACAACTTTGCGCAAATTAACAAAATTTACCCAGACTTTCTTTTTCTTAGTTGGTTTTGTTGGGTAGTTAGGTCCCAGGCACTCTGGATGATAGCTGTTTCTGCACTTGCCACACTCAAGAAGCTGCTGTGTTAAAATAAATGTTTTAAGAATTGATGTTTTACTTTTCTCATGATTCAGCACAAGAAACAAATTATTCAGAACTCCTCTCTTCAGCATTATTCTGTTCCACTTGCACCCTACCTTCATTTTCATTAACATAGAGTCAGAAAGAATTTTAAAAAACTGCTGGTTACAGTTCATCAGCTTGTAAAAACAAAAGACAAACTGAGGTTTTAAATGTAAATTCCAAACTGACTATTGTACGGGGAAGCACCAGAACTCGTACAAAAACTAGCCAAGCAAAAAATAATCAAAAGGAAATTTAAATGGACTATTCATGGACTGAATAACATATTGATACGAGATAGTGCATTCATGCAATGGTCAATCAAGATAAGACACATTCTCTCCAAACAGATGTTATGACAGTTCAAGTAACAGGTGAGTCATCTGTCCGATTACACACAATATCTCCTGATTTCAGCTGAACCTCACTGGGAAATCTGAGCAGTGAAGCACTTGCTCAGATGCACAAAATGTCCCAGTCTTTGGCATCTCTTGGCCTTGTCCCTCGGTAGCAACAGCATGGAATGAAAACAGGTCATTCACCAGAGCTAATGTTCACAAACAGGAACGTGTAGAAGGGTGAAGATAACAGCTTAACTTAAAATGGGAGAATATACGTACCTTTTTATAATATGTTCTTTGACAGAAATAATTGATACTGAAAGAAACTGATGATTTTTCTTGTGGGAGGAGTTGTTGACATGTTTGAGAAGGCAGAATATCCTAATAAGTCTGAGTTAGAGTTAATTTATTCTTACTATGTTTTTAAAATGAAACTTTAACATCCACCTCAAGACGCACTTATTCCATTTCTGTAGTCTTATACTGTAGATAGACACAAAATGCGAGAGTAACTCAGCAGGACTGCCTGTCTCGTTGAGTTACTCCAACATTTTATGTCTATCTTCAGTGTAAACCAGCATCTGCAGTTTCTTCCTACAGGTCTCTATAGCGTACAAAGTGGAGGGAATAGGAAAGGAATAAACGTCTGGTACCACTAGAACAGACAATGAAAATCTTTCTAGGGATACACGGCTCACAATTAATCTTGTAGGCAATCCTAAATTCTGGATTATGCCGGACATATGTTGCACTAGTGTTACCACAATGACTCATCGGAAATATTCAAAGGTAGCTCATTATCTGATACCGTTACCTTTGAAGATTTATTCTGTCGGCAACAGACATGGCAGAACTTGCAGCGCCGGCAACACCAGTTCTCCCACTGCTCCTCCAGAGGGCGCTCACTTTCCTCCAGGCAGAAGAGGTGGAAGGGCTCACAGCAAACCTGACAGTAAATAAACTGCAAAACAATCGAAACAGAGAACAAATGAGCAAACAGCACACATGAAACAAAATACGTACCCGCACAGATACAGCACCTTCACAGTGCTAAAGCATTTTATTGCTAATAAAAACCTGTTATGGTGGTCATTGGTGCATTGTAAGGAACAAGGAACAATTCACACACAACAGGTTTTCTCAATTAATAAGGAGATAACAAACATATCTCCTATAGATAAACATATAATCTATTTTAGTGATGATGACAGGGAGATAAATATTGACTGGGGAATTACACTGTAGATCTTCCTCAAAACAGTGCTCTGGCATCCAATAAATGCACCTATGTATAAACAGAACACCATTTCCACATCTCGTGCACAAAGTAGTGACTCCTGACAGTATGGTACACCCACAGGATTGCAGTTGGTGAGTCTGCTGAGGTTCTGAATCCAAATCCATGCAGGAGAATTTGCAGGGCATATTCTGGATCTGAGGTAAACACATCACCACTGCAATAGCATGAATTAAGCAGAAAGTCTTATTCAACATTATTACAAGATCCACATCTTAGTTAACATACTCTGGTGTACAAACTATAACGTCCACTGAGATTAACAGATAAAGTCAGACCTTTCCTCTCCAATGCGAATAGCAGTTCAAATGTTATATTGTAGTAGCAAACAGGATCAGAGAATATATGTCCCATTAAGAGAAACCTGACAACTTTGTGGTTTTCATGCTCCCAATAAGTTTAAACATTCTATTCTGCATTCCAATTTCCCTTCATGCTGCTTGCTGTCTAAACCAAAAGACTAAAGTAGGTGCAGTGAGATTCCTCTCATATCCAGTGTTGAGATAAGTTGCCCAAAACAGAAATGAGCTTCCCTCAATGCAGTGATATTTGATATTACATCCAAACAGACCTCTAATTAAATGAACATTAGCAGGGAACCATACCTCCACATGTCCACTGCTGGCGCAGAGGAAACACACCACCCTGGGAGTGATGGGTACAGAGGTCAAGATGCTAAGTCCACCCAATTCCCACACATTCTCCACTTCACAGTCCTCCTAAAAAGTCAATAGAATTATATCAGAAAATAAACAGCAAGCTAGTTATTTATTTTGGATCAAATTCAGTTAGAGTTCTGCAGATAATTGCAACAAGTACATGAACATCTAACTCAAGTCAACATTCATGCAACAGGTTCTGAATACATTGCTTCATATCGTTCAGTTTCATTGGGAATAACCTCTCAGTTCTTCAGAAGAACATTATATGCAATTTACAATAAATAATACATAACATTCTAGATATAATACGATTAAAGTGAAGCAATCAATGTCAGGATGGACATACATCCACATGGAGAACATTGATATAGGGTAAATAGCATCACAACCTTCACAGAACACACAAGTTCATTACAGGCGGTGTTTTGTTAAATTCTGGCACTAACTGGAGTAAATAGGATTTACCTCAATCTTTAATTCAGATTACAGTGGTTTCCATGATAATCCCAGAAACACTATCAGCAATATTCCTTGTATTATTGTGAACATTTACGACACACATCCATTGTGTGCCTGCAATTCCCTTCAAAGTCAGAAATAAGCTCAATGTAGATCAAAACCATCCTGAAGATTGATGGGGTTGTTGGCATGCCCTGGATACATATAAGCATGTTACACCAAACAGTTCTACAAGTTAGCCAAGCAATATACTACAAAGTAGTAACTTGGGGGTATAGTGGAAAATTAATAAAATAGAGTCATCATTACACCTTACACCCATAGAATGAGAATATGTTGATGTGTCCCTTATGAAATAGTGCTGTCCAAGATTTTAGTGTTTTAGACTATTGTCCTTGGGTTGACAGTCACAAAAACATGTTTAAATGTTTAGAGCTTTGCATGCATGCTTGTAGAAATGATGGTTAATGGCAGGAAGGTAACGAAAATGAGTATTGCAGCCACCATTTCCCAGAGCCAATGTGGTCAATTGTGCAAATGTGAAGCCTCAGAGTTCTTGTTTCTACCTTGAAATCCACTCTGATCCTGTGGACTCCATCCAATAACGGTTTCTGTTTTCCACAACTGACGTTTGTGAACGTGGTGAGTAGATTCAGAGTACTGGGTTCAAACTTACTGACAGGAATCACTTTGTCCTAAAAATAAGAAGCATGAAATCAATACAATTGTTTTGTGTAAAGCTGTATCTGTTGCCAAATATAAAAGCAGTGCCTGTGTAGGTAACACTACTTTAAAAAAATCAAAATATTTCTAAATGAAAGCCTTTACTTGGGGGAGGTCAACATTTTCAAAGCAAAACATTTCTGTAAGCAAGTTCAAATACAACAGATCTCTATGCAAACTACTTTCTGTACAATAAATAAAAGGAATGTCACTGGAATGTGGTTTAGATCAAACCCCTCCCCCGACCAATTAATGTTTCCTATCCTAGTCGAGAGGAGTTGAGACCATCTGCAGAGGTTCAGTTGCTGTCCCAGCTGAGATCAGCTCAATCAGCATGCATGAGGAATTGAAAGCTTATCATCTGCATGACTCAGTGTTACAAAATACCGTTTCATCCAGGGGAGCATTGGTGGAATGGAACTGATGCAATTGGTGTGGGGAATTATATTTCTAAACTAAAATAAAATGGAAACCTCCAATTTCAAAACCATACAGACTGCATGTAGAACCCTTTAAGTAAACATTTCAACAGCTAGAATATTTTTGAATCATTTCAGAATAATTACTAGGGAGAGAGGCTATGTCAAACAGGTAGTCCATTGAGAGCTACCTCAAGCACAACACGCTTCTACTGCTGATCACTTTAGTGCCTTCGGGGAGAACAAGGTGCCAAAGATTCTTTACACTATGCATTGTTACAAATTTGTTAGCTGTATACCATTACCATCATGTTTTGTATTTTAATCATTCAAATGTTAACCATCATGTAGGAAACCTACCTAAACATCATCATTTGCCCCAAAAACTCCCCAATCAGCAAACTGGCAGAGAAACGCAGAAGATCGTGCAGCATCTGTGGAGGCAAAGGTATAGCCAAAATTTCAACCCTGACGCAGGGTCAACCCCTGAAACATTGGCTTTCCCTTTACCTTCACATATGTTGCTTCACCACCAAATAAACCAGTGGTCTATTTTTGTGCAGCAACTGCAGTCTATTGTTTTTCCAACTCTCCAATCTATAAGATTTCTCTCCAATACCTTCCAAGTCCCCTCCCTAATATCCTCAAAACCACCAATGAGACTTGTCTTTCCAAATCTTGTCTTAACCCCTCAAATATAGGTCACCCTGACATTAGGAATCTGCTATTGCAGTTTCGCCCACTTAAAAGGAGATTCCTCGCAAGGATCCAAAGGTGTGTGGATACCTCAATCTGAGAATCAATAGGTTAGGAATCAGAATCGAGGAGCTACAAGGATGCAATTACATTGTATGAAATCAGTTTCAAGGTGCTCAGTACATTTTATCCAGTAATATGAATGGAAGGCTTGGAATTACTATAATGCCTCAAGAATAACCGCGCATGTCTTTCAGCAGTAGTCAAGGTAACTTTTTCCATATGCTTTTGCTCTCAACTTACATCCTATCCTATGGTGGACGTTAAGCTAAATTGGACTCAATATAGTTATGTATGTATCAACAAAAGCAAGTGTTTGTCAAAATTTGTGAAAACAGATTTACTTGCCATTGTATTTTGTATTTTCTTTCAATGGAGATGTTCCAGAGAACAAATATCCAGAGGCCAAATTCAAATTAGGACTGGCCCATATGGGGGAAACCCAGCACAAGTCCACAACCAATCACTCTTACATTGAGCACTTATAGCGTTCCACAGAAAAATGCTCAATAACCCTGAATGGAGTACTGTGCTCTCAAGCAAAACTCAGTGAATAACTCAACTGTAGAAAGAGCATGATAATCTAACAACTCAACTCCAAAATTAAGTACACTGGCACTCACCGATCCAGTGTTAACAGTAATAAACTAGGCCAATTATCATTAATTAATAACCTATACATTTTCTTTCCAAGGTTGTCATGAATCTGTATCTAATGTAGTTCAATCCATTTCAATTCAATGGACACTGCACAAGCCAATGAAAAATTATTTATGATAGGGAGGGAAAATAATTTAATTACGAATCAGGTGATTTAACTGCTAATATACGTTTGCATTAATGCTAACTCAAGTTTATCCTGATGAACGGGGGCTCACAGCCAAAAGCCAATTATAGTGCTATAGTAGTTGGCAGAGATATGGTAGGCAGAATCTTTTTCCCAGGATGGAAATATCAAATACTTGGGGGCAGAGCTTTAAGGTGGGAGGTTACAATTTAATGGAGATGAGCGGGTCAAGTTTTTTTTTTAAAACACGGAGGGTGGCAAGTGCAAGGAATGAGCTGCCAGGGGTGGTGGTTGTGGAGGAAGATACAATGGTGGCATTTGAGCCACTTTTGGATAAGCACACGGATATGCAGGGAATGGAAGAATATGGATTGTGTGCAGGCAGATTCGGGTTAGTCTTGGCATCATGTTGGGGACAGACATTGTGGGCCCAGGGTCTGTTCCTATCCTGTTCTATGTAAATATATCAACAGTAGCCTTTTGTATTACCTCGGAACAAAGAAAATGTAAACTTCACTGTTCCAAACCAGTGAAGTATTAACATTTTTATCACCAATACCCCCCGACTTAATCTTGCCATTGGGAGCAACAATAAACCAACAGTGAAATGGGATTTTGAGAATAAAACTAAGTTAGAGCTGGAAATAAACAAAGTGTTGGAAAACATGATTGAGATAAAACTCAGAAAGCAAAATGTTCAAGGAATTGTACATGCTATATAATCCTAATGCAGAACAGAAAAGGTAGTTTCACTTCATGAACAGGTGGAAATGAAAAGACCATCGTAGACTCCAGTAAATGGAACAATACATACCGATTCCAGTACTTACAGCAGTGCTACACCTTGCAAAATACATTTGGTGATTAATATTTCCTTATCACTCTTCTACTTTTTTCCTGTGCCTCACTTTATATACATCATTTTTTCCTTTTTCACACTTCCATACATTTATATCTCAGTTGAAACTTTCTAATTCATCACTATCCTTCCTCAACCTCTTCTCAACATCCCCCGTTCTTATTTTCCCTGCCTCCGTTTTCTCCTCTAAATTTTCATGCCTTGATTCATGCTCTATTTCAGTACTCCCTCTTTCGTGAAACAGAAACTTTTCATGAAGTAGCCAGGCAGTCTAATGAGATGTTGTATAGGTGCACTGCCTTATAAAACAGGTAGACATGTGTTCAGGTTTACTTTATCAAATAAAAGGTCCCAGATACACCCAAGCCAAGCTGCAGGTGTCATGGATCCTAAGAGTGTAAGAATGTTGAACAGCAAAATCAACCCGAGTTCCACCTGCTCGCCGAATGACAGGGCAGCTCCAACAGATAGTTGAAATAGTTCTGTCCGGACAGGAAGATGAAAGGGAGAGGCACCACTCTTATAAATACATGAAATCATGTTTTCTATCAAAATTCATGAAACGTGGATATTAGGTAAATTTCTTGTAGATATTTCAAACTACTGCCATGTTAGTAGCACATTTACAGGTTGCAACAAAGCCTGAATGTTTATAAAATGATAACCTGGGCATTAATTCAAACATCAGGTATAAATAGCTCAGATCAAGTGTTTCCCAGTGGGAGTATAGGGTATTGAGGAGAATTTTTAAGAAAGAAAACAGGAAGACAAAAAGGGGGGCTTGAGATATATCTCAGGCAGATACAATTAAGGAGAACCAGAGATTTTATAAGTGTATTATAGGCATGTCAGGCAGCATCTGTACAGGGAATTAACCCTGCACCCACTCTCTGATTCCTGCTGCTTGTATCTGCTTTCCCTCATAACAGTATAGAGAATTGGCTTTCTAGTAGGAAGCAGAGAGTGGTGATGGAAGATTGTTCCTCAGACTGGAGGTCTGGGACTGGTGGTGTACTTTAGGGATCGGTGCTGGGCCCATTGCTGTTTGTCATCTGTATTGACAATTTGGACAAGAATATTCAAGGCTGAGCAGCAACGACACTGTCCAACAGGCAATGAAACCAAATTTGAAAAAAGATCCTGATTATCGATGTTCAAAGTAAACATCCTTCAATCTATATTTATATTTTGATTTGTCTATTTTAACAATTTGTCAATTCAGGCATTGATTTATCTATTTTAACAACATCAGGAAAGAAATCATCATTTGTCCAGCAATGAAATAAAGTCTTCCTGAACAGCTAGAATTGACAATACTTCTATGAAAGTAATAAAACCCAGGAGAATGTTGCAAGCAATAGCATTCCCTGTGGAGCCTGATCACGTGCAGAGCACAGACTGGGAAATTATAGTTTTAGTTTCCATGATCTTCCATTATGGGGAGTTTGCTTCCAATGTCTTACTGCGTGCTGCTCCCAGCCAGCAAGTCTTGGTCTCTGGTTAATTGGTAAAATTAACTCAAAAAAGTTAGCCAACACTGGATTTTATTCCAAAGCTACCCACAGCTGTCCACATAGGTAAAAGGCACTACTTCATACTGGACTAAGGCATAAGGGGCCCAGAATGTGCTCTCAGTCGGGGCAACAGTTGATGCTACAAATGGTCTCAGTATCCAGTACAAATGTAAAAAGAAAATTATCAAGTAAAATGTCTGTAATGCTCCATACAGTCAAGGAGTTTATGACACTCACTGTCAGGATTCGCATACATTAAAATGCACATTTGGCAATGCACCAGGAAACTGCCAGCCTTAGTGGAATTGTACCTGCACAAAGTAGGAGGTGGGGAGGAAATAAGGGAATTCATTTTAAAACAAGATAATCTCCCTTTCAAACCATACACTTCTACGTGAACCAAAATCAACACAAGTTTCTCCAATCCCATCAAATGATTCTAAACAGATGGGATAGACTAAGGAAGACATCAGGAAAAGACATGATGCTTTCCTTCTAATAGCAAATAAAGTCCCAAGGAGAATCAACAACAGGCTTCTTGTGTACATCTAGGACAGCTCTGATATCCCATAGTCCTCTTGAACCACATGTTGCATTTGTGCATGACATGAAGAAAAATAGATGGGTGTAGGGAAGAAGTAACTACAAGGCAAGAGATGCACAGCTATGTAAGATTTACAATTGGGCATTCCTCGACATAATTTTGCACAACACAAGCGTGGTCTAAGAATGCAAGTACACACCTGATTTGTAGCCTACACAGTTATTTATCTGTAATAACCTTACTGATGAAAAATCACAGTAAAAACATCTGGCACATTGACTATTGCACACCTGAATTCCCAGTTTGCAATGGATATTCTAAATGTGAAATTTAGCCAGGATAACACGGAAATAACATTTTGGCCTCAACATGAAACAAAGTTTGATGACACTGTTCTACCATTCAGCTGAAATAGAACAGCATTGTAAAAAGACCAACTGATTTCAGGGACCTACAAAAGACATCTTAGACAAACGCAATCACCAAAAGCTTTGATACAGTGGCATACTTTTAATGTCACCAGAATAACCTAGCAGAACGTGTGCACCAGAATGTTTTGGAGTTGATCTTTAAGGTAGAATTAAAAACCTAGGATGAAAGTTTAAATCTCACCTTTTCTTTCGGCTTTTTAGTTTTTAACTGAATATTGAAACGAGCAGGGGGTTTCTTCTGCTTGTTCAGCTCTAGTGCTGGGGAAACAAAGATTTTATTAAGTGACAAGCCAAGATGAACCTTTCACTGACAACAGGGTCACACTTTAGGAGGCATTTTCCCCACTAAATACGATAAATGCAATAAAATCCTGATCTCACAGAAGGCACAGCTGGCTTTTATGACTGAAAATATTGAGAACTTTGTGGAACCTTCAATGAATGTCAGTACAATGGAGCATCCTAACAATTAAAGTTATAAAAACAGAATATAACTGAGCTATATGGACCACAAGGTCACACAGTAATGTGCATAATTAAAATCTCACCCAGTGCAGCATTTTGGACGATGAATGGTTTCAGCACTCCAGAAAAGAGAACAGAAATCAAGCAAGACTCCAGCTTCAGTGACTCATAGGCACAGCACAGGAACATCACCTCCAAGTCGCAACCCGTCCGACATGGAAAAGTATCAACTTTCCTTCAGTATCACTGGATCTAAATCCTCGACCTTTCCCAACAGCCTTAAGGCTGCACCCTCATACGGTGGACTGCAATAATTCAATAAGGTAACCCACCATCAACCCACTCAAGGCCAGTAAGGGATGAGCAATATGCATGCCCGTAACAGGAGATAAGTGTAAATCTATTTTCTCTCATGGCAAGGCTCAATTTTGTTAGGAAGCACTCCCATGGAATGGGAAATAAGCCACATTGTCACCCAAGATGCACACTGAAGAAGGGAATTACAATATTTAAGCAAATAGCCTGCTTGCCTTCAGTTTTGTTAGGAGACAGTATGTTGATCAAGAACCCCGCGAGGGAATTAAACTAAATAAATAAACATGGAAAATTAATTATATATTTCACATCAATCACAGAAGGCCACTTTGTGTTCAGCACATTTCCCCCAAAGCAATTGCACTAACGAATGGCAGCAGACAAAATAAGTGTATGGAAGATTTCTTGCTCGGAGATAAATAATTATGGCAGCAACACGGAGATGATTACTCTTTAGAAGTAGGAGAGATATCCAAATTAAATAAATCTGATTGTTATGCAAACATGTTACAGAATTTCCCAGTACCTGCCTGCAAGGATAGCTATCTCCAGCCTCACTGTAACACAGGATATTTACCTTGCAAGACACAGCGCCGATCAGTTTTATAATGTGACAGATGACCAGGCAACCCTAGGCAGAGGGACACAAGCTAGCAAATTACAATGCTGCTTGCAGGTGTTCGATCTGATTCTAGCTTCACTCTATTCATGCTCATTGCAACACCCAACCCCTCCCCCCTCCTGCAAGGAATCAACCTCATATCCAACTTACAACAAGGTTTATCAGCAGGTGTGCAAGCTGTAAGCCCACTATGCCACATAAGAGTGTGGCTGAAGTGGAGGGAAGTCCTAGCATATGATGAAGTTTAAGCCCTGCAATATTGATAAACATCCTTTTTTTTCCCAACTGTGCTGGCACCTTCTTGGAAAAGATGGACGAGCTTCATAAGAAATTCTACTCAGCACGAACACCCAGCACCAAAGTGTGTAAACTTGACCTAGTCATGTTCAGATTACCTGATTCAGTTTGCGGTGGCTGTTTTTTCTTTGAGTCATTCAGAACAGGCTTGATTGTTTCTTTCTTTAATTGCACGTGACCTGGCTGCAGAGGCATACTGGGCTCAGTTGGCTGAGGAGGTTGTTTGCTAGGTTTCCGCAGAGGTGAAACTATTATAGCCTGTTGCCGAGCTTCAGAGGGTGGGGAAGAGCTGCCTTCCTCAAATGGCTGGTCACTGTGTTGATGAGGAACCTGGTTTACTTTCTGTGAGTGCTCTTGTGAAACACTCTGTGGAGAGCTTTTATGGCTGATGTCAGTCTGTTGTTTTTCTGGTGGCACCTCCTTTCTCTCTTGTATTTTTGTTTTCTTTTCCTTTTTCTTCACTGAGAATCAAAGTTAAAATTCATAAGCCAAATTATGAATTGACACAATTCTAGTCAAGGTCACCCAAATTCCTTTATTCTCTCCTGAAGGCAGTGATCAAAGATGCAATATAGTTTAATGTGCATCAGATACCATACTCAAACAGTTATTATTTTTGCCAGGTACATGCATTAATTTTCTGTTAACCCACTCCTAATTCAACAGCTTAACCGACCAACTCAAGAGTCCAGCTCTGGACAGTTAAGGACATACTCACCTTTAACAGATTTTGGAGGAGGTACTTTAGAAGGCATCCATTGAAGATTCTGACATTTCCGCATTCTGCATGTAAAAAGAGTTAGTGAATTGTTTTATAGATATGGCACAAAAGGGAACAGGTTAATGAGCTGTGGCACTCCCTTACATTTGCAGACACTATACCTTTTATAGCTTGGTCTCGATTCTGACTGTGTACAATCAACGGGAGCAGTTACATGGAGTTTGCCTAAAACCTCAGTAACACTACAAATCATATCAAATGACTTCCTAAATCAGGGGTTATACATAAATATACACCAATCCCACATGAAGTGTATTTGGGAAGCCTGAAAGCTCAAAAGGGCCTGGAGTTAAGGGTAGACTTCTATATTTTGATCTGATCATTCTCTGCTACTCAAGACAGAAATCTGTAGCCTGTGGATTGCTGTCTATAGGTAAATGCTATGGCACATGCACACATGCAAATATAAGAATTAAGAATAGGTTCAGGTCATTTGATCTCTCGAGCTTGTTCTGCTATTCAAAATGTTTAAGGCTGATGTGCTTATTATGAGCCCTCACAATTCACAGCCCAGATAGGTGTTGCGTCCTCATTTAATAAAAATATGATTTATCTCTGCCTTAAAAGCTGTCAAAGATTCTGCTTCCCCAAGATTTCAGAAGAGTTATAACCGCTCAAGACCATCTGAGAGAAAATATTTTAATAATCTCGTTATTTCACTGATACACTGTTATTTTTTCCTGCCCAAATTTTGCCCGTTTCATTATTTACCTTCCAACATATTTATGCATCAAAGTTTATGATATTTTTGGTGCCTTCAATGTCATTTAGACAAATTGTAAATAGTTGAAGCCCACATACCAATACTTGCAGCACGTCATTTATTGCAACTTCCTAATTAGAAAGAGCTAATTTATTCCTGGTCAGTTTCCTGCTAGCCAGCCAATCTTCCATCCATACCAAATCATTGCCACTTACACCATAAATTTTTATTTTCTTAAATAAACTTCAAAAGCACCTTATCAATTGCGTTCATAAATCCAAGTGCAGCATATCCACAAGCTTTCCTTTATTTATAGCACTTCTTCAAATAACTCCAATAAAATGGATAAACTCTGTCACAAAACCACGTCGACTCTGCCGGATTATATTGAATTTTTATATTATATTATATTATATTTCCGAGTGCCCTACAGTAATACTTTAGCTACTAATTTGTTCTCTATGATAGATGATAAACTGACTAGCATGTGGTATATATTTTTGTTTCTCCATCCCTTTTTGAATGAAGGAGTTGCATTTACCAATCTTCTAATGAACAGAACTTTTCCTGAAAATGTGGAAACAAACACATTAACTATCATGCTTTCAAGATGAAGATAGACACAAAAAGCTGGAGTAATTCAGCGGGACAGGCAGCATCTCTGGAGAAAAGGAATAGGTGACGTTTTGGGTCGAGACCCTTCTTGAGACCCTGGATGAAGTCCACAATCCAACAAATTTACTGAGTACCACTTTCCTTGCGATATCACCTTCCCTGGAAGAATGTTTCAGGCACCTATCCCGCTCTGTGTAGAATATCTTACCTCTCACATCTCCTTTAAAACACCTCCTCCTCCCCCCCTCTCACCTTAAACCTATGCCCTCTCCTGTTCAATGTTTCCATCCTGGGAAAGGGTTCTGCCCGATCTATGCTTCTCATATTACATAATTCTATCAGCGTGTTCCTCAGCTTCCAACGCAGCACAGAAAAAAATCCCAAGTTTGTCAAATCTCTTCTATAATACACTCAAATTTGCCTTCACCAAAGCTTCAACATCCTGTCTATGGTGTAATGGCTAGAACAGCACAGAAAACTCCAATGTGGCCGAACCAAAGTATTATACAACTACAACATTACTTGCTAACGTTTAAGCTCAATGCCCAGATGATGAAGATTCATGCCCAGTTTAATATCATTTTCACATTAATCCCTCACATTTGCTTTCTCACATTTAATTCCTTCTTTATTAATCTTAATCATTCTGCACAATTATTTAAATGTTATCCACTCATCACACCTGCCACCCATCTTTGCACAATGCTTTTTCTTTAGGCTCAGTATTTAACTTTGTAGTTAATTACAGATCGGAGGTCCATTGTTGAATATTCTCTCTCTCACTGGACTGCATCTGCTCTGCAACTTAAATATCTGTCACGGTTTCTCAACTAATCTATCCCCTAGTTCACTTTAGCTGGTGCTAATGGCCTCATAATCGCCCTTACATGGACACATTTTTCTCTCGTTGAAAGTGACATTCCATCATATTGACATCATTGTTACCATGGGACACCTTCATACGATGTCATTAATTAATCCAGCCAGCATTCAATATCACATCCACTAAAACCTGTTCTCTATTTGGCTGCAGAAAACTATTCCAGAAAAACACTTTATTCTCAACATACCATTCATGTTATCAGTCCTCATTTTGCCTAACATCAACTTTTGCTGGGGGGTGGGGGGGACCATGGGGACCAGCAACTTCTAAATAACCCATTCAAGTGTCCATACAATTGGCAAAGATAAAGCTGGGATGTCATTCAGCCAGAAAAGGGCATAATACAATCCAAGATCTGACCAAATCCAAACATCCATGTGCCATTTACATCCAAGTTCAATAAACAAGGTTCAAGGGAAGAACCCATTGTTGACTTAATCCCAACCTAATCAGTGTGGCGAAACAAAATGTTTCTGTGTGACAGTTTTCCTGAGCAGGTTGAGGAATAAACAGATAAAATTTGGAAGTTTCCTGCATTCCACACAAATAATTTACTGCCAACTGATGTTTAAATTCATCATCCAAAACCTTCACTAAGTAAATAGGGGATTCATTATTAACGAGAGTCATGTCATGCATGTTCAGCTGGGCATCAAACATTCTGTGGTTCTATTTAAAGAATCTTGTGCTTTCTACCACCAATTCATCTCTCTACCAAACCATAAAACCAATAATTCATAGAAACATAGAAATCAGGTGCAGGAGCAGGTCATTCAGCCCTTCAAGCCTGCACCGCCATTCAATATGATCATGGCTGATCATCCAACTCAGTATCCTGTACCTGTCTTCTCTCCATACCTGATCCCTTCAGCCACAATGGCCACATCCAACTCCCTCTTAAATATGGCCAACGAACTGGCCTGAACTACCTTCTGTGGCAGAGAATTCCACAGATTCACCACTCTCTGTGTGAAAAACGATTTTCTCATCTCGGTCCTAAAAAACTTCCCCCTTATCCTTAAACTGTGACCCCTTGTCCTGGACTTCCCCAACATCGGGAACAATCTTCCTGCATCTAGCCTGTCCAACCCCTTAAGAATTTTGTAAGTCTCTATGCGATCACCCCTCAATCTTCTAAATTCCAGCGAGTACAAGTCAAGTCTATCCAGTCTTTCTTCATATGGAAGTCCAGCCATCCCAGGAATCAGTCTGGTGAACCTTCTCTGTACTCCCTCTATGGCAAGAATGTCTTTCCTCAGATTAGGAGACCAAAACTGCACGCAATACTCCAGGTGTGACCTCACCAAGACCCTGTACAACTGCAGTAGAACCTCCCTGCTCTTGTACTCAAATCCTTTTGCTATGAATGCCAACATACCATTCACTTTCTTCACAGCCTGCTGCACCTGCACGCCTACTTTCAATGACTGGTGTACCATGACACCCAGGTCTCGCTGCATCTCCTCTTTTCCTAATCGGTCACCATTCAAATAATAGTCTACCTTCCTGTTTTTGCCACCAAAGTGGATAACCTCACATTTATCCACATTATACTGCATCTGCCATGCATTTTCCCACTCACCCAGTCTATCCAAGTCATCCTGCAACCTCCTAGCATCCTCCTCACAGCTAACACTGCCCCCTTTAGTCATCTTTATTCATCTCATTTACTGTTTAAGAACACATATTCTGAACAAATTAGAAACCACATATCCCTATGCAGCACGGCTCCACACTTTAAAAGTTATGTGTAAACCATGTGCAATATTTCTCAGAAAAGTGTGTATAGTCCTACCATGATTACAGGAATGAGTGGGTTAACATATGATGAGCATTTGTCGGCACTGGGCCTGTACTCGCCAGAGTTTGGAAGAATGATGGGGGACCTCATTAAAACATACAGAATATTGAAAGGCTTGTATAGAGTGGATGTGGAGAGGATGTTTCCACTAATGGGAGCGTTTAGGACTAGAGGTCATAGCCTCAGAATTAAGGGACGTTCTTTTAGGAAGGAGACGAGGAGAAATTTATTTAGTCAGAGGGTGGTGAATCTGGGGAATTCTTTGCCACAGAAGGCTGTGGAGGTTGTCAGTGGATATTTAAGGCAGAGATAGATAAGTTCTTGATTAGCATGGGTGTCAAGAGATTATGGGGAGAAAGTAGGAGAATGGGGTTAGGAGGGAGAGATAGATCTGCCATGATTGAATGGCGGAGTAGACAATAGGCAGAATGGCCTAATTCTACTCCTATCACTTTTGACCATTTCAGAAAAGCAATAAATTTAACTAATTTTTCCTTTCAAATAGGTGCATACGAAATTTTACTCACTTGCAACATTGCTTTTTTACATTTCGACCACCAAACTTGGGCTTATCCAAGCAATTTGTACATTGGCCACAGTCATCTGGAACTTGGCAGCCCGGACACTGTCCACACCTTCGTGACCTCCTCCCTTTACGAACAATAGGCTCCTGTGGGACTTTGTGCTTGGCTACTGGTTTAATTACTGGTGTGGGTGGTTCAGCATCCTCTGACCCAGCGACTGATGATTTATCTGCAAGACAGAAATGGTTAAAAATTAATTGTTCCCCTATGCACAAGTAGTTAAAATCTGATCTAATAAATTTCTGCTGTATCCTCCATGCAGTGGTGAATCACTGGAGAACATGTTTTCATTGATTCATTGCTCGACAGTATTTACATTTCCAGTCACTAGAAATAACAGCAGTGATTTTACATAGTCCCCTTATTTCAGGGCACCATAATGTTTGGGACACAGCAATGTCATGTAAATGAAAGTAGTCATGTTTAGTATTTTGTTGCATATCCTTTGCATGCAATGACTGCTTGAAGTCTGTAATTCATGGACATCACCAGTTGCTGGGTGTCTTCTCTGATGATGCTCTGCCAGGCCTGTATTGCAGCCATCCTTAGCTCATGCTTGATTTGGGGGCTAGTCCCCTTCAGTTTTCGCTTCAGCATATAAAAGGCATGCTCAATTGGGTTCAAATCGGGTGATTGACTTAGCCACTCAAGAATTGACCATTTTTAAGCTTTGAAAAACTCCTTTGTTGCTTCAGCAATATGTTTGGGATCATTGTCTTGCTGTAGAATGAACAGTCGGCTAAAGAGTTTTGAGGCATTTGTTTGAACTTGAGCAGATAAGATGTGTCTATACACTTCAGAAATCATTATGCCACTACCATCAGCAGTTGTATCATCAATGAAGATAAGTGAGCCAGTACCTTCAGCAGCCATACATGCCCAGGCCATAACATTCCCACCACCGTGTTTCACAGATGATTTGGGCAGTATGCTTTGGGCAGTTCCTTCTTCTCCATACTTTGCTCTTGCCATCACTCTGATGTAAGTTAATCTTCGTCTCATCTGTCCACAAGACATTTTTCCAGAACTGTGGTTGCTCTTTTAAGGATTTCTTAGCCGTAACCCGGCCATCCTATTTTTGCGGCTAACCAGTGGTTTGCATATTGCAGTGTAGCCTCTGTATTTCTGTTCGTGAAGTCTTCTGTAGAGAGTGTTCATTGACAAATCCACACCTGACTATTGAAGAGTGTTTCTTTCTGTCGGACAGGTGTTTGGGGATTTTTCTTTCTTATAGAGAGAATTCTTTTGTCATCAGCTGTGGAGGTCTTACTTGGCCTGCCTGTCCCTTTGCGATTAGTAAGCTCACCAGTGCTCTCTTTCTGCTTAATGATGTTCAAAACAGTTAATTTTGGTACACCTAAGGTTTGGCTGGAGTCTAACAGTTGTATTCTTGATTCTCAGTCTCATAACGGCTTATTTGACTTTCATTGGCACAATTTGGTCCTGATATACAGCAATAAAAGCTTCCAAAAGGTGATGGAAAGACTGGAAGAAATACTAGGCGCTGAAAGTTCTCTTATACCTGCATTAAGGAGGCATTTAAACACACCTGAGCAATTACAAACTTCTGTGAAGCTATGTGTCCCAAACATTATGGTGCCCTGCAATGGGGGGGGACTATGTATAATCACAGCTGTAATTTCTACATGGTTAAACCAAAATGTATAAAAATGCCTTTACTAAAATCTGACAACGTGCACTTTAACCACGTGTGATTTTTTTCTATTACAAATCACAAATTGTGGAGTATAGAGCAAATAAATAAATTATGGGTCTTTGTCCCAAACATTATGGAGGGCACTGTACAATCCAAACCAATTCCAAAGCAGCAACTCCGTAGAAGAGCAGCCTCACAACCATCACAGGGAGAGAAATCTCAAACATGCCTTATAAACCCTTCCAAGAACGTTGTAAACACATCAAACCATAGTCTAAATATTTAGAGCATCTCAAATATTTAAATCTTCAGCTGCTGGAAGACAGCTGTGTTCAGACATGCACAGAACATTTCCAGGAATGGCTGTTAAATTTCAGTCACTGAGAACACTTTCCACCTGGGTAGAACAATAATTGCAAAGCAATTTCCAACTCACAAATAAACTACGGCTGTAAACCAAATAGTTGCTACAGACTTTTGCTTGCCCCAACATTCTCTTTCACTACCGTCACATTTTTGTAGTAAAGTTTGCATGCTCTCCATTCTAGGGTTGGAATGTTATTACGTTTTTTTTTAGTCCAAGCTACAATATGTCTTTCATTCAACAAATGAAGCACTGGCTTCCTCAAACTATACACTCACTGTGGTAATCCATTAAAGTCATCCTCGCATAACAGAGCTCTCTTACAAAGGAAGAAGAACCAGCGTTTTTTCTAAGCATGTAATACTGTGTCCTTTTAAAACTGTTCATTAAACGATTAAAACAAACTTTGAGACTTTCTAACAAATGTCAGCATTTTTATACAATTAATTTTCCCAACCAAATGACGCAAGTTTATGGTGAGAGGGGCAAGATTTAATATGAACCTATGGGCACATTTTTCTCCTCAGAGGGTGGTGGGTATAGGGAACAAACTGCCAGAGGAGGTAGTTCAGGAAGGTGCTGTAAAAGCAATTAAGACATTTGGACAGGTGCACGGATAGGTTTAGAGAGATATGGGCCAAATGTGGGGATATGGGACTAGTTTAGATGGGGCAGCTTGGTCAGCATGGATGAGTTTGGCCGAAGGGACTGTTTCCATGATACATGACTAAGTCTAGGACTTCATGTCCATTTTAACAGCCCTATATTCTCTGGGTGCAGGTCTCCTTGCCCGGAAAGTAGTTATCTAATTAGAAATCAGTCAAACCACATCAGTCAATTATTTTATATCTCAAGTTCAGTTAATATTTCACAGAACAAATGTGTAAACAGCATTTTCTAGACAATATCACTTGTTGAGGTGACCTGGAAGATTACCTAATGGTGATTGCATTAATATTTCTTGTTCGGTGTGCATAATTTAGTTCAAATACTATGCTCTCATCCAATTTTGACTGAAAAATTAACATAATAGTTTGAAATAATCCTTTATGTCACAGAGTGAAATTCCAATTTGAAATAACCACATCAATTATCGGATGTCATATTTTTAAGAATCCATGTTTTAGAAACTGCATTTATGCAGAACCAGGTTTTTTTTCCAATTGTGCATGAAAACAATTGCACAGAGGTCTAATTCTACCTCCAAATAGTAAAATCCGACTCAACACCATCAGGTAAACATTAAGTATTTGATTTGCTTACCATCATTTCCCATTGAAGAGAGTATCTTCTCTCTCTCCTCCCATGGCAAGGCACTCAGGGTAGGCATGTCGTCAGGGAACACTGCCCTTTTCCGACCAAGTGCAACAGCAGCCCGTCTGCAAACATGTTTAATGCGAGGGCCTGGTATTGATGTTTCTGAAGAATCACTCTCTTGACCCTATATTAATCAACAGAATATAACAGATCATCCATCAGAGATACATTGAAAAAAAGAGAACTCTGGTTCGATTACTTTGCCTGCACAAACTTTGCATGGCAATAATCATCCATAACAATAAACAGGTTAACCTCGTTCTAATTGTCAAAACTGGTTTCTGAACATATGATACAGAAATATTAATACATCAGAATGACAACATCTATTTATCCTGTCATTGTCTGTTCTAAACACACAATGCTAGAGGAACTCAGCAGATCCTACAGCACTTTGTGATTTGCTCAAGATTCCAACAGTTGCATGTGTTATAATTTGTTGTAAATTTCTGGCAATACCAGTAATTTATTTTTTGCAATATGGGCGGCAAAGGACGGCATTTACTCCTTATCCTGAAAATGGCCTGGAGAAAATGGTTGCGATGTGCCTTCTTAAATAATTAGAGCTTTTGTATTGAAGAAATACTAGTGTTGTTAGGTTGAGAAATTCTGGACTTTAACTCAGAGTCAATGAAAGATTGACAATGTATACTGATGGCCTATGACATGGAAGAGAATTTGTAGAGCTGTTGTCTTCATCCTACCAGCCCCAGCAAGACAAAAGTGACAAGATTCTATCATCATAATTACACAAGCTGCATTTATATAAAGCTCAACACATTGGAATGAGCAACATTTAATATTCACTATGAATTTGAATAAATCCATTAACATGCAAGTAGCGCAGCATGTGGTATCGAGTGAAGGAACACCCTTGGCGAGAACTACCCATGGGGTGCATCTGTAGGCAAAATCTGTATGTGGGAGAAGTAGGTGAGGTGTACGCTGAGAGTCTGGGACATGTGTGTCTCAGGAAAGAGCAAGTGTTAGAGATACTGAAGGACAATAAAGTGAACAAATCCCCAGGGCAAGATAAACCTTAGGTGATATGGAAACCCTTCGCTTGAAGTGTTGGCTGGGCTCTAATGGGGATTTTTGCCAAAGATCAGAGGGAAGGTAATGTTGTTCCCAATTGAAGAAGAGTGTTTTGGATAAGCCGAGAAACAACTTGCAGGTGAGGCTGGCGTCAGCAATGGGGACATTATGATGCAGATGCAAATGACGCATGATACATGACAATGGTTAGGTCACCCTTGGAATAATGTGTGTGGCTCTGGTCGTCACACTATAGGAAAAAAATGTGCTGATGCAAGAAAGAATGTAAAAGAGATACACCAGGATGTTGCTTGGAATGGAGGCTTGAGGTACAAGGATAGATGGAATAGTCTGGAATTGTTCCCATTGTGCAAGAGGCTGACGGGCAACTATATAGATTTATAAAATTATGAGGCTACATAATAGGGCAGATAGTCGCAGTATTTTCTACGGGTAGGCGTGTCTAAATTTAGAGGACAAAATTGTTTAAAGGAGAGAGATAAAATATTTAAAGGCAATCTGAGGGACACATTTTTAACCTGGAGATGGTGGGCATATGGAACAAGATGCCAACGGTGATGGTACAAGCAGGTCAATCACGGTGTTCAAAAAGCATTTGGTCAGGTACACGAATAGGAAAAGAGCAGGTGGATTTGGGGCAGATGCAGGAAAATAGGATGAGTATAGAGAGGCATCTCAGTCAGCATGGCTGAGTTGGACCAAAGGGCCTATGTACATACTGTACCATCATGACCCAGGAATGGAGGAACAAGGAGAAAAAACACACATTCACAAAAGGAGTACACAAGAACAGCCCAGCAAAGCAGATCCTGTGCTTGTTAATCTTCATCTGACCATCTGATCAGAATCTCCACAATCATACAATCCAAAAATGGACCAGGCAGTGTGCGACCGAATACAAAGCCTACTTATAGCTGCAAAATATAAAGCAATACCTAACTAACCCAGCAAGGCAATCTGTGTTGCTGCATTTCACGCAACATTTAACCAGATTTGGTTGAAAACAGGATGCTGCAACATTGCTTGAATACCAGCATTCTTAAACACTATAAAAACAACAAATTAAATAGAATGGATTATACTTCCAACAATAGCTTTTCCCTATAATCACCTTCATCAATTTGATTGAAATATAATTCCAATTGGGCTAAGTCCTTCAATGCAAGGCAGAATCCAATGCTTGGCTGCAGGGCAGAGGGAAATAAGGAAGGGAGAATGGAATTTCTTCCGAGTATCAGCATGGACAACTGCCTCTTCCCGATTTGTTAGAAGATAAGATGGTGCTATCTAGCAAAAGCTGCCTTTATGCGTCTGAGTGAATAACCGCTTACTAACCATGGGAAACATTTATTCAAGCAAAGTGCACTCTATCTCTTTCCAAATGCTGGGCTGTCAAGATCTCAGTGAGTAGAGAGCTTTGGAATGCCTTGGGGTAGAGGCAATACTTACACAACATGAACAGCTAGTTAATATAATAAAAAGGACCTGCAGATGCTGGCTTATACCAAAGATTGGCACTAAATGCTGGAATAACTCATCAGATCAGGCAGCAACTCTGGAGAAAATGGATAGGTGACGTTTTGGGTGGGGACCCGTCTTCAGATTGATTGTGGAGGAGGTGCCAGGTTTTGTCCTGTCTCTCCTTTCTTCCATGTTTCTTGTTCGTCTCAATCACAATCAGATTGAAGGTCCCGACACGAAACATTGCCCATGTTCTCCAGAGATGCTGCCTGACCTGCTGAGTTACTCCAGCATTTTGTCTTTCTTTTGTAAACCAGCAACTGCAGTTCCTTGTTGTACATACCTGAGATTTTGTTGGGTTAGCAATTTTTAACGATTTGTTCTTTTCAATCTTGCAAAGCTGTGCTTTAGCTTTTCTCAATAGGTTTGCCACTCGCTTATCAGTTGTTGGCATTTTGTCTGCTTGTGCTAACATACTACTGATGGCAGGTGCAGAATGCTTAAGAGTGCCAGATGAGAGCATAGAAGTTATAGAAGGATGTCGAGGAGGCTTGTCTTTGTTGCCTATGGATGTAGCTGTACTGCTTTCTGTCCCACCAGTTACGGGCACCACCTCTTCAGTTCCCAATCTGCCTTTCTTTGAGTTTTTATTCTTCCCATCAGAAAGTGTTGAGGAAGAACCATCTCCCAAACTCCCTGCACCTTTATCAGTTGAATTCGACCTTTTGGCTCTCCCTGAAACCTTTTTCACTGATGATGAGGCAACCACATCCTCTCCAACAGTTTGGTCTTCAGCCACTGCCACTGGGTAAAGGAACATTGGTGTAGGACTCTGAGGCTCTGTCCCCTTTACTTTGCAATTTCTTTTCTTTCCTTGAATCGCGTTTATTTTCCTTTTCTTTATCTCGTTCTCTGTCTTTCTCTGACCCTTTCTCAGAATCTCTCTCTTTGACCATGCCTTCACTTTGCCTATCCTTGCTTTTGCCTTTGTCCTTTTGAGCACTGGATGTGACTGATGGATACAATGGAGATGTTGGACTGGACGAGTCTGCAGAGAAGCTGTCCCCTGGAGTGCTGGTCTGTCGAGATGATAACTTTGTTCTACCATCTTTATCCTTTGCTGTTCCTTCAGATTGCACCAAACTACCAAGAGGGGGAGTTAAGGCACCAGTTATTATGGAGCTTACAGGAGATGAGGACGTTACGGGTGTCTGTGGAGTGATAGGTGATAGATCAGCAGATATTAGTCGCCCACTTCTGGTTCTCATGGAGTGTGACGGAGATTTTGGATCAATACGGCTTGAAATATGCAACTCTTTGTTCTTCCTTTTAGAAGAATGCCCTTTACCCGAGGAAGAAACTGAAGATCGAAGCAGATTTCGTGGTGATACAGTAACAGACTCAAAAATCCTGGAGTGGGCTTCACTAGGAGTGAATCGCGGAGCGCGGAGCAGTGGACTTCTTTTGTGAGTATCAAACCTGGAGGCAGGATGAAGTGAGGAGAAAAGTCGAGGTGGTGGTGGTGTGCTGGGAGATGAATGAAACCTGGTTGACAAACCAACATCTTCAGGGGTTAGTGGTGACGTTATGAAGTTATCAAATATTGGCTTGCGAATAAGTCCTTCTTTGGCGTACTTTGCTGAGGAGAAATACTGATGCGATTCTGGCCTCAAGTTTTTCAGAGATGTCCATTTGAATGTTGGTTCTCTTAAGATAGACTTCCGTTTTTCTGGCAAGCCTGTTGGTGGTGAAATGAATGGTATGGTTGGAGGCATCAGCCAGGGAGAATGATCAGATACGTTTGAGGTTTGCTGTAGGGGAGGAGGAGGAGAAAGCAATGGTGGTGGTGGAGATGAGGATGTTGGCTGTGGGGAAGAAGTTGGCAATTTCTTGCTTGTAGCATTGCTTCTTTCTGGCATTGAAAATCGGTGACCTTTTTTATCTGCCCCTCCTGGTTCACTGGACTGTGAGGCATTTAAACAACTGTGCAAATCTGGAGACTGAGTTGGTACTTCAGGAAGAGTCTGCAATTCATCAGATACCTGTGAATCAGTGGAGGTAACACTGGGGCTGCTTGATCTCGAAGAATCAGAAGACATTTGTGAAGAATGCTGTGAAACAGCACTAGACTTCTCACTAGACCCACAAGATATTGAGCTGAACCGACTAGTTGGAGTTGACTCTAGGCGTGGAGCTTTGACAGGAGGTACATAGCTGTCATCTTCAATAAATCTTTTTGGAGTCTTAATTATCCTTGAAGAAATGGCACTGATGACTGGCATGATAAACTGACGAATATTTTTCAGTTGAGGTGAAGCCATGCGCTTCTGTGCTCCTTTTTTGGCTCTCTGTAAGAGCTGTTTTGCAATAGCTGCATCAGTCCTTTTAGTGACAGGAACAACTCTGACTGGCTTGGTTATCCTGCGGGGCCTCTGTCTGACAGAAGACTTCATCTCTTTTGTCACGGGACGACTTTTGTGTTGATGTTCCATCTTTCTCCTTGCATAGCCTCTTTTGTTTCTTAGTTTGTGTTGGAACAAGGAGTTTTGGAACAGTCTTTAAACGTTCCGAAGATGGTGGCCTCCCTCTCTTCCGTTCAATCTTTCCTCCATTGCTATTAATCTGTAGTTTAGCTTTCTTCAATTTGGACTGCAAAGGTGACAGTTTAACTACTCGCAGTTTCTTTATTTTTGTCACCTGCTGCAATAATGCTGGTTTCTTCTTCTCTTTCTTTTCTTTTTCATTTTTTTGTTTCTCTGTTTTCCCATTTGTTGTTTCTTTCTTATCTTGTGCAACGTGAAGCTTTGGATTGCTCAACACTGGAGGCCGACCCCTCTTCCTCTCACTGGTGTTTAATTCTTGCTTCTTTTCTTTATCAACAGGCTTCGACTCACCCTTGTTTGGAGGTGACAGTGCAGAGGATGAATCTGATAATACATCCGAGCTTTGCGAAGAAAATGTCCGTTGTCTTCCCCGAAGCTTCCTTTGAGGAGATTCAACTATAAATTAAAGATAATTTTAAATTAGAAATAGTAAAAAACCATTGCAATCTAATCAATGTAATTAATTTTGTCTACAACCAGTGCAGCACTAATTACACACCAGTGCTGTAAATACAACATAAACATAAGTTGTAAATGTCCCCAAAATCAGAAGTAAGCAGCCAAGGTCATAAAATGATAGGAGCAGAATTAGGCCATTCGGCCCATCAAGTATTCTCCGCCATTGCTGAACTATCTCTCCCTCTTAACCCCATTCTCCCGCCACTCCCCAGGTGAGTAAGTAATATGATTTGAACAGAAATATTTTACTTATCACGTAAATTAAGGCAAGAACCTATCACATTTAGATAAAATAATAAAGGCAACTAGAGCCTTCAGAGCTGTTGAAAGTCGGTATAGAAGATGACAATTGATAATTGAAGTTGCAATACTGGAACATTTTAATGATGTTAATTGCAGGGAGAGATCAATCTGCAGTTTGCAGCAGGATGTTGGTAGCCAGGGTCAGAAGGACAGGGGCAGTAATGAACAAAGTGGAAGATGATTATGAACATTCATGGTCCCTTGGTCCACATCACAGCATATACATCTGACCATATTACATTTTGATGGCCCCTTTTAAAATTACCTGTACAAACTGACACCAATATAGTTCAGGGATACAAGGTTAAAATTCAAGTCATGGTTCCCAACACACTCAGGCATCACGCTACATTACCCAGTTTTAAAGTCAGGCAGAAGAGCTTATGCAGAAGATGCCTAAATGCACCCCTGAGAAAAGTCTAGAATCACCTTTCTCCTCCAACAGTCCTGTCTGAAAGTTTTACTCTGACATCAAGGGTTCAGGTTTTGTCTCAAAAGCCTCAAATGACTGCTTGGTTAACTCAACAATTTTGTTTTATTTAAAAATGTGAAAATGCATGGCTTTTAGAGCCTTTTGATTAATACCCACAATTCCATCAATAGTTTGATTCTCATTGAATCTGCCCAGATGTGCTTTGAACAGCCATCTTTAGAAATGTTCCTTATCAGTAGTCTGTTAGAGCTGGAATTTCCTCACAAATCTCCCTCTTCAGCTGTTTCAGCATTTTTGGAAGTCTCTTTGTGTATTAACCTATTTTCTCAGCAATCTTTTAGACAAAATTAATTGCAAGGTTCTACCTTACTTACATATTCTAACACCAGGAACAATTGCCAAATGGCCTTATTCTGGATCACATTATTCTATGATTTTGTAAAAACAGGATCCTGTGGAATTACATACAATATAGATTTGCTTGGAAATCTGTTCCATTCTCAGACATTTATGTCAGTGGCGACCAATCATCGACAGAGTTGCCTTGAAATTAGTGTTGCACCTTTCTGGTTCATATCAACAATTTAAGGGGGAAAATGCTTTCTAATTAATTATTTTCAGAATTTTACATGTATTAACTTACATCAGATGTTTGCAAATTCACAATAGTTGACTCACTATAACATTTAAATGCATGGACAGATTTTAGAAACATCCTTCTTCTTGATGGGAAGCCCCAATAGTGCATTGAAATAATCCATTCCTGTAGCACAAGGATCCATTCCTGTAGCACAGACGATCAACCCAATTGGATGATATAAGATTTTCCCAGGTTAAAAGATCACAAATGTCACTGATCTTTTTGTCTTCATGATCCATTCTGTGTGCACATCAGAACCTTGTGTGCCACGCAGAAAGCTCAAATGGCAATACCTATGAATTTATGTTTATCCCCGGTAACAGCCTTTTGTTGTATGTTGCACAAGTTACCCAACTCTGAGGTAATGATATCAAGGGAACTTTGTCCAAACTTGTTGCTGTTGAATTATAAACAATACAGCTACCAGGTAAACCATACAAGCGCAAATTGAATTAAAAACACTGATCAAAAGCTACTTCTATCCGTGCACACATAAATTCAATGAAATCCTGTAACACCCGAGCCATTGGTTTATGCTATTTGTTCAATAACTGCCTATAATTTACTTATGAATTAACAGCAGAAAATGATCCAACTAATTTTAATGATACAAGAATGAAAACAAAAATAAAATGGTGAACCATGGCAAGAAATTTCATGGAAATGACCAAATGTTCAGTCAAAATTTAATTCTGGTTTATATATAAATGACTTGGATATAAACGTAGATAGGTTGGTGAGTAAATTTGCTTGCGACAGCAAAATTGGAGGAAATAGACAATGAGAAAGGCTCTCAGATGTAGATCAGCTGCAGACATGGGCAGAGAAATGGCAGATGGAGCTTCACCCAAGCAAGTGTGAGGTGTTGCACTTTGGGAGCTTGAATGCAAGGGAAAAGTACACAGTGAATGGCAAGATCCTTTACAGCATTGATGTACAGAGGGATCTTGGAGCCATCATAACTCACTGAAGATGGCAGCACAAATAGGCAGGATGTAATAAAGGTGTATGGTATGCTTGCCTTCATTGTATTGATTATAAAAGTCAAAGTCATGATGTAGCTCGATAAGACTTTGATTAGGCCACTTTTGGAGCATTGCATGCAGTTCTTGTAGCCCCATTACAGGAAAGATGCAGTGGCTTTGGAGAGGGTGCAGAGATTTACCGCAATGCTGCTTGGATTAGAGGCTTTCAGCTACAAGGAGAGGTTGGATAGACTTGGGATTGTTTTCTGCAGAATGATGGTTGAGGGGAGATAATAGAAATAAATAAAATTATGAGAACCTTTATCCAAGTGTGGAAATCTCCAACAAAAGCAGGTATAGCTATAAGGCGAGAGTAAGAACGTTTAATGGTGATGTGCTGGACAAGTTATTTTAACAGATAGTGGTGGGTGCCTGGAAGGCATTGCCAGGGGTGGTGGTGGAGACAGATACGATAGTGGCGTTTAAAAGTGTTTTAGACACACGGAAGCGCAGGGAATGATGGGATATAGATCATGTAGAGGCAGATAGGATCAGTTTAACTTGGCATCATGTTTGGTACAAATATTGTGGGCCGAAAGGCCCGTTCCGCTGCTGTACTGTGCTATGTTGACACAGTGAGACTACAGAAATTTAGGAAGAGAACCAATGGCAAAGACGAAGAGTTTAACCATCCGGTTCTATCCCTCTGCTTTAGCATTGAAAGATGCAACTCATTTATCGCAGTCTAGCTATTTGAAGTACTGGCACGATAATTAGGAGTGACAAAAAGGTAATCCAGGATACAAATATACATGAAGACACATCACTGTGTCAACAAATTAAATCATTGCGGCAAAGGTCAGATTTGTGGGAAATTGCACATGAAAATAGATCACAAAAAACTATTTACTCTTGCTGCAAATATGTCAGATCCTATAGATATTAAGGAGATGGAGTTACAGATAATGCAAGAGCAGATTATGGATTTGATGGGATATCCATCACAATGGTAATGACAAAGTTGTCATTCAAAAAACTACGTTAAATTCAGTCAGGTGTAGTCAGAATCATGTCTTGTTCCAATATTAAAACCTACTCGATTAGTGGAAGTTACCAATGTAATCCTACTCTTAATACTAACCACTAGCTGCTCAAAATCTATTTTCCCAAGCAACGATAGATAGTTGGTAGATAACAAGACAAAATACAGAAAGCAGATAGCGAACTTGCCAAGATAACAACCTCTCCCTCAATGTTAACAAAACAAAGAAGCTAGTCGTCGATTTCCGGAAGCAGGGTGGAGTACAGATCCCAGTCTGAATCAATAGCGCTGAAGAGGAGCTGGTCCAAAGCTTCAGTTCCTGGGTGTAAATATCACTAACAATTCATCCTGGTCCAACCACATTGATGCTGCAGCTAATAGACAATAGATGCAGGAGTAGGCCATTCGGCCCTTCGAGCCATCACCACCATTCAATGTGATCATGGTTGATCATCCCCAATCAGTACTGCGTTCCTGCCTTCTCCCATTATCTCCTGACTCCGCTATCTTTAAGAGCCCTATCTAGCTCTCTCTTGAAAGTATCAAGTAGCAAGAAAGCACATCAACGCTTCTCCTTCCTCAGAGGGCAAGGGAAATTCAGCATGTCACCAATTCTTACCAATTCCTACAAGCGATTTATAGTCTAGACGCATCACTAAATGGTAGGGCAACTGCTATGCAAAGACCCCAAAAAATTGTAGAGTTGCAGCACAGTCCATCACACAAACCAGACTCCCCACCATCAACTTCACCTGTATTTCACACTGCACCTCGACAAAGTAGCCAATATCATGTAGGACCATTCACACCCAGGTCATTTCTCTCTTCCTTCCTGGAAAGCACATACCATCAGAATCCAGAACTGCTTCTTCCCCCGGTATCAAATTCTTGAGAGAACTTCTCATACGATATGAATGAAGCCCTATCTACCTCACCGTGGCCCTTGCACGTTTTAAAAATATTTGCATTTTCTATGTTGTTGTAACATGATATTCTGCACTCTTAACTTTTGCACAACCTGATGTACTCACGTACGCTATGAATAACCTGGTTAGGAAATGAGATTTTGCCCCCTATCTTGGAGCACATGACACTAATAAACCAACAGCAATTCCATTTTATTTAGTTCCAGAGACAAAATGTAAAAAGTATATCCAAGATGCAACCTCAAAAAACGGCATGTGTCAAATTCCAAAGATTTATAACCACTGTGTTTAAGTTTAACAGGAGTCAAGTGCTTAGAGTAATTACATTTATCCCCTATAACACGAGTGCAGCAACCACTGTGAATGATTCCAATGGCAACCTGAAAATTATGCTATATCCCTCACCAAATGTCAGCAATATGTTGGAGCTGGGCTTTATAAAATGTCCTCAAACACACAACTACTTCCAACATTGATAATCCTGAATAGTGGTGTTTAAGCGACCGCACAAACAATTCCTGATTTACGTTTAGAAGGCATAGTTAGGAAATTGTGAAATCAAAAGGTGGAAAGTCTATTTGTGTTTGATAACTGTTGCCATAAATTTGCAGAGGCTATGATAGTTGTATTTAACCTGAATTCCTGAAGTTGCAATATCAAAACTGTGCTTGAAATTTCAAGTACTTATGTGGTCGCAACATTAGAAAACAGACATTCAGAAACCAAATGCAGTCTCATTTTTGTAAAGCTATACAGTTTATATCACTTCCTAATGTTCCTTTGGTCTCTGCTTGAAAAATTTTGTAAGCATCAGTGTGAGCTGCTGATACTTATGAGATTTTACTCAGTAGTAATCAGGATCTGCATCAAGCAGAAAACAAAGGAACATTAGGAAATGATTTAAATTTTCTAACTTGAGCGTTAGAAATTAAATCCTAAATTCAAAACATACTTTACTGTTTATACTTTGAAGGTCGATGCATTATGTTAATATAATATGTAGAAAAGATGACAATTACCTCGCAGGGCTCTGAAATTACACCTTGCAGGGCTTCGTACACTGTTATCATCCGAGCAGAAACCCAAAAACTGTTCATCCTGAAAGAAAATAATTTAAAAAAAAATCAGAATATCCACATTTTATAAATGCTGATTTCACTTGGATGAATTTTAATGGTAACAACTTTGTATAACTGTTGGATTGTTTGGCAGAGTCCAAGCGTAGAACATAGAACAGTATTGGAAAAGAACAGGCTCTTCGGCCCACAATGTCTGTGCTGAACATGATGCCAAGACCAACACTTATTTACCTGCACATAACCCATATCCCTCCATATCCATATACCTATCCAAAAGTCATTTAAATGCCACTAACAGATCTGCTTCAACCACCACACCCGGCAGCACTTTCCAAGCACTCACCACCCTCTAAAATAACTCTCAACTCCTTTAAACTTTGCTCCTCTCACCTTAAATCTATGCCCTCTAGTATTTGATTTTTCCATCCTGGAAAAAAGATTCTGACCGTCTACCCTATATATAATGCCTCTTATAATTTTTATATATCCACCTTTTCATTGGTTAGACAGGTTCCTCACCTTTATAGTAGCTTCCAATTCACTAGCATTATGCATTTTGCTCATTGATATATTTCCAGCCTGTGTAGTTTTGTCATGATGAGCAATCCAGGTATGACCGTATACTTCAAATCAGATATTAATCATTTGTGAAGAGATTTGAAATGGCCAAAGGTTTGCAAGAGTCATCTTCCTTTCCAAATTCAGTTTAGAAAATTGCTGTTCTTGGATACTATTCAGTAGCACCATCTTGAAGAAAGCATACATGGCCTTCAACTATAAAATTGAAACCAACCGTATGATTGCTGCTATTCTAGTTTAATAGGTGCAGTCAACAGTTTGTGCAGAGTGCAAGAGATTTTCTTTTTAAAAACGACACCTTGCCAGTGGGAAAATCCTATTATTTTGCAAGTACAAGCCACTGTGATACAAAGAGAAATGGTCATATTTTCCTGTTCCAACTCAAATCTATTCTGTAGACACAAGGTTTTTTTAATTTTCTATAACATACTAAATCCACAAGCATTGTAGAGAAAAAACATTGAAATTGGCAGCTAAAAATGTGAACTGCAGGTTTGGGTAGATTACCTAGCATATTTTACTGAATTACATGGTTTTAGTATTATCTATGTGTTACAAATTTTTATTTGCCAAAGTTTATTTCTGATTTTACCTGATTGTATTCCCCTGTTTAAAATCTCAATGTTGCATTTGTTTATAACCTTTTCCCCGTTATGTCACATGATTCCAAGTTAAGCCACATAATACCACATATTCTGAGGGCGTGGCCAGATATATATTTATGCAACTAAATGGCTATAAATAACAGCAATGGACTAAATACAACAACAGCTTAAGAAATTCACAAAACTTAATGTGTAAAATTGCCTGGTGTCACATTATCTTGAATAACTTGGGACCAATCAACAGCCGAGTAAGCTTACTACTGATTTAGCAGACAAATAACTGACAAAAAGTTACAGAAAATGATTGTTGGGTTGCTGAGGAGAGGGGAAAATTCACAGAATGGTTACAGCATGGAAGGAAGCCAGCAGAAGAGCAATCAAGCATGCCCCACTCCCATAACCCTGCAATTCCTTTCTTTCAGTTCCTTATCGAGCTATCCAATGAATAAAATAATTGCTTGCATTATCCCATCATCCTAAGTGAGGAAAAACAATGATCCACTCACTAACAGCCCCAATATTGTTGCAACCCACCGACGAGAGATTTGCTGTAGTCTGGCAGACTGATCTGTACCGTGCTGAGGCCAGGCGCCTCGCTCATACCTGCTCCTTGACCATGACGCTACAGACAGACAGCAGGCCACCATCTCCAAGACCATTACAGATCTCGTCACCTCTGGCAATCTCCCTACTACAGCCTCCAATCTCATAGGTCCCCTATCCAGTACTGATCTACCTCTACCTATATTTTGTCCTCACTTGACCAGACCCTTCTGACACACATCCAAAGCATCTCTCACCCACTTCAGCACTTAGAGTTGACCCAGAACATTACCAATCCATGTCCTCCTGAGATGCTGCCTGACCTGCTAAATTACTCCAGAATTTTTTTCCAAAAAGGAATAGGTCCATCCACAATTGTATATTAATATCTTCACCTTAATAAGAGTAAATATTTATAGTTATAGTTATAGTTAAGATGCACTTGAAGCAGTCACACATGAAAAACAGGCTGTTACCCAGGCAGAATTCAATGTTCCTAATGTGGAAGATGTACTTTTTTGCCTAGTTGAAATAGATCCACTTTTTAAATAAATTCTGATTTAATTCAATTTTGGGGTATAAGCACTGTAAACAAAATTATATCAATATTACGAACAAGATATATATATAAAATGTGTGTGTGTGTGTATGTATGTATATATATATATATATATTATATATATATTATATACACACACACACATTTTTATTATATATTTGGATAAACAGGTGCTGATAGGGATACTATGCATGATTTTGTATGTAGGAGATGGTGTTTGGCTTGTGTTCTTTGAAGTAATGGTGAAAGTTGACTAGGGAAAGGCCGTAGACTTTTTCAATATGGACTTCAGCAAGGCCTTTGATTAGGCTCCGCATGATAGCTGCTCTGGACGGAATGATTGCATGGGATCCAGGGACAGCTAACCATCATCCCCTCCAAGCTGGTTAACCAGCTCTCAGATCTGGGTCTCTACGCATCCCTCTGCAATCGGATCCTCGACTTCCTTCAGCAAGGCCTTTGATTAGGCTCCGCATGATAGCTGCTCTGGACGGAATGATTGCATGGGATCCAGGGATAGCTAACCATCATCCCCTCCAAGCTGGTTAACCAGCTCTCAGATCTGGGTCTCTACGCATCCCTCTGCAATCGGATCCTCGACTTCCTCATTCACAGGCCACAGTCTGTCCGCATTGGTGGAAATGTGTCATCCTCGATAACAATCAGCACAGGAACACCTCAAGACTGCGTGCTCAGCCCACTGCTTTACTCACCCTATACTAATGACCGTGTAGCCGGACATAGTGCGAACTCCATCAAGTTCGCCGACGACACCACTGTTGTATCACTGATGGGAACGAATCAGAGTATAGAAGTGAGATCGACCGATTGACCAAATGGTGCCAGCACGATAACCTGGCTCTTAACACCAGCAAAACGAAGGAACTGATTACGGACTTTGAAAGGGGTAGGATGGGGACCCACAGTTCCGTTTATATCAACGGGTCGATGGTGGAAAGGGTCAAGAACTTCAAATTCCTGGGCATTCATATTTCCGAAGATCTCTCCTGGTCCCAGAACAATGAAGCCATGTATAAAGAAAGCACATCAGCGCCTCTACTTCCTGAGAAGATTACGGAGAGTCGGTATGTCAAGGAGGACTCTCTCGGACTTCTACAGGTGCACAGTAGAGGGCATGCTTACCGGTTGCATCGTAGCTTGGTTCGGAAACTTGAGCGTCCAGGAGCGGAAAACACTACAAAAAGTTGTAAACACTGCCCAGTCCATCATCGGCCCTGACCTCCCTACCATCGAGGGCATCTATCGCAGTTGCTGCCTCAAAAAGGCTGCCAACATCATCAAGGACCCACACTATCCTGACCACACACTCATCTCTCAGCTGCCATCAGGTAGAAAGTTCAGGAGCCTGAAATCTGCAACATCCAGATTCAGGAACACTCGGTTCTGTATTTATGCCTACAATATTCTGTTGTGCTGCAGCAAGCAATAATTTCATTATCCTATCTGGGACACATGAGAATAAACTCTCTTGACTTGAATTGACTTGACCTGCTACAAAATTGGCTGAATGGAAGGAAGCAAAGGGTGGTGGAGGAAGGTTATTTTTCGGACTGGAGGTCTGTGACAGGACAAATATTAGCTCAATGGAAGGAAGCAGAGGGTGGTGATTCAACGTGGTTTGTTCAGAATAGAGGCCTGTGACTCATGAATGCCTCAGGAATTGGTGCTAGGCCCATTTCTGTTTGTGGTTTATAGCAACAATTTGGATGAGAATGTATAAGGCACGATTAGTAAGTTTGCAGCTGACACGAAGAGTCAGGTAGAGTTTGTCGGCAAGCGACTGGTCGGTTTGTCTCTGTATCGATTTCACTGATTTACGAACAGTAGTACTTAAATGTTTAATACGATTGGTCTGAAATGCAACACCTCTTTTATTTCTTCCCTTCACACCACCCAGTGAGACAAATGGTCCTTCCGGGCAGAGCAGCAACTTACTTGCCCTTCTTCCAATTTAGCGTACAGTATTTAGTATACAGTGCAATTTAATATATAATGTACACAATAAAACATAAATTCAACCTGCATTCAGAATGCAGGGATTTAAGCTTCCTTTTGAATGCCACTTCAATTTGTCTTCATACTCTGAACTCTTTGTGGCCTCCTATATAGTTATAATATGGTCCAACATAATCTTATGAAACAGATCTTCATCATGTTACAGCCTTACATTTATATTTCTTATAGTTTAGCAAAATGAGGGCTGATCTTACTGAAGCACACTGATGAGGGCTGATGAGGGAAGCATACTGATGAGGGCTGATCTTACTGACGCATACTGATGAGAGCTGATCTTACTGAAGCACACAAGGCACTTGGTTGATGTGACAGGGCGGATGTTCTCCACTAGTGTGAGAATTTCTAACCAGGGGACATTGTTTTAAATGGCTGCTAATCTTGTAACTGAGTTGGTTATGAATTTCTCACCAAACATTTTGAGTTCGCTGCCCTGGAAAGTTGCAGAGGATAGTTCATTGAAGTATTAAAAAAAAAGAAAAGAAACATTTTTTGAAAGATGAGTGAATTGGAAGCTATGGAGAACTTAAAGAGGATAGGCCTGGGACAGAGCACCTATGATCATAATCAATGCCAGGGCAGTCTTGAGGATGCTGAGTGTTCTTGAGTAGTCTTGTTCTGCTCCATCTGCCACATGTGCTTATTGCTCAATTTCATATTGTATAATTTCTATTACTTCAGCTTACTGTCTGCATCAGAACAGGCCAGGTCATCCATCTGCAGTAATGGCTCAGTTTAGCTATAAGCACTATAAGCACATGCATTGCATTTGACAATTCTTGCAGTCCTTTGTCCAAGATTAATTAAAACAAGTGGCTTGGCTGGCGATGTTTTGTAGTTGCAATACGCGAGGACTTGTAACGTTACGTAGCAAACAGTGTTGGCCACTCAAGGGACTTCAGCTCAGGCCCAAGAGCTGGAGTCCGATCTCCAAATGCTTCAACATAGCAATGGGGAGAATTACTTTGAGACAGTATTCCACAAGGCAGTCATCCCTTAGATTAACTTTTCTAAATCGGTGAATGATTGGGGACAGGCTGCGATCGCAGAATAGGTAGAAGGATCCAGAGGAGCCCATTTCTTACCCTTGTCCAACAGGGTAAAGGTAGAAAATTGAAGACTGCATGGAAGATGTACAAGAAGTCCATAGCACCAAGATACAGATAACCAATCAAGGACCATTTTCACCACAGTCATTCCCTCTTCTCCCATCGAGTAGAAGATCCAAACGTTGATAACACACTATCAAATTCAGGAACAGCTTCTTCCCTGTTGTTACCAAACTATTGAACAGTCCTGTAACATCCTTCAGTAACATGAATGAATAAATTGATAAAGTGCAAATAACAGATGGAGGGGTATTAATGTTCAGAGATTTGTCCGAGCCAAGTTTAATAGCCTGATGGCTGTGGGGAAGTAGCTATTCCTGAACCTGGTCGTTGCAGTCCTCAGGCTCCTGTACCTTCTACCTGAAGGTAGCAGGGAGATGAGTGTGTGGCCAGGATGGTGTGGGTCCTTGATGATGCTGCCAGCCTTTTTGTGGCAGCGACTGTGATAGATCCCCTTGATGGAAGGAAGGTCAGAGCCAATGATGGACTGGGCAGTGTTTAGTACTTTTTATAGTATTTTCCTCTCCAGGGCGCTCAAGTTGCCGAACCAAGCCATGATGCAACCGGTCAGCATGCTCTCTACAGTGCACCTGTAGAAGTTAGAGAGAGTCCTCCTTGACAGACCGACTCTCCGTAATCTTCTCAGGAAGCAGAGGCGCTGATGAGCTTTCTTAATAATTGCATCTGTGTTCCCGGACCAGGAAAGATCTTCAGAGATGTGCACGCCCAGGAATTTGAAGCTCTTGACCCTTTCAACCATCGACCCGTTTATATAAACAGGACTGCGGGTCCCCATCCTACTCCTTCCAAAGTCCACAATCAGTTCCTTGGTTTTGCTGGTGTTGAGGGCCAGTTTATTGTGCTGGCACCATATGGACAGTCGCTCGATCTCTCTTCTATACTCTGACTCATCTCCATCAGTGATACGTCCCACAACAGTGGTGTCGTCAGCAAACTTGATGATGGAGTTCGCACCATGACCGGCTATGCAGTCATGAGTATAGAATGAGTACAGCAGGGGGCTGAGGACGCAGCCTTGAGGTGCTTCCCTGCTGATTGTTATCGAGTCTAACACATTACCACCAATATGAACAGACTGTGGTCTGTGAATGAGGAAGTCCAGGATCCAAGGTCAGTTTATAGTCACATGTACCAATTAAAGAACAGCAAAATTCGAATCACCCATCAGATTAAGGACATCACATCGTTCAAATTAATTTTACCAGTACAATTAAAAATATATCTTTATATGTCAAAATGTCATATCCACACATGTGGAAGATCACAGTTAAATGGTTTGTTACTTTTGCTGAAGTAAAATGATACGAAAATTCTCCCGAGTTTCAACTTTTTGCAAACATCAGTGAAGGTCCAAGCTCAGGTGTTCAGAAGCCGATGTCACATTCAATTGACATGACCATGTGTGAAGTACTAAATGCAGTAGCTCAATTTCCAGTGACAGTTTTGATGCTTTTATTAAAAAATAAATAAAAACTTAAATCTAACTTAACGATTCAGACATTCATGTTGCATAGTTGAAACTGCCAGACATGAAGAAGGGTTTCGTCCCGAAACGTCACCTATTTCCTTCGCTCCATAGATGCTGCCTCACCTGCTGAGTTTCTCCAGCATTTTTGACTACCTTCGATTTTCCAGCATCTGCAGTTCCTTCTTAAACATCCTATGCTTTGTTTACACTGCAACTGGATTTCTATCCAGAGAAAACTAGTAAATTGAAGGTGAATGTCTTCAAACCAAGTAAAATAATAACATTTGCTTCCACTGGCTTAGGTTCATTAATGTCACGTGTACCAAGGTACAGTGAAAAGCTTTGCTTTGCATGCTATCCAATCAAATCAGATAATTCTATACATATATACAATCAAGCCAAACTGAAGTATGATGTGGAGAGCAATGGGAAAGAAACAGATTGCAGAAAATAGTTCTCAGCATTATTACGCAGCCGTTGCCGAGACAAAATCCAATGTCCGCGATGGGGTAGAGGTGAATTGGACAGTACCCTAGTTTATGGAAGGACCATTTACAAGCCTGATAACACCGTGAAGAAGCTGTTCCTGAGTCTGTTGATGCATGCTTTCAAGCCCAACAGGAGGGAAGAGCATGAAGGACTTGGGTGGGGCAAGTCTCTGATTATGTTGGCTACTTTCCAGAGGCAGCATGAAGGAGTAGATGGCGTCAATGGTGGGAAGTGTGGTCTGTGTGATGGACTGGGCTATATCCGCAACTCTGCAATTTCCTGTGGTCTTGGGCAGAGCTGTTGCTAAACCAAGCGGTAATGCAACCCAACAGTATGCTTTCTACGATTCATCTGTAGAGGTTTGTAAGAGTTATTGGAGATGTGCCTAATTTCCTCATTCTCCTGAGTAAGTAAAGGTATTGGTATGCCTTCTTGGCTGTCACTTCAAGGTGGTTGATCCATGACATGCAGTTGGTAATATTTACCAACTTGAAGCTCTCAGCCATTTCTATTTCGACAGCACTAGCTCCTTCATCTTGTTGACATTGAGAGAAAGGTTGCTGCCTTGACACCATGTTACTATGTTCTCTACTCCTGCCAGTACTCCATCTCACCATTGTTCGTGATCTGGCTCACCACAGTGTCATCTACAATCTTACAGATTGTTAGAGCCAAATTTGAGTGTATTGCGAATATAGTAGGGGAACAAGAACACATCCTTGTGGGGCACCGATGTTGATATGAAAAGGATGATAAAAACAAACACTCAAGTTGCCAATGACCATTAACAAAGACGACTCTGATTAGCCTCCATAACCTTTCGAACATTTTCTTCACAGCTGCAGTTTTACAGAATGGTACTGCAGGATTTTGTATTATGTGAACAGCATTGCCAGAGTCACTGTCCTTTTAACAAAAAATAAAAAATTAAAAAATTGCCACAAACATCTGCAATGGAATGTACTGCCACCACCTAATTTCATTAAGTAATTACCGCCTTGTGTTTGTTTGTCCACCTGGTGTTTTTAAACCTTTGAAATGATACTGAAATGAAAAGATACATTACGGAAACAGGCCTTTCAGCCCACCGAATCCACGCCAACCCATTCATACTAGTTTTATATTACTAGTTATCCCTCGTTTCCCTTATTCCTAACCAGTCTGAAGGGTCTCGACACTAAACCTCACCCATTCCTTCACTCCAGAGATGCTGCCTGTCCCGCTGAGTTCCGCCAGCTTTTTGTGTCCATCTTTAGTTCTGTATTATCCCACTTCTGCACGCACGCTAAAGGCATTTCATTTTTATTTTGTCATTGTTATCGTTGAAAACATTAGCGACGTAATGGTGCTGGTTTCCGACGGGCAGAGGTAGAGAGCACTAAAGGTAAAAATTAGAGGCCAATTAACCTACAAATCTACACCTCTTTGAGATATGGGAGGAAATTGGAGCATCATGAGGAAAGGGAGAATATGCAAACTCCACACAGAAAGCACCCAAGGTTAAGATCGTACCGGGTCTCCAGCACTGAGGCAACAGCGCTACCAGCTGTGCCAGTGTCAGCTTTACTGTACTTTGTGCAAGGCAGTACATACGATTTGGTGGGCACAATTAATCCTCCACTAGTGATATATCAGAATTGCACTTTGTGGACTTCAGCAAAGGAGAGAAATAGTGTATAAAATGTAAAGCAGAATTAAATTGAGCAGTACTAATAAATACTAATAAGACTGACCATTCTTTACGAGTATTTGTACAAACATTAAAAACAAAATGCAAAGTGATTATTCAATTTGATATGCAAAATTTAATGAACTTAGTCACAAATCAGGTGACTTCCTTGATAGCCATGTTGCCTGCACTTATCTCTATGTAGAGGAAAGGGAGTTATTTTATAAAACGATGAGGCAAATTCACAACAGCATCGGCACTTCCTCTAAGACCAAGAGCATTAGGAGTTCTTGGAACATCATTCAAGTCCATTGTAAATTATGTTTCCTGTCCGGTTCATTACAACAAATGGCTGACAAACAGCTATTAGGAGATCTGGTCCACTATGCATCTGCTGCTGATATATAACTGAAGAGTAATAAGTTATGACTAAGTACGCTTTCTCCTAGTAAAATCCCATAATACCTTTTAAAATGCAGAACTCCTTTACTGGCTCTTCATATAAGCTACTGTATAGCTTTTCTCCTCCCAATAGGTTAGGTTTGAACTCCTGTTGTTAGTTCTGTATTGGGATATATGCAAGTGAGTTTACTCCCAAGCCGTGTAGGAAGAAACTGCAGTTGCTGGTTTACACAAGACAAAGAGCTGGAGTAACTCAGCGGGTCAAGCAGCATCTCTGGAGAGAAGAGGTGATGTTTTGGGTCAAGACCCATATTCAGACCGAGCTTGTTGGTGATGAATTCGTTTTTTGCCCAAATAGTAGATTCGTCAAAGTGGGCTGCATCATTTGGGGGAAACAGACAAAAAGGGATCAAGAGATTAAGTACCAAGGTTATTTTTGCTATTCACTCAAAAAAAGCTTACTCCTCCAACCTTCCATTCCTAAACATAACATCATTGCTAGTCAGATAACTTTGACAAGGTAGGAGAGGGCCATTGTTCCTCACAAAATTCTGCCAGCAGGTAGAGAGCACTAAAGGTTCAAATTAAAAGTTGATCAATATTAGGTGCCTTTTCCACTTAAACCTACACTAAACCAGGCTAGACTAAGTTTTACCTCTTACACATAGCCAGAAATGTACATTGACCAAAGGGGAATGCTAATTAGTCATTATTTAATACATTGAGCAATTTAAGCCCATTGCCACCAAACACAACCCGACCATTCCTTCTGCAAATTCTGAACAAATCGATGGATCATACTGCAACAACTTAAATGAATGCTTCTACATAAATTCCACCCTGACAGATGACTAGAATATTTACTTTTAGCTGCATCTCCGGTTTCCAGCCACATTCGCCACTCAAATAACGAGATATCAAAAACAGCATGGGACTATTTCAGTCTATATCTCAGCTCAATCCATAGAGCTGTACAGTACAAAGGTAGTTCAGCTCACTTTGCCCATGCCAACTAGGCTATTCCCTTAGTAACCCATTCTGGGCTAGTCCCATTTGCCCCATATCTCTAAACCCTCAATATCTATAAATCTGCCCAGATATCATAAAAGTTGCAATTACACCTTCTATAGCTTCCTCTAGCAACGCATTCCAGATACGGACTACCCTCCAAGTGAAAAGGTCTCCCCTAAGGTGTCTTTTAAATCTCACCTCTTTCACCTAAGCCTCTGGTGTCTAGTTTTAGAATTGTCTACTCTGGAAAATAGGCTAGGCGTTCACTTTATCCTCGCCCCTTATAATCTTGACATCTCAGTAAAGTCACCTCTCAGCCTCCTGATTTCTAACCAGATTGTAATTTAACAGGACTATTCTTCCTCAAGTAGATTTTAAATGATCATTACTCTGAACTTATTTCTAACATTCATGCTTAACACGGAAAATAGACTCCAGGATACAAATTAAGCATGTATTTTATAAATAAGTCCAGGGAAAGGTTCATTTTAAATTGACTATGGATGAGAAATTATTTTCAAATGCCAGTCACTTCAACGTTTGTAAACACAACAGCCCAAATATACACAATGTAGATCCACAAATGCACAACGAGATGGCAAATTGTCATTCTTTTAATGTCTATTGAACAAGAAAACATGGGTAGAACAACATAACCTACCACTCTTCAAAAGAACCATGGACCCTTATGCCCATGTGAGCACATATGCAGCAACTCTACTTCAACTCTTAACCAAGAATCAGAACGTTTCCACGCTCTGCAACCAGTATTGAATTCAGAAAATATGTAATTTCGTCTCTAATATTTGCGTTTGAATTTACAATTTCTTCCTAAAAGGCACATGCTGTACCACCACGGACAATCTCTTATTTTGAAGTTGTATTGAGCACTTTAATGCCATCCAAAAGTCACTCTCATTGCAAATATCAGCGAATCGTGAGCAAAGAATAGAAAAGGGGACGTTTCATCCAAGTAACTCAGTGCTCACACAAACAAAGTAGTTAAATTGTGAAGCTTGTAAAATACCATGAAAGGATCTCTTCTGCAATATAGGGGTGCTCCAATGTTAAGTGGATAAGCATGAATATAGAATCTTACAGACCAGAAAGATGTTTTACATGGAGCAGACTCAATGTACCTAGTCAAAGACAAGTCAAAATAGTTAGTGTGCAGGAAGGAACTGCAGATGCTGGTTTAACCCAAAGATTGACATAAAAAGCTGGAGTAACTCAGCGGGACAGGCAGCATCTCTGTAGAGAAAGAATGGGTGACGTTCAGGTCGAGTTCCTTCTTCAGAAAGTTAGCTTCACTGTGAGATAAACAAACATACACATTGCTCCCTCTGCTGGAAGATTTGTCATAGGACATTGGATAAAAATAGATCCACTTTCCACAATCAAATAACCCATCAATAACCAAAAGAGGCATTGAATGCCATTTAGATCTACAGTCCAGCATCAATCATCACTTCCAGGCAGAAAGAATAACAGGGATGCAATGCAAAACAACCAAGACATTGTGTAATGATGGTAAAAGGGGTTTTAAAAGTTAACGCAGTATATATTTCACATTATACTGAAGCCAGTTATAATTTTCAACTGTGGCTTTGATTATTGTTCCAACCTGAATATCGCAGACCAAGAGTATGACAGACACTTCAGTGTTTCTTATTAAAAGTCAACCTCCAATTTCTGTCACAGCAAAAACAACCCTAGGCTGAACATCCAGTGGCTGACACTGCCTCCTTTTCCCTCAAAATCTGAATGGAAAACAGTGCTGCTGAGAACAGTGCTATCGTGAAGCATCCTGCTCCCAAACATTACGTACCCAGCATCTCATGAAAATTAGGCACTTGAACAAGTAAGAGGGCATTCATCTAACAGAATGCACATACACTCCAAAGAAAAACACACTCTTTAGGAAAACTGAAAGAGCAATCTGAAAATGGACAATTCTGAAATGTTGGCCTAGTCTGTCTCAAATTTGGTCACTATTACTTGCCTATTACCACTATTACTGCAGGGCCCACCAAGACTCGTGTCAAGTAGTGAAAATTAAAAAAACTCTGCAGAGGTCACAAATCTGAAATAAAAATAGAATGCTGGAAACACACTGTAGGCCAAGCAACAGCTCTGGAAAGAAGGTATATGTTATTTGCCTTCCATCACAGTGGGGAATGTGAAGTCACCGAGAACAAGATGAACGTGCTGCCTGCACTGGTGAGGAATCGGAGTGCCGTGAGTGCAGTGATCTCGGTGTTTTGCGGGGACATCGTCACATGAGGACATCCTGTCTAGTGCGAGTGCGGACGGCTTTCTGACTGTTTGGCGGACAGGACTGCAGAGAGAGTGACAGCAGTTGGTACAACTCTGGTCACATCACGATAAACGAGCATGTGTGTAGCCCGGACATTGAACTGATGGCTGTGGGTCTCCAATTATGCTGTGTGCCTTAGGGATTCTCACACACCGCTGTGGTGGCTGTTTAAGTCTATGTTTAATCTTTATAAAGTTACGTATCTTGTTGCTTTTTTGAATGACTATGGTAAATCAAATATCACTGTACCTCGGTACACGTGACATTAAAGGACCATTGAAACACAAAATTAATGCTTCAAGTCAGATACCTCAGCAGGGACAGCAGTTACTATGTCTCAGCTCATGAATTAACCACAAGCACCAAATGACTACTGTGTTAGCAATCACCAAATAACACTCCTATTAAATCAGGTTCAAGTCTATACATAGTGAGATATAGGATATTATATGGGTACACCATTTAACTGGAAATTCCCATAACTCATCTAACAATTTTATGAATCAAAATAATTTAAGACTCCAGAGATTGCCTTTTAATCGAAGTTCTACCCACCGCCCTTAATTCTACCTCCAGCACTTGACCATAAACTCATGAACGTTAAAGCATTTCAACTAGTTTTATGAATGCAATGAAAGTTTCTACTCTACCAGCCTTTCAGACAGCATTTCAAACTCACCAGTTGCCTCACTTCAGTTCAGTTCAGTTTATTGTCACGTGTACCGAGGTACAGTGAAAAGCTTTGTTGCGTGCTAACCAGACAGTGGAAAGACAATACATGATTACAATGGAGCCATTCATAGTGTACAAATACACGATAAGGGGAAATAATGAGAATAATGATTAGTGCAAGACAAAGCCGGTAAAGTCTGATCAATGATAGATCAAGGGGCACCAATGAGGTAATCTAATCCCTCCACTAACTATTTTAATCTGCTACCTGATTTTTGACTTCCAATTCCAAATCTCCAACAGGGAAAACAATGTTCTTCCCATTTATTCTATCTGGACCCCTCAATTCTATACACTAACAAACATTTCTCCTTGGTGCTCTCTGTGACTTGCAGCAACCGTAAATGCCGATCATCATGCTAGTTATAATTTTAAACCTGCCACCACAGATGGTTCCTGATCCGCAGCATTCTTCCAGCAGTTCAATTTGTGCTCCAGATACTGCATTTGCAATCTCTTGTATCTCCAAACATCACCACTGCAAATTTTCTAATGTAACCCCACTTATAAATTCTCCACTTCTCTTCAATGTGAATCCCTTTCTTACTGCTCTTTGACCAATTGAAATGGCAACCATCCTTTTACCTCCATAGACCCTACTGGAAGAACTCGGCAGGTAAAGTAACTTATTTCTTGAACTTTATGGCCAATTTTTGTATAATTGGGAAAATTATTTGCTTTCTCCCATATACTTAAATCTGTCAACAATATATACAAAATGAAAGGCTTTGGCGAATGCCAATGCAAAGAGCCTTCTAATCATTAAAAAAAATCTATCAATCCTTACTCTCTGCTTTATGCCACTGGTCCAAATTTGAATCAAGACATTACTCTTCAAATCCAATGGAAATTTACATTATTTGACCAAAACAGAAAATGCTGGAAACATTCAAAAGATCCTCGACTCATACACTAACTATTTCATTCACCACAGATGCTGCTGGACCTGTATGTTCTTCTGACATGTTAATTTCAGAATGCCAGCATGTACAAGTTTTGCTCCAATGACATTTCAAACCAGTCGGCTGCGAGGGTCTTTGTTAAACTTGCCAAATTAGTTGGTTAGTTCATTTAAGATATGGTCCAGTCAAACAAGTTCCCACACAACAATCCTATCAGCGTCATTCATCCACTCTTATTTCCCAGCGGTCCTATAACTGACCCTCATCCCTTAATTCTATACCACTTACCCACTTTGAGCAATTTATATTTACATTAGCCAATCAACCTACCAGCACATCTTTAGGATATGGGACACTGTGGAGCAGCCAAAGGAAACATGCACAGGGCAAAGTCCATACATACACCACAAGAGCTCAGGATCGAACCCAACACTTCTACACTGTGAGGCTGCAGCAACAAATGCTGCACTGTCATGTTAATTAAAATCACATACATCATATCTAATGCATTATCCTCACAGAACTCCTTGAAATTAAAGTAGACACAATCTTAAATCCCTGCTAACTGTCCTTAATTTATCTATGACCATCTAAATGAAGGTTTGTATCATCCCTCGCAACTGATCCAAGAATATAGCCATAACCAAAGCTAAAACAACAGCCTTGTACTTTTGGGTTGGGGGGGGGGGGGGGGGGGGGTTATCCATTCCTCCCTCTTATACCAAAAATACAATATTAGCAGCCTGACAATTCCCTGGCACCACTCCTGCAGGCAGAAATTACTGCAAAATGGTCAGAGCCTCAGCAATTTGCTCTCTTGCTTCTTTTAATATGCTTCACATATAATTCTAGGCCTGGCAATTTATCAATTTTCAAAGAAACTCCCCCTAATAGGTCCTCTTTTACTCACCTCGTCCAACCTTCCACATATTTCCTAAATACCATTGTCACAATCGTCCTTTATCGTACAGTTATATTCATTGAGAACTCACCCACATTCTTTTGGTCCTAACAGACACTACTTCCTTTCCATACCAATCATCCTATTCTTAATATACTCAGAAATTCTATTTGATTTTATCTGACAGCAATGTTGCCACTTCTTTGTTTTTCTTAATTTCCTTTCACCCCGATCCAGCTTATTCTAGTCTTTGTCCTATTAGGCTTCCTTTATGCCTTATTATACCTCCACCGCCCTCATTATCCAGAGATGTCTGGATCTGGCAATCCCATTTGTAAATAAGACAAATGCTGTACAGGAGTCACTCAACTCCCCATCTACTTAAAATTACAGATTCCAACTGGAACTTGACTCAAGGTGGTCGTTTCTGTAATCACAAAGGAAGATTGTTGATATCATCTGATTGTAAACAATTGAGGATGTTGATATTGACAAAAAAATGCAAGCATCCCTTCAACCTGGATGGATGCACTTTATGACAGAACTTAGTACCCCCTAACTTTGTATCACAAGAGCTTAAAAGCAATATTCCAATACTGTAACAACCCCTTCATTTTCAGGTCGAAAATTTAGGGGAAAGAATTAGCTGATCTCAAGCAGAGTTTTGTTTTCTGGTGATGGGGAGATATAAAACCTCAACCACAGAGTTAATCATACAAACTGCACCACAACCATAGACCAGTAGGCCCATCATGTTGACATTGACCAAAAATTAACTAAATCAATCCCACTTGACTGGCAAAACTATAACCTTGCAGATTAGAGTTCATGGCTCATTGAGGTACGTTTATATTTGCTGACCATTTCTAAGGATGACAGAGGATCTTATAGAAACATATAAAATTCTTATGGGCTTGGACAGGCTAGATGCAGGAAAAATGTTCCCCATGTTGGGGGAGTCCAGAACCAGGGGTCACAGTGTAACAATAAAGGGTAGGCCATTTAGGACTGAGATGAGGAAAAACTTTTTCACCCAGAGAGTTGTGAATCTGTGCAATTCTCTGCCACAGAATGCAGTGGAGGCCAATTCACTGGATGTTTTCAAGAGAGAGATAGATATAGCTCTTAGGGGTAATGGAATAAAGGGATATGGGGAGAAAACTGGAACAGGGCACTGATTTTGGAATTTCTGCCATGTTCATATTGAATGGCCGAATGACCAACTCCTGCACCTATTTTCTATATTTCTACATCCACTAGCCTTTCAGCTAACCATGTGAAAAAAAGTCAATACTCATTCAATCCTTCTATTGATTAACTTGAATTCGTATTGCTTGAATTTTTCGAAAGGAAATAAATCCATCTGCTCACTGTACCTGAGCTTCAATTTTATGCCTTTATTACATTTCCACTCAGGCCGCTTTGCTCAAAGGAAATAACCGTACAGAGGCAGTCTCTTCTCTTAACTCTAATGCCTTTTAAGTCTCAACCAATAACGTATCTAGCATGTGAAAAAACTGCAGTCATTGAAAATCTGAAAAAAAACACTAAGCACGCATGGAAAGAGAAACAGTTAACATTTTGGATGACCATGGATGCTGACTAACCTGTTGAGTGTTTCCAGCATTTTCTTCTTTGTTAAAGTATCCAGTACCTTCGTATGCTGATAAAATATCTATCAATTATCTTCTACGTTACCCTCTCCACAGCATTGCTGTATTTTATTAGGATGCATTGAATTAAAAAAAAAAATCAATAAATTCACTTCCAGGGATATAATCCCTGAATGATTACCGAGGAAGATTTAGATTTAAAACCAAGTGGAAAGTACATCAATAAAGGACAGAAGGTAATCAGTGTTATTTAAAAAATGCACTGCCAAACTGCACATATAAAGGATCTAAAAAAGAAGAGTATCAGTGACATAAGAAACGACAAGAATCTTGAGCGATAAAAAAAAAGGCTGGAGGAACTGTGGGTCAGGCAGCATCTGTGGAGGGAAGTACAGGTGACATTTCAGGTCAGGTTTGAGGAAGAGTCCCGGTCTGCAATGTAACCTGTCCATTTCCCTCCACAGTGCTGCCTGACCTGTTGAGTTTCTCCACCCTTTTGCACTTTGCTCAAGATTCCAGTTTCTGCAGTTGTGTGTTTCCAAGTTCTTTAAAACATTTGAAATCTTATTTTTAAAAACATTAACCATGGAGGCACACAATTCAGCACACCATCCAAGGTGTTGAACCATTGAGATTCAAAGACCTCTGTCCGATCACCAGTACCCTTGCTTAGCCACTAATCATAGTCAGATGACGACAAATTGCTTTGAAAAAAATCACCGATAATGAGGAAGAAAGAAATTTAAATCAGGTGAGATTATGGAATCTGGGCATCAGGAGTATGCGATTAGCATATGCTGAATACTGGCCATTTACACTACAAATGGAACATTTAGTCTCCAAGATCAGTGGGGAAAGAGGTTGAAAAGAGGACAATAAATGGTTATTCACAATCAGGCGGTATCAAAATAAACTACTACAAACATTGCATACAAGAAAGTATAAGAAACTGCAGATGCTGGTTTACACTAAAAAAAATATACACAAAAAGCTGGAGTAACTCAGCGGGGCAGGCAGCATCCCTGGAGAAAAGGAATAGGTAAGGTTTTGGGTCGAGAATCTTCATCATATTTTTATACAAGGATGTTATAAATACAAATAAAACTAACTAAGACTTTTTAGCGCTTCAGTCCCTAATATTTCAAGTGTTGAGCAATTGTGAAAAGTGAAAAGGGTTTTCACGCATGGATTCTCCCCAAAAATATTGAAATGCATAATTCAAGTATGGAAAGGTTTAAACCAGCGATGGCCTTTTACAATTGGCAATCATCTGCCACATTCATACAAACAAGTTAAATAAGTAATAATATTCGAATAATATAGAGTGATACAGTGTGGAAACAGGCCCTTCGGCCCAACTTGCCCACACCGGCCAACATGTCCCAGCTGCCTTAAATAGAAAAGCCGACAAACAATTGAATACTTTCACGATGGTCAGCCTCTGAAGTAGGTCTCATCTTCAAATCAAATCTGGGATACCCGGCACCAGTACAGTTCATCCAAATTCAGAAATTGTCAGTTTCTGCATTTTAAGGTAATTACTATAGAAACAAAGAAAATAAGTGCAGGAGTAGGCCATTCGGCCCTTCGAGCCAGCACCGCCATTCAATATGATCATGGCCGATCATCTAAAATCAGTACCCCATTCCTGCTTTTCCCCATATCCCTTAATTCCTTTAGCCCTAAGAGCTAAATCTAACCCTCTTGAAAACATCCAGTGAATTAGCCTCCACTGCCTTCTGTGGCAGAAAATTCCAAAGATTCACAACTCTCTGGGTGAAGAGGTTTTTCCTCATCTCAGTCCTAAATGGCCTACCCCTTATTCTTAAACTGTGACCCCTGGTTCTGAACTCCACTAACATCAGGAACATTTTTCATGCATCTACCCTGTCCAATCCTCTAAGAATGTTATATGTTTCTATAAGACATCCTCTCATCCTTCTAAATTCCAGTGAATACAATCCCAGTTGACCCATTCTTTCATCACATGTCAGTCACGACATCCCGGGAATTAACCTGGTGAACCTACGCTGACTCCCTCAACAACAATAATGTATTTCCTCAAAACAGGGCTCTGTCCAACTGCAGTAGGACCTCCTTGCTCCAAAACTCAAATCCTCTCACAATGAAGGCCAGCATGCCATTAGTTTTCTTCACTGCCTGCTGTACCTGCATGCTTACTTTCAGGGACTGATGTAAAAGCACACCCAGGTCTCGTTGCATTTCCCCTTTTCCTAATCTGATACCATTCAGATAATAATCTGCCTTCCTGTTCTTGCCACCAAAGTGCATAATCTCACATTTATCCACATTATACTGCATCTGCTATGCATCTGCTCACTCACTCATCCTATCCAAGTCACCCTGCAGCCTCATCGCAGCTCACACTGCCACCCAGTTTTAAGTCATCCTCAAACTTAGAGATGTCACATTTAATTCCCTCGTCTAAATCGTTAATATATATTGTAAATAACTGGGGTCCCATCACCGAGCCTTGCGGCACCCTACTAGTCACTGCCTGCCATTATGAAAAGAACCCGTTAATTCCTTTGCTTCCTGTCTGCCAACCAGTTCTCTATCCATGTCAATACCGTACCCCCAATACCATGTGCTCTAATTTTGCACTAATTTCTTGTGTAGGACCTTGTCAAAGGCTTTTTGAAACAACAGATACACCATCCACTGGCTCTCCCTTATCCATTCTACTTGTTACATTCTCAAAAAATTCCAGAAGATTAGTCAAGCATGATTTCCCCTTCATAAATCCATGCTGACTTTGACCGATCCTCTCACTGCTTTCCAAATGCGCTGCTATAACATCTTTAACAATCGACTCAAGCATATTCCCCACTACCAATGTAAGGCTAACTGGTCTATAATTCCCCATTTTCTCTGTCCTTCCTTTCTTAAAAGTGGGATTACATTGGCTACCCTCCAGTCCACAGGAACTGATCCAGTTTTGTGACACATGTGACATCCGTCATGCAGCATGGATTGCAGGAAATGATCTACCTGCTGTTTGGAAGGATGGTTAAGCAGATCTGAATACTGTAGACTTTAACATTTTAGTCACAATATAATTAATATAACATAAATTAAATTAATGCAACTTTGATGTCTTGGTATGCTTCCTACACTTACCTGCTGCATGTTATTTCAAAGTGTTTTTCCTGCCACACTAAATTTTCATTCTAATTATAAACAATAAATGACTACACATTTTACAATGGTGCACCCCTACACCCATCTAAAAACACATTACGAAATTTTATTTTCCGTGGTAAGCACCTTAAGCATTAAAATGGATTTGACATCTCCAAAAGATTAAATCCAAAGTCCCTTGAAGTGCTACCTCTGCTGGAAATTCAAGTCTGAGAACTATGTTTTTCAATGCTATCACCCCACAAAATTAATAAAAAATTGTCCCCAAAAGAAAAAAACTACCCTTCTTAAGATCTCAAGTACAACTAAGTGCATTATTCCGACCAAAATTGGGGCGATACACTTCCTGCAAAAAAATGATTACCTGCTGCATTATACAAACTGCTCAATATAACTGTTTGCAAAGAATTAAGCGATTTTAATTTTAAACACTGACAAAAGGGGCTTTTTCATTTTAAACTGTAACAATCTGAATTACTCAGGTTTCAATCTGAATCGAGTTATAACAGTATACTAAAATGAATCATACAGGCACTGAAATACTGGACAGCGGGGGTGTGGTTAGGAAAAGGTTGGCTAAGAATTCACCAAATTATAATGCAAACTTTACTCCCTGTCAACTCAAAAGCATGAGTCAAGGTTAACGGGACTGTATCAACAACTGCATCCCCATACCCCCCCAAAAAAAGCTGCCTCCACTGGACGTAGAGAAAAAAATAATTTCAGCGTGAAGTTGTTGACCAGATATTTGCAAATGCTGCAAAAAAAATACGGTGAATGGAAAATTAATGATGCAATTTTTAAATGCAGATTTGCATACATAGGCACTGAAAATAAGTGGCATGAAGTGAGTGCAAGGACGATATATAAAAAAATGCTGAGCTGAATTTGCATCATGAACATGATGGCGGTCGCTGGAGGAAAGCCCGCCAAACAGGTGATTAGAAATGCAGAAGGAGGCAGGCTGCAACTCCAGCTCCGGGCAGCATAACGTTAATGTATATCGCAATCCAATATATATATATATATATATATATATACACACACACACACACACTTTTTGTTACAAAGTGGAACTTTAACAGAGAACACATTCTCAATAATCCTGGCCTTTTTTTTGCTGCCCCCCTAAAGAATGCGACCACCTCCCTCCCTCCCTCCCCTCCCTCTTGGTGGCTGGATGTCAGATCTGACTGTCACACGGACAGCTCCTGCTCCACACCAGCTTCGCACTCACTCAGCTCTCCTCCTCACTGCACTCAACACTGCCACTGTTTATTGCCCCGTCCATTCTTCAAAAAAAAAATGGACTATCTTTATAAAAAAATTCTCCCCCTCTTCTCAAAAAAATTCACCTCACTGCTGCTGCTTTCTCCGAAGAGGTCGTGGAACTTGTGAAGGTTTTTGCCGATAGCGGCAGAGACTGGCAGTGCGGCGTCGAATCCGTGTTTAAAATCCTTCTTCAAGCCCAGGATCCGTGAACGTCCTGATTTTTTCCAGGGCCGAGCTGGGAAGCGAGTCCGAGCTGTGTGCGCCATTTTGGGGAGTCTGTTTGTGTGTGGGGGAGGACCGCCGCCCCGCAATCTGAATTCAGCAGCAGCCGCCGCGCAGCTGCCGTCGCCGGAAGGCAACTACCACATTCAGCTTCCGGGGCCGGAGGGAGGAGCCGTTCGGAATGCACCAGAGAGACCTGATCACCTCGCAATCTGAATAGCGCGGCACACGAGCAACGGGACTGTTGAAATTGCATTATTCAGGATTCCGGGATTAAGTGGGAGGGATTTACTAGTCTACCCCGAACCCTGAATTGGAGAGCCATGGATACACGTGTTGATACAAGAGGCGACGTTAAAATTCAGCCTACTGTGCCCCCAAGGAAAACCACAGGATGCTGAATAAATAATCGATACGTCGAAGCTGTCCCTCGCAAAAGTATACAATAATCAGCAGCCAGGGCTGACACCATTAACCCTGTATCAGCATAGTTCAGCACTTAGCGGTGGTAAATAGGCACGATTTTAATATACACGAGTCGGGCACTTGGCCACATTACGACATCGTTATCTCTAGAGAATAACGTAGAGATGATACGGCGTCAACTAATAATAATTCAGCGTTATACACGGTCCGGGGTCCACGGGGAATTTTGGAATTATGAATTACTCTAAAATATTAAATGTATAACAAACACAAAATAACTGCATTGGTTCTAAACGGAGTGGGGGTTTTAGAAACATTACATAGAACGCAGCCATTAACATTACGTTTGCTTGTGTTCTGGGTACAAATTGCAGTTATGACTATTTTCTGGCGTGAATACAGACGGAATAAATAAAAACGTGCCTTATGGAAGTTCTTTGAGTTAGAATATCATCAGTGTCCAAATGTAACACTTCTGGTACTCGCACTCCAGCTGCCTGTATGCTGTGGCGCAACTTGGAAAGCATCAACGCAGAGAGGGAAAAAGGGCTGGGCTAAGATGCAAATTGAGAGGCAGACGCTTTCAAAGTTAAACACAGGAACAGATGGAAGCCCCCCGCCCCACACACTCACACCATCAGCTATTGATAAGAGGAGTCTGGACGCAGTGTCCCCTTCGCGGCCTGGGAGAACGAGTTTTAATTTTCCATTGACAGCAAAGTGACTGCCTTCTGTTCACCCGGAAATCTAAAAAAAAAGCTGCATTATAGTCAATTCAAACGGTACCATGCAATTCTTGTTGGGTGGGAAGCACATCGTTATAGCCACCTGCCGAGATGACGTTAAGAAAATACTATTTTTGCATAACGTGTCTAGAGATTTCAGTAAGGACTTAAACCCTTCAATGCAATTCAGTTCTGCTATCCCAATCCCCCGTTCTGAACTGTGCATGGAGTTCAGAAGTGGGAGGCACAACCTCTTGGTTTTAAACACGGGTGGGACAAGAATCGTTATGCAGCACCCACCTGACTCAGATCAACCTCGACCTGTTGGTTTTAATTTTTCCCAAGCAGCTCGTTTTCCTACAGATAGTTCATGCCCTAAAGGCTAGAAAGGGTTGTATAAGCAGTGGGAAGTATCAGTTCTTTTGTCAATTGGATACATTGCTACAGTTTGTTTACTCCAATAATACCCTTTGGCATTATCAGGTCTCGACTACAGTATATACGCATTCCAGGTATATTATCTCCTTTCAGAAGCAAGTTGAAGGATACAAATAAAGAAAGCGAAGTTCTGGCAACATTTCTACATGAAATATGTATTCAGAAACACTGTATTCCATCCTCACCATGCAAAAGAAAATGGCCAATATACAGTGCCCTCCATAATGTTTGGGACAAAGACCCATTATTTATTTGGCTCTGTACTCCACAATTTGAGATTTGTTATAGAAAAATTACATGTGCTTAAAGTGCACAGTGTCAGATTTTAATAAAGGACATTTTTATACATTTTGGTTTCTCCATTTAGAAATTGCAGCAGGTGTTTATACATAGTCTCCCCCACCCCTCCCCCATTTCAGGGCACCATGTTTAGGACACAGCAATGTCATGTAAATGAAAGTAGTCATGTTTAGTTTGTTGTTGCATATCCTTTGCATGCAAGACTGCTTGAAGTCTGCGATTCATGGACATCATCAGTTGCTGGGTGTCTTCTCTGGTGATGCTCTGCCAGGCCTGTATTGCAACCATCTTTAGCTTATGCTTGTTTTGGGGGCTAGTCCCCTTCAGATTTCTCTTCAGCATATAAAAGGCATGCTCAATTGGGTTCAGATGGGATGATTGACTTGACCGCTCATTTTTTAGCTTTGAAAAACTCCTTTGTAGCTTTAACAGTATGTTTGGGATCAACTGTATACTGCAGTTGTCCATGAGCATCAGTAATCTTCAGACCTCAGCTATTTCTTCAAGAGCAAGAATATTTTGTAAATAATATACAGCCTACACAGCGTGGCAGATGGGGAAAACACCAAAGTATCAAGTACACACACCTTCCTTCATTATTAGTGGAATTTATCATATGATCTCTTCTCTCACAAAAGACAATGGGAAGGAAGCCAAGACCAATTATAACAGTATTGACTCCCGGGGGAGTACAACTGATGGCACAGGCCAGGACCTAAATTGCTACCTTGCTAATTACCAAAACAAAATAATTCAAACAGTTTGTGGGCACCACAAATGTAGGGGAGAAGCATTACATATACCAGTGGTTCTCAACCTTGTTTGCCCCATGCACCCCTTTCACCATATGTCAGAACGTCATTCCCCCCTCCTTTCCAAGATTGTCTGCCTCAAAAAGTGCATTCCAAATAATATGCAAAGGCAATAAAAAGATCAACATTCTAACAGTTTGAGTTTGCTAATCTGTGGTCCCAATTCCCCCCCTGAAAACCTGAAATACCCCCCGGGGGGAATTCCCCCCTGGTTGAGAACCCCCGACATATATGTTTGCAGATGATATAAAACTTGGCCATATGGTTGGCAGGGAGGAGGAAAGCAGTCAGCTTCAGCAGAAGTTACATCATCTGGTTAGATGAACACAGAAGTGTCAAACAGAATACAATCCATAGAAAAGTAAGTAATACACTTAGAGAGAAACAACATAACAAGGGAATGAATGAGGATAATGAGATGCATAGAGTGTATGGTTACTGATGCTGAAAATATATCAGGATCTATTGATAACTGCAATTAAAGAAGCATATAGAACATTTTCCTTTATTCAGTGAAACTAAAACCTAGATGCAGAATTGTGTTCAATGCTTGTTACACCATAACATAAGTATATGTATAGTTCTAAACCCCACATTCCGAGAAGGTGGTAGGTTTGATTCCATCAGAGAGAGGCTGCAGAGATCTGAGGACTGCAAACAAATAACCATGAAAAAATATAGGATATGCTATGGGTGTTTTCTTTGGAGTTTCTTCGAAAAAATAAACAGGGACACATTTCCTTTAGCTGAGATATCAAAGATTCAAATTAATTGGTAGAGGGAAGAGTTTATTTAAAACCAAGAAGCTAGCAGGGGTCAGAACCTCGCTGATGTTAAGGCTGGTAGAGGCAGGAACTTGTGCATCATTTTAAAATGTTTGGATGCTTTTGAAGAACCAAGGGAATTGGATCAAGAATTGGGATTACGTTGGATATGGAAGAAAGAACTGCAGATGCTGGTTTAAATCGAAGGTACACACAAAATGCTGGAGTAACTCAGCGGGACAGGCAGCATCTCTGGAGAGATGGAATGGGTGATATTTCAGGCCAAGACCGTTCTTCAGACTGATTAGGTTAGATAGTTCTTTGGAAACCAGAAGACAAGATGTCCTTGTTCTGTCGTAAATTTTCCTTGAAAATTAATTGTTAGTACTTACATGAATTTGAATGGTTTAATTCTCATAATAATATAATTGCCTGAAGGCCAGTTACAACATGCACCAATTTCAGATATCCAGTAAAATGTTCTTAAGTGGCCATGTATAAAAGCTGGAATACAACACCAGCAGGTTAAATTGGTCACTCCATAAAACAAGTGGGCCTGAAATTAAAATAAACTCACGGTGTAAATAATTCAAGATAGTAAATGTAAGTATACATGATCAACACAGTTAGGAGCCACAACAACCTCTAGCTCAACAGGACCAAGGGACTAGTCATTGATTTCAGAAAGGGGAAGTTGGGAGACCACATGCCAGTTTCCATTGTTGGATTGGCAGTGGAGTTAGCAGCTTTATATTCCTGGGCATGAACATCTTAGATGACCTGTTCTGGGCCTAGCACAGAGACAAAAATCACAAAACCAGCATGCCAGTCTTTCTACTTTTTTTAGATGCACTGCAGAAAGTATCCTGACTGGTTGTATCATGGCCTGGTTTGCCAATTCAAACACACAGGGACACAAGATGCTCCAGGGACTTGGCCTGATCCACCATGGGCACAGCTCTCCCCACCATCAAAAGCATCTCCATGCGGTACTGCCTTAAAGTAATGGCAGAAAATGCTGAAGTAACTCAGCGGGACAGGCAGCATCTCTGGAGAGAAGGAATGGGGATCAGACTTCTTCTGAAGAAGGGTCTCGACCCAAAACGTCGCCCATTTCTTCTCTCCAGAGATGCTGCCTGTCCCGCTGAGTTACTCCAGCATTTTGTGTCTACCTTTGATTTAAACCAGCATCTGCAGTTCTTTCCTACACATTAAGGTAATGTCATCTATTATCAAGTATCTCCATCATCCTCTTCTCATTGCTAACATCAACTATCACAATGTGCAGAATGCTTACGTCACACACACCTGCTTTGAGATCATTCCTTTTCCTACCACTATCAGATTTTTGAAACAGCCCACACATCCGACCATGACAACGGATGACCTCTTCAATACCATGGACTTTATTCCAATTGTGTTTTGCACTGATGTTTTAGTTTTTTTTGCAGTCCTATTGTTATTGACTTGCAGAATTTCTTGTAATTTTATGTCATTATAAAGTTATGGAAATTAATTGTTCGTGTTTGTCAAGGATGATTCTGCATGCAAGATACCATACGTGGATATGACAAACTCGATTTGACTTTATTTGATGTTTGGACAGCAAGGGAGCACCAAATCACATATTAGCTTGAGCAGTGTAACATTGATCCCCACCAAAGGTCAGGGTTAATCAGCAATTATATTAAGCCAATGTCCAGTTTTGAGTTTCATTTATGTAGTTAGTTGGTCTCACAGAGTGGCCAAGGGAACATGACAAGTTTTACACTTTTTACAATTCAGATAACGAGAAAGGTCGGTGTCCTGAACCAAATCCTGCAGGAAAGTACATTCTAATACTTACTAGGCTGCAGATTACTAGGGTGCATCCCAGGATGTCACCTAATCACTACTCAATCTACACATGGCAATTAATCCTGGCTTGTTAAAGGTTCAGGGGGTGGGGAGTTAGGCAATTCAGGTAGTTTTTCATACCTGGCAGAAATTCACATGCTCAGTCATGTTTTGTACATAGCTCAGCAGAAGGAAAAATTATTTACCACCCACACATATTATTTCACGTTACCCCTGTCCACCAACCAATCCAAAAACCTGTTAATAATTTGAATAATTTGGGCTTGAATATTGAATTTTCTCAATTCTGTTAACCCTTGCTGTCTCCTCCCCTTCCCACCTCTCCCTCAGCCCTCGGGCCCTGGCATTCCCTCTATCTCTATCTCTCCCCCACCCTAGTCGCACCAGCTTCTCATTTTCACACCACAAACAGCTTACAATGGCTTGTTCCCTTTATCACCGATACTTTTTTGCATATCTTTCACTCATTGTTCCTTATCTCTCCACATCACCGTCTATATCTCTCGTTTCCCTGATCCCTGACCAGTCTGAAGAAGGGTCTCGACCCGAAACGTCGCCTATCTCCTTCGCTCCTTAGATGCTGCTGCACCCGCTGAGTTTCTCCAGCTTTTTGTGTACACCTGTTAATAATTCTTGTACAGGATGTTAAAATGCAAATTGAAAAGCAGAGTAAATATATTCAAGTTTTGGCAAAGATAATAACATTAAATTTTCAAGTTAATTAGTAGTCAATTGCTTCAATCCACTTCCCATCATGAACATCTTCCTGAAAACGGACAGTTTTCCATAATGATGTACAGCTGAGAAAGTAGGGCTCGCCTTAGAAAAAAAACAGTATTCACCAATTAACACGAGGAAGACACCTGTTTTTTTTGCACTCATTTACTCCCACCATCCCCATCTTTAAACCAGGCCAAAAATAGAATTATCAGCTTTTTTTGTTTACCCAACCCAAATATTTTACTTACTTCAGCTCACAGCAATTCCAGCTCATGACAGCCCAGCAAGGAGGGTATACCAATAAATCAAGAGCACAAATACCCTTCCTTTCCTAGAACTTCCAAAGATTAATAATTCGGAACCCATTTCCATTATTGGACCAAATAATACAACCAAGGAAAATTACTGAAGTATCAACAATTCGAATTTACCAACATATCATACTTTGACCACTGGACATTAGTTATTTAAATAAAGGTTTAAATGTTTCAAACATCTACTTTTGAGACTCCAGATCGACATCAAATTCCAACAGACAAAAATCAACAATGCTTCTTAAAAACTTCTAGTAAAATCTGCAGACAATGCCAACGCAGCCTAGTGAAACTAGAACAGATGTGACCCTAATTCAAAGCAAGGTTTTCAGCAATCAACCTACTGTTGCATTAGCTATAGTTCTGCTTGCATTGACATGGTTGGAATGAAGAGCTTGTGCCTTCCGTGAAATATATTGGCAGTGTAAGTCTGCCAGTGAGTGCCATGGTACAAAATTATCCCAGCACGCTCATTCTGACAAGCATAAAACGATTCATCAAAAGTGTAGTGCATGAAACAGAAGGCAGTACCAATGTTTCAAGTGGTAATAATAGATTTATTTTGAATATTGTTACGGTGATCCATATACAATGGAAGACAAGGGAGTTCAGACATTGTATCCGATCAAGCTTCCTCGGCCAATGACCTCACCAATGTAAAACCACATCAGGACTTCGGTGGCAACCAATGCATTCCTCATGGAATCCTGCAAAATAAATAGAAAAACCGGATGCAATCGTTATATATTCAAATGCCTTAAGATTGTGAAAAGGATAAATAATTTCTTATATCCTTAGAAACAACTAGTTAAGAGTGTAACATAATACTATAAGCCTTGAATTTAACATGGAAGACAAGTGTTTGGTGCTCAAGGACATCAAGTTTCTTGAATGTTGATTTGTTAATCTAATAGATTTATATGCAGTAAAACCTTCACTCCATTAAAATAAGGATTTTCATCACTAATAATTTCCAACATGAAACTACCCTGGAGATTCAAAATGCAATTCTCAAACTGTTATCTATTGTTGACATCTCCATTCATATGTAAATTAACCCCTTCAGCTGGTCTTTCTTTGCACCACATAAATCCTAGAAATCACGGGAAACAGCTGTGTGTAAAAATCTTTCTATAAACAATTGTAAAGATCGAATCATTAGCAGGGAGGGGGGAAAAAAACAGGCCCATTTTGCATCATTCACCCAGCACTCACACAAAATTGTGCAGCCATGAAATTTTAAAATCCTAAAGTTGGATTGTCCGACACTTGTCTTTTATCAATGTTCCACACAAGATGAGATACAAACATCACATTTACAGTTTATTTAGATCATTATTTAACCAGTCCCTATTTGACAACCTGCAATGTCAGCCGGCAAGAGCAGATGGCATCGACCATTTACATATGAATGAAAAAGACAACAATGACAGACTACAAAGTCTGAAAAATAATATCTTCCCACAGAAAAGGAATGTCGTGACAATTTTCTCATTAATCTCAAATTAAGGAAAACTATTATAACTGATTAGCTATGGGAGTCAGGAAATTGTGAATAATATTTGCATCATATCACTTTAGCTATGGGATTGCACTTTGTGAAGAATAAATACCAATTCTGCCAAGAAATTACTTATATTGAAAATAAAAACGGATGTTCATACTTTGCACATGGGTATGCTATTTAACAAAAAATTGAAATGAGAACTCACTAAATACAACTTGAATTAATACGTTTGGAAATAATTTGTAATACATCCCCCTGTGCAACATCTGAGAAGCCAGGGTGCTAGCATTAAAGTTCACAAAGATTTCATTATCTTTTCTCCACTTTATAGGAAAACAATTCTAGGGGGATCAGAGGGCTAATTCAGGCTTGGAAAAGAGGACCTGACAACTTGAGGAATAAGAGACAGGGCCATGAAAGATATCATACTACCTTTCTATCCATACATATCTCAGTAGGAATTATTTGAGAGCAATGAATAAAAACTGGCAGATCTCTTCACACAAGGACACCACCTATTCTTATTACCTGCTCTGAAGTGGAGCTCGGTTAGTTCACCAGCAAACGCATATCAAGATTAGAACCTCATGGCTCCATCCAATACAGGTGGTATAATTTTTCATCAGGTTACTTGCAACATTGGTTTAAAGTAAAATAACGAATTTTACATAAGAAAGTGTTAAGATTACGTGATAGGTGCAGAACTAGACCATTCAGCCCATCAATTCTACAGCGCCATGGCTGATCTATCTCTTCGCCCACACCCAATTCTCCTGCCTTCTCCCCATAACCTCTGACACCTGTACTAATCAAGAATGTATCTATCTCTACCTTAAATATATCCACTAACAGCCTCCACAGCCTTCTCTGGCAAAGAATTCCACAGATTCACTGCCCTCTGCCAAAATAAATTCCTCCTCATCTCCTTCCTAAAGGAACATCCTTTAATTCTGAGGCTATGACCTCTGGTCCTAGACTCTCCCACTAGTGGAAACATCCTCTCCACATCCACTCTATCCAAGCCTTTCACTATTCTGTACGTTTCAATGAGGCTCTCCCTCAACGAGTACAGCCCAGTGCCGTCAAACGCTCATCATATGTTAACCTACTCATACAGGCCCTTCGGCCCCATCTACACTAGTCCCACCTGCCTGCACTTGGCCCATATTGCTCTAAACTTACTCTAACCATGTACCTGTCCAATGTTTGTTTTTAACATTATGATAGTACCTGCCTCAACTACCTCCTCTGGTAGCTCACTCTATTTTCCCTTTGTGTAAAAAGAGTATCCCCTCAGGTTCCTATTAAACCTGTCCCCCCACCCTCCCTTAACTTAAACCTATGTCCCGTGATTCTTGATTCCCCCACTCTGGGTAAGAAACACTTGTGCGTTTATCCTATCTATTCTTCTCCTAATCTTATACATCTCTATATGATTACCACTTATCCTTCCGCACTCCAAGGAATAGAGTTCTAGCCTGCTCAGTCTCTCCCTATAGCTCAGGGCCTAGAGTCCTGTCAACATCCTCGTAAATCTTCCCTGCACCCTCTCCAGCTTAACAGTGTCTTTCCTATAACTGGGTGACTAAAACTGAACAAAATGTGGCCTCACTAATGCCTTGTACAACTGTAATAACACCTCCCGACTTCAGTACTCAATACTTTGACAAATGACGTTTAATGTGCTGAAAGCCTTCGTGACCACTTTATCTACATGTGATGCCACTTTCATGGAACTATGTATAAACACTCCTAGATCCCTCTGTTCTTCAACATTCCCCGGAGCCCTGCCATTCACTGTGTAGGTCTTGCCCTGGTTTGACTTCCCAAAATGCAACACCTCACATTCTCTGTATTAAACTCCATCTAACATTTCTCAGTCCAACCAATCAAGATCCTGCTGCAATTTTTGACAAGCATCCTCACTATCTACAATACCAACCACTTTAGTGTCACCTGCAAATTTACTAATCATACCTTGTATGTTCTCATTGATATAGATGACAAACAGCAATGGGCCCAGCACCGAACCCTGAGGCACACCACTAGTCACAGGCCTCCAGTCCGAAAAAAAGAACCTTCCACCATCAACCTCTGCTTCCTTCCATGAAGCCAAATTGATTTCTAGTAGGCTAACTCCCCATGGATACCATGTGATCTAACCTTCTGCAGCAGCCTACAATGCTGAAACCTGTTAAAGTTCTCTCTTCCAGCAGCAACACATGCTGGCAGAACTGAACTACCATATATTTCCAACCTAACTATTCATTCATCAAGTCATCCTATTGTTTTATATTCATATCAACATACAAGAGTCAGAATTTGCCCAAAGTTACATTGCACTTTAGGCAAAATGGACATCAATCATAAAAGCAGCACCACATGGCAATGTATCAATTTTCATGCCAGAAAGCAGTTGCAGTATCATCCAGGTTATAAGGGCAAATTTGGGAGAGAGGAGTGGATGTTAAGGATGCAAGAGAAAGGTGCGATGAAGAATTAGACAACTGGTACAGCTCTGAAACACAATCAACAAATAAGTTACTCCGGTGCTCTTCAGGTGCAACTCTGGGTCTAAGAGATAAAGGGACCATATTGCCCATCAGTCTTGTCTGATAGCTTTGAGATTCCACCATGTTACAATAGCTCTGTATTACACAATAACAACTTCTTGGGACTGTCAGCCGAGTAGCATTATGAAATTGTACAATTTTAATGGTGTCCAAGATTTGTCCCATATACCATTAAGTCTGAGTAGAGAAAATGTCTAAAAATGCACAGAGGATCCTTGGGTTTGCTAATAGACCCAGGTAAAAGAACCAGCTATATAAAATCTTTACAAAATGCTTGCAGGGCATTAAATAAAATAATGTGGCTACTTCCAGCATCACTCTTTATTAATGTTGACAACCCCTTAAAATAGGAGAGGATGTACAATGATATTAACGATAAAGCAATTGTACATGGAGTGATTAGGGAAAACAAAGGCCTTTTCTTTGTGAGAGTATCGATAATATTTAAAATATTTTGATGGTTTAAAACAATTCCACAGCCAGAGAGATAAGTAAATAGATTTAGAGCAACTGGGCAATGGAATAAATATAACTTAATTTGTAAGAACGAGCTGTGATGCAAGGGCTGCAAATTATTATTATTTAATTAACAACATACATTTTTGAATGAAACCATTCAGTCAAGTGGCTGCACAATACTGAACTGTTGAAGATTAGATACACTGTGGAAGCAAATTTGATGAATAAGGAATTACTGCAAGCAGCAAGCACTTTTATCTTTCAATGCACAGATTGAACCTGCTACGATTAAAAAGTATTTCTCAACCCTTAGTTACCTTGACAGTAATTTGTTTGTAACTCCCAGCCTTGAATGATGCAACAAGGCCCTTGAAGCTTTCAACAGCCACTGGGATTTCACCAGGAGTTGGAGGAGACAGCTCTACTCGAGCATATTTCCAAAAGGTCGCTAGACGAGGCCTTGCGTATTGCACGGTAGCTGCAAAGCAAACATGCAACCAGGTTGGTAAGAATATAATGACACCACCAGTGAAACATAGTAACAAATAGATACGCTCAAACAGGGAAAAATACAGCACAACAATTATCTAAGAGGAAAAGGTTAAGGATAACCAAAATAAAACATTAAGTAGAATTTTCCATGAAAAACTACAAACCAACCAAAGTGGGGAATTCAATCATTCCTCTTTTAGACATTTCCCAAGGATCCTAATGGCAGACCAGATGGACCAGTGCACAAAAAAGACGCAAAATGCTGGAGTATCTCAGCAGGACGGGCAGCATCTCTGGAGAGAAGTCGTTTTGGGTAGAGACCCTTCTTCACACCCATTCCTTCTCTCCAGAGATGCTGCTTGTCCCGCTGAATTACTCCAGCATTTTGTGTCTACTTTGGCACAAAAAAGGTCAATCCTTCACTTCAACCCGTGATTCTTCTCTTTACACAAGTTCACAAATCAAAGAACATATGCAGCATGCTTATGATTCAATAATCTATGGTGCTTTTCTCAACAAATCGCCACTTTTTGGTCATAAATGCATTTCTTTTGCACTCTGAACCTGAAACGTTGCTATCCATGTTCTCCAGAGATGCTGCCTGTCCCGCTGAGTTACTGTAATACTTTTAAATCTTAGCGACAAAGTCATAGAGCGTGGAATCAGGCCCTTTGGCACAACTTGCCTACTCCGACCAATGTGTCTCATCTAAGCTAGTCCCATCTGCCTGCATTTAGCTCATATCCTTTAAACATATCCTGTTATATCATATTCTAAACATGTACCCGCCTAAACGTTTCTTAAACATTGCAATAGTATCTGCCTTAACTACCTCCTCTGACAGCTTGTTCCATACACCCACCACCCTTTGTGTGAAAAGATTGCCCCTCAGATTCCTATTAAATGTTTCCCCCTTCACCTTAGACCTATGTCCTCTGGTTCTTGATTCCCCCACTCTGGGCAAGAGACTCTGTGCATCTACCCAATCTATTCCTCTCATATAAAATATGATTTTATACACCTCTAAGATCACCCCTCATGTTGCTGCCTTCCAAGTAATAGAGTCCAAGCCTGCTCAACGCCTCCCTTCAGCTCAGACCCTCGAGTCCTGGCAACATCCTCAAATCTTCTCTGTACCCTTTCCAACTTGATGACTTTGTTCCTACAACATGGTGCCCAGAACTGAACACAATACTCTAAATGCAACCTCACCAACGTCTTATATAACTGCAACATGACTTGCCAGCTTCTACACTCATGGTTTAAAAAAAATACATGAACAGCCAAAGATGAACACTTACTGCTGCTATTAACTTCCCTCTGGTCAAGACATAATCAAACAATTACATGATATAGCATGTTTATGTCGCTGCTTGTCTAAGTTGATCATAACATCCTTCTTCGAATCCACCCAATTTTGCTCTATTTTTCAATAAAATTATGGCCAATTTAATCTTTACTCTCAACTCCATTTTGCTGCCAGATTCTGATAACCCACGAAATCCAAAGTCGATGTAGAAATCAAATAAATATTCAATAAGCAAGGAAACATAAAATCCAAATAATTCACAACCTTGAAAAGATATTCCAGTCACACTGCAGTCTTGTGGCCAACTCCTCGTAGTGAAACCTTTCATTCCAAATCTGGATTCCTATACTTGGTAAACATTCTCGCAGCAAGATATTCTATCAATCCCCCTCCTCCATAGAAACCTGTACATTTCAATGAGAACGCCACTTGATTTTCTGAAGACCAAAGGATACAAGGTCATTCTGCCCAATGTGGGATGATTCGAGTACCTAAACTTAGAGAATTTAATGTTCATACCATTGGTATGTAAACTACCCAAGTGGAATACAAAGCGATGTTCCTCTAGTTTGCATGTGGCCTCACGCTGGCAATGGAAGTGGCCCAGGACAGAAAGAGCAGTATGGGAACAGGGAATTAAAATGGTTATTGACATAGAGATCCAGTAGGCCTTGGCAGACAGACTGACCACAAGTGTTCAGCAAAACGGTCAGTGAGTCCACATAGATTATAAGGAGCCAACACCTCAGCAACAATCCCACAGCTATCTTGCAAGGTGTAGTTTATCCCCATCCCCATTCATTCCTACGGAGTAGCAAACTTTTCTCTTAATCATGGCTTTCAAGGGCATAGAAACATAGAAAATAGGTGGAGCCAGCGCTGTCATTCAATATGTTATTGGCTGATCCTCCAAAATCCGGCTTTTTCCTCCATATCCCTTGATTCCCTTAGCCACAAGTACTAAATCTAACTCTCTCCCTCGCATACCCCTGGCTAGAAGTTAGAGGTCTAATTTTACAACCCTCTCAACATGCAGTATGTTCAAACCCCACAGATAATAAAGACTTTACTCTAGCAGCTGCACTGTAACGCAAAACATAGACCCTTGTTCTATTTCAACTAACGAACTTCAACATTCAGATTACTATCTTGCCAGCATGCTAATTTCTCATACTATTAAAAAGGCTCAATTACTCTGATCCATTTTTCAGGCTAGTCTTTGGGAACATAAATTCTGACATCACTTGAAAATCTAAGTCCCGGAAATCAGCAAGGAGCCACGCCAATCGTTATTTGGACAATGGAAAGGAAAGGTTCAGAGGGACTGGCGGAACGAGGGCAAATCCAACGAGCTTAGATGGGGCACCTTGGTCGGCATGGACAGGGTGGCTGAACGGTGTGTTTCGGTGCTGCGTGACAATGACAAACAAGGGCCAAAGTGACAGAGATAATCGAAGTCAGCCACGTTTACTCTGTCACGAAGAGGTGGCAGAGGCCGGGCTCTGACACACGGGGGCCGGGTGTGGTGTGGGGAGGGAGCACCGAGGCCCGGGGCAGCGTGAGGGAAGCGCGCTCCCGGGGAGAGGGTAACCCCCCCCCCCCCCCGCCCGTGCGCGCTCCCGGGGAGAGGGTAACCCCCCCCCCCCCCCCCCCCGCCCCCGTGCGCGCTCCCGGCCTGCTTGCCATGGGCTCCGGCCTAGGGCTGTCGAGGGCCCGCTGAGCCGCGGCGTTTCCTGCCCTGTCCCCGCTCCCGGAGCCGGGCCGGGCCGGGGCTGCAACCCCCCGCCCCACACATTACCGGCGCCCAGGGCCGGCGCCCCCGCATTACCGGCGCCCAGGGCCGGCGCCCCCGCCACCACGCCCCGCACCCCACACATTACCGGCGCCCAGGGCCGGCGCCCCCGCCACCACGCCCCGCACCCCACACATTACCGGCGCCCAGGGCCGGCGCCCCCGCCACCACGCCCCGCACCAGCCGCCTCGCCGCCTCCGCCATCTCCACAAGGTCACCCCGCCCCGCCGGCCGGCCCCAGGACCCCGCAGCCGCCCGCCGCCCTGCCTGCGCGCTCCTCTCCGGCACGCGGGGTCCTGCAGGCGCGGCGCGGGACGGGAGCGCCTCTGTCAGTCACAGCAGCTGGGCCGGGCCGGGCCATTCAATCGCCGCTTCCTGCCTTCTCCCCTTAACACCCTAACACAGATCTCTGCCTTAAAAATACCCCCTGTCTCGGCCTCCACAGCCCTCTGTAGCAATGAATTCCACAGATTAATTTTTTTAAAGAAGGAACTGCAGATGCTGGAGAATCGAGGGTACACAAAAGGCTGGAGAAACTCAGCGGGTGCAGCAGCATCTAAGGAGCGAAGGAGATAGGCGACGTTTCGGGTCGAGACCCTTCTTCAGACTGGTCAGGGATCTGGGAAACGAGAGATATAGACGGTGATGTGGAGAGATAAGGAACAATGAGTGAAAGATATGCAAAAAAGTATCGGTGATAAAGGGAACAAGCCATTGTAAGCTGTTTGTGGTGTGAAAATGAGAAGCTGGTGCGACTAGGGTGGGGGAGAGAGATAGAGAGAGAGGGAATGCCAGGGCCCGAGGGCTGAGGGAGAGGTGGGAGGGGGAGGAGACAGCAAGGGTTAACAGAATTGAGAAAATTCAATATTCAAGCCCAAAGGATGCAGACTCCCCAAGCGGAATATGAGGTGCTGAATTCCACAGATTAACTACCCTCTGACTAAAGGTAATGGTTAGAGATGCAACCACAGGAGCTGGTTTATAGCAAAGTTGCCCTAATTGCTCCCAGGTAATGGTTATAACATTAACTGTTGATGATTGTATCCAGGAATTGTTCCTGGAAGGTAGACACAAGTGCTGGAGAAACTCAGCGGGTGAGGCAGCATCTATGGAGCGAAGGAAACGTTTCAGGTCGAGACCCTTCTTCAGACTGGACACTGTTCCTGGGCACAACCTCTCTGTCTGACTGTACCTCATTCCAGGTAATGGTTATAATATTAACTACATGAGCTGCTTTATAGCAAAGATGCCCTAATTGTATGCCCTCAGTCTGAAGAAGGGTCTCGACCCGAAACGTCGCCTATTCCTTCGCTCCATGGATGCTGCCTCACCCGCTGAGATTCTCCAGCATTTTTGTCTACCTTCTAATTGTATGCAAGTAATTGTTCCTAGACACAACTTTCACACAGTATTAAATCATTGCACACTAGGAGCAAGTAAATGGTAACTAAACCATGTAGCAATAACCAATTGTAATTATATTAATTACATTTTAAACGGCACATCAAAGTAGAAGCAGTTTAACACTTATTTCAAAAGTAAAAATGAATTATTCCTGTTACCAGAGCCGCCTCGCACGGGGTAGGGAAAGCTTCCACCCATTTGAAGAAGGTGCCCACGTTCACTAAATTCCACTTAAATCCCCAACACTGCTATTTTTGTACAGGATGACAACGCTCAATATAAAGTGTAAATGAGGGGGCTTTCAATTGGGTCTCGTGCGCGGCTATTCCGACTTCTGATTATATTTGTGCAGCCGATTTTTTAAATAAATATGCTTAAAGTCCTTACCAAATTCAGTTCAACAAAACCTTTTTCAGACACGCTATGGCGCTCTCCACCCCTGGGTGTCCCTGCATCTCAGTAAACACTCGCCATCCTCCAGCGCCACTCCGCCCTCTCCCGCTGCTCACTGCCACACATCCCGGTGCCCAATGTGCCCAATGTGCCCGTAAGCAAAGATCATAGAGCTCCGCTCTAGTATCTTTGCCCGTAAGAGCTTGGCTCATTGTTTACCCCCCCCCCCCCCCCGCTTCCGATTCACTTCTCAGCGAGTGGTGGGAGAGTTGGTGGGTCAATGGCGCGGGGGGGGGGGGGGGGGGGGGGATGAGCCAAATGTACGATCGCTGTAGATGGGCGCTTGGTGGTCAGCGTGGACTCGCTGAGCCTGGTTCTAAACCTCAATGATCCCACGACCCCGATTCCGGGAAGATTTTGCTTTGGGGACACGAGCCTGAAGATACAGGCATCTGGAGCAAAATAAAACATTGCTGGTGGCAGCAAGTGTGGGGGCAAGGCGTGTGGCTGACATCTCCGTCCTTAAATGTCCATCCACCAATAACCATGTGGAGTATGTTGACGACCAGGGATCTACAATGCACAGTACCGCCTGAAATACTCCTTGCAAGGAACTGCAGATGCTGGTTTACCAAGGAAAGACACAAAGTGCTGGAGTAACAGTATCTCTGGAACATGGTTAGGTGACGATATACAAAGGGTCTCGACCCGAAACGTCACCTATTGCTTTTCTCCAGAGATGTTGCCTGACCCGCGGAGTTAAGTGCCTGTCCCACTTGGGCCGTCATTTCCGCGACAGGCCGCACGATTACGTCATCATGCGTCCGCCCAGCCGTCCGGAGCGCGTGACGTCATTTGAAGATAGACGCAACATGCCGGAGCAACTCAGTAACTGCAGTGTGAAGCAGGGGCTCCAGAGACGCTGCCTGTCCCGCTGAGCTCCAAGCGCCGCGGTCTTGGGCCTGTCCCACTTTGGCCGTCAGTTACGCGACAGGCCGGTGGCGCGCGTAGATTTCGTGCAGGGCGAAGTCCACACGCTGGCAGGTCGCGTAAATGACGGCCAAGTGGGACAGGCCCTTTACTCCAGCACTCTGTATCTGTGGCCCCACGCGGGCGGCGAAGCTGTGGCGCGGTCCCTGTGGTTGACGGAGATTCAACCAAACGCCTCATCTACCTGACAGGGTGCGCAGGGCGATGCACCAACTAACAAACAGGCTGCCAGGAGTTGAGAAAAATCACCGAAGAAATGTCCTTTCATCGCAAGAGGACGTGCAAGAGAGCATCTATCTGTGGATGCAATGGGAGTGTTGTCTCCACAAACAACAATGAACATTTTAGACAGCGAGTTGTCCCGAACAGCGGGCAGAATTAGTTCATATAAGGCCCATGGATTATTTCCATCCGCCGAGAGAGTTGTGAATCTGTAGCATTCTCTGCCACAGAAGGCAGTGGATGTTTTCAAGAGTTAGATCTTTTTTTCTCAGTGCCCGAACGGAATCAAGGGATTATGGGGAAAAAGCAGGTACTGATTTTAGATGATCAGCCATAATCATATTGAATGGCGGTGCTGGCTCAAAGGGCCGAATAGCCTACTCCTGCATCTATTTTCTATGTTTCTATGAGATTAATCCCAGCGGGAAGAGCCCGAATAGCAGGGCGTTTCTTCAGCGTGGACAGTTCTGGTTCTGAATTGTTGTTTGATTCCACAACTAAAACAAGATGCTACATTTAAGCTAATACTGTGGCGAATTTCCACTCTTGTTCAGTGATACATGTACTGAACTGTATACAAAAATGAATCCACTGTACTTTGGTACGTGACAAATAAAGTGATATTCATAAATTCTAGGAGCAGAATTAGGCCTTTCGGCCCATCAAGTCTACTCCGCCATTCAATCATGACCGATCCATCTTTCCCTCACAACCTCATTCATCTGCCTTCTCCCCATAACACCCTGTACTAATCAAGAATCTATCATTCTCTGCCTTAAAAATATCGATTGACTTGGCCACCATAGCCATCTGCAATGAATTCCAGATTCACCACCCTCTGACTAAAGTACCTATTGGATATTGAACATCAAGTCAAAGAGAACCACCCATCTTCCAGGGAGAAAAAAACTACAGCGAATGTTGCTTTTGGTCATCCTTACCACACTTGCCTTCGCTGTGAGTATATGCAAGAGACTGGCATGATAAATGTGCCGTGTGCTGGGTTCCATCACTAGAGGTAAAGCAGGATTTTTTTAAATGTCCCTGAATGTTGCAAGTGAGCTTTACTTGGCTTGTTCATGGCATTTAGGACAATAGATGCTTGGATTTGACAAAAAAAAACCTATTTATAATTGTGCACTTTTCCCATTCCTTCATATACACAATTACTGAAAGATGGCACTAACTGCAGCCCCCTATGCAGTGGGCCTGCCCAGGCCTGCCTTTTTGATGTTGGGACATGAGCAGCTCAACTTGCAGTCGGTTCACTCTCCTACCTGGTACATTTGAAATGGAACATTCTTTCTTTGCTCATCTAATGGTCAGGTGCAGGCACTGTAGGGTGCAGCACCTCTGCAGCAAGCACAGTGCTGCTCCACACTTGCTCTTGTTGGGGAACCATTCCTTCCTCCCAGAGCATCCAGCAGTGAAGCAGATCTCTTATTCATAGCTGCAATGCCAGCAGAGACAAGAACACAACACCAACCATACTGTCCTTCCACAAGATGAGTCATGCTTGAGTAGGTAGTGATGGGAAGCATAAATAATGCACAAAGAAGTTTGAAAACAATATTGATCTACTTTGGCATTCTGATATTGAATCAAGTTTTTTAATGTACAATGGCTTCAATTTATGAATTCTTTCATGGCTTACATGTAAATTTAAAGCATTTCTGTGCATATGCCCTAATTTTTCAAAGGAAATGGTGGGCTTTACTGAAATGACCAACATAACCTCTTTCTCTTATGAATAATTAATATAATGGTCTTCACTCAGCGTGAAGATGATTAACAATGATGATTCTTCAGCCCACAGTCCGCCTGTATCCCAATCTCGGTATCTGCTGTTTACAAGAAATTAGGGTATCAAAATTGCAAAACATAGCAAGCAACTACATCTCTAAACTAATGCAGTCACACCGAGAGTCTTAAACCCAGTCTTTCATTCAGCATCCTGTCAACTGCAGAACAGTGAATGAGCCATAGATACCAAGGATGCAGATGTGAAAAAACTGTTGAAAATTAGCTCATCCATGCACAATTCACATCTTAGAGGAAAGGAAATTGTATACTATGAATAAACTTCCTGTGAAAACATTTCTATGATTGTTTAAATCTTGCAAATTCAAATGAACAGATGTCACACTCTTCTCTATTCAAACAATGTTCACAAGAAATTAGAAATATCCCAAAAGCAAAATACTGCAGACACTGGAAACCAGGAACAAAATGGGAAATGCTGAAAGAACTCAGCAGGTCAGAAAGTACCTGTGGAGAGAGAGAGACAAAGTTAACATTTCAGGTCAACGATCTTTTATCAGACACCATGGACCCAGCAGGATGCCTCCAGTTGTGTACAGCAGAAAGTCAGACATAACGGAAGCAAAGGAGATTTATGCTCAGTTAACTGAAGTACTGCAAATTTATAGCATTCGTTTTTAACCAAATGAGGGTAAAATAAGATCAACTTCTCTTTGACAATAAAGGCTACTTTAATCTTGCAGCAATCAGGAATTCCTCTACAGATGAAAATAATGAATCAAGTATTTGCATTTTGTGGTTTTGCCAATCCCCATCTCCACAAATCGTCATAGAAAAATGGAAAACAGTCAAACAATATCAGACAAAGAGAAAGGATAAAAAGCCCAATGGAAAATCTTCTCGAATTTTCCTTCAAAGACCTCCCAAAAAATAGGGAGGTCAGTGTGCCCTACCTTATCAGAACATGTGGACTGTGGCAGCCTGTAAGTGGCGTTTTAAGGCAATAATTGGGGCAGTGGGTTTAAAATATGTGTGCATAAATTTAAAAAAATCAAGTAATCAAGGTAAGGCCAGAGTGTTTTGCAGCCTGTAGAATCAACATTCCTCAGCTCTGGCTCATAAATGCACACCAGCACCCAAGTACCACTAAATACACAAAAACATTTGAAAAAAAAAAAACATTTTGTGTTACTCTCATGACGAATCTACAGCACTTTACAATATAAAGAACACTAAATACATTAAATAACCTTAGCCATTCCGTTAGATCCACTGCTCAAGATTTAGAATCATGTTGCTGTTTATTTGGGGGAAAAAATGTCAACAACCAATAAACCTGACATTGACCGGTAACGTTTCCATAAAGTTGGGCATCCATACCTCTGATGGCATTCTTTGCATTAACCCAGTATAATCTAGGTGATGTTCACTTATTGCAGTATAAACTTACAGAACTAACTCCCTTCCTCATTGATGAAATGGGGCAGAGTCAACTGACGATTTGGAAATAAGCAGTCAATGATAGCACAATCTTTCAGTACAATGAGCAGGAAGAGCAAAGAGATAACACAGAAATCTGCAAAGAAAAAAATCATCTTGCACATGAACTGTATTTTTGGTTAGAAAACTGTTGAAATTCACTAATAAGCACAACAAGCCTTGGGCCTTTATGTCTTGGGGTGAGAAAGCATCACAGAATGGAAACAGCGTTATTAAGCGCCCAAACCAATTCAGGAGCTGGAGGCTTTTGTACCATACCTCACTTTCCAACAGGAAATCCAATGGGAAGGGACAGGCTGAATTCCAGAAATTCAGTTTTCATTGGGCTCATGTGTCTGGGAGCAGAGTTAGTTTAAACAAAATTATTGAGCCTCTGCCAATTATACTAAGTATCTGTTGACTTGCAATTATAATTGATTTGTTTCTGTACAATAAACACATTGTTTTACAGGCGTTATGGGGTTGGGTTCCAGCGTGCAGTACTAACAGCTGCATTGGAACACGCCAACGTTTAGAAGGATTCAACCACACTTTCATATAACAACCAATCATAAAAAGGATTTTTAAATGTTCCTTAATGGAAATCCTGGCATGCAAGATGCAGTACCAGTCGAGTTTTTTCAAACAACTTAAGCGTCATGTCGGAACTTATCCACTTTCAACTGTAGATTAATTTTACAGAAAATGTACAATGGTATTAGTCTTGAGGCATGCATATTATAAAGACCAAGTTCACCAATGCTGGTGCAAAATATTAGTTGCTTCCCACTGTACACCCCTATAAAGCTTTTCTAGCTGGATAAGTAAGCATCCAGTCAATGTCTTAAAATATGCAATTCTGATAAATTAAGAGAAATAAAAACACAGGCCTGGAATGATGTTATGCTGCAGTAACCATCAAACTCCTTTTTCTGCTATTTCAGTGGACTCTCCAACCCATAGAATAAGTCAACAGGCCCATTGAAACAGCTGGAAAAAGAATTTCATAGAAGCATAATTAATGCTTAAAATTAAATACTGCACAGCATAATTTCAAGGTCACCAAATCAAACAGCCATTTTGTTAGCCATGAACTCCTCACTCATTTGACTTATGTTTCAGACCTGCTCCAAGTACTGATTTCCAGTCAGCCAACTCAACAGGAAAACATCGAACACTACTTGCTAATGCTGGCAGTCAGTTGCTTAAGAGCAAAAGTGAAACTGTGCTGGGCCAAACTCTTGCACAGCTACAACATTCCGTTAAATTGATTCGTACTGAACAAGAGTTGTGAAGATGGATTAAGATATGCCATTAAGTCCCTGGATAGTCCTTGTACACAGGCAGTCATAGACAGCAGTAAATGTCCCACAACTGCACACTTCATTTGTTTTTTTTTGCTTTATCATTCTATGTCTGCCCATCTTGATCCTTCTGTCGTTTTCTTTCCGCCAGCCATTGTTGAATTTTCTCTCTTATTTCCAAGTTTGCTTTGATCTGATCCATCGTGAGCGGGCTACGGTTGAAAGGGTCAGTTTGGTCACTAAAGCAAAAAATAAAAAATGGAATATCATCAGTTATTGGAAATCAAATCCATTCTTTAAAATTCAGTCATCAACTGTGGGCCGTGCAGATGAAAATGCCTTACCTGAGGAGGTGCCTGGCTATGGTTGACCTGTCCACTGTGACCCGGGAGGAGGGCAGTATAACTGGATCTATCATCAGCGTGCTCATTATAGGGTCGAGGAATTCATCTGGTGCATCGACAAATGTCTCCTCTTCTTGTTGCTGCAGGTCTGCAAGAGACTGATGGGCAGAACAAATGTCATTGCTGGTCAAGTTAGTACCACAGCAAACAACCCTCCATTTCTTTTTCAATATTGGAGCGGCTGATTGAAGACAATGGAGCCAAGAGTGAAATAACAGAAAATGCTGTAAACACTTAGCAAGTCAGGCAGCATCTGTGGAAAGTTTTAGTTTAGTTTAGAATTACAGCATGGAAATAGAGCTGAGTCCGCGCCGACCAGCGATCCCCACACATCAACGCATCCATTAATGAGTACAATGAAACCATGTAGAATATCGTGTTACTTGGAGCTATCCTACTGAATACCATGTTCTGTTTCCTGTATCAGTAGTTAACTACGAATGCATGAGAGCCAATATCTAAGACCTGACGTTATTGCAGCATGGCATGTTCTATTGCTATTATAATGTTATTCAAATGACAACGAGGATCCCCAAGGCTCTGCATGAACTCGACATATTATTGCCTTCAAGATTTGTTTTAAATCTTTATGATGATTATCACTGTTAATGAAGCTATGTAAATACATGCCAAGTTGATAACACAGTATACCTACCTTTATTTTGTCAGCCAGTTCACTGAATGCAATGATCATGTTGCCAGGCTTATTGATCTTTTTCAATACCCTCACAGTCTGTGCCAATAACATAGGAGAATAGGAACGCCCATCCTTTGGCACGGTGGCACAGAAAACCTCTTTCACTCTGGAGGAAGAGAAGTGGAGAGCCACCAATTAAACATTAAGGCAACCAAATACATTTACACCTCAAATATCAAGGGAAAGTTAAAAACATGTTGTAACTGCATGCTTGAGAAATAATGTTAACTAAATTCAGACATGGATTAAGAAATGCAAACTAATGAATTTAAAAGCAGGACACCCCATCATATCCAAAATAAATGTGGTAATCAAAAATCCCACCAATGATGCCTTGCATACCAGCTGTTGTTGACGATTCTAATGAAGATCATTTGTTTAAATACAGTCATTCTGCTTTGCTTCTACCCATACCACCCACTGGCTAGTTACAAACCACTCTTTACAGATCACACACCTGCACAGTTGCAGGTGTTTTTAGTGCGCTTTATAACACAGGAATCTCTACACAACCTGAAATCCCTGCCCGTCTAATCTAAAATGACTGGAGTAAAGATTGTGTTAAAATTATGCACAGATCCATTAAAATAGTGCACAGAAAATCAAAACCAGCAATTGTCAAATAGACAATATCGGCAGGAGTAGGCCATTCAGCCCTTCTAGCCAGCACTGCCATTCACTGTGATCATGGCTGATCATCCACAATCAGTACCCCGTTACTGCCTTCTCCCCATATCCCCTGACTCCGCAATCTTTAAGAATATAAGCAGAAATCTAAATTGGGGGGGGGGGGGTAGAAAAAGGAAAAGTAATATTATTTTCTATTTTTCTTGAACTTGATTCCTAATGATTAGAGTTCTGAGGAGACGCAAGAAGACACAGTAACAGGGTGTGCAATGTCTATTTTATGGGATTCCTTGCTATCATAAATCTGTCAGCCTGTTAGTAATCAAGCATCAAATTGGAATATATGACTCTTGGTACCAGGTTCCAGGTTTTTTCTGAGAATTATACTTAGTTAAACTGTCGCCACTTACCCCAAGTTCAAGTAGATGGTGCAAATGTCAGACACCAGTTGTTGAGGCTTAAAGTCAAATTCACTGAAATCCTTGACCTTGAGGGCACCCATTTTAGGTCCCACTAAGTGTTGAAGGAAGTAATTCAGCATCGAGATGATCCGCTCAGCAAGGATGGGATGCACACACAACTCCTTGATTTCTGCCAGAGAAAAGTACAATAGGTCACTAAACCAATTTAAATCGAAGGAAGACAGGCACAATATGTTGGAGTAACTCAGTGGGACAGGCAGCATCTCTGGAGAGAAGGAATGGGTGACGTTTTGGGTCGAAACCCTTCTTCTGATAAACTGAGACCCTTCTTCAAACAAAATTCCTTCAATTGATTGAGGTTTAAAAAAAATATAAAAAATCTTTCAATGTTTTGTCTCTTTCCACTTGTTGGGAGTGGATTTTGAGAGGCACTGGTCACCAAGCTCAGCATATTGACCAGTTTTGTCCAACTGTCACTGACTGCTTAGGAACACTTCCACAGCCAAGTTCCATTCCAATCTCATCTAACAAGTGTCCAAACAGTGGCCAGGAACAGAACCACTTGTTTTCACCCGTCTACAGCCCGAGGATACAACAGCAATTTGCAACATCCTGCTGCCTTGCCTGAATTCAGTTAATTCAATGCAGGCTGATAATCAAATTTGGGGATAATATTATTGGTAGACACAAAATGCTGGAGTATCTCAGTGGGACAGGCAGCATTTCTGGAAAGAATTAATAGGAATCAGACTTGTCCAGATTCTGGAGAAGGGTCTCGAACCGAAACGTCACCCATTCCTTCTCTCCAGAGATGCTGCCTGTCCCGTTGAGTTACTCCAGCATTTTGTGTCTACCTTTGATTTAAACCAGCATCTGCAGTTCTTTCCTACACAAAGTATTGGTAGATCTATTTATGTAGAATATGGGCATCAAATGAGTTAAAGCAGGTAAAAGGAGTTCAGATACGTATTTTCCACGATCTAATTAAAGGGCAGAATAGGCTGAATGCTTTTAAACTATTCTTATGTTCCTGCTGCAATGCTACTTCGAGGAAGACATACTGTTATGCAGTAATATAGAAATAGTACAAGAAGTGAATTAACCCCATTTGGTGTTCCCTAAAGTCAACAAGCAACAGTTTTTAAAGCTATCAGACACCAATGCTTCCTTGATTCTTCCTTTCATAGGTCCGTAAGTGATAGGAGCAGAATTAGGCCAGTCATCCCATCAATTCCACTCCGCCATGCAATCATCGCTGATCTATCTTTCCTTCTCAACCCCATTCTCCTGCCTTCTCCCCAAAAACCCTGACACCCTTTTACTGTACATGGCATTTCACTGACCTGAAGTGAGAAAGGCCAACGTTCCAATTGTTTCGTTGGACATGATGTTGTGGAAGCGTGCCAACTGCCCAAACATCTGAAGGCTGCCCTCTTTTTCCCTGCGAGTTTCGGAATCCAAATTATTCCAGTCCCCTCGGTCCTTCTCAATTTGTTGAATCTTAATCTTGCTCAAATACTATAAAATTGAATAAAATATCTCAAATTACAATTTACAGATTTGTGGCCAAACCTAGAATGTTTAATTAGATAGAAACATCATTATTCCAGGTTTATCCTATCATCTGGTAGTTTTTGCTATTGCATGCAAGTTTCTAGTGAATAGTCAATTCAAAGGAAAGGTCTGCCAGCAATGCAAATATTTATAATCACCCCACTCGACCCACTGGGTTTTAGGATAAATATACATCATGTGGTATTACAGGAGCAAAATGTACCAGGTGCAACTTTTTGCTAATGCTCCTAGTGATTTGCAACCCCCCCCCCGAAACATCAACCACTGCCCATAATGTCCCTGAGATAGGGAGAGGGGAAAATAAAAATAAAATTAGTAAGGGTTCCCTCTCCTGATCACTGTTGAGGAGATCCTGGTTTGAAACTGCTGAGTGGATGTCCTGCTGAAATAGAGTTAGTCTCAGCAGTAAGCCATTCAAACAAAGAATTGAGAGATGGACACAAAAGAGACTCAAAATGCTGGATTAACTCAATGGGTCAGGCAGCGTCACTGGAGAATATATATAGGTGACATTTCAGATTCAACCCAAAATGTCATCTCGCCATGTTCTCCAGAGATGCAGCCTGACCTGCTGAGTTACCGCAGAACTTTATCTTTGTTAGTAAACCATCTGTGGTTCCTTGTTTCTTCAGGACACCTAGCCTGGAAACATCCCAGAAGTAAACATCCCAAAGACTTAAGACTTTTGCCTTCCATCACAGTGAGGAGGTGCCTGGTGGACTCACTGTGGTGGATGTAAAAACTGTGTTGAGTGTGTGTTTTGTTATTTATTCTATGTTATGACTGCAGGCTAAACCATTTCGTTTTACTGAAAAGTGCAATGACAATAAATTGAATCAAAATCAAATCAAATCAAAAATCAGATCTTCTGGTACATGACAATGAGTCAGTATTTTCAGGGGTTGTGGGAAGACAAATATAAAACTAAATTAATTATTGTTTAACTGACTTTGTTGAAGGAGACAACAGAAGAGTATGTTTAAAAACTAAAATGAAAACAAAAATAACTCTGCCATAAGATACCTGGATAGCTTCATCCAACAAAAAGATTGCATCATTGATGAGCAGATTGAGAAATCGGAGAAAAAGTGGAGGGTTCATTGCCTCCAAGTTGTCAAATGCGTAGTCAGCTAAATTCTGTAAGCCAAGAGAAAACAGCAGATACACTTCAGTTACAAAGTACCTTACAGCGTGAAATCACAAGCTTTTGACAATTGCAAAATAATATCTCTTCCTGGTTTGCCAAATATTAAATTGTAAATTTACTTCAATACAACATTACCGTCTAAAGAATCTCTGCTTCATCTGAAGTTGCACCTTCTATATATGGATGCATTTTGGGCACATTTTAGCATTCAAAGTTGGGAACAGAATATCAGAGCTCAGCCACTCTCCAGGAACATCTTCCCTCAGTTCCAGAATATACCTAAACTGTGTCGCTGAGTTTTTAATCTCCCACACCATGCACACAGTCTTTCCCAAGGATTCCAAGCCAACAAACACAACTTTAAAGTAAAACTTGACAGCCTGCGTTTGTTACATCACTTGCATAAAATCACCAAAGTAAAACATCTTCATATATTTCCACGATTGTCCTGTAAAGTTTCCACACTCACTTCAACAGGAAGCCTCTGATCTGACATTTGCAAACAAAAGTTAGTAATGAGTCCCAATGAGTCAAAATGATCATCATCACTTTGCTCCCCCCTCCCCCCCATGATCATTACTTCACTCTCATTCAATCACCCCCTCCCATTTCTTTTAAACTTGCTGTATCCTGTGGACTATGGATCTGGTTAAGACTGGGGAACTGGCTGGCCAGCAATAACTACAAAATCATTTACTCACATGTTCGAATTATTACATTACCATCATTATATTAAAAGAAAATATTGTTGTCAAGTATAAAATATACTCTTTTAAAATACTTTCCATGGTCTGATTACAAAGAGTATATTTATGTATATAGAGTGAGGACATGCAGGAAATAATACCTTTAATATACATTATAAGACAAACCTTTATGCTTTCCCTGTAGTTTTCATACCCCCACATGTATTTTAGTATAGGATACATAGGTCGCCTGTAGTTAAATTTTTGTTCAAACTGATGTGGATCACCTGGAGACAGAAAATGTCAGCAACAGTGGTCTCAATAAAACTACGTTCATATCAAGAAATTGGTTGTTATTTAGAAATTCTATGGAATTTAGGAATTCTCTGGACCTGCTACCACGTGCAGGGACAGCCAATAGATAGAACTGTTCGGTGAGCACACATGTACTGCCCTGGTGATATAAGGTTTTGTGATTTTATCGGGTTGTCTGCAAAACAAAGCATTTTACTTTACCTCGGTACACGTGACAATAAAGTATCACTGAATCATTAAATGGCAGAGTCAGTCCAGGGCAAAAACAAATTCCATGCTCTCTGGTGAAAAACAATATATAGGGACAATATTTTTCCCCTCAAACAACTTTCTGGAAAGTAGAGAGAAATGTGATTTTCATACATCAAGATGTAAGTGAACAAATATTTAGTAGCCAATGAAGTACTTTAAAGTATGTGGTCACTATAGTTGTATAGGACTATCACAATAGTTATATACTAGTCCTTCAGCATTTATCTGTTACAACATTTCACACATACCTGTGAATTCAATGTCCACAAACACTTTGATAAGTGCTTCTGCGAGATAGTATGCCTGTCGGAATGAGGCGAAGACCCGCTCTCGGTGGAACATGTTGCTCATCATTGGATTCTGCACCTGCTCCATATGAGGCATCACAGCCTCAAGCACCTCAGCCAGCTTTGCTCGTAAGTGAGGGTTCTTCATCCTGAGGTATTGAAGGGAGCAGAGGAAAGAAGCTAGCCAGTCAGTCAGCACAAATCCCTCAACACGATTCAATGTTACAATTTTGTAAATAAAAATAATGTAAATGAGATGCGGGGAAGAAATTGGGCAAAATATGCCAGTCATCAATAGGTTTAAAGTATGGTGCTTTCAACTGCAATACTTTTTTAATGATACTTTTTCAACACTTAAAGCTGCTGTTATAATGTTCTGCTTCAAAAAACTGTATAACCCTGATAAGCATTGATGGTTTGTTTTCCTAGTGCAAGTAGACAAAAAGATTTCAAATGCTTAAAATAATATTTTATTGAATTCTTATAATGAAAATGACCAATGCTCCAGATGAAAGAATCGTTGTGAAACTGCTCCAATCTTCGCTGCAGAAAATAATTTTTGCTTGCATGCTATTTTATCCAAATGCTCCTGGGATACAAATCTATATTAACTCAATAGTGGAATTTGTGGAATTCTTTGCCACAGAAGGTTGTGGAGGCCAAGTTAGTGGATATATATTTAAGGCAGAGATAGATAGATTCTTGATTCGTACAGGTGTCAGAGGTTATGGGGAGAAGGCAGGAGAATGGGGTTAGGAGGGATAGATAGATCAGCCATGATGCGGAGTAGACTTGATGGGCCTAATTCTGCTCCTTTCACTCATGAATAGTGTCACAATCTACGTCTATCTAAGACCTGTACATTGCTGAATATATTCAAGAAGTTCCCAGCGTTTACCTCTCTACGTTACCCATGAATACACTGACGAAGTTTAGAGCTTGTTCCAGGGAATCGCCTGCAGTTTCCAGAATGTCATCTGCAAATCTTCGTAAGAAGATGAAAAAATCTCCCAGATTTTCAGCAAAGAATTCTGTGACAAAGAAATGGAAACAGAATAGTGACTATCAAAAAGAATCAGTGCACATTATTAACTAGAAAGTATTTTACACTCTAGCTTATCAAATTAGGTTGAAATGGAAAAAGGTTTGCAGGCCTTTAGAACATTCCAAAATACTACACAATCATTTCATAGACACTTTGAATACCGTTACCCAGAGGATATGACAGGCCTGCTAATTGCAAGGAAAATAAATTTTGCTCACAGTCAAAAGTATAGTCTCGGACCACTGCAACCTACTAAGAAATATACCGTCCATTTCCACCCACAAAGCTCCACTATTTTGTGAAGTGGCCTTGGTTATGGTTTGGAAAGGCCTTTTGTGTTTTGGTGCCCATTCACTTTACTTTCTCTTAGGAAAGAGTGTGAGATGTTAAGTAAGTCAATATTGAGGCTGACTGCATAATTAGGAATAGGAATACTTTATTGTCACATGTGACTAGGCACAGTGAGATTCTTTGCTTGCATACACAATGTATACAAATAGCAGCCACCTACGACACTGACAAAGTTACAAAGCACACCCGCTCCCCCTTTTGTCCGTTCCCTCCCCCCCACCAACAATCCCCATTGTCCATAGAATGTAGAAACAAGGAACCGCATCTGCAGGTTAATATACAAAAGGACACAGTGCTGGAGAAACTCAGCACGCCAGGCAGCATCTCAGGAGATCATGGACAGGTGAGGTTTCATCGAGCACATTCTTCAAACTGATGGCTGCTGCTTCGGTTGATAAGTAAATAGTTATTAATCTGAAGTAGGTCTCAACGTGAAAAGTCACCTGTCCATGTTCTCCAGAGATGCTGCCTGACCTGCTGAGTTACTCCAGCACTCTGTGTCCTTTTTAATCCTGGACATAGAAAGGAGCAAGGAATTGGACATGGTTGGCAGGTCTGTAAACATTGATTTTACTCTCTATAAGTGAGCTCAGGTTATTAACTCATCGCAAAGAAACAAGACAATGGGAACAAGAGCTACCTATAATCCCGTTGAACAATGTAACTTACATTCAAAGCTAGACCAGCGTTTCACTATAAATAAAAATTAGTTAACCCTTAGCCATGCTCACAGGAATTTGCAGTTAGAAGCAGAAGAGACAGGATGAACACTAATTTTGAGAGGTAAAAAAAGAAAACAGAACAAAATGTCAAAAGGTGGTGATCAAAGGATATTAGATGCTCACATATTCAAGCGGGCCATGCAGGACCAAGGTATAATTGGCCAACATAGAGAGAGCAATAGAATGTCTAATTAAACATCCAAATACAGAAAAATTAATATCATATATTTATAATATCTTACTGGAAAATGATTTACCAAATACGGAAAAATATAGACAAGCATGGGAAAACGAATTAGGTCAAACAATTAGTGTAGAAGTATGGAATGAAAGTTTACAACATATACACCACTGCTCATTAAATGCCAGACACTCCTTGATACAATTTAAAGTTTTACATAGATTACACTTCTCAAAATCCAAATTAAACAGAATTTTTTTCGATGTTTCTGCTATATATGTGATAAATGTCAGCAGTTAGAAGCGAATCTAACACATTCATTTACAAAATGTACAAAAATTACTAATTTTTGGACAGAAATTTTTAAGATAATCTCGAATGTAGTTAATGCAAATTTAACTCCAGACTCAAAATTAATCATATTAGGGATATTAGAAACGGATCAGTTACTAACACAACAGATATTTTTTATTGGTTATAGTTTAATAATTGATAAAAAATTAATTCTAAGATTTTGGAAAGGTCCCACATGCCCCACAATCAAAATGTGGATTACAGAAATGTCGGAGACACTTCACCTGGAAAGATTAAGACTTGTCCTAATGGACAGGCTAGATCAATTCAGAGGAATATGGTCTCCATTTATTGAATACTTAAAGGGTTAAGGTGGTCCAGTTCAAGGCCCTGACTGAAGCCTGAATGAAGGAATAGATGAAGAATTATATACAATAGACCATGAATATATCTCCAATGAAGAATATCTTGCTTAATACTCCACTCATTTTATTGATTTTTTATTTCTATCTTATTGCTTTTTCTTTTTATTATTTCTCTTTACTTCCTACTGTTATAAAATAATAAAAAATATAGAAGTATAAATAAGAATGACTGTAAATTTTAAAAATATTAAGAATGTATGTGACGAATAATATGTTTCCTTTTTTTCGATTTTATATTATTTCTTCTTAATATGTATTTACTTCTAATAAAAATATTTTACAAAAAAAAAGCAGAAGAGACAGGATGAACACTAATTTTGAGGGGTAAAAAAAAGAAAACGTAACAAAATGTCAAAAGGTGGTGAGCAAAGGATATTAAATGCTCACATATTCAAGAGGGCCATGCAGGTCCAAAGTATAATTGGCCAACATAGAGAGAGCAATAACTGAAGCTCAACGAGTAATGCACACATTGAAAAGATTTTAAAAATAAAATGAACAATTCAACAAAACTACACTGGTGTCCTTTGTTTTGTAGTTCTCAAAGGTGAAGATGCCCTGTATGCCCAGATAACAGCACAGACCATTCAACCTGGATGATCACCCATGATCACAGTGAATGGCGGTGCTGGCTCGAAGGGCAGAATGGCCTACTCCTGCACCAATTGTCTATTGTCTATAACTCCCAAGTCCTGACACAACAAGATCATGGCCGGTTTCTCATTTCAATTCCATTAACCTAACAATATTTCATATCCTTTGATACTCCATCAAAAAAAAATCCATGAATATCAACTTGAAAATGTAATTGATTAAGCATCCACAAGGATCATGTGCAAGGTGCTTAAATCTCTGTTAGGACATGCTATATACCTGGAATATGAGAAAGCATGCAGTATTCCACATCCAGAAGAGGGAATTTCACCTCCATGTATTCTGTTCCTCGATTGCCTAGAGAAAACTGGACCAATATTGTTGTGGTAGAGATCTGCAAGTTCATACAGTTCTGGAGCATCTGTGGCTCTGTGGCTGCTGCTTTGGTTGATAAGTAAATGGTCATCAGGCGTTCGAATTGCTCACGCAGGTTGTCTGCCGCTGGGTTGGAAGACTGCTGTGCTTCCCTCCAGGCAACCTGTAGCCGGTGCAAGCTCTGGTTCATCTTTATCATTTGATCATGCAATCTGTAAACATAAAGAACCCAGCTGAATCTTTGAGAGGTCCATGCACTATAGAGGTCATCCCACTGAGGCAATGCAAACGGAAGACATTGAGAGAAATCCTGCATGTAGATCACGATGGTAGGAAAGGCGATTTACAATGCTCAAAATGAAACAGTAACTCTTTTTTAATACTCACATTGGTTGGTTTTTCAAGAAATATTTGAAATTTCATTAAAACATCAATTTTTAAAAAAAATGGGAATTGCCCCTAACTTTGAACAATTGATATAGTGAACAGATGATAGAAGTAGGGAAATGTTGAGATTTCTTCACCTCGTTTTTGACTGTCAAGTACATGGTCAAAGAGGGATTGTATCACTACAGATCACTCTTTAAAAAAGTTGATTCCTCTTATCTCTTATATCCAAAGACACTACTCTTTGTAGATAATCAATGGATTTTCAGGGCATGGTCTTTCTCATTTGGGTCTCAGCATGAAACAGTTGACCACGATACCCAGTTTGCCTTCACCTTAAGTAATTATGCATGATGCTGGAAATACCTAACATGTCAGGCAGCTTTTGTGGAAGGAGTAAGAGAGTTAATGTTTTAGGTTTAAAATTCTTCATCAGAGCTAGGAAAGAGAGAAAGTAAGCTAACTTTTAAGTTATAGACATGATGTGGCGGAACAGTACAACAAAGGCTTGTTGACCAGAGTCGTTAACCTTGTTTCTCTTTCCACATATGCTGCCTGATCTGTTGAGTGATTTTTATTTACATTTGTCGTTTAATATCCAGATTCATCGCAATATCTTATATTATAACTCTTAGCATGGGATGGTGAGCAGCAAGCCACCATACTCATAAACCTTCAATATCTTTACTGCCCTTATTGGCTGTATGAATGTGCATATCCCCATTTAAAATGACAAAACTCTCAGGCTTTGTGGCTAGTTTATCGTTTACTCAATCAGTCAATGATTCATCTAAGTTTTCTGCTTGGTTACCCCAGAATAGGATTTAATCCCATCTCAGAGTGGTCAAAGTTCCCTTTCTATGGAGAGAAAGGCTCATGATACGTCAGTTTTGATATGCTTTCATCTTTACAATTTCTTACATCTGGTTATTTATGCATTTTCTCAGTACCTGTGAAAACCCAAGAGTAAAGCAAACTGAGTCAGGACTAAATTCTCCGTGACTAGGTTATATGTTTCAGCGAATGGTGGCTCCAATCCCAATGGCATCGAAATTAAGCATGTCTCCTTGTCCAAGCCTAAGGCAAAGAAATAAAGAGCTTTCAGAAGATAGATTTTCGTAGGTTTTCATATTTAATGTGATTCATAGAGAACAGATTTCCTGAATTAAGTCATAATAATTTACATATAGGTTATTATAGGCTCCAAATTCAAAGAAGCGGTACCCTTTTGCAGGTGTTAAAACTGTTTCAAAATTCACAATGATGAAAAAGACATGTTTGTTAACTGAAGCAGAAATGTAGCGCCCACTGCATGATGCATGGCTAATGTATCAGAATTGATGCCCAGCACCACGTGTACAGCATTTGCTGCCCCACTTCACGTGCAAACAACAATCCCAGCTCCTTTAATTTAACTGGGTTACCAAGAACAGGGAAGGATACTCATCTGAAGATGTAGCTAGTATTTCCAACACCATATCCCCTTAACTGCGGCCACAAGAGACTGCAGATGCTGAAATCTGGAGTAAACAAAACTGCTGGAAGAACAGCAGGTCAGAATGGAATTGATGACATCTTGGTATGAAGCAATAACAATTCCTTTCTATCGCCGACCCCACCCCACAAATGTGGCTCACCTACTGTTCCTCCAGCAATGTATTTATTGCTCCTTTACTGCTGCTTTGACCAGATTTCTGGTGACCATCCACTGTTCTTGCAAACAGCCTCTCTTTCACCCTGATAGCCTCCTCAACCCACCGCCTTCTCTCCCCTCTGTCGGTTACTTTCACCTCTAGCAAACGCTGATATCAGGCCATTTCCAAGAGTGGATTGGGCAGAACTATACATCAGGCAACATAGCAGTTTTCAGCAGACTGATAACATAGCAGTTATTTGGCATGTAATACGTGTACACCCATATTAATGAAATCTTTGATCATCCCATAGGATTTTGACAATGAACTCCCAGTCTTTTGGTTCCGGTCCAAGATGACATTTAGCTCTTGCTCATTATGACAAGGTATAGTATAGCCTGACCTGTCTTAATTACCTCTCCAATGGAATAGAAATCATGGCCAAGGTCAGTGAGAATCTGGGACTCCTGTCAATGGCAAGCACAATCAAATGCTACATCAAAGAGGCAATTGGTACTTCATTTTAATGCGTTATAGAAATCAAAACCAGCTGTGCATCTTTGCTGGTCTTAATATGATGCTAAATCTAACTTACAAGTGAAACAGAATAAAATGGCTTCCCTCAGTGAATTTTATTTGGCTTGACTACCGTGTCAATCAGAGCCAAGATGACAGATACGTGCTTCATTTAACATAGGAACTGTGGAAACTTTAACAAAACACCAGAGTTGCACAAAATGAAAGATTAACAACGCAACCAAAATAACTTCTAGCCACTGGTAAAATACACCATCTCTATTTCAATTCATACCTTTCATATGTACATTTCTACTTTTCTGCTCTTCTTCATTCAATTCCTTCAGGGAACAATAAGTAGGGTTAAAAGTTAAAAGCTTCAGTGACTTTGGTTTGCAGAAGGGTTGACAAAGTTTCAGCAAAGCCGCACCAAGGTTCAAGAAGAAGGCATCCGATGCATACATTTGGAAGAAGAGATCTGGCATCTGGTTAGCCCAGATTTTTGTCCGACCAGAGTTGGCATGGAGACAGTTTCCGAGCCAGGAAAGAATTCCTTGCTTTGTATCAGGGGAAAGCTGGATGAGGTTCCGTAGAATCGGATGGAGTTTGTCATGAAATTGAGCCATGAACTGCAAAATGAAAGTAAGAACATCTGAGTATTCTTTTCCAAACTAAGATGTTAAACAAACTTAATGTCTGATGTAAGCAGCAGGAAAACCAACAGGCAAATGAGGCAAAGCTACCTACCAATCCAACCAGAATTAACAGAAGATATGGGTGTGCCGTAAATGTCAGAGATTCAAAAGAAAATGTAAAAACCAAGGTTTAGAACTATTAGATCCATGTGATCTTAATGAATAAAAGCAGTCACCAACAACCCCATTTTTAATGGAAATAATTCTAAAAATAATCTGAAAAAGAGAAATATCACCTCTCAACAGCTTCCAGAGTTTGTCAAATGGATTACTTTTTACATCAGTGAAGAAGGCAGACCATTGGCAATAAATAGTCCGATTAAGGGTTTCAGACCTGAAACAGTGGCCATTCCCCTTTCCACAGAAAGATTTTTCCAGCATTTAATTTCAGAATTTCAACATCTGCATTTTTTAAACTTTCAGACTATTTATAATACTCTGTAATATAGGCATCATTGTGTCAATGATGTTGGTCAGGACAACTCTTCAAATTGTGCCACAAGGTACATGATCTCTATCTGTGTAGCTGGCTGTGGTTATGTTTAACCCTTAATGATGCAACAATCCATTCACACTGGTTGCAGCCGACTTAGGTGCTTTTGTATGCAGCAAAACCTCAACCCACAGAAATCTTATACAAGTAAACCTACATCTAAAAAACACCCAGTTGGTACTTACATAATTTATGGGAAAATTTGTTAAAACAATATCCTCTGAAACATTTCAGAGGACCTAGAGGACTGGTCCGAGGATAGTATCTGTCACACATCTTTAGGAATATCCCGGAGCTAAATGAGGCAAGAATCACCGGGCTCAGGAACAGCAACTTTCCGACAACCATCAGGTTCTTGAACCAACCTGCACAACCCCAAACCAATGTCAACAACAAGGTCATTATCAAAACCAGGGACTTGCTTTTTTAAAAATAATTATCTTTTTGCCCCAATGTCTCGTTTTTTCTCTTGCACTTCTTTCTTTTAGAAATGCGTGCAATTTAAGTATAATTTGCTTTTGTGTGTTTCTGCGCATCTATGTGCCTGTGCATATGACAATAAACTCGACGAATAACATTCAAGTTGTCGTGATGTGAACATTATTTTGAACAACCTATGGAACAGGCTGCTGGATGGAATAGTGGAGACCAAGGCAGCATCTTGTCCAAAGGACAGTAAGAGATCAGCAACAAATATATTCCTTAATAATACACAACATGAATCAAATTAACGAAACAGTCATGAGATGCCAATGACAGAACTGATGACCATAAACCATTCTGGAACACAATTACAAAGGGGAATACTCAATACTCAATCCAATTCTTTTGAGTTACCCAATCTCTAATTTAATCAACATCAAATCATTACAAATGCAAGAGTCGCAAGTTGAATTAAATGGAGAAATAACCAATTCCTAGTGGATTCCAACACCAATTTGATATACAGAAACTTCCACTGGATTGAGGTTAAGGAGGTTGTGTGATTGGAAGAAGAAATGAGGAACAAGGGAGGCAAGATAAACTATAGGTTCTCTACTAATAATCTGAATATTTACTGAAAATTCTGGGGCTACTTGCAAGATTGATCTACACCAGGGGTGGGGAACCTTTTCACGTCAGAATGCCGCATTAAGCTAGCTGTAATCTAACAAGGCCGCATCCAAGAAACTTCAATTAGATATGCTTCAAAATGTACAATATTTTGTTAATGACTTAGTAATTTTTTTCATTGTGGCCGTCAGTCAGGGAGGATTATTTTGTTGACTCTTCTTTTACTCGGTAGTATTTTAAATACGTTCGTTTTAATATTTAAATAATAAAAGACAAACAATAACATATTAATAGAAATAAAAGGATTTGTTCTACAAAATTTGGATTCATTCAAAAGGCCGCACTTAATGGCCTAGAAGGCCGCAGGTTCCTCACCCGTGATCTACACAAAGTTAAATATACAATCTACTCGTTGAACTTGAGGCTGGATGTGGCAATCTGAAATAAAAGTGGTGGAAAATAACAAATAATTACATGCACTATACCACAGGCCTTCAAAGAACCCAACTTGCCAAAGACGCACCTGGTGAATATTCGACTCCTGGACTTTTATTTCCTGAGGACTAGACCGTGAAGGATTCAGAAAATACAAGTGACCTTCCACCAGTCCTGGAGTCTTCAGCAAACAAGAAATGTTCAGGACAGTTCCTAGCAGGGTCTGCTGGTACATGTTCCCATTTTTTGGATCCTTTGGTTTAATGTGATCCAAGAAAGCCTAATGACAAATTTAACAAACTAATTACATTGCAATTTATGGATTTAAAAAAAATCAAATATTAAATTTAAATTAAATTAAATTAAAACAAATGACATCAACTTAAACGTAAATGTATTATAGGTAATCAGCAGCTACAACATATAACACATTTTAAAACATGAAACCATGTAGAAATCAACTCTAAGATCCCCACGATCCATTACACAATTAATAGGATTTTCGCAAGATCTCCCAAAAGGATAGCAAAATATCAAGAAAAACTGAATTTTTGCTCCAATCAAAGCTTCCCCAGGTGGAAAATACACATTTAAAATCTTGAGAATGGGAGAGACAAGGGTGCGCAAGATTGAATGAGGATAGGAGAGACTTGTTGTGCTGTAGTGCAGCAGATAGTCTCATATATTAAAAATACAACCATTTGAGGTAAGTGGCAGAAGGCATCTGGCAGCTGGCAGCCATGGAACTAGTCCCCCAATCCAAGTCAGCAACTTGAGAGCTGAGCAAGGTAAGACAATAAAGCCAAACTGACTGGTACATTCTTAAGGCAACTTTCGTCATGCAAGCTATTCATGGTTAAACTATGAAGAAATAGGCACTAATGATTAACTCCACGAGGTCATTTTCAAAGGTCATTTTGCAGATTTTGTAGCTGCAGCACAACAGAACAGAGAAGATGTTTTGGCTTGAGCTCATTTTACCATTCAAACTAATCAGCATCAAAACAGTGTGGTGGCACAGTCATGCAACTGGTAAAGCTGCTACCTCACAGTGCCAGAGACCTGGGTTCAATCCTGACCTTGGGTACCGTCTGCGTGGATTGGCACATTCTACCTGTGACCACATGGGGTTCTTCCCACATCCCTCAGCATGCGGGTTTATAGGTTAATTGGTCTCTGTAAATTGCCCCAACTAGGTAATGAGTGACTAGGTAAACAGGATAACAGAATTAACTTTAACGGGTAATCGGTATGGAATAGGTGGGCTAAAAGGCCCGTTTCCATGCTGAACCCACTTTGCAAACAATTACCAATCACATACTCCACATTGTCCAGAAGCACCTTGATTGCTTGATAAGATTTAAAACTTAAATCTTTAGTTTTATTTAAAGATTCACTGAAAACAGGATTGAAACTCACCCTTCCTTCAAACACGTTGTATCACATTTTAATCTGAATTACTGGGTGATATTGTCCCCACTATGTAAGATGGGATAGTAGCACAAAATAATAAGTTTGTTTTGGTCATGTGTCTTCTCATATCACATGTCTGCTGATCTTCACTGATCATCCACTCATTTATCTCCTCCCGCCTTGATTACTGCAACTCCCTCTACACTGGCATCAGCCAATCATCCCTGTCCCGCCTGCAATTGTTCCAAAACGCCGCAGTGGTTCATAGATCAACAATGCATACATACAGCGCTCCCTCAGAGGACCTCAAAAAAAGGCTTGAGAGTAGAAATAACTTTTAAGTCTAGACTTTAAGTCTAAATGAGTTGATGGAGGGGGCAGTTCTGATGGGAAGAGGGATGCTGTTCCATTGTCTAGGTGCTGCAACCGCAAAGGCGCGGTCGCCCCTGAGCTTATGCCTAGACCGCGGGATGGTCAGTAACCCCAAGTCGGCCGATCTGAGAGACCTGGAGGTGGTGTGGTGGGTAAGCAGATTTTTGATGTAGGTGGAGGCAAGCCCGTTAAGGGCTTTGTATACATAAAGAAGGAGCTTGAAATTGATTTGGAACCGCACTGGGAGCCAGTGGAGAGAGGCCAGAATCGGGGTGATGTGGTCCCTTTTTCGGGTGCCCGTCAGACTAATGTAATGCACTTTGTTCAACGAGAGTTGTTTTTAAATGTGCTATTGAAATAAAATTGACTTGACAACATTACAAATGTTTTAACAACTAAACTGAATGGTACGTGGGAAGGGCATCTAACAGACTATAATAAGCATTCATTACATTCTACATCAAGCTGATAGAAACTCCACTCCAAGTAACTTCAGTAACCATGTCAAACCAAAAGAGGATATAGGATAGAATTTTAAGGATTTCTTACTTGCGCTAGGTCAAACTGCCGGGTGAAATAAAGGAGGACATCCAGATAGCTGTACAGCATTGCGTGGCAGAGATCCAACTCTTTAATGCGGTGCAGTATTATGTCCAAAACTGGAAATATGACTTCATTGAATGTCCTGACCTCTTCTTCTTCCTTTAACATCATTATTACTTCTTCCATGAACTCGGCAACATCATCAAACTCTGTATAAGTAGAGATTACACCATGAACTTTATTGAAACAACTAGAATGGTTTATGCTAAAAAGCTTTCCATCAACGATATTTATTGCAAAACGTCAATTATTTTTAAAAAAGGAAAATTCTTATAGTGGAAACTGTTTCCTGATTTTGGATGGTGGTCACGACAGATTAAATAACCATCCACATCTCTATACAGTTGATCGACGGAGTCTTTGCGAATGTAAGGCTAGAAGCATTGACACCCAGAGCAACATTTCATCCAATTTCCCTGCACACTTAGCAGGCTCAAGGCAATAGTAACAGTCTATCTGAGTACCTCGCCATGCTGGGGGCCTCCAATATCTAATCACATTTATGTTCATTTGAAGATTTCTTAAAGTCTTTATTTACAAGAAAGTTAAATAATCATCTGCATCATTTCAGTCCACAACTAATCTCACTAAAACAATGTTCTTAGACCTCACATCCAATCCATATACTCAGATTTCAAAATATTGGCATGATTGGTCCCCTCACCCCTCCAGCCCCATTATTTGTTTCTGTCCATAAAGATCCTGGAATAGATACGATAAATTTATCAAATGTCCTGTCCTCTCTATATGTCACCCTCAGCTTTAAATATTTTGATAGTAGTATGCTTTTCATGAAGCAATCCATGAAATAAGTCAATTAATAAAATTTTGTATTGATTTTTCTAAATTAGTAATAGGTACAGTGCATAAAAAATATAGACACATAATATCAATGGGAAACACTGCTCCAAGATTGGGCTTGAAATGGTTTGCAAAACAACGAACGGGATGTTGGAAATGGGAGAGGACACCAGTGCATAACCTTGCATCACGTTAATTCTCTTTCCACAGATGCTGCCTGACCTATTATGTGTTTCCAACATTTTCTGTTTTTATTACACATTTCCTGCATCTGTAGTTGTAGCTGCATTCCAAAACCATGGAAATTAAGATTTGGGTTCCCTCCACAAAGGAGGAATTTACAACGATTCCATCGATGAATTAAGTGGAAAATTATTTGTAAGCAGCTTAGATGAAGGATCAATTTAACCTGCATTCCAGTAGCCCCTTTTCCTTCTGCCAAGATCTGGTTTTGTTCTGACCCATGCAACTTACTCATTATCTATTCTTGCTCTAATTTTTCAGAAACAATGTCAATCATACATAGCACCCCAGCTGACACTATTACTGTATCTAGAGCAAATAAATGCTGCAAGAACTCAGCAGGTCAGGCAGCACCTGTGGCCGAAAATTGATAGACAACATTTCAGGTCACTCTTTCAGACAATTTTATGTCCAACCGACCCCATCACATACATGGAGATCACAATCAATTTCCCATTGCATGCTTATGTGGCTTGTTAGAGCGATTCAAACCCACTAAGCAATTTTGACTTTAAATCAATTGCGACCACATTTCTTGGGCAATGACAAATGACAATTCTGAGTATATCATTCAACTAGTTACTGTGATTAGAATGCCAACCACTTCAAAAGATACTGAAGTGGCTATGGAGGACTTTGCAACATTTAGGCGGTACAGTGGTGCTGCTGCCGCACAGCACCAGAGACCCGGATTCGATGCCGACCTCGGATGTGGTCTGTGTGGCGTTTGCACATTCTCCTGTGACCGAATGGGTTTCATCCGGGAGCTCGGTTCCTCCCACATCCCAAAGACGTGCAGATTTGTAGGTTCATTGGCCTCTGTAAATTGGTGTGTAGCGAGTGGATGAGAAAGTGCGATAACATAGAACTAGTGTGAACAGGTGATCGATGGTTGGTGTGGATGGTCGGTGGGCCAAAGGCCTATTTCCAAGCTGTATCCCTAAACTTAACTAAATATCTCAAATTTGTCAGGTGTTGTACGTGCAATTTCTTGTATGCAAATATATTCTTTCACATTCACCAAAACATAGTGCAAACTGATTCAGCACCTCACACAAATACTACAGCTGGAATATTTACTTACGTGGTCCACTTACTCCTTCAAGAAGTAATTCAAGTATTTGTTCATAGATATTCTGATCACCATAGATCTCAGGTGTGAGAAGAGCAGTGCGTGCATTGGACACAATCAGGACCTTACAACGAATTGCGTAAGTCAACACGTTTTCTGGGACTTTTGTAATCTATTGAGAAAATATATTTTCGTCAAACATTCGAACAGAAAAAGTGGTACAATTATTTCAAATAATAAAAATGATTCCAGCACAGATTTTAACCTACAGGCTGAAATTGATAAATTTATTTGGCTCATAATTCTATCGATACCATACCTACATGGTCAAAGGTCTGCGTCAAGTACAAAAGTTGATTTCACATGCAAACTGAAATATTCAGTGTGGCAGAGGCCAAAATGTGATGACTTTGAATGGACATGCTACTGTTACTTATTTTCTAGTCACACACGAGAAATAGTCATGCAATGTGAAAACAGGCCCTTGCTCACACCAGCAATGTCTCAGCTACATTAGTCCCACATGCCTGCGTTAGGTCTATATTCTTCCAGACCTGTCCTATCCATGTACCTGTCTAACTGTTTCTTAAACATTGGGATAGTATCAGCCTCAACTACCTCCTCTGGCAGCTTGTTCCTTACACCCACCACCCTTTGTGTGAAAGTTACCCCTCAGATTCCTATTAAATCTTTTCCCCTTCACCTTAAATCTATTTCCTCTGATCCTCTCTTCACCTACTCTGGGCAAGAAACTGTGCATCTACTCGATATATTCCTCTCAAATAGTCAATTGAATTACATAAAGGAGAATTACTGCGCTCCAGCGACAGGAGCAACACTTGCATGTGCATACCTCCCCTTTTACTCTTTGGAAGCAAGCAAATAGGTATTTCATGACTTCCTTCTCTCCAGCATCTCGATCAGCGGTTACATTCATAATGTTTGCCGGTGTCATACAGATCAAATGAGTTCCTGGTTCTGGAATCAGCATTCGATTGAACAAAGCCTGTTAAAACAAAAAATAATCTAAATTTAATGTTCGTCATCTTTGACTTTAGTCAAAAGGTGCAAGGTCAAAATTCTAAATCGACTTCACATCCATTATTCCGAATTCCTTACCCATCATAAAAGGCAAAAATACTGATCCTGGCTTACAACAATACTAATACTTGGCAAGTGTAATGTGGTCTGAAAAGTACCATTTCCAGATATCTGTCAGTTCAAATTACAACTGAATTGCACAAAATACTAATTACAGAATATTTGAGCTTTAATCATAATTCCATTATTGAATTGTTTTAAAACGTATTACGCACTTATAGGACTGCACCAGAACAAAACCATTCACTGTATTTGCACCAGAACAAAACTAGTCACTCTATTCTTCACAAAACAGAAGAAAAAAAATTGAGGCTGAAACTGATTTTTTTTCTCAAAAGGACACAAAGTGGTGGAGTAACTCAGGAGAACATGGACAGGTGACGTTTTGGGTCTCAATCATGTTCTCCGAGATGGTGCCTGACCTGCTGAGTTACTCCAGCACTGTGTCCTTTTATGTAATAACCAGGATCTGCAGTTTTCTGTTTTTAGAATTGTTTCCACTTTTCTCGCTCCTAAACTTGCTCATAAAGCATGGTGCTTTCTAATTTCTCAAAATAATTGTTTTGATCATATCACAAGGTTCCTTAAGTAACTCATGGATTAAATAAACATTGAAAATAAACCAAACCTTGTTTTTGTTTTTAAATCAGTGACTTCATACTTGACTTCATCATTGGGGCATGCATAACTGAAGTGAATTATTCTATTTTTCAACAACAGTATATAAAATTGCTTGTTTGAAATTCTCATTTGACAGTCATTCAATTTAAGCAGAAAATGCACATCAAGTAGTTCTTCCTCAAAGGAAATCAATTTTGAGAAGCTGCATAGCACCCGCAGACTGAGATTTGCTGCCAAGCTTCTAATTACATATGCGGAAACATTAATTTACAGATCAGAATCATGGGACACACAAGCTAATGGCCAAATCCACAGCGGCATTACAGCAAGGTCTAGACCCTGACTAAATAAATTATGATGGAGTGCAGATACACTAAATGGGGGAAGGAGTTGTTTCGATATTGGATAAAAATGACTCTGTCGTAATTGTATGCTGCCTGTTCATCGGTATCAGCATGCCACAAGCAAAAACCTAGCCACTATACCTTCATTTCCTTCTCATCAATGAAATTATGAGTAAGATGGAATATAAAAAGTCAAATAGCCTGGATGGAAATAAACTTTGGCAAATTTACACAGTGGTTTGATTCTACTTTAGCCTGCAAATTGCAATTGAGTTCAAAACGGTAGAGAAGGCAAAATTTCATAAAGCCTTAAAAGCTTTGTTTAGGAGTCAGGGCCATTTGAGGAAAAACTACTCAGAGGAATATAGTTGAGATGTATAAAATAATAAAATTGAATACATTTGGCTGATAAGGATAATAGGATGGGAAGGCATACATGTGGAAACAAAGAAGGGTCTCGACCCAAAACGTCACCCATTCCTTCTCTCCAGATATGCTGCCTGTCCCGTTGAGTTACTCAGTATTTTGTGTCTACCTTCACATAGAAACAAAGTTAGTCTTAGTTTTCTCAAATATTACCTTTTGGAATGCAAATATACCACAATTTGGTATGTATTGTTCCAATATGTAAAAGGAAACTTGATAAGTGCCTGAGGGAAGAGGACTTTAATTGTACATGAGGGGTTAATCACTTCAAGCTTTGCTGAGCAGCCTCTGAGGGTTAGAGTAGAATTTCTTCAGCTATTTTCCCCGACTGCTCTGGGAGGTTTTACTTCTCCCCTGGTAAGGGAGTCTGTAAACAGTCTACAAGGGTACACCACTTCTGAATTTGTCCTGTCTTCCCTTTTATTTCAGCTTTTGATTTTCAGGGCAAACTTGATGTCCAGTGCTCATCATTGTACTTTACATTATTGAACAGGTGTTGCATTGTTTAGAAGGGAGTCCAAGAGGTGACAGGATATTCCCAAATTCGATGTTCAAGTTATGAGGAGGGATTGTCTATCCTGTAAAAACACTGAAAGAATTTCAAATTCTTCTGTCAGACATAATATTTGTAGTGGCAGACGTGGTGTAAAACAATGAATCATAATATAAAATGCAGGAGCTTTCTCTTTGAAGGTGATTACACTGTTGGTACGATTTCCAGATGTGATGGTTCTAGAATATAACAGGTTTCAAACATAACCATGAATACTTATTGCAAAAAGAGATTATTGATGCTAATGGGAGGCGAGTGGTGTGACAAATAGAGTATGCTAGTTTGAGAGTTAAGGAATCAAATGGCAGTGGAGAAAAATTACACCAAATGGCTCAATGAAACCTGCGCAGGATATTATAAAACTCTTGCTTTATTCAATAACCAGGTGACTGGGCAAGGCCACCTCATGTAATGGAGACAAGGAATCAAGGTCACATTACAATTTTTATACTCAGTACCCTTACCGATGAAGGCAAGCATGCAACAGATACAAATGATTGCAAGAATCTCACAATCCTATCACTTATTTATAGCTTTTGTTTTGACCAAAACAAGTAAGTGATCATCCTGATGTAATTGAGATTAGTTAAATACCACAAGAAATCACCCAAATAGTGAAAAAGACAAAATATTAGCAATTATTTATACCTGTTCAACATTTTTCATGTCAAGCCAGTCCTGCCCATCCAGGTCCACGGCCATATCGTTCAAAAAAACACAGCGTGGTGGAATTCCATTCCCTCCCTTCAAACTCGGGTCACCTATAAATATATTAAAATAATATTCATCTCAATGTCACTTATCAGGAGTAGAGTTAATGAACAGGCGTCATGTGGTTGACGTTAACAACAACACAATATTGCATTTAAAGGGGGGAAAATTAAAAGAAACAAGGGAATAATTGCACACAGAGAATATAAAGAAATTATACATAAACCAACGACAAATAACTCTGGGGTGGGATGTGGAATACAGAAACACGGCATGGGACATTATCATAGGGCATGATGCAAACAATGAGGGGACAGCAAGGTGTAGAATATGAGAAACCGTTTAAAGGAAAGATAATTGGATTTGAAAATATTGTGGGGCTGTGGAAGGAGAAGCAGAAATATTTATTTTTAATCATTTGTCCCATAACCGACCAAGGCATGATATGCAGGAAAGACATAGGTGAGAGCTTGAATCCAAACTCATGTGTTTCATCTAAGAATGCTACACTTGTCAAATCATCTTGCACAGATTTTTGGATTTGAAATTAGGCAAAACTGTTTTCTTAACAAGTGAATGACCAAAACAATGCTTCTCGGTTTCTCTCCCCACAGATGTTGTTGATCTGCAAAGTATTTCTTACAGTTTCAGATTTTATCTTGGACTATTTATATAGGCTTCCATTCCTATAGTATAAAGTGATTCTTTCTTAAAGTGAATAGGCTAAATATCATAGACAAATTTAGGGATTAGCACTGAACTACACATTAAGAGCAATTGCCATTATACTGCTGAAAATCTAGATGAAAAGTAATGATTACAATTGCTTGGATGCATAAAGTAACATTTAATTCACAAGCTTAAGTGCCAGGACAATAGACCAACATTAGAGCATTTCTGCACATCAAAACATTTATTTACACCCACTGACTGGCAGATTTCTCAGCTTTTAAAATACCGATTTAATAATTGCAATGTCACAGCTTAAAAGTATTCCCAATTCAACAGCAAACTGGCAGCCTTGCACAGGTGCAAGCAACAGCAGGGAATACTTTTCTGAGTACTCGGGTTGAACACTTTGTATCTTACTTACAATATATATTGTCATTCTGCCAGTGGTGCACCAACTTTAAATTGTTCATACAAGATAAGCATGCTTGATACTCACTGTTGTCAAGGGTAATAAGAAAGATGCGCTGAAGCATGTGGTTGATGTTAAGTTGTTCACATATTTCCTTTTGAGAACGAAATGCACGATTGGTGTCTGTAATCGAGTCATTGTCGACGCTCCCAATACTACTGACGTCAGAATCTTCACTGTCGTAAACTTCTTCTGTAGATCCTGGACGGTTTGACACTTGCACAATCACAAAAGATTGAAGTTTACTGCCAGATAAATACTCGGGTTTAAAATGTCATAACTTTATTCTTATGTGGGGTTAGCCAACTTCATTAGGTGCAAATTATGGATGAAGATTTCCATATTCATTAAACTTAGGATCAATATCAGATGTATCCCCATCCCACGGAACACACTTCCGCTTATATCGTATAGTTACAAATCTTTAACTTTTACATTGGCAATCACTACCTTGAAACTTTTTTCTCACACCGACTACAGCCGCACAAGTGGCACAGAAGATTTTTTCCTTACAGCGCCAGAGACCCAGGTTTGATCCCGACTACCGGTTCTGTTTGTACGGAGTTTGTTCTCCCTGTGACCACATGGGTTTTCTCCAGGTGCTCTGGTTTCCTCCCACATTCCAAACATGTGCAGGTTTGTAGGTTAATTGGCTTCTGTAAATTGTCCCTAGAGAGCAAGATACAACTAGAGTATAGGTAGTCCTTGGTCGGCACGGACCCGGTGGGCTGAAGGATCTGTTTCCATGCTGTTTCTCAAAACTAAACTAAACTGTTTAATCTCTGACCTTTGTCTGCATATCAATACCTCCCTCCCCCTTACCTAAGTTCACCGATTACCTACCACTCTTTGTCCTGCCTCTCTCCACTCCTTGCTTCCACCACCCACCTGCTACAATTAGTGTGAAGAAGAGTCCCGACACAAGCATCACCTATCCACGTTCTTCAGAGATGCTGCCTGACAAGCTGAGTTACTCCAGCACTATATTTCCTTTTTTGTAAACCAGCATCTGCAGTTCCTTGTTTCTACACAGGTAAGCTTGATTAGCAAATTGGGTGTCATAGACAAGTTGGGCCAAAGTCCAGTTTCTGTGCCGTAAAACCCTGTCACTCTAATATTCTGCTTGATTTTCACCATTCTAACTTCAATTCAGTAATATGCCCAAACTCCAAACAAAGACTAAAATATTACAGTATATAATGTTTTTCAATATCATTATGTTTACTGCCTCTGATGATTTATTTCTTATAATTAAAACCGGATGGAAAATCCAGATTCTTAAAAGGTTGAATTATAACTTTCCAAACTGGTAACTATCAGTCTTTCCTTTGCTTTCTAGAGGCAGATGCAACTTTCTTTTTAAAAACATTATACAATGTTCTCCAACTATCCTGCTGTTAAGCACTGAAGATTGCTTATGAATACTCTTACCAGAAGGACATTAGATACCCTCCCCCTCGATCAGTTGTGTGAACACTAGTCATCTTGTCAGGAGTTTTCCAAATCCACACATACTTAAAATTCTACATCAACATGCAAACTTCCATGTTTATTAAATTATGTTCCCTCGCCTACTAATTGGCCAGAAAAGTTAAACATTCAGAACCACAGCTTCAATCAGTTGAGAAAACCTCAGGTTCCAGGTGAGAAGTGTACAGACACCGAATTGATGTAAATTTTGGGTTACAACACATCAATATAAATCAATGACAGCACATTTTTATACCGTGAAACACATGATACTTCATGAGGTTTAATATTGTACCACTTTGGAATCTCAAACAATTAGCAATGATAGTACAAATGTTTAGTTTAGTTTATTGTCACTTGCGCCGAGGTATAGTGAAAAGCTTTTATTGTGTGCTAACCATTCAGCGGAAAGGCATTGCAAGATTACAATAAGCCATCAAATATGTGAACAAGCGCCTGCCAAATTACAAGATAATTTAAGAAATTAAAAGTTACAATCACTAAAGGTGATGATAAAGTAGTGATATTGCCTATTTTAAATAAGGAAGTGAAAGATGATGGTTATCCTTTTTGCCACCAAAGGTGGCTTCGTGTATAAAGGCTGCATTTACAAAAAGTTGCAAGTTGAGAACTCTGCCAGCTGGGCATGTCAGCTCTGACAAATTGTCATGAATCACACCACAACTATGAGTAATTTGACACTGAGATCAGTAAAACTATGAAAGCAGCCAGATTGTTGTTTGACTCTTGCACAACGTGACTGATGCATCAAGAAATGACCACTGCTTCCTTGATCCTTGCACTATAACACATCAAATAACTGAGAATCAATGCGAGATTTTGAAAAACAGATGAACAAATTTTGACGAAGACTGAGTTTCACCTACAACTTGCATTCACATGCAAAAATATCACGATGTGTATATACTTGAAAAGGCAGGCGGCTAATTTGACCTACTCGCGTCCTACATTTTCTAAAGCAGATGTTAAATTCATATTTTAACATTTCCCAAGATGGGAATTGAAGGATCACAAAGAGGTTACCCTTCACAGGTTCTGCAAACCTTGCTTTCAACAATCTGCGTGTAACTGAAAAACAAACTGCCTCAAACACCATAAAGTTTGCTTACCTGTTGGGACCTCTGGGGGTTGCTGCTTTTGGACAGAGGCAAATTGCTTGGCATCAGCCACCGAACTGAAGAGTGCTGCAAAGGGGTTGCTAGATATGTTATTGTTATTCTCCTGGTCAGTCATTTCTCTTCAAAGCCCACTCCATCCAGCTCCAAAGCAGGCTGTGAGGAAGACAATGCAAAGTACACACACCGTTTAGCAATGCTGACATAGAAAATCATTTAGGCATGTCACAATATGTAGAACAAAGTAAAAACCCTCAAAATTGCATTCATGATCACCTATACTGGAAATAGTCGGCTGCTCTGTGCAATAACCCAAAGTTAATCATCCTTAACTTTAAGTGAAGTAAACAAGCTTTCATTAAAGTAATGTGTCGGAAAGAACTGCAATCGAAGGTAGACACAAAATGCTGAAGAAGGGTCTCGACCCGAAACATCACTCATTCCTTCTCTCCAGAAATGCTGCCTGTCCCGCTGAGTTCCTCCAGCATTTTGTGTCTACCTTTCATTAAAGTAGCCTGCTATTGACAAATCTGAACCACTAATGCCTGTAGACTGTAGGGAATCACAGAAAAAAAACTGTGTCAAAGACTTTCCACTAAGATGCAATAGTCAATTTGGTAGAAAGTTGTGCCAGTTTTGAGCTTCTTCTCCCAACAACTGCCTCCTCCCCCACCCCTGAAAAATATGTACTAACAGTATGGTGAAAACATGACCTTTAGCTCCCTGGAAGAAATATTAGTGTGCCATACTGGATCACCTACATGACCCCTGATTAACACTTTATTTTCGAAGCCACAGCTCCAAAATCGATTTTAATGCACTAGAAGCTACCCTGACTGAGATCAGCTGACAAAGCACAAGCTAGTGACTGAACCCGACTGGTCAATATTTGACTCAGTGCATCAAGAGGTTGCAACAAAGAAAAATATAATCTATTTAATAAAAGAAACAGGGGGATTACTTAAAAAGAAAATTCTTGCATGTAAAAGGCCGGCAAGCAGTACTAGATGTGCACAAAATGCTGAAGTAACTCAGCAGGACAGGCAGTATCTCAGGAATGAGGGAATGGGTGATGTTTTGGGTCGACCCTTCTAGATGTTCTAGATTGTTCTGTCAGGGACATGTGACAATAAACTCTTTTGACTTTGATGTTCCCCATTGTGTGTACGAGACATTGAAACCTGAAGAATTTGATACAAACACAATTTATAGAATTTCACATTAAAATCCAAACTTAAATGTCAATTACAAGGATCAATTCCCTTTGACCTTGGAATAATCAATAAATGAAGCAGATTCTTTCCAAATACTGCTTCTTTAACCGAATCTGCAACATAACCAGAATAAATGGTCACCTGAGTGGCTGTACAATTCCAACCAAGCTACAATACTGCACAGGAGAACACCGCTGCCAGAAACAAAAAGGCATTTTTCACTTACGATACTGTGTGCCATTCTGATTCCCACCTTATAGAAAGCATGCTGTAACGCTAGAAAGAATGCAGAAGAGATTTACTAGAGTATTCACAAAAAGCTGGAGTAACTCAGTGGGACTGGCAGCGTCTCTGGAGAGAAGGAATGCGTGACGTTTCGGGTCGAGATTCTAGGATATTGTTTGGAATTGAAGGATCAGTTACAAGGAGATAGAATGGGATTGTCCTTAATTGGGTGCAAGAGGCCGAGGAGTGACCTTTCAGAGGTTTATAAAATAATGAGGGGCATAGGTATGGTAGATAATCAGTCTTTTTCCTCGGGGGGGGGGGGTGTTAAAAACTAGGCACAGGTTTAGGGTGAGAGGAGAAATATTTAAATATCTCAAATCTTTGTATTTTGATTTTGAAACTAGATAACCACAAGAATTCCTTTGGAAATTGACAAACAGAAAAAAGCTGTCTGCCTTGGGGGAAGAAAAACTGTTTACATGTAACCTCCCTGCAGTGATGATACCAAGATCACTGGCTGCTCACGTCACCAAGGGAGACCATTGCAAATTGACAAGCAATTGCTCTTATTGATATGATTAAACAATGTAACATATAGCCATTATTATTTTTAGCTTGCAGTAACAAAATACATTTATAATAATTAAAAAACGTTTAGTTTTGAAAATCTTGCAGTAATAATCAGTCATTGTGAGTCGAAAACTCTCTATCTCCTAGCCCCCTTATTCCCCCACTAATACAGTGTTTTTATAATGTAATGTTTCTTAGGAATGCAACTATTGTGCTATGGCCCAAATACCCGACAATCTGTTCTTAAATACCACTATACTGGCTCTGGTGTTGGGCGGTAGTGCATTCTCTACATCTTTGATCCGTCAATTTACAACCAAAACTTCTGGATTTAGATAAATACGATACCCCTATGGGGAATAAGACTGGTATTGATATTGGTCATACAGAAACAGGAGTAGCAAAAGACGATAACACTGAGCTATCGGTCGTCATACCAAAGGCTGACATCAAAAGAAAAGTCAGCACTCATATGTGAATAATAACATGAATCAAGAGTAATAAACTATGGGATATCAAAAACAATCCAATCCTCACACTATGTGCGGCATGGTGGTGCAGCGCTAGAGTTGCTGCCTTACAGCACGAGAGACCTGGGTTCGATCCTGACTACAGGTGCTGTCTGTATGGAGTTTGTACGTTCTTCCCGTGAGCTGCGTTCCTTACACCTTCCCTCTTCCCCACCACTCCCAAAGTCCTAATGCACAGTCGTGACCCATAACACTGACACCTCCCTTTTGCCTCCACGGATGCTGCTTGATCCACCCTTATTTCAGCAGTCGATCTTTTCCCCGGGAGCTCTGGTTTACGCCCACAGTCCAAAGACGTACAGGTTTGTAGGTGTGTGTAAGATAGTGTTAATGTGCGGGGATTGCCGGCCGGTGCAGACTCGGTGAGCCGAAGGGCCTGTTTCCACGCTGTATCTCTAAACTACCCACAGTTTTAAAATTGCAGGTCAATGGTTGCAAGATTCACTCAGGAATTCTTCCCTCCTTAACTTGTTAATTACCCTCACTGTTTTCAACATTGGATTGTCCAAGTCAGAAGATGGGAAGGAACTATGTATAGCTTTGTGGTAATTAGTTGAACAGCAATATAGAACAGCAGGTCAATTTGCCTATCCCCAAGTTCAAAGAAACAGGAGACTGCAGACGCTGGAATCCGAAGCAAAAACAGAACTCATCAGGTCAAGCAAAAATTGGGGAAGGAAATGAAAAAAGGAACACATCAATGAAACCCTGCATCAGGACTGAGGGGACAGTGGGGAGATGAATGATGGTAAGTTTTTAGAAGTGCAGGAGAGCGGTGGGATATGTGGAATCACAAAAAGTGGAATTAGGAGCCAGGTGGGCAAAGGAGAAGCGATGGAAAAAGGTGAACAAAGGGAGAGAGAAGTCGGGATGACTAGTGGGAGTGGAAAAAAACATGGGAGGTATGAATGAGCAACCTCAAATAAGTAAATTCAATATTCATACCACTGGGTTGCAATATTGTAAAATTCTTCCAGTTTGCATTAGGCCTCATTGTGGCAGTAAAGGCCGAGGACAGATGATCAATGTGGAAATGGGAAGGGTAGTTTAAATGACATGGCTATCATTCCTTACACCTTCCCTCTTCCCCACCACTCCCAAAGTCCTAATGCACAGTCGTGACCCATAACACTGACACCTCCCTTTTGCCTCCACGGATGCTGCTTGATCCACCCTTATTTCAGCAGTCGATTTTTTAATCTCAAATTCCAATAGTTGAACTGACATGCCTTGCTTTTCATGACATTCAGAATATGGGGATACACTGTCATTATGTGTACATCTTCAATCCCATTCTAGGTTATAAATAAAAGCAACTGCAGCAAACTACTTTTTCATGTGTGCAGCAATTCAATTAATGGAGCAACATAAAATTAGTGGAAGATTTCAGGGGTGGGAGGGTCAAGCTGCATCTGTAGAGGCAAAGGGATGATCAAGTTTTGGGTTGAAACCCTGCATCATGACCAAAAATAATAAGTGCTGGGAAACATTGAGCAGATCTGGCAGCTTCTGTGAAAAGAGAAACAGAGCAGACATTTCAGGTTGGGAAAGGGAGAAAACCCAAGTTAGCTTTAAGTTATTTTAATGAATTAACAGTAACTCCATCTACCAGCCATTTAACCAACTTCTCACAAATATTATTCCCATATATGTTTTGAATGAACTCCCTTTTAAGCCTTGGCTGTCACCCTGATTTACAGTATTAGACAGGATGAAAATATTCTTCAGGAACTTTTATTAACCAATTTATTTATTTGGAAACCTAAAATTATCTACAATTTCAACAGCAATACATAGAACAGCACCTCAATTTGACTATCCCCAAGTTCGAAGAAACAAGTGACTGTAGATGTTAGAATCTGGAGCAAAAACTAATCAAACTGTGAACTCAGTCAAATAACACAAATGCAGGTTCAAGTTGAATAAAACTGCCGTCCTTTAGTGTGGATGTATTAGCACCAAATATCACACAAGTTAAGGGAGTTATTTTCTGAAAATATCTAATTCATAACACACCATCCCAAACTATTAGAAACATTAATTAGCAAAAGATATGTTTGTGTACTGTAGATCAAGCTGAATTAATAAAAACCAGGCCTACCATAAATATTAACTCACACCCAGAAGAATAAAACATGAACTTTCACAAATAGTTGTTTCCTAAACACAAAATTCACAGTAACCCTTACAAAGAACACCACAGGACCAACTGTGCATCTAGAGAAATGACAATGGAAGCAACACAATAACAAAAGAACAAAGATAACTGAGCCGCACGTACAGAACATTAATTGAAGCCAAACACCACGACATCAAAGCCGAGGCCCAGAGATGTGTGTAAATAAACCCGGTCAGCTGTGTAGGTCGGGACTGGGATTTTATACACGGGTGGGGGTTTACAAAGGCAGGACTCACTCTGGATAATGTCCACATGTAGTTGTGGAGTCCGTGGTGAAGCTTGCAGCGGGAAACGGCCCGCGCTCGAGCCGCGCGTACCTGCTGTTGCTGACGGCGCGGCCTGTACTGCCGCTGCCGCTCCCGCCCTGGGCCTGGGCCCGGCTCGGCCCGGCTCGGCTCGGCTCGGCTCTGCGCGACGGCGGGCGGGCGGGCGGGCAGCGAGCCTTCCCTCGCGTACGGAGCGGCGAGCGGCCAACCCGCCCTAGCGCTGGGATCCGCGAACAGCGTCCGCGCGTGCGTACGGCCGGCCCGCCCGCCACGCTTCACCTCGCCGTGCGTCAGGATCCGCTGCTGCTGGCGGCGGGGCGGGGCGGGGCAGGGGGGGCGGGGCGGGGCAGGGCAAGGGGCGGTGCAGGGGGCGGGGTAGGGGGCGGGGCGCGGGGCGCGGGGCGCGTAGGGAGCGGGGCAAGGGCAAGGGGCGGGGCAGGGGGTGGGGGCGGGGTGAGGCAAGGGGCGGGGCGGGGCAAGGTGCGGGGCGGGGTGGGGGCGGGGTGGGGGCGGGGTGGGGGCGGGGTGGGGGCGGGGCGGGGCAAGGGGCGGGGCGGGGCAAAGTGCGGGGCGGGGTGGGGGCGGGGTGGGGGCGGGGTGAGGCAAGGGGCGGGGCGGGGCAAAGTGCGGGGCGGGGGTGGGGGCGGGGTGGGGGCGGGGTGGGGGCGGGGCGGGGCAAGGGGCGGGGCGGGGCAAGGGGCGGGGTGGGGGCGGGCCCGCCCTCGCGTCGGCGCCGGCAACAGCAACGGCAACGGCCTGTCCCCTCCTCTGGAGCATCAGGGCTACAGCCCGCATTCATGGAGCTCCTCAAACAATCTGATGTCACAGAAACATAGAAAATAGGTGCAGGAGTAGGCCATTCGGCCCTTCGAGCCAGCACCGCCATGCAGACCAGAGGAGCAACCCATACCCGTCCACTGACACCCTCCTCCGCCTAGCGCAGTTGGTCCTCACCCTCAATAACTTCTCTTTTGATTCCTCCCATTTCCTCTAAACACAAGGCGTAGCTATGGGCACACACATGGGCCCCAGCTACGCTTGCCTCTTTGTTGGGTACGTCGAACAATCCTTGTTCTCGGCGTACCAGGGCCCCATCCCCGACCTCTACCTCCGTTACATCGACGACTGCTTTGGTGTCACCTCCTGCACCCACACACAACTGACTGACTTCATTCATTTCACCACCATCTTCCATCCGGCACTCAAATACACTTGGACCATTTCTGACACTTCCCTACCATTCCTTGACCTCACCATCTCTATTGCAGGTGATACACTCCTGACCGACATCCACTACAAACCAACTGACTCCCACAGCTACCTGGACTACTCCTCCATCCACCCTGCTTCCTGTAAGGACTCCATACCCTATTCCCAATTCCTCCGTCTACGCCGCATCTGCTCCCAGGATGAGGTGTTCCACACCAGGGCATCACAAATGGCCTCATTCTTCAGAGAACGGGGATTCCCCTCCCCCACTATTGATGAGGCTTGCACCAGGGTCTCCTCCATACCCCGCAACACTGCCCTCTCTCCCCATTCCCCCACTCGCAAGCAGGGCAGAGTCCCCCTGGTCCTCACCTTTCACCCCACCAGCCGGCAAAAACAACACATAGTCCTCCACCAGTTTCGCCACCTCCAACGTGACCCTTCCACCCGCCACATCTTCCCATCTCCCCCCCCCCGTCTGCCTTCCGCAAAGACCGCTCCCTCCGCAACTCGCTTGTCAATTCTTCCCTCCCCTCCCGCTCTACCCCTTCCCCGGGCACTTTCCCTTGCAACCGCAAGAAATGCAACACTTGTCCCTTCACCTCCCCCACTCATATTGTTATTTAGATTTACAATTTTAGAATTTCTTATAGGTGTTTCCATAGGGGATGCTGGAAGTGTTGGAGGAAGTTCTCGATTAGTGTTATCAAGAAGTGATGGAGCTAATGGAGAAGACGGACATGGTGCAAGGTCACGAAGTGAGACAGTTGACTGACGTCCATCCTGATACTTGATAGTTGCATAAGAAGGGTTGACATCAGTCAGTTCAACTTCATCAACAAATGGCTCGTTCTTATTTGATCGGACATAACGACAAAGCAACACGGTCCCAGGGCTAGTCAACCATGATGGCAGAGAAGTACCACTAGACGAAAGTTCTATAAGAAATTCTAAAATTGTAAATCTAAATAACAACATGAGTGAAGTTGATGACCAAGCAATATATCTACCACCTGCTAATGAAACGCCATTACCTCCTGAAGCTCCAGTTCTGCAACGGTCATCAAGATGTATTAAACCTCCTGACCGTCTCAACTTATAAATAGGAGGGGAGAATGAAGTGGGCGCATGTGCGCATGTGCAGGTTTCTTCTAGAGTGTGCGCATGCGTAGGACATTCCCGGGGTGTGCGCATGTGCAAAGTATTTCTGGCGGGAAAGGCCTGCGGAATCAGCCATGTTTGCCAGACGTTTCTGAGTAATGTATTAAAGAAATAAGTTGCTTAAATTGTCGTGAGGTAAATGAAACTTTCGCTACTTGTAATTTACTTAACTTTATTTAAGCTTTAAGCAACTTATTTCTTATTTGAGATAGGAATTAAGAAGGAATAACATAAAATAAAAAGAAAGAGACATATTATTCGTCACATACATTCTTAATATTTTTAAAGTTTACAATCAATCTTATTTATACTTCTATACTTTTTATTATTTTATAACAGAAAGAAGATAGTAAAGAGAAATAATAAAGAGAAATAAAATAAAAGTAGAAATCAATAATATGAGTGGAGTATTAAGCAGGCTATTCTTCATTGGAGATATATCAGTGGTCTATTAACCATATAACCATATAACAATTACAGCACGGAAACAGGCCCTCTTGGCCCTTCCAGTCCGTGCCGACCATTTGTTTTCCCCTAGTCCCATCTACCTGCACTCAGACCATACCCCTCCATTCCCTTCACGTCCATATACCTATCCACTTTACTCTTAAATGTTAAAATCGATCCTGCCTCCACCACTTCTGCTGGAAGCTCATTCCACACAGCCACCACCCTCTGAGTAAAGAAGTTCCCCCTCACGTTACCCCGAAACCTCTGTCCCTTAATTCTCATGTCAATATATTCTCATGTTAATTCTCATGTTAATATATGTATATATTATATTATATATAATTCTTCATCTATTCCTTCATTCAGGTTTCAGTCAGGCCCTCGAACCGGACCACCTTGACCCTTTAAATATTCAAATAATGGAGACCATATTCCTCTGAATTGATCTAGATTGTCCAAAAGGACGTCTTAATCTTTCCAGATGAAGTGTTTCCGACATTTCTCTAATCCACATTTTGATTGTGGGGGATGTAGGACCTTTCCAAAATCTTAATATTAATTTTTTTACCAATTATTAAACTATAATCGACAAAAATTATTTGCTGTGTTGTTAGTAGTTGATCCGTTTCTAATATTCCTAATATGATTAATTTTGAGTCTGGAGTCAGATTTGTCTGAAGAAGGGTCTCGACCCGAAACGTCGCCTATCTCCTTCGCTCCTTAGATGCTGCTGCACCCGCTGAGTTTCTCCAGCTTTTTTTGTGTACCCTCAGATTTGCATTAAGTAGTTTTAACTACTTTGAGATTATCTTAAAAATTTCTATCCAAAAGTTAGTAATTTTTATACATTTTGTGAATGAATGCGTTAGATTAGCTTCTAAATGCTGACATTTATCACATATAGCAGAAACATTTGAAAAAATTCTGTTTAAATTGGATTTTGAAAAGTGTAATCTATGTAAAACTTTAAATAGTATCAAAGAGTGTCTGGCATTTAATGAGCAGTGGTGTATATGTTGTAAACTTTCATTCCATACTTCTAGACTAATTGTTTGATCTAATTTGTTTTCCCATGCTTGCCTATATATTTCTGACATTGGTACATCATTTTCCAATAACATATTATAAATATATATTAATTTTTCTGTGTTCGGATATTTATTTAGTTGACATTCATGGCTATATTTAAAATTTCTAAGGGTCTTTCTATTTCTAAAATCGAAGGGCTGTGCACCTATTTTCTATGTTTTTGATTTAACATAGTCTCTAATTTGTAAATATCTAAAGTACTCTTTTGAGTGTAATCTGTAATTTTGTTGTTATTCCTGAAATGAAAGAAAGAGACTTTCCCTGTAGAGATCACCCAACTTATTAATTCCATAGTTCTTCCATTGTAAAAAAACTTTATCCATCATTGAGGGTTTAAAAGTAATGTTGTTTACAATGGGAAGAGCCAGTGGTATACTTTCCAATTTTAATGTTTTCTTTAATTGTTTCCAGATACGCATCCCACTTTCTATTATTGGATATCCTCTATAAAATTTCTTACTTATTTTAGTATTGGCAAATAAAATCGAGCTAATTTCGAAAGGTGAACAATCTTCCTTTTCCATTTTTAACCAGTTTGGCTGTTTATCTAATTCTTCCATCCAAAAATTCATATTTTTAATATTAACTGGCCAGTAGTAAAACATAAAATTAGGCAATGCAAAACCTCCATTTATTTTTGATTTACATAGATGCTTTTTATTTATTCTATGGCTCTTATAATCCCAAATAAAATTGGTAACTATGGAGTCCACTTTCTTAAAAACATTTTTAGGAAGATATATCGGGATCAGTTGAAACAGGTATAATAATTGCGGAAGAAAAATCATTTTTATCGCATTAATTCTACCTAGCATTGAAATAGGTAATGTTTTCCAATATAGGATATTCTTAAGTAGTTTATTCAGTAGGGGTGGGAAATTAGATTTAAATAAAGAATCATATCTTTTTGTTACATAAATTCCAAGATATTTGATTTTTTCATTTGCAATCTTAAAAGGAAATTGTTGTAGTATATGTGGGTTATTTCCCATTATTGGCATAAGTTCACTTTTATTCCAATTAATTCTATATCCTAAAAATCCAAATTCCAAACTTAATATTGTGGAGTAAATTCCTTTTGTGTGGTTTATTTTAATATGTGATAATGTGGTTTATACCAAAGATAGACGCAAAGTGTTGGAGTAACTCAGCGGGTCTGGCAGCATCCCTGGAGAAGATGAATAGATGACATTTTGGTTCGGGACCCTTCCTCAGTCTGAAGGTACACCGTCAAGTATGGAGTTAAGCAAGTTGAAGTTGCACAAGACACTGGAGTTGAAGGCGTGCAAAATCATTGAAACAAGGAAAATCAAAGCCATTTAAGTGTTTGTCTCATATAATTTTAATATTAAGCACGGATACATTTCAACCAGAGCGCTGGCAACGAGTTCAATGCTTTCTCTGTACCCTGGTGGCCAGCATGCTCAAAGCATTGCATCGGTAGGCACTGGAAGAAGTGTGTTTTTAAGACATGATAATAATTATAACCTTATTCACTTTAATGATGCTTATTTAAAAAGGGGCCAGTTTTGTTACTTAATTTTGTTTAATGTCTTTGGGACAGTCCAGTTTCTATATTCGGTTAAAGTATAATTGTATTGATTTATCCATGGCATTGTGCTGACATCCCTTGCCTCTGAATCCAAATGATGCGAGTTCAGATTCCAATTAGGAAACGTCTGCACAAATTGCAGTTTTGTCAATAATGATGGTTATATTATCTGAGGTCACATCTTGTGAATGAGATATTAAACTTTGGGATAATAATTCACACCACAATAATATTTGTATGAAGGATAGATTTGGTTATTGCACTGTTCATCAATACATCCATTGTGCACCAACTTAAGGGCAGCATGGTGGCACAGTGATAGAGTTGCTGCCTTACAGGGTACCATCTGTATGGAGTTTGTACTTTCTCCTTGTGACCGTGCGGGTTTTCCCTGGGTGTTTCGGTTTCCTCCCACTCTCCAAAGACGTACAGGTTTGTAGGTTAAATGGCTTTGGTAAAAACTCAATTGTCCCTAGTGTGTAGTAAGGTACAAGTGTACGGGGATTGCTGGTCGGTTGAACTCAGTGGGTCAAAGGGCCTGTTTATGCGCTGTATCTCTAAACTAAACTTATCAACATCAGTAAAACAAAATTGGTTCTAATGATCAAAGCTCTAAGGGAAGTGTAGTGGAAATTATATCTAGTTAGATGTCTTGGTCATTTGAGATCAGCTGTTCAATCAGATGTCTTAACCCAGATCAATACAAATACCGACACAACAAACTGCAGATATTGGAATCTTGAGTAAAACACAAAATGCAGGAGGGACTCAGTGGTTCACGCAGCATCTGTGGAGAGAATTGACAGGTGGGTATCAGGTCAGGAACCTTCTAAGGATGCAGGTTTGGCTTAAAGGGCACCTCAGCAAACTAGCATCTGTTTGTAAAAATATTTTAAAATAAGTGGACCCTGTGTGAATGAGTAAAGGGCCTGTCCCACTTTCAAGACCTAATTCACGAACTCTGCCGAGTTTGCCCTTGACATACTTGCAGCATGGTCGTCACGAGGTCGTAGGAGGTTGTGATGCTAGTCATAGGTACTTGTGGCATCATGTAGGTCAGGGCGTTTTTTCAACATGATGAAAAATGTCCATGAGTAAAAAAGGTGGGACAGGCCCTTAAGTATCACATTTCAACAGAAGAGTTCAGTCCTGACTGATTATTGAAACTATATACATTTTATTGAAATAATACACTCTCTTAAGGAAAAGGCAGTTCTTAAGGTGATGTCTAAGATCAATTCTGCTGACATTAACTCTTTTGTGACTTTGGAGTGGTCATGTTTTGGGAGGCTTGGCTGTTATGCAGTGCCTCTGGCAATCGCAGCCCAGTATGTTAGGTGCACGTGGAATGTTCTGTTATTGTTATTTTATTGAAGGGTGTAATGGTGAGAGAAAAAAGTACAGGTCAGGAAGGCCAGTTATTGATTGTTCTTGTCATTTCAGGCCTTTTCAAAAAAAAACTTTTAAGCCTCTTCAATAACAAAAAGAGCAGGTATCCAACAACTTAACACTGCCCTCTCCTAAACTGGCTTGTTAAATACTGGACTGTACAGTGTAACATACTAATGCATATTGCTGAAGTACAAAGTAAATGCACATGGAGTATCGAGCATTAAAATGTATTGATGCACCTTTTCATTTCTCCATTTACGTGTTCCAAAAGTGACCGTTCACAGAAATACTGACAAACTGTAGGAAATGTCAATTAAAATAGAAATGCCGGGCCACTACACACCTTCTCACTCCTAAATAGGTCAAGAGCATCTAACTGCCCCACAAATTTAAGATTGGCACTTTTACTTCTTAACATTCAAGTACACCTTGACATGTTTCCCCAATCTGATTGGATAACCCCTCTTAAAAAAATAGTTCAAAATTTGAACTATGATAATTAATTGTTCATTTAAAAAGGAGCATTAGAAATTTAGGTGAGAAGTGCCTATCGTCACTTGAAAAGCATGATCTACTATTCTCCATCTAAGTATTCCTAAGGATTAATAAAATGCAGTGTTTTCCCTTGTTTGTCGCTGTTTCAGAAGTGACAAGGAGATAGTTGTTTTGGAATACTTCATCGAATCCCATAACTTCACAAAAATAAATCACTCCACCAATCTGGTGCCCTGTTATCTGAAAAAAAATAGTAATTTTGTTAGCAATGTGATATGGGGTCAAATTTCAAGTACAGTGCATGCAAAAGTATATTCCAATTATACAACATTCAATGAGCAGATAGAAGCTATCAACCTGGTCTATTCCAGTGTCAATATTTTATGTTGGCCTCCTCTCATCATAAATATGCTATTTTATGTCTTTCTTGCTTCAATGCTGACCTTGTCTCTCCTTGGAAAACATGTTTGCCACTCATCCTCTGGTAGTGAGCTTCCCATTCCAGCAACGGTTTGGGTAAAGAAGTTCCTCCTGAATTTCCTCTCAGATATCTTAACATTGACCGTACATTCATCATGCCTTATTTTTTGTTTAGTTTGAAAGTGGAAACATTTTCTATGTGTAACCTATGGCAGTCCTTTTGAATTTTGAGGATCTCTGGTCGGGCCAATGATGAGCCAGGTGTCCCAAATCAGATCACATGTTTGTGGTGAATTTGTTGATGTAGTCATCACAATTGCCAGCTGCTTGAACACCTCCTTAGGGGAAAAAAATCTCCTGGGGCAAAGCATTCTATGGTAACTGTTGAAACCCAAACATAAAGTCATATAGTCATTGCTTACCGTTTTAAGTGTTCTTTTTCAATCTTCCTGACATCCTGAGCTGTGTTTTAGGAATACAAAAACAGGAGTAGGTCATTCCAGCATTAGTATGCGATTAGTACAATCAGCTAGCTGATGGTTGTCATGGATATAGTGGCAGTGGGGCCTGGTTCAACATGCAAGGTCTGCAACAAGATAGATGGGAAGATCCAGAAATTCATCCCTGGCTTATGAGAGGTTCATTCAAGAGACTGATAACAGTAGGGAACAAGCTTTTGTATCTTCTGCCGGATGGGAGAAGATAGAATGGCCAAGGTGTGAGTGGTCCTTGATTACATTGGCTGTTTTCTGGAGACACCGTGACATGTAGATGGAGTTTATTTGGGGGGGGGGGGGGGGGGGGGGGGGGGGGGGGTAGGCTTGTGGCTTGTTTGCGTGATGGGTTGCATCCTCAACTACAATTCCTCTCTGTACTGGACAGAGCATTTGCCTTACGAAGCTGTGGTGCATCCAGATAGGACACTTTCTATGGTGCATCTATAGAAATTGGTGAAAGTTACTGGAGACATGCCAAATTTCCTTAGGTTTCTGAGGAAGTACATGCTTTCCATGTATCTGAGGAAGTACATGCTTTCCTTTCCACTTACATTCTCTTTCTCTATTGGAGGAGGCAATTTCTCTCTAACTGCCCTAATGAATTCATTTATCAATGTTAATATCTCAGTCCATGGACATGAGCCAAGTTTATAATTAGCTAATTATTTAACCTTCTAAACCCCAGTATGATTTTGGTAAATGTGCACTGCACCACACTTGAGTCTTGACCTTGACTTAATACAATTAGGCACTTGCCTAATCACCCAGCATTGAGATTAATCTTCCTTTCTGCCTAATGAAACATTGCTGCATTCTTGGTTTATTGGGCTTTAAACCTAATTGCCTTGTTTCCTTGTGCACATAAAATATATGATGGTACCCATTTGAGAACGAGCAGGACAGTTTCACCCTAGTGTTCTGATCAAACTATCCACTGCAACAGATTATCTGATGCAAAGATCTTGCTAGAGTTACCTTGATAACAGGAAGAGTACTGCTTTTTTTTAGGCTTGTTTTCCTGATGTCAAAGCTGGAGAAATTCCCTTTCTCTGGATTCTTGATTTTCTTAATTTCATTGGCTTCACTCCCCGACTCTCTGCTAATTGGGATGTTGTTATCCTTGCAGTCCCAATATTCTTTTTTATTCATGACAAGAAGAGTCACTTTGCCTTCATTTTCTTTTATTCTCTGAAGAACGTCCTCATAATCGACTTTCTCAATATTCTTTCCATTGACTTCAATCACTATATCACCATTCCGGATTCCCGCCTTGTATCCAACTTCTTCAGGTATAACCTAAAAGTATTTTATACAATGAAATATCAACTGCAGCAAACTGTCCTCACAAGTCATATAGAAGATAGACACAAAATGCTGGAGTAACTCAGAGGGATAGGGAGCATCACTGGAGAGAAGGAATGGATGACAATTTGTGTCAAGACCCTTCTTCACACGGAGAGTCAGGGCAGAGAGAGACATAGAGATATGGAAGGGTAAGTTGTGAAAACACAGATCAAAGGGGATGATGATCAAGTAAATGCAGAATGGTACATTGCTAGCTATGGGGAAGGTGATGAGTTACTCCAGCAGTTTTTATCCATCTTCGGTGTAAACCAGCATCTGCAGTTCCTTCCTACACATTTAGTTTGCCTTTAATATATTTTGATTCAGGCCGAAGCACTGAGGAAGACAGAAAGCATGTTAGTTTAGACAGCAGACGGGGTGGAGAGGGCAGTGAGTGGGACAGAGGGAATGCCTGTTAAACCAATCTTTAACATAATCCCACACAAGGACGTTTTAAGACAAGTAGCCCAATAGTATCGCACGGTGGTGTAACGGTAGAGTTGCTGCCTTACAGCGCCAGAGATCCGGGTTCGATCCTGACTACGGGTGCAGTGTGTATGGAGTTTGCATGTTATCCCTGTGACTGCCTGGGATTTCTCCGGGTGCTCCGGTTTCTCTGCACACTCCAAGACATACATGTTCGTAGGTTAATTGACTTCAGAAAAAAAATTAAATTGTCCCAAATGTGTAGGATAGTACTAGTGTACGGGGTGATCCCTGGTCAGCGCGGCTCGGTGGGCCGAAGGGCCTGTTTCCATGCCGTTTCTCTAAAGTCTAAACAATGTTTTGGTCAGACGTATGTTCTACAGAGCATCCTGGATTCTGACTGAGAAACTGAAGAAAATTCTAGAGAAAGCAGAAAATGTCAGGGTGGTGGATGAATAGCCCTTTGTGAGAATTAGGACAATACATTACAATTGAAAATTCTACCATGATTTCATCCATTTCGATCTCAAAATCTTTGAATTTTTAAGGAACAATGCTGTGAGCTCTTTCACCACAGAGACTGCAGCTGTCCCAGTAAAGGCTAATCTCCACTTCCTTAGATAAGTCAGGGATAGTGCCACAAATACAAATCCTGGAGACAGCAGGGGACTGAAGCAGAGTCCCGACCCAAAACATTGCTTATCCATTCCTTCCACAGATGCTGTCTAACCCACTGAGTTACTCCAGCACTTTGTTTTTTCTCAAATGCAAGTCTTGCCTACATTTGAGGCAAAATGATTCAGAACAACTAACAATTATTCCTGCTATTGTACCTTCACTAACATGAGTTTCCAGGATGATTTTTACCAGTGAAGTTATTCTTTTCAGTCCTCGTACTCAAAAACAGAACCAACCTGCTGGATGTAAGCTCCTGACTCATCAGTGATACTGTAAAGTTGAAAGCCATATCCTTTGGAGCCTTTCACCAAGTGGCAAAGTCTGGCTGTGGGAACAGTTTTTCTTTCTCCTGTCACCTGTAATGGACAAGGACTATGTCGCTGAAGTGGTGCTTGTTCCTCTGTTTGATCTTCTGTTGTCTGTCTTGGATTAATTGCTTCTTCATCTTCGCAAATCAAAGGAGGCAACCCCAGCTGTGACAGACAAAGGTGTATCTTAATTAAAGAGGCACTTGCCGCATATTATTTTCACTATCTATCTAGCCCCATAGCAGAAGCGTCCTCGTCGCTACCACCATCTCTATTGTGACAAGTGATGGCTTCCACTGATTGTCGCCGGAAGCTTGCGTCCTTTTCAGGACAGACGATGACAGCGAGGTCAACATTTGTAACAAGATGGACACGAAAAGAAGACTACCTATCTAATTCTCAGCAGAAATCAGACTGCTAGAAGCTCAGCAGGCCAGGCAGCATCTGTAGAGGCAGATGATTGGTTGACATTTTGGGTTGAACTCCTGCATCATGATCGAGTGTAGAGGGAAGATAGTATATAGAAGTGAGAGGGGATGGTAGGTGATAGGTGGAACCAGATTAGGGGACGATGAGCACTTGGAGCCAGGTGGAGGAGAGGGTGAAGGTAGAGAGAGATTGGAATGTGATAAGTGGACACACAGGAGGTTGCAGATGCAGGAATCTGCTAAGGAAGAAAGGTAATGGAACCAGATCAGGGAGGGATAATGACAGATGGAACCAGTTGGGAGAGGGGATAGGAGACCCAAGAGGTTAAGCACATGGGCAGAAGGCAGATGGAACCAAATGGGGGGGAGTGAGCAAAACTGTAACAGGGGATTGGAATTGTGGGTGGGGTGCAGGGGAGGTGAGAGAACCCGAGTGGATCAGAGGAGAGGGAAAGAAACATGCGTTACCTGAAATGGAAAATTAAATGCTTCTACCATTGGGGTGTAGACTACCTGTGTGGAATAAGTGGTATTGTTCTAGTTTGTGTCAGGCCTCTTCCTGGCACCGGAGAATGCCGAGGCAGATGGGTTGGTGTGGGAAGGGGAATTGAAAGAGTACTTCACAAATGCTTTTAATACTTTCTATTGAATTGCAAACATTTTTTGAAGCAAAGAGGAGCAAAGAGGTCCTTCTGCAGTTGTACAGAGCCCTAGTGAGACCACACCTGGAGTATTGTGTGCAGTTTTAGTCCCCTAATTTGAGGAAGGACATTCTTGCTATTGAGGGAGTGCAGCGTATGTTTACAAGGTTAATTCCCGGGATGGTAGGACTGTCATATGCTGAGAGAATGGAGCAGCTGGGCATGTACACTCTGGAGTTTAGAAGGATGAGAGGGGATCTCATTGAAACATATAGGATTGTTATGGGATTGAACACGCTAGAGGCAGGAAACATGTTCCCGATGTTGGGGGAGTCCAGAACCAGGGGCCACAGTTTAAGCATAAGGAGTAAGCCATTTAGAACGGAGACGAGGAAACACTTTTTCTCATAGAGAGTGATGAGTCTGTGGAATTCTCTCCCTCAGAGGGCGGTGGAGGCAGGTTCTCTGGATGCTTTCAAGAGAGAGCTAGATAGAGCTCTTAAAAATAGCGGAGTCATGGGGATATGGAGAGAAGGCAGGAATGGGGTACTGATTGGGGATGATCAGCCATGATCAAATTGAATGGCGGTGCTGGCTCGAAGGGCCAAATGGCCTGCTCCTGCACCTATTGTCTATTGTCTATTGAAAGAGGCAGGAAATTATTGTTTCTCAAATTGCCATAATGCTCACAATGTAACTAAATACTTGATAGATTTTATTTAAGGTTCTGCTATGGCTCAGTAGATAACACTCTATCCTAGTCAGAAGGTGACTTAAGCATATTGTCTAGTTTTACATTCTCATTGGAGTACTGTGTCTGCAGTGTCAAAGGCATCAGCTTTCAAATGAGATATGCAAAGGCTTACCAGCCCTCACAGGTGGACGTAAAAGATACCCTGGTACTATTTTTATTAAATGATTTGGATTTCGTAAGCCATCAATTGTCCTTCGACCGCCATCACCTACTGTCACATTTGTGTTGCTATTCATAACACCATGTTTTGTATTTTTATTGCCACGTTACCTACAGAACAAGTGACAACATGTCAAAGGTTGTAAAGAACGTTCAGGTAATCTGGGGGTAAATGAAAGGATCTATATCATTGTCTTTCATTAGCTGCTTCAAACGGCTGTGGGGACGTGGATGTTGAATATATTCAAGGTGAAGATGAATAGGAAAAAGCAGATAAATGTATACTTAATGATGATAACGTTCTGGAAACGGGTCCAACCTGACTGAGATTGGCAAGGGATGTTGCAGAGAGAGGAGGAATGGGGGCTAAGGAACTGGGAGGTGGAAAGAGGGGCAGGATGCGAATAAGATCGGATGTGTGGAAGAGAGGGAGTCATACAGGGAAGAGAGGATGCTGGCAGATGTAGGCGCAGTGGAAATTTGTACTGCGCACTTTAATGAACCAACTGCTGTTTGTCTATACACTCTTTCCTTTTAATGATGTGGAGAGCAGAATATTTGACAACACTGAAGTTCAATAAAAGCAAATTCTGCCATTCAAGAATTTGAATTTCTTATCAATCCTTGGAATTGTAATTAATGCAGCTTTTCTCCTTATGCTTATTTACAGTAGATTCTCCTTGAATTTGTTTATGCAACCTGCCTCGTATGCAGCTCCTGGAAATTAGTTGTGTATTCTAACAGATCTCTGGATAAAGTTATTGCCCTATCCTCTTTTTCTGAAGTGGTGATATTCTAAAGGGAATAATTTTACTAAGTATTGGCTGTGCTAACTCAGTATTGTGTCCGTGGCTGGGTTGAAAATTGTATGACAAAACAACTACAGCATGATTGGTCTTTACTGTCTGCCAAGTGAAGATATCAGAAGTGACAATGAGAAGATACAAGAGGCTGAGGAAGGGTCCCGATTTGAAACCTCACCTATCCATGTTCTCCAGAGATGCTGCCTGACCAGCTGAGTTCTCCAGCACTTTGTGTCTGTTTTTAAGTGAAGTGAAGATATAATTCTCTTGTCACGGTTCAGTGCATTCTTTTTCAACACCAGATAAGACTAATTATCGCTCTGTCCTTTGTGGATGAAAAAGTTGATATAACAAAATGGGAAAGACTCACAGACGTAAAATACTTGTCTCCTTCAGAGCTGATGACAACAAGGGTAACCTGATTTCCATTCTGTCTGACCTTCTTCACTACAACATCATGCTCCAGCCCTTCAATATCCTCTCCATTTACACTTAGCAAGCGGTCACCTTCCTGCATCCCACATTTCTCCGCTGAGCTTCCCACATCCACTTCTGACAAATACTGACCTGAAAAAAATGCCAATTACACATGGTTACTGCAATACAATGGCTGTCAGAAGCCTTGCCTATATTGTCTTTTCAAATAATATATCAACCAACACACAAAAATTACCCATGGTTTAGACATACAAGAATCAGTAGATAAGAAAGTGCCCAAAATTCATCCTCTTTTGCCCCTGTGTGATAGAGCAGTATTAGGATTGTTGCAATCAGTCGCCTCCATTAACTACAATAGATATAGATTTGACACAAGGTGGAGAGCTTCAAGAATCATTGGGTAGGGATTTACTTCAATATTATATGGCTAACATTTAGCTAGGAACTGTTATCAGGCAACTGAACCATCCTATTCACCAACAAGAGAGCTGTCCTGACCTACCATCTACCCCATTGGAGTCCCTCGGACTATCTTCAATGGGGATTTTACCTTGCACAAAACATTATTCCCTTTATCCTGTATCTGTACACTGGATGAAATGATTGTAATCATGTACAGTCTTTTCGCTGACTGGATAGCACGCATCAAAAAAGCTTATCACTGTACCTCAGTACATATGACAATAAACAAAACTAATCAAGTTTAATGTTTAAGAAGGAACTGCAGATGCTGGAAAATCGAAGGTAGACAAAAATGCTGGAGAAACTCAGCGGGTGAGGCTGCATCTGTGGAGCGAAGGAAATAGGCAACGTTTCGGGCCAAACCCCTTCTTCAGACTAATCAAGTTTAATCATGGTCACCAAACAAAATGGCCATTGAAAAATGGAGTTGCAGGGAAGTTCTTTTGGAACATGTGATTGTTGTCAAACTCACTGGGTTAATTATAAAAACCCACAATACAGTTGCTGTACTAGCTAAAATCATGATTGTTATTACAAAATAAAACCAGTTCAACTCTTTTTTTAAATTTCAAGCATTCTGAGGGGTGTTGTCATACCTCCGAGTACATTTCATGCAATGATGCCTTCTTCTTAGTTAGTCATAGACCATAGATCAGTACAGCAAAAGAACAGGGCCTTTCGCCCACAATGGCTGTGCTGAACATGATGCCAAAACAACTCTTATCTACCCGCACCTAACTAATATCCCTAATTCCCTGCATATCCATGTGCCTATCCAAAAGTCTCCTAAATGCCACAGTTATGGCAGGCGAATAAACGAGCCACGCGTGGTGAAAACAAAGGAACTTTATTGCTCAAGTAAGAAGATCAATACACACCCGAATTGGGGGGGGGGGGGGCTGAACCTGGTCTCCATACTTACACTAGGGCACACCCCTAAACCTCGTGACACCTGGTTCCCGCCATTACCCAGTCACATCACCCTACCCCCCGACTGCCAAGGGTTCGAATACAGGTGGCCTAACCACTGGGTGGCGCCACACAGTCGTATCTGCCTCCACCACCATCCCCCGGCAGCGTGTTCCAGGCACTTACTCTGTAAATAACTTGCCCTGCACATCTCCTTTAGACGTTACCCCACTCACCTAAAAGCTATGCCCCTTAATATTTGATTTTGCCATCCTGCGAGAAAGGTTCTGACTGTCTACCCTATCTATTCCTCTGATAACTTTATTTACTTCTGTCGGGTCTCCTTGCAACCTCTGGGGTTCCAGAGAAAACAATTCACTAATACCCTCTTATCCAGGCTTATCATTCTGGTAAACCTCTATATCCTTTCCAAAGCCTCCACATCCTTCCAGTAATGAGGCGACCAGAACTGCACGCAATACTTCTAAAGTGGCCTATCCAAAGTCTATAGGCTGCATCATTACTTCCTAACTCTGATACTCGTTGCCCCGACCTATGAAAGCAAACATAATCTATGCCTTCTTTACCACTCTATCTACTTGTGTTGCCACTTTCAGGGAGTTATGGATTTGGACCTCAAGATCCCTCTGTACATCAATGCTGTTATAAGGGTCATGCCATTAAATGTACTTTTGTTGCTTACATTTGACCTACCAAAGTGCAATACTTCCCACTTACTTGGATTGGACTCCATCTGTCATTTCCCCGCTCGTTTCTGTAGCTGATCTATATCCCGCTATTAACTTGACGGCTGTCATCTGCAAACTTACTAACCAACCTGTCTATGTTTACATCCAAGTTATTTATATTTAATTACAAACAGAGGTTCCAGCACAGATCCCTGTTGAACTCCATCAGTCCCAGACCTCCGGCCTAAATATTGTCTTTACGCCACAATCCTAATTCTATCATGAAGTCATACGTCCAAGTCACTATCAATCCTATGTATCTTAATCTTCTGGTTCAGCCTACCATGGGGGATTTTATCAAATGCATTACTAAAATCCATGCAGACAACATCCACTGCCTTCTTCTTCTTCTTCTTGTGTATGGCGTGCACAGCCTAAAGTTGTAGGACAACTTCTTCTATTTGATCTTATTTGATTGTGCGCGCCAGGTTGATTGCTTTTGTCAAAACAGGGTGGACCACGTGAAGGTTGCAATCTCCCAGCCTATCCACTGCCCTAACCTCATCAATCACCTTCGTCACCTCCTCAAAAAACTCAATTAAGTTAGTAAGACACAACCAGCTGTGAACCATGCCGATTAACCCATTCTCTTCCAAAAAGGAGTACATCCAATCTGGAAGAATCCGGAATATCTTCCCTACCATCGACATGAGGTTCGCTGCCTAAAATTCCCTGGATTCTCTCTACTTTCCTTCTTAAATAAAGGTACAACATATCTCGCATGTTGATAGAGAAGATGCAAAGATCTTTGTCAAGGTATCTGCAATCTCCCATCCTGTCTATCTCAATATCCTGGCATGATCCCATCAGGTCTTGAGTGGTCATGCCTTCTCCCTGCTTACCCAACAGATAGTCACTTACCAAGTGCCCCAGAAACTGTTTTCTCAGTTTTCAGCAGGAATCCATAGCCACAACTCCCTTTCACTAAGTAAAGTTTTCTTGTCTTGAATGGCAAATGCTTGAAGCAGGCCATGGCTGGAATGATCTTGATGCCTTTCTCCCTATAATAAGCATCTGTCTTCTGATCAGCCACGAGGAACGTTACTGAATCTCCACTCTCTTTAATCTATTAACAAACACAGACATTCATTATCTGGTAGGACAACTTATTACATTTTTACAGAAGTTTCACATTGTGACTCAAACGGGGCTAGTTATAACCTAATCTGTTGCCTGCCTTTACAGCCAGCTCCAAGTCCACATTTTATGAATAGATGGGATGGGAAAGGAGCAATTGATTAGACTTTGTTAAGATTTTCAGAAACATGGTATTTGGTGAAGTTAAGTCAAAACATATCTTGTCTACATTTATTTATAGTGAAGAACATTAAGCATTATTGCACAGCTCACGGCATACAGCTGTGCTCTTGGGCATCATGGTAAGCAACAATGATGGCCCAACTAATGCTGCCCCAGGCAATGAAGAAAGAGATTGTGAAAGTTGCTTTCCCCATTAATTTACAACTGAAGACCAGAGCAGCAGAAGGCTTCAAAGCCAAACATCACAAACCCTTTTGACATTGACTTGCATTCCTTGAAGACATTGAGGATGCTGAATCAAACTTGTGTCACCAACTAAATGGAATGATTACCAAATTAAAATAGAGTTTCTGCAGCATTTCACATCAACATCAATTAAAACCCCAGCTAGATCTAGATGTTACTGTAAAAATATGGATCAAGCTGAATGGACTGAGAAATATGTAACATCAAATAAAATAAATATTTTAGCCAGCCCCTTGTGTAAACGTATTATGCACTTAATTAAATGCTCTGGTCATTTGAAAGGATCAGATCAGAAACCACAGAGTTTGTAATACTTGCCATAATTTTGCATAATATGGTTGAAACCAAGCTACTGCAAGTGGGACAAGCCAACAATACCCAATTAAACAATCTGACACTTGTCTGGTTTCAAAAAGGCACTTTCAGTATTTCTAAAGGCTCTGGATGGAGTAACATCACTGTGAGACATTGGTCATTACACATAGGTTTAATTCTGTACTTGATATTAGCTACTGAAATCTGTTTGCAAGTGATAATTAGAAACACATAATTTTCCAATTATCACTTGCAGGTGTAAAAACCTTGTGTTTGAGATCCAGTCAGTTTGGATGCAGGGCTTAATTTAGTTACACAGATCTCTCAAAACTCAATTATTGTTAATCTTTGGCAGTGTCCTAAACTCAAGAAACGCACTGCTTCCATGGAATGTATCCACTCCATCTATCTACTCACTGACTTTATCTTCAATTCCTTTTTTCAGTCGTGTTTAAATTCTGCTTATATTATATTTTCAGTGCCTTTCTTGCTGACGTAACAAAAAACGTTCAGTGGCTAAGGCACAATTGGTATCCGCCTTACCTTGCCAGGTGTAACTACCGTTCGTAACGATAGAATCAATGATAAGCAAGGTTGCTTCATTCTCCCAGAAACTCCCAAGCCAACAAGCTTTGGAAGATTAACTTCCCATAACCTTTTCCTTAACCAAGACCCATGATATCTGGAATCAACACTATTCCATTCAAGGGAAAGTTTCTCCAGGACACTTTCCTCACCCAGCTTCCAACTGCCTGCCAAGTATTGACTGTCAAGGAGTTATGGATCTTGAGGGGAAGGTTATACAATTTCTTGATTCGTGCAAAGACATGAGAGAAGCAAGACTTTTTCATAGATGTGTTAGCAAACACATCTTATGAGGAGATGTTGGCATCCGATTTAAAAGATAGGGCAGATTGAAGTAATGGAGAGATTTCAAAACAAGGATATAAATGTCAAAATCAAGGTGTTGCCTAATTGTGAGCTAATGTAGGTCGGAAAGCAAAGGCTAGTGTGTAACAGTCCAAATTAGGATGTGGACAATAGTTTTGAATGTTCTCAAATTTTATGGAAAGAGGAACAAGGGATGCTGACCAAGAGCTTGTTGAAATAGTGAAGCTTAGAGATAATGAAAGCCTGGATTTACTATTCCATTTTGTAATCATACCAATTTACTATACATTGTCAACCTGCTAATGCAGCACAATTTCTTTATATGCCGTTTTATTACAGTTGAGAATTGAACTGATAAAATAGTAGGAGTCACACTAATTGTGTTTACACATAATAAGCACCATCTGCCACAGAATGAGACAGTAATTGGAAGGAACCAAATTCTGATAAATTGTTATTTGAGCATTTATACTAACCGGTTTTGAAACTTGCCCTATTATTAACACTGCCTCCCAATGTGGTGCCATATGAAAACTATGAAGCTTGTATCTGTTGTTGGCCAGAATCACAAGCTTAGCTTTCGAAAGTTGGTCACTTAAAATGTTCTCTAAAGCAAGTATATCCTTTTATGGATATGAAGACCAGTTTGTACACAATACTGCCACCTGGGCAAGAAATAATGTCAGTACGACATCTTTACTCTCTCACACAAATCCTCTTGTAATATAGGCCAGCATACTCTTTCCCACCCTAATTGCCCATACGTTGGTAGTTACTGACGTGTACAAGGAAATCCAAGTCCTGTTGAACATCAATATTTCGGAGTCTCTCACCATTTAGACACTAGTCAAGTCAAAGTCAAATCCAAAAGAGTTTATTGTCATATGTCCCTGACAGGACAATTACATTCTTTCTTTGCTTAGCACAACACAATACTCAGCATTTCTGTTAAAGAAGGAACTGCAGATGCTGGAGAATCGAGGGTACACAAAAGGCTGGAGAAACTCAGCGGGTGCAGCAGCATCTAAGGCAGTCCTTAGATGCTGCTGCACCCGCTGAGTTTCTCCAGCCTTTTGTGTACACTCAGCATTTCTGTTTTTTTTTTAATCTACCATTGGATAACCTCATGGTTTTCCTCATACTATCTTCATCAAGCCTGTCAAAAATTAGCATAATACCCACAAAGCCAAAGTTAGAGTTGATTTAGAAGAATGCTGATTTTATATGATAGTGGCTGGTTCTCCACCTTCCACAGTGGATGGGCACAGTCAATCACATCATCAAGGAAGGCGCAGGTGAAATGGAATGGATACCCCCAATCCCGCATTACCTTTTTGGCAACTTGGAAATGTGTGCAGTCCTCAATATTAACTCCATTAACTTCAATGAGCCTGTCATCCATCTGTAATCCACCTTTTTCAGCAGCTCCCCCATGTTGGATGCTCAACGTAAATGGACCTTTGACACCTGAATTCATACAACAAGGATAAATGTGTGGGTAGGAACTGCAGATGCTGGTTTACACCGAAGATAGATACAAAATGTTGGAGTAACTCAGCGGGGACCTACTGAGTTACTCTTGCATTTAATGTCTTTCTTCGAGGATAAATGTGTGAGTAGGAACTGCAGATGCTGGTTTACACCGAAGATAGATACAAAATGCTGGAGTAACTCAGCGGGGACCTACATTTAATGTATTTCTTTGAGGATAATGTGTAGTTTTTACAAACAGACCTTTCATGCCATTTTAAATAGATAAGAACACAGAATATGCCATTAAGATAATGTTATCACGGTGGCACAGCGGTAGAGTTGCTGCCTTTCAGCACTTACAGCGCCTGAGACCCGGGTTCGATCCCGACTACAGGTGCTGTCTGTATGGAGTTTGTACGTTCTCCCCGTGACCTGCGTCGTGGGTTTTCTCCGAGATCTTCGGTTTCCTCCCATAGGTTAATAAGGGTTATAGGTTAATTGTCTTGGTGTAAGGAACAATTTCAATAGTTACATGACATGAAATAGATTCACTATCTGTGCTGAATTAACTGCAATGACCATTTCATACACGACACAGATATAAAAGGGAAGAGTGTCGTAGACAGTAAATCCATTCAGGTAGAACCCTCATAAAATTGCATGCGTGTGAACTCTGGGCTGTCCTTGGCGGAGGCTTAGCAACCGTAATTAATGCCCTTGATCAAACGAGAGGTATTGAATTAACTCAAACAGATTGTCAGATGAGGTATAGGGGGCCCATTAGCACCTGCTGCCAGCGAACGTCAGCACCTGGGGGTGGTAGGGACATCCAACACAACAAGATGTGCTTGCACGGTACTTGTTATGCACAAGGTAGAGTCACAGAGTCGTACAATTTGGAAACAAGCTCTTCAACCCAACTTGCCTATGCCGATCAACAAGCCCCATTAACACTAGTCCCACCTGCCTACGTTTGGTCCAGATCCCTCTAAACCTATCCTATGTATGCACCTGTCTAAATGTTTCTTAAACATTGCGATAGTTCATTTCCAATGCACTTAATTTAACAAAAGAGAGGAGATCAAACTGGGTCTCAGGATATGCAAGTATATCGGCTGCCAGTTGTACTCACTTCAGCACATTTGGCTGTCGTGAATTCAAGTGAACATAAGCGAGAGGCAGGTAAAATCGTGGCAACACTCTTCACTGGTTTAACACTAACAACCAAAGATGAATTTCTCCATTAAGGGTGCAGTGCTATGAAGCCAGGTTATTGCTGTACTATATCAGTTTACTTCATTTTAAAGAATACAGTATTTCTTCTTTCGATTATATGTCATTTTGAGCATGCAAGTCCTTGCGTGTGACATTGTACACAGCAGGCAATCTGCAAAATTAACCTCAGATGCAACGGGTAAAAGAGCAACATATTAAAACGGCAGAACGTTGTGTGTTTATCCCCATTGGAGAGACTCAGAAGGGTCGGCTGATATTTAACTGCAGTACTATGGGAGCGATGCATGAGGAAAGGGGCTGTTCTTCTCAGGTGAAGTGCTAAACTGAGAGATTTACTTTTTTTTCTCTCGGAGGGACAGGGCAGTATTTCAAGTTCTTCATTCATGGCCAACATTAAACCCAGTCTTTATGGCATTGCTGTCTGTGGGAGTTTCTTTTGAGTACATTGCCTGCTCTGCAATATACAGGCAACGTATCACGAGTATTTAATCGGATACAAAGCACTGTGGTGCAGCCTTATTTTAAAAACTGCATGAGGCAACTGAAGGACAAGTGGCCAGAAGCTTAAAGATAGAGAAAAAACAAACCAGTGGAGGTACTCAGTTGGTCAGACAGGCATCTATGGAAGAAATTAGACAGATGGCCTTTCAGGTTGGGATCTTTCTTCAGATAGAGTATCAGCTTCAAGGTGGAGGAGGGATGTGAACAAAGAAATATATCTTAAGACTTGATGTGACAACTGATAATGGTGGGGAGATAACAGTCAGGACTGCAGATGTCATTGACAGTTGCAAGAGTGTAGATTGCAAACCTGGGAGAAATGAAGACACGATGGAATTAGAAAACAAGGACTCGGATTTTACTGGACTGGGAGCCAAGGTAAAGCAATGATTGTGGGGACGATGGATAATTAGTGAGGCAGCACATTGGCTGCAGAACTGTTAAAGTGCTTATTTATGGAAGGTGGCAGATAGGAGATCATTGTGGCTAGAAATAAAAGAAAATCCGTGGAAGACAGTTTCAGGAACAAATGAACTAAGCTGGAGCAGAGATAGCTGATTAGCTTAGATACAGTATGGAGATAGGCCCTACAGCCCACTGAGTCGATCACCCGTTCACACATGCTATGTTATCCCACTTTCTCACCCATTCCCTATACATTGGGGGCAACTTTGCAGAGGCCAATTAACCTCCAAACCCGCATGTCTATGGGACGTAGGAGGAAACCCGGGCACCCAGAGGAAACCCATGCTGTCACAGGGAGAACATGCAAACTCCACACAGCCACCACTGACCAGAGTGTCAGGATGGAACCCAGAATTCTGGTGGTGTGAGGCAGCACTCTACCAGTTGTGGCACTGTGGCACTTCTGACAGATATGGTGGTGGGAGGTGATCTTGTGTTGAAGAAGATAGGAGTCAGAAAGATGACAAAAGTTATGAAACTGCACCGCTGATGTGAGATGTTTCGTAATGAAACTCTCAGGGGAAGAAGGGCGAGGAAAGATAAATGGGTGATCAATACCTTCAGGAGAGCACAACTGAATGTCAAATCCATCGGGGCCTTTTTCTACATAGCAAAGTCGTGGTTTACCATGTGTGGTCCCGTGTTCAGCCTGTACAAAATCTGCAAGATTCAGATTCCTCATTTTGGCATCTTCATAGGAGACTTCATCAACAACTAGAAAGATGATTTTGTTGCCACTCCGCCTTATTTTCTCCACAACCTACCAGGGAGAAGATTAGAAACAAATTAGGAATAACATTTTCATAAATTATTGTAACAAGGATTTTTCTGTGAGGTTTTAAGAGACAATAATCTTACAACTATAGAAAGGGGGAATATAATTGCGTCAGGTGAGTTTATAGGTGCAATGTAGCTGGGCAGTTTATCTCAAGAACAATATACACAGCTCCTCACTCCTCTCCAGCTCTGTAATTGTATCCAGAGTCTCAAGGCTAGATTACCATTTGGGTCATGAGGAACATACAGTGACGCCTCCAGGGAAAAAGAAGGCTAAGTGAATGGGTGAGGGCATTCAGATAGAATGTAACTTGGAAAAAAATAAAGTCATCCATTTTGATAGAAGAAATAAAAAGATTGAATATTTAAATGGTGACTAATGGGAAGGTGTTGGTGAACAAATATCTAGGCCTAAGATAGGCACAAAAAGCTGGAGTAACTCAGTGGGACACGCAGCATCCCTGGAGAGAAGGAATGGATGACGCTTTGGGTTGAGACCCTTCTTCAGACCCGAAATGTCACCCTTTTCTTCTCTCCAGACATGCCGCCTGTCCCGCTGAGTTACTCCAGCTTTTTGTGTCTATCTTCGGTTTAAACCTGCAGTTCCTTCTTACAAATTTCTAGGACTCTATTTCCCTGCGGAAAAGCAATGATGGGGAGGGGGTCGGAGCTATGGAGTCACAGGCATGGATATACCATGTGACCAATGTTGGATGCATTTGAGTGAGGGGGGATGGGTGGTTATTTGAACACATCCTCTCAATAAGTTTTCAATTTCTTGTAGTGGGGCGAGTGGGGCTCAACCTTCCCTCCATGTGCCATACATTTCTAGAAAAGTATTTTAAGAGACGACAATCTTTAGAGATCAATCTACAGAGTTCCTGGACCAAAAGACATGGTTATCAGAAGGCTGGATAAAAATATTAATTGTCTGGGTATGCTCTCGCAGAGTGATCATTCTTAGTTAGATTATCTAAGCGATTGTGTCCCGAGGGTAAAGCAGCCTTACCTTGGAATGTGCCATGTTATCTACGTAGTCCCCATTGATCTCCAGCACCCTGCCGCCATCGTAGAGCCCAGCCAGCTGAGCGTAGCTCGCAGGCTCCACCTGTCGGATGAGGTGTCCTTGCCTCCCCTTCTCAGCCCGCAGGTAGAAGCCAAACACCTCATTGTTCTTCTTAGACAGGACACAGACTCTGGGCTTGATCAAGACTGACAATTCTGAATAGATAACGCAACATTAAAAAACATAGAAACATAGACATAGAAATTAGGTGCAGGAGTAGGCCATTCGGCCCTTCGAGCCTGCACCGCCATTCAATATGATCATGGCTGATCATCCAACTCAGTATCCCGTACCTGCCTTCTCTCCATACCCCTTGATCCCCTTAACCACAAGGGCCACATCTAACTCCCTCTTAAATATAGCCAATGAACTGGCCTCAACTACCCTCTGTGGCAGAGAGTTCCAGAGACTCACCACTCTCTGTGTGAAAAAAGTCTTTCTCATCTCGGTCTTAAAGGATTTCCCCCTTATCCTTAAGCTGTGACCCCTTGTCCTGGAACATCGGGAACAATCTTCCTGCATCTAGCCTGTCCAACCCCTTAAGAATTTTGTAAGTTTCGATAAGATCCCCTCTCAATCTCCTATATTTTAGAGAGTATAAACTGAGTCTATCCAGTCTTTCTTCATAAGACAGTCCTGACATCCCAAGAATCAGTCTGGTGAACCTTCTCTGCACTCCCTCTATGGCAATAATGTCCTTCCTCAGATTTGGAGACCAGAACTGTACACAATGCTCCAGGTGTGGTCTCACCAAGACCCTATACAACTGAAGTAGAACCTCCCTGTTCCTATACTCAAATCATTTTGCTATGAAAGCTAACATACCATTTGCTTTCTTCACTGCCTGCTGCACCTGCATGCCTACTTTCAATGACTGGTGTACCATGACACCCAGGTCCCGCTGCATCTCCCCTTTTCTTAATCGGTCACCATTTAGATAATAGTCTGCTTTCCTGTTTTTGCCACCAAAGTGGATAACCTCACATTTATCCACATTATACTGCATCTGCCAAACATTTGCCCACTCACCCAGCCTATCCAAGTCACCTTGCAGTCTCCTAGCATCCTCCTCACAGCTAACACTGCCCCCCAGCTTAGTGTCATCCGCAAACTTGGAGATATTGCCTTCAATTCCCTCATCCAGATCATTAATATATATTGTAAATAGCTGGGGTCCCAGCACTGAGCCTTGCGGTACCCCACTAGTCACTTCCTGCCATTGTGAAAAGGACCCGTTTACTCCTACTCTTTGCTTCCTGTTTGCCAGCCAGTTCTCTATCCACATCAATACTGAACCTCCAATGCCGTATGCTTTAAGTTTGTATACTAATCTCTTATGTGGGACCTTGTCGAAAACCTTCTGGAAATCCAGATACACCACATCCACTGGTTCTCCCCTATCCACGCTACTAGTTACATCCTCAAAAAATTCCACAAGATTCGTCAGACATGATTTACCTTTCGTAAATCCATGCTGACTTTGTCCAATGATTTCACCACTTTCCAAATGTGCTGCTATCCCATCTTTAATAACTGACTCTAGCAGTTTCCCCACTACCGATGTTAGACTAACTTCACTGTTTTCTCTCTCCCTCCCTTCTTAAAAAGAGGGGTTACGTTTGCTACCCGCCAATCCTCAGGAACTACTCCAGAATCTAAAGAGTTTTGAAAGATTATCACTAATGCATCCACTATTTCCGGAGCTACTTCCTTAAGTACTCTGGGTTGCAGCCTATCTGGCCCTGGGGATTTATCGGCCTTTAATCCATTCAATTTACCCAACACCACTTCCCGACTAACCTGGATTTCACTCAATTCCTCCTTTGACCCGCAGTCCCCTGCTATTTCCGGCAGATTATTTATGTCTTCCTTAGTGAAGACGGAACCAAAGTAGTTATTCGATTGGTCAGCCATATCCTTGTTCCCCATGATCAACTCACCTGTTTCTGACTGCAAGGGACCTACATTTGTTTTAACTAATCTCTTTCCGATATTTAAATTCCAAACATTGAAGAAGTTACTTCAGACTTGTTTTTCAAACAGAACTAATAATGAAGTCAAACCAAGACAAAGAGGCTGGAAATATGAAATGAGAACAAAAATTGTATTGGCAAAATTCAAGAGAAAACAGATAACATTGTTTTGGGTCAGAATCAAATCTGGTAACAGAGCTACATGGGTTGCACTCTAGAGGTGTAGAATATTAATTAACCATATAACCATATAACAATTACAGCACGGAAACAGGCCCTCTCGGCCCTTCCAGTCCGTGCCGACCATTTGTTTTCCCCTAGTCCCATCTACCTGCACTCAGACCATACCCCTCCATTCCCTTCACGTCCATATACCTATCCACTTTACTCTTAAATGTTAACATTGATCCTGCCTCCATCACTTCTGCTGGAAGCTGATTCCACACAGCCACCACCCTCTGAGTAAAGAAGTTCCCCCTCACGTTACCCCAAAACCTCTGTCCCTTAATTCTCATGTCATGCCCTCTTGTTTGAATCTTCCCTACCCTCAATGGGAAAAACGTATCCACGTCAACTCTGTCTATCCCTTTCATCATTTTAAAGACCTCAATCAAGTCCCCCCTTAACCTTCTGCGCTCCAAAGAATAAAGACCTAACTTGTTCAACCTTTCTCTGTAACATAGTTGCTGGAACCCTGGCAACATTCTAGTAAATCTCCTCTGTACCTTGAATATTTTCCAAACAGCTGTATCAATACCGATATTTAAGAAGTAAATCTAATCATTTTAACAGTGCAATGAGGGATAGAATCCTTAGAAATGTCAACATCCACAAATTAATTAAAATTGGTTAATATTTATTTTAAAATGTCAGTAGAATAGCTACACCAGAGGTTGGTGAAAGACAGAGATCAACTTTGACACTCTCGAGTAACAACCGGCTAATAAACTAAAATATGTTTCAGTGATACTTGTTTGAGGAATAAATATTTGCTAGGGAGAATCCCCTCTTTGGTTTTTTTTTACAACTATTTGAGGAGGCTTAAATTGTTATCCAAGAGGCAGCATTGTAAAGACGCAGAGCATCTCTGGCATTGTCAGCGGGAACAGTAGGATCTTTGGCCCACATTGTGTTGGTGTTGTGCAAGACAAGCTGAACCTTAGTCAGGGAAGACTGTTACTCACTGAGCTATGATTGACACTTGGAAAGTCCAATCCAATTGATTTTTACTGATGTTTTGGAGATGGCGTTCTGTGACTCTCTACAATTTTCCATTAAATACTAGACATTCTTTTTCTTTAAGACACTGGCTGTCCTTACCCATTCTACCTGTTTATTTTCCAAACAGCTGTATCAATACTGATATTTAAGAAATAAATCTAATCATTTTCACAATGAGGAATAAAGTTAAAATCCGTAAAAATGTCAACATCCACAAATGCATTAAAATGGTTTAATTTTTTTTAAATAGACAATAGGTGCAGGAGTAGGCCATTTGGCCCTTCGAGCCAGCACCGGCATTCAATGTGATCATGGCTGATCATCCCCAATCAGTACCCCATTCCTGCCTTTTCCCCATATCCCCTGACTCCGCTATTTTTAAGAGCCCTATCTAGCTCTTGTCAGTAGAATGGCTACACCAGGGGTTAGTGAAAGACAGAGACCAACTTGGTCACTCTTGAGTAACAACCTGCTAATAAACTCTCGAGTAACAACCTGCCACTATTCCAAGTTTATCTAGGAATTCTTTCATAGCCACATTTTATTACAGAGAAAAGGACACAAAGTTCTTGAGCAATAGACAATAAATGCTGGTGAAACTCAGCGGGTGAGGCAGCATCTATGGAGAAAAGGAGTAGGCGGCGTTTTGGGTCGAGACCCTTCTTCAGACTCAAATTACTCAAATTATTCCTAATTTGAGTAACTCAGCGGGTCAGGCAAGCATCTCTCGAGAACATGGAAAGGCGACATTTTGGGTTGAGACCATTCTTCAGTGATTGTTGGCAGGGGACGGGAGGGGGAAGAATAAAACTGAAAAAGGGGAAAGGTAGGTAATAGGTGGACACAGACGAGGAGGGGTTGATAGGCAGATAGGTGAACAAAGGGCAGAGATAAAAGTACTAGGTACGAGACAAGATTGAAGAGTTATGAATTGTGAAGCCAGAGGGAGAAAAGTAGGAGGGGGTGGGCGGGGTGAGGTAAGCCGAGAAATAGGTGGGAGTCCAGATGGGGCACAGGGGAGGAAAGGAGTTGGGGGTGGGGTGGGGGGGGGGGGGGGGGGGGGGGGGGGGCGGGGGGGGTTGGGGTTAGTTAGAGATTTCCGAAAATTGTGGAATTCAATGTTCATACTGTTGGGCTGTAAGCTACCCAAGTGGAATATGAGGTGCTGTTTCTCCATTTTGTATGTGACCTCACTCTGGCAGTGGAGGAGGCCCAGGACAGAAAGGTCAGCATGGGAATGGGAAGGGGAGGTAAAATGGTTAGCAGCAGGAGATCCAGTGGGCCTTGGCGGTTGGCCCATTTGATCCATGCTAGTATTAATATTCTGCATGAGTTTCCTCTATCTTTCACATTTAATTTATTTGTTCTTGACACCGTGGATGGTATACAATACATTTACGATTTATCGTGGAAACATCAACTTTGACCCGGACCTTCCAGAACAGAAATTCTACCTGTTTATTTTTATATCAAATAACGTGACAGAATTTGTCTTGTCACCTAGGCAACGCTTCATTGTTTTGCCGTGAACTCATTGAAATCTGTTGCTTGGCCTTTGGGGAAGGTTCATTGTCTTTGGGGAAGGCCCTTATCTACTGTACACATCATATCATAAAACTGTTTTCAATCAAATGCCTTGTTTACTTTACCAACATCATCATTTATGACCAAGGCGGGATTATCGATCCCTTCTTTAGGATTGAAGGTAAATTTTCTGTTAAGAAAAGCACACGATAAAATTATGATCAGTTTTATTCTTTTGTCATACAATCCTACGCATCAGAAAGAGACCATTCTACCCAATGTGACCATGCTGGCTCTTTGACCGAGCTTTCTGATTTCTCCAATCACCTGCCATTTCTCTTTAGACTTCAGACTTCAGAGGTGCAGCGTAAAAACAGGCCCTTTGGCCCACACCAACCAGCTATCACCCCATATACTAGCACTATCCTACACACTAGGGACAATGTAAAATTTTACTGAAGCCAATTAACCTACAAACCTGCACATCTTTGGAGTGTGGGAGGAAACCGAAACACCCAGAAAAAAAACCTACGCAGGTCACATGGAGCATGTACAAAACTCCGTAAAGACAGCAACCATAGACAGGATCAAACCCGGGTCGCTGACGCTGTAGGGTAACAACTCTATCATTGTGCCTCTCCTTTTGGTTCTGCAATTCTTGCATTTGCCAATACTTAATCATTTACCTTTTCCAAGTTCCAGTTGAATCCTCTCTCACCATCCTTTTGGGCAGTATGCTCCAGCTCAAATCAACTCGCAATGAAACACACATTATTTTCCCCTCTGCCACACTTTTTACCCAATTACCTGAAAATTATATCCTCAGAGTACTGGCTCTCCTGTTTATTATTTGTTTATTGTTTATTTGCACCATGTTTTAAAAGAAGACAAACGATCAATTTATAATACCATACAGTGCTGGGAGGGAAGGGAAGCCCGGAGGGCTTAGACAAAGTACGCTCCCATCTGAAAATGAGCGTTAATGGCAAATCAGGCGGTAGGAGAAATAAAAAAGACAATAATAAACAATAATACAGTTTAAGAATGAAAATTAAAAATATGAAATTAAAAATATGAAAATAAATAACATAATAAGGTATAGTATGAGATAAGAGTCAACAGAAGTAGTTTGAGCTCATAAATAACATTACAAATAGCTGGAGGTCAGAACTCAGGACATGATGAGAAACTTTTTAAGCTCAATCTTAAAGGTGGCTAAGGAGGTGTGAGACTTTAATGACAGAGGCAGGGTATTGCAAAATTTAGGACCTTTAAAAGTAATGCAATGTTGGGGTTTGGATGTTCGACAAAACGGAAGATGAAGATCATTTCTTCTTCTGGTTGGGTAATGGTGAATATTAGAAGAAAGGGTGAAAAGATCATGAAGAGAAACAGGCAAATCATGTTTACATTTAAAATATTTGAAAATAAAAATACATATTTGGAATGCATTCAGTTTATCTACAGACAAAATTGAGTACTTCTTGAAGAGAGGAGCAGAAGGTTCTTGTGAATTTGAATGAGAAATTAATCTCATAAATTTCTTCTGTATGATGAGTAGCTTAGAAAGATAGGAAGGATAGGTAGAACCCCAAACAATATTACAATAATTGAAATAAGGAAAAATCAAACTGTAATATATTGTTAGATGGAAAGACGGGTGAATAAATGCACAAACCTTTCTCAGAATACCAAGCATTTTCATTGATCTTCTACAGACAATATTGATATGTTCTTTCCAAGTTAAATTTTGATCAATGGTTACTCCTAAAAAATTTATATATGTTACTTCAGGAATTTCATGTCCATTGATAAAAATTTTAGATTTGTCTTTGGGAAAAATTTGTTTTTATTGCAGAAGATCATGTAATTGCATTTTTTGATATTGAGAGAGAGCCTGTTCACTTCAAACCACTTAGAGACATGAGGCATTTCTTCATTAACTAATTCAGCCAATGATTTTAGATCACTATGTGAAGCTATAAGATTGGTGTCATCGGCAAACAGGATAGGAAGAAGTACTCTACAGGTATAGGATAAGTCATGTATATAGATCAAGGATAGTAAAGGACCAAGGATGGAGCCTTGTGGTACCCCACAGTGAATTATCCATTTTTTGGATGAGTTTCCATTTAGATAGACAAATTGCACTCTATTTGCTAAGTAGTTGGTTAACCATAGAAGCGCTACATCCTTTACCCCATATCTATTGAGTTTAGAGATTAAGATTGAATGGTTGACTGGACCAAATGCCTTGGATAGATCTAGAAAGACTCCAAGAGCAAATTTCTTTTCATCTAGAGCAGTAGAGATGTTATTAATAAGTTGTAATAATGCATGCTCCGTAGAGTACTTCTTCCTAAAGCCATATTGATGGTTATACAAAATATTATTCACAGTTAGATGGTTTAGGATTCTTGTGTACACTAGTCTTTCTATGATTTTTGAGAGATATGGGAGAATAGATATTGGGCGGTAATTACCAAATTCTTTAGGGTCACCTTATTTATAGATAGGTATGACTTTGGCAATCTTTAAATCTGTTAGAAGTAACATGTTTCATATTTACCTTTCCAACTTTTCTTTTAATTTCAATTCCACATGACAAATAAGTAAATCACAAGGACATAAGCATCCCTATCCAAGTGGACTCCAGGGACAAACAACTAGGCCTAGTTAGAATGAATGTGGTGAGGATGTTTTGGAAGAATGGCACTAAAAACAGTTGTAGTCATTATGATCTGGTTGAAAGCTTCCTGAGAATGCGCTCGCTGGAGTTTAGAAGAATGAGGGGGGGGACCTCATTGAAATGTACTGAATAGTGAAAGAGTTGGGTAGAGTGGATGGGGTGTGGATGTTTCCACTAGTGGTAGAGTTTAGGACCAGAGGTCACAGCCGCAGAATTAAAGGAAGTTCCTTTACGAAGGAGATGAGGAGAAATGTCTTTAGTCAGAGGCTGGCGAATCTGTGGAATTCATTGCCACAGAGGCTGTGGAGGCCAAATCAGCGGATATTTTTAAGGTGCAGATTGACAGATGCTTGATTATTAAGGGTGACAGGGGTTATGGGACAAAGGCAAGAAAATGGGGTTGAGAAGGAAAGCTAGATCAGCCATGAATCAATGCTGGAGTAGATGGGCTGAATGGCCTAATTCTGCTCCAAGAACTTATGAACATGAACCAGTCATATAAGAGATTATTATAAACTCCGAGACATATTTCTGTATTATTATTTGCTTTGGTATTGTTGGCTAAGAACTGTATCAAGGTCATGAACAGTAGAATCAGATGTTTAAACCAACTCAACTCCCCATGCTGGATAGCTGAAATGTTTTCAGAAAGGGTTTGGAATACTGAGTGGCAGAGGCAGCGTCTGTAGGGAGAGAAGCTGAGTCAATGTTTCAGGTTATTGACCTTTCATCAGAACTGGAAAAGTTAGAAAAGCATTTTTGAAGTTGCACAGAGGGGGATTGATGAGACCATGAGGTAGAGGAGCTGCATTAGGCCACTCAGTCCATTGAGTCTACTCTGCCATTCGATCACGGCTGATTTATGTTTCTCTCTCAGCCCCATACTCCTGCCTTCTCCCTGTAACCTTTGGCACCCGTACTAATCATGAAAGTATGTTGGAGGGCAAGGCCGTGTAGATAATGTATTTATGACTTCAGTCTTGGCAGTTCAGGGGGAAAAGAGAGGGAGACATTGTGAACGTGACAAGCAGGACAAAGCAATTGCTGTGAATCTGAAACAAAAGAGGATAGTGGTAATAGCCAGCAGATAAGACCGTGTCTGTGGAGAGAGACAACGGAATTGAGAAACTGGAGTGGTGGAGGAGCTTCTTTAGTCAGAGGGTAGTTAATCTGTTGAACTCATTGCCACAGGGGGCTGTGGAGGCCAAGTCAGTGGGCAATGGACAAATTCTTGATTAGAACGGGTGTCAAGGGTTTGTAGGGAGAAGGCAGGAAAATGGGATTAGGAGGGAGAGATCAGTCATGATTGAATGACGGAGTAGACTCGATGGGCCGAATGGCCTAATTATACTCCTATAACTTGTGAACTTGTGAGTCAGGTTGAAGGGGAAGGATGGACAAGATGGAGGGAGCTGGTTGGGCGTCAGGAGAAGTGGGACTAATCAGAACTGGTTGATCAGGGAATGTGCTAACCTTTACTCTCCTAAGATGGAAGGAGAGTATTTGCACATTGATCTGAACAACCACATGGACTCCAAGTCCCCAACAGCGTTGTTGATTTATAACTTATCTCATTTCCTATGGAAGCATCAATATCGGGTTTAATTACAGACTTTCCATTTTCCTATGTAATTACACAATCAATTTATGTTCAACTAAGTAAATTGCTCATTTATTTAATTAACTCAGGTTCAGTGTGACTTTAATTGTATGCAATCTGGGTTAGTCAGCACAGCTGAGATGGGTTCAAGGTCCACGTGTTGGCAGAGAAGGCTGTGGCAGCTTCTTACAGGACAAGGACACCAAGCACATTTATAACCCCGTCTCCAAACCCCTCAATTCTCTTGTTTTTCAAAAATGCCTTTCATTAAAGTATAAAACAAGTGAATATCTAATTTCTCCTCAGCATGATGATTTCTGATATCTTCAACCCTCTAAGAAGATATTTCTCCTTCAGTTCCAGAAGAACTCCTATTCCAAAGAAGACAGAGTCATCCAGCATGAAACAGACGCCCAACTCATCCATGTGAAACAGGTGCCGTCCTGAGTTAGTCAGGCTTGTCTACCTTTGTTAAAGGTGCACATTTGTCAGAGGTCTAAGGTAGACAAAAATGCTGGAGAAACTCAGCGGGTGAGGCAGCATCTATGGAGCGAAGGAACAGGTGACGTTTCGGGTCGAGACCCTTCCTCACCCTTGTCAGAGGTCTATATCCCTCATAACCTTCCCTATCTATAAATCTATCTAAATTACTTTTAATACTCCATAAGGTCATCACTCTGTATCCGTCACTCCAGATGATATCCAGTATTTCTAGACTCCAGAGGAATGCTGCAAAAGTATTGACCTTGAAAGACATAAATCCTTCATAAAGCAGTGCCACTGCGACAGCATTGTCTTAGATTCTGAACTGCAGATATTCTGCAGATTTGATCAGACTGATCAAATTGGGGCTGACATTTGGTTCTCATTCTTCAAGCAGGTAACTGACTCAAAACTGTCTAGCAATATAATGCTACGTTAAATTTCATTTCTCTTAAAATCCAGTGTACTGTCTAGTGATCAAAGAGAGCAGTACTTACGGGGACAACGCAGCTGTGTCCTCAATACCTGCAAAGACAAGGAAAAACAGTCTAAGAACTGGAAGACATTAAACATTGGAACATGAGCCATTCAGCTCTGAAACCTGCTGCAACATTCAACTTCATAACTTTGCCGACCCTTCCTCAAATCCAGTGATTCCTCTCCCGTGTCAAATCACAAGAAAATCCATGTTGGCAAAAGTCCTCTGTAGAGGACAATTTTTAATAGAGCAAGTTTGAGGGCCTCGATCTCCTGCTCCTTCTCATACATTCTCCTGGTGCACCAATATAAACAAGCACAACTCAGGGGCAGGCAATTTGTCATAAGATCCCAACTAGATCATTCATGTAGGTTTAGAGATGCCAATCTGCCGTACTTATTCAGGGTTCCCTGTGTCTCCAATCCCAGAACAACATGGTTAACTACCCTCTGGTAGTAGCTGAGTAAACCACTTAATCAATCAGTCACTTGCAGTGGTTTAAGAAGCTGACCATTTGCCAGCTTCATGCCATGAAGAGGGTGATAAATGTGAATCACATCACTGAAGTGAAAAGCCCAGAATAGTCACCATAGTAGGTGGTCTTTAATGCAGAAATAACAGGAAAACCAAACAAAGATGGGTAACACTTACTGCTGCTAGAAAGATTGCAGGCTGTTAAGTAGGAAACCAAGTCATGCTGTATTAATTTACACCTAGAAGTCTCATAATAAATTAAATTAACACATCAGTATCTTTTTTGGTATTTCAGAGAGGGTCACAGGAACAGAAAAATCAACACATCATGACCACTTAAAAGATCCAAGTTTGAAAAAGCATTGGTCAACATTCATTAAGGAGAAAGTCCCAAAGTGATTGCTAGTTCTGTAAAATAACAAAGAACCTCACAGGAGCATGAACAGCAGAAGCTGGAGGCAGCAGTCCGATCCCATCCTTCCCCCGCCTTGCTCCTGTCCCAACTTCCCTCTCCCTAGCCTTCCCAACTCCTCTACTTCCTAGCAGACACCAAAAGCTGGAGTAACTCAGCGGGTCAGGCAGCATATCTGGAGAAAAGGAATAGGTGACGTTTGGGGTTAAGACCCTTCCTCAGATTTGGAGTCGGGGAGAGGGAGACTAGAGACATGAAAATATACGAGGAACAAATTAATGAAAAGAACAAATCAAAGCCAGCGCTGATTGTCATGGTATTTGTATCTTTTCATATCTCTAGTTTCCCTCTCCTCAGACTAAAAAAACATCAACAATTCCTTTTCTCCAGAGATGCTGCCTGACCCGCTGAATTACTCCAGCACTCTGTGTTTGTCTTCGCTTTAAACCAGCATCTGCAGTTCCTCTTTACACGTGAATCTACTTTTGTTCTATTTTGGTTTCTGTCAACACAGTTAAAAGAAAATCACTGAGTTACTCCAACATTTTGTGTCCGGCTTCAGTGCAAACCAGCATCTGCAGTTCCTTCCTACACATTTCCTCGACCTACCCTGCTCCCACTTTCCCAGCACCCTCTTCCTGCTCTCCTCTGTTTTAGCTCCCTCGTGCCAAGCAGTTTAATAGCTGATTCTGCACCTCATTCAGTCTCTGCTCATAACCGAACATCACTTAAATTAAAGAAAGAAACAAAATGCTGGAGTAATTCAGCGGGTCAGACAACATCTCTGGTGTTACTGTTCTCCAGCTTGTTGTGCCTATCTAAGTTCAGAATCAGCTATTGAACCAGTATCTGCAGTTCCTTCTTACATAACAGTTAAATTAATCCAGCCTCCTGTTCCAAATCACTTCCTGATCAAAATTGTACTTAAAAAAAACATTGTTTTAATGATGTTTGACAAAGTTGATTTTGGACATTTGTTACGTGTGGTGAAAAGTTCACTTTCCAAGAAATATATTGTGTGGGGTTAGGATTCCAGAGGAATGCGAGAGTGTGGCAGGTCTATTGTGAGAATGAGTGTATGGTATTAGTGTTATGTTTGGAATGAGATTGTGGAATGAGGTTGGGGTTCATGGTGAGAGAGTGCATGTGCGAGTTTACAGTTATGTTAAGTAGTAAAACATGTGGGGTCAGGGTTGGACTGTCAGCATGTGTTTGTGCAGTTAATGTATCAAAGAAGAGAGAGCTGCTGAGCATGCACGCACCGTCCCTTTTAGAGAATTCTTGACATTCCCACAGCCTTGGCAATCGCTGTTATGTTGACAATTTGGCTGAAATTCACCTGCAAGTTTGCGCTTACATGAATTGTGCTTCTGACCTGGAACAAGGTACAAAAGGTCCTCTGTGCTCATAAAACCTTAAGCCAGATATTCATGCGGTTTTATTGTACTGGCACCTACCGTACCTGTATCAATAAGTTGTTGCAAGTCTGTTGTTGCAAGTCTGTGTGCAGCACATTAGCATGTGCCCATGTACAAGTGTGCGTGTGTGCGCATATGAATGACTAAAGCAGCCTGGAGCCACAGGAAAGGCTTTGATATCACATGAGAGGAAGGAACTGCAGATGCTGGTTGACACCGAAGGTAGACACAAAATGCGGGAGTAACTCAGCAGGTATCTGATATCATACCTGATGGGAAGTGTTCTCGACAGCTCAGTTAAACAAACTACTCATCTCCGATCACGAGGTTATGAGGGAGATGAACCTTATAATCACACAGAGGTTTTTTTAGGTTCACGGCATTTCTATCAATCCCAATCCCCCCATCATAATCTCTCTGTACTTTGCAAATCATTCTCTCTCATGAATATCTTTCGGCATCCTTCCAATTATTTTTGTCATTAGGCAACTCTGAAAGAGTAATTTACAGTAGCCAATTAATCTATCTACATGCCTTTTGGATGTGGTCACAGGGAGAACATGGAAACTCCACACAGACAGCAACTGAGAACAGCAATGAACCTGAAACCCAAAGGAGTGAGACAGCAGTACTAACTGCTGCACCACCACGATGCCCTCTGGTACAGTAAAACACGCCAAATTATTTAGCAGGAGTGCTTGCTAAACTAAAGGTGACATCTTATAATGCAAAAAGATATTAGGACTGGTGACCAAAGGTTGTAACCAGTGTATTTAAAGAAGAAAGATAGACAGACTTAAGGTATTAGCAGCTAAATGAAGGAATTAAATCAGGGGTGGGACTGGAGGATAGGAGTTTACAGTAAGAGGGTAAGCTGAAGCCACAGAGTTCAGGAAAAGATTTGCTGCACCAGAGGAATTATTGCTGCACCAGTTAAGTTATTGCTGCATCTGCAATGTTCAAAGAGGCAGAGATTTAGACAGATATTTTTTGAAGGTTTTCAAATCTTTCCAAAAGCTAAAGTGGGAATGGTTATACACAAAACCAAAGACACTGGTCTGAAATGAAATAAAATGCTGGAAATGCTCAACGTGTCAGAGAGCATCTGTGGAGCCGTGAACCGGGTTAATGTTTCAGGTCAATTACCTTTCATTGGAGCACTTGCTGCTGGATGACAATTCGGTGAAAATCAGTGAGGTTCATCGGTGCAAGAGGGACACGCTGGGACTCTCTGCCACTGGAGTGGATGTGGGATAGATGGGGACAGAATGTACCAGTAAAAGTCAGTGCTGGATCGCTCTGACAGGATGAGAGATCTCCTTCTAGGTTTGTACAGTGAGTGTTGCCTCCTGGGTATGTACTAGGATGATGTAATGACCAATATAATGGTCACTGCGCAGCTATATCATCTTGCCTCACAAGTCTATTTTCGTGCTCTGTCCTATTCACCTCAGCTCTCCTGGTAGAAAACAGTCCCACCACTAATCACCATTTAATCACAAAATCTGACAAGGAATTCAGAAGGCACTTCTGAAAGATTTTATTTTCATGTACTGTATTCTCAAAGCATATGCTTTTAGTATTCTCAAAGGTCCATCCTTTTGAATCCCTTCCTAATTTTAAAGACCAGTTAGATGAAGGATCCTCACTCGTTCATTATTATTTTAAAGTGGACGGTTTAAATCTGCAGACAGAGGATCCAAGGATAGTGAATGGCTGGCCATCTAGAGGAGTAGGAAGATTCAGTCAATGTAGGAATCTCTGGGGTGGCAGGCCCTCTCTAATCAATATTCAATGCTGGAGTCTCTGCTAGTGATGACAATTTGAAGGACTGATTTCCATAAAATAACACAAAGTGCTGCAGTTGGTCAGTGGGTCAGGCAGCATCTCTGGAGAACATGGATAGGTGGTGTTTCAGGTCTGATACCAAATGGTGCAAAAGACTGCATGAGGAAGAAACAAACCATTAAAATTCAGCTGTACAAATTCCAAAGGGTGCACCATCATTGTGAGTTTGTGAGATTTCATTCGCTACAAAAAATTTCGGAGCCCCACTCAACTGCATACCCCTCCCCGCTTCTCAGTGGGACCAGCCCCGCGCGGCCATATGATGCCCCTGCACCTCAACGCGACCACGAGGTCGCGTAATTTGCGTGCCAAGGACACGTAAGTGGGACAGGCCCTTAATGGTTACTCAACATGTAAATGAGGCCACTCACAAACATGAAAATACACTGGACCTGGTGATATCCCGAGGGTTAAAAATTGATAAAAATCCTGGTGTCTGATTTTACTGTGTCTGACCAATATTGTGTGTTTTTTGATGTGATTTTAGTGCTGTTTTGGAGTCTACATGTAAAAGGCACTTTTTAGATCCAGCAGCAGAATTCAAATTTTCTGAGCTTGTAAGTACATTCGCTCCTCTCACCCAGGGAGATTCTGTTGATGAAATGATAAAATCTTTTAACAGGAACCTAGCTACCACACTTGATAAAGTTGCACCTCTCACGATCAAAAGGAAATGGTTAAAACATCTCCATGGTTAAATAACTCTGTTCATATGTTTAAAAAATAATGTAGAGTAGCTGAAAGAAAGTGGACAAAAACAAGACTAGAAGTACATCTTGGCATCTAGAAAGAAAATATCGCTACCTACAATAATGATGTAAGATCTGCAAGGATGACCCATTTTTCTCAAACGATTGCTGAAAGTGGTGGAAATAGTAAGATGTTTTAAGCCAAGCTTCTGCTGAAAAATGTGAGCTGTCTGACGATTATTTTAAAGATAAGGTTCAGACTATCAGAGCTGGTATCCCTTTAGATTCTACTGTCCACTGCTGCTGACCTAGTGAGGAGCAGGCAAAAACCAGCAGTTTCATAAGTATTTCTACCTCAGAACTTTGTAAAATTGTGGCTGAAAGCAAATCCACTACCTGTCATTTCAACACGGTTCCTACAATGTTTTTAAGAGTTTATCCAGTTTAGTTCTTACTATTATAACCGTCTCCCTTGAGACTGGGACTTTCCCAGATACTTATAAAACCACTGTGGTAAAGCTTCTGTTAGATAAACCAAATGTAGGCTACTGAGTAATTACAGACACGTATCAAATCTACCCTTCATCAGCAAGGTACTGGCAAAAGTAGTATTCAACTAAATACAACACTTTCTGAATCAAAATGACATTTTAGAGAAATTTCAATCTGGTTTCAGAGCAAATTACAGCCCTGAGACTGCCGTGATAAAAATAGTCAATGACCTTAGAGTTAGCACTGACGAGGACAAAGGCTCAGTGCTGATCCTCTTAGACACAGCAGCTTTTGACACCACAGATCACAGTATTCTTATAGATCACCCAGAAAACTGGGCCGGCCTGTCAGATCAGGTACTAAGTAGCTTCCAATCATATATAAGTGGAAGGAAGTACTCTGTTAGCCTTGGGGACTATGTGTCACAGCTGCATGATATACCCTTTGATGAGCCTTGGCCCGTTCTTCTTTTCCTTGTTTATGCTGCCGCGAGGAGGAGTTATCAGGTGGCATCATGTAAACTTTCTAAGTTATGCCAATGACACTCAGTTATACTTCTCTGTCGAACCAACTGATGCAAATGCCTCAAGTTCTTTGACCTCCTGCCTATTTTTCATTAAAAAAATGAATGAATGCTAACTCTCTTTTTCTCACAGAGAGTGGTGAGTCTGTGGAATTCTCTGCCTCAGAGGACGGTGGAGGCCGGTTCTCTGGATGCTTTCAAGAGAGAGCTAGATAAGGCTCTTAAAGAATAGTGGAGTCAGGGGATATGGGGAGAAGGCAGGAACGTGGTACTGATTGTGGATGATCAGCCATGATCACATTGAATGGCGGTACTGGCCCGAAGGGCCGAATGGCCTACTCCTACACCTATTGTCTATTGTCTATAACTTTCTTAAATTCAACAATGACGAGACAGAAATTTTATTACTTGGATCAAAACCCAAGAGCAATGTTACTCGGCAAACTGGGAAATCTGACTGCCTATGTGAAACAAGAAGTAACAAGCCTGGGGGTACAAATTGACAATTATCTTAATTTTAAATCTCATATAAATAAGGTAACAAAGTGTGCTTTCTATCACCTCAGAAATATTGCTTTGTGTGGAGTTTGCATGTTCTTGTGACTGCGTGGGTTTCCTCTGGGTGCTCTGGTTTCCTCCAACATTTCAAAGATGTGCAGGTTAATTGGCATCTGTAGTGTTTTGAGTAGATGTGAAAAATGGGATTACAGAAAACTAATGTGAATGGTGATTGATGGTTGGTGTGGACAGTGGGCCGAAGGGGCAGTTTCAATGCTGAGTCTCTAGATTAAAGGCACATTTAGAATTGATGTAAAACACACACAGAAAGATGAATAAGGTTGGTGAGTTGAAGCACATATGGCCCTGTGGCTGCGTGTTTGTGTGTATTTGTGCTCCTGTGCCGAATATAGTCAAGCAATTGGATAAGAAAGTGCAACATTAACTGCAAAAATTCCCATTTGTTCACTTTGGTAAGAACAGAAACAAGTTTTTTTAATAAATAAAATTTGAAAATATCAGTTTTAATTTAGGGTCAGTTGCACTGTTTTTAAATAATGTTCAGGATAATTAATGAAGTTTATTTATGAAAATACAAGATGCATCTACTTTTTAAAACGTTCGCGTAAGTACTGTCTATATCTCTCGTTCCTCTTTCCCCCGTCTCCCAGCCTGAAGAAGGGTCTTGACCAGAAACGTCAGCTATTCCTTTTATCCAGAGAAGCAGCCTGTCCCGCTGAGTGAATCCAGCTTTATGTGCCTGTCTTTGGTTTAAACCAGCGTCTATAGTTCCTCTCTACACATGCATCTAGTTTTGTTCTCTTTTGGCTTCTGTGAGCACAAGTAAATCAAAAACTAACACACGATATCAGCCGAAGACAGACACAACATGCCAGAGTTACTCAGCGGATAAGCAGCATCTCTGGAGAAAAGAAACAGGTGACGTTTCGGATCGAGACCCTTCTTCAGACTCCAACCGAAACGTCGCCTATACCTTTCCTCCAGAGATGCTGCCTGACCCGCTGAGTTACTCCAGCTTTTTGAGTCTATCTTCAGTTTAAACCAGCATCTGCAATTTCTCCCTCAGCCCACAGCTTGGTTGTGTGTCTATTGATTCTGTAAGCTTAAGCTGATCTGTGAGTTTGAATGACCTTCACAAGAGAGACACACGTGAGATGTGGATGAAGACTCACCTTAATTCTGCACCTTTTAAGGAGATAATGGATTACATTATATAAGCCGGTGCATTGTGCAACAGAGTTACAGTGAGGCTAATTTGCAACATCCCAGAAAATGGATTGAGCAAATTAAGGTGATTCTGACACACTTGGCATTCTCCAAGGGTTCTATCTATAAAAGGAGTTAAGTGTTTGGTTTCAACTCAAGACCATCTACAAAAGGTGGCAGTCACAGGGAACTGCAGTTGCTGGAATCTTAAGCAAAATGCAAAGTACTGGAGGAACTCAGTGGGTCAGGCAGCACCTGTGGATGGAAATGGACAGATGATGTTTTGGTGCAGACCTTTCTTCAGACTGAGTGGGGTGCAGAAAGAGGGGGGGGGGGTAGCGTCTGGCAAGTGATGGGTGGATCAGAAGAGTGGGAGTGATTGGCAGATTGATGGAGATATTAACAAAGGCTGGTGGTGAAAAAGGTGGCGGCCAATTAGGGCTGAAATAAGGAAAAATTCCTTTACTCAGATGGTTGCAAATCTTTTGAATGTTTGATTGTGGAGGACATGAGCTAATAGCCCCCCGGACCCCCTCTCCCCCCCCCCCCCCCCCCCCCGCGCCGCACATGTTCCGTGTGAGCAGTTTGCGAATGGAGAGGAAAGAACATTAGTGCTCGCTCTGGGACTGGACATTAGTTAATCATTAATAGTGAATACTTGTCTTCAGGGCGCTGCCACTCCAGCCTACAATGCAACACCATGCCCCTGCCCCCCTGCCCCCCTGTTGCAGGGGTCCCCGGCCCCGTCACTACAAGGCGAGCTGAATGAAGCGGGTAACACACAAGACAACATACTACCGTTCTTCTCCTTCATGTCGGAGACGCCGCCGGCTCGGGAACTCGGGAAGGATGAATGTGCAGTCGCAGTTGTCAGACGACCTGTGATCAGATGAACAGAGCGAAGTTTAACGCCCGACTGCAGAGTGTTTAATGTTTAAACGGCAGCAGATGAAACCGCGCCCGTCCACGCTGCTGCTGCTGTTGTTGCTGCCGCTGTTGCTGCTGCTGCTGCTGCTGCTGCTGCTATAGTGCCGTGTGTCCGACTCCCTCCCTCCCAGCTACACGCATCTATCGACATGCAGCCGGCTCCCGGCTCTCACAGCGTCTCCGCCAGACTGCACGGGGCCAGCGTTTAACTCAGCCTCAATGATGCCCCAGTCATGCGAAGGCGGCTCATTCCTCCTTACCCTCTCGCAGCTCTGCCTTCGGGCTCAGTCTAGCAATGCCAGGCTCCTGCTCACTCGCCGACTAAGTAAAGTAACTGAGGTGCCTGCGGCGGGTCCCACCTGTGCCTCTGGAGGTGTGGAGCCGGAGCCAAGGCTGACTGACCCTCCCACTGCACCACGCTGGGAGGTGCTGCCATCCTGTCGCCAGTCTCACTCTGAACAAGGGCTTAAGAAGGAACTGCAAATGCCGGAAAATCAAAGGTAGACAAAAGTGCTGGAGAAACTCAGCGGGTGCAGCAGTATCTATGGAGCGAAGGAAATAGGCAACGTTTCGGGACGAAACTCCTTCGCTCCATAGATGCTGCTGCACCCGCTGAGTTTCTTCACTCTGAAGAAGGGTCTCGACCCGAAATGTCACCCATTCCTTCTCGCCAGCGATGCTGCCGGCCTGTCCCGCTGAGTTACTCCAGCATTTTGTGTCAACCCTCATCGCTGTGGGCTGCAGATGAAAGTTTCCAGACAGTCCTTGTCAGTCGAGTTCTCCTCCACATTCTAGACCAGGTTTGTTGACAGTCCTGCCCTTCAGCACCTTGACTGAAGTCATGAAGAAAGAGATAGCATGGAAACAGGCCCTTCAGCCCACTGAGTCCCTGCTGACCACCATGCACCCATCCAATGGTACTCCTTTATCTAAAATCTCTCAGCATTCCCATCAACTCCCCTCCCCATTGCCCCCCACCCACACTCCAGCAGACATTTACAGCGGCCGATTCGCCTCAATGTATTTGGGATGTGGGAGGAACGTACAGCCCCAAAGGGAACACGCAGTCGCAGAGCGAGCGTGCAAACTCCACGTAGACAGAAACCTGCCAAATCATTTCAGCACTGGTCAGCACTCTATAAAACACCAACTGAACTATCAACGACAAACTGTCCCAGTTGCACTCAGGGCGTTGGGCTTTTTTGCACTAATATTGTTTAAAAAATAAACGTTGATTTGTTTATTACGTTATCTATTACTGTGTTTACAGTCTTGTTGCGCTGCTGCAATTGGACTTTGTTCAGTTTCTGGTACAGATGACAATTAAACACACTTGGCGATCAGCTCCATTGCCGTGTGCATGTTGGATACACCCCGACGTGGCTGAACTTTCAAAGCACCCCACTGGCTTTAAAACATGGGTTACACAAAATGCTGGAGAAACTCAGCGGGTGCAGCAGCATCTAAGGAGCGAAGGAGATAGGCGACGTTTCGGGTCGAAACCCTTCTTCATGGCTTTAAAACATGTTGGATATCCAGAGGTTGTGTAAGGCACTATATAAATGCAAGAGGACTTTTGCTGTAGTGGGTCAGCTTTCAGCACAAGATTGTTGCTGCCTTCTGTATCTTTGGTTCTGGGATTTATAGTGCAAGCAAGAGATGGCAACGGTGAAATTCACAGAGCAACCAAAAAGGGAAGTTATTGAGTGCTCACAAGCCAAATGTCCAGAGCTATTAATCACCATGTATTTATTCATGATCAGTATAACAATTGTAAAATGATGGTTTCTGAACTAGGGAAGGGGTGAGGTGTGAAGGGCGGAGGGATGAACGTCCTTGGGCGGCGTCTCATGTCACCTTTGTTCACTGTTCATTCAGCAATGATGTTGTAATCTTGTAAGATAAGTACCTATTGCATTGTATTTACGGAACAGAAACTGACAGGTTGCCCCCACAGGTCCATGTTAGAGCCCTGCCTCCATGAGCCTTAATGCCTTTGCTGCAACTAATGCCTTCAATTGCTTCCCTTCTCATCTACGTACATATCCAGCTTCCACTTGGAAGCCTTACCCCATTACGCAAACCTCACGTCAAAAACCTTGGCGTGATATTTGACTCCGCGTTGAAATTTGACAAACAAGTCAATGCCGTGGTGAAAGCTAGCTTCTTCCAGCTTTGGACGATAGCTAAAATAAAACAATTCCTCCAATTTGACAACCTCAAAAAGATCATCCACACATTTATCTCCTCCCGCCTTGATTACTGCAACTCCCTCTACACTGGCATCAGCCAATCTTCCCTGTCCCGCCTGCAACTGGTCCAAAACGCCGCAGCGAGACCCCTGACGGGCACCCGAAAAAGGGACCACATCACCCCGATCCTGGCCTCTCCCCACTGGCTCCCAGTGCGGTTCCGAATAAATTTCAAGATCCTTCTTTATGTTTACAAAGCCCTCAATGGGCTTGCCCCCACCTACATCAAAAATCTGCTCACCCACCACACCACCTCCAGGTCCCTCAGATTCGGCCGACTTGGGGTTATTGACCATCCCGCGGTCTAGGCATAAGCTCAGGGACGTCCGCGCCTTTGCGGTTGCAGCTCCTAGACTGTGGAACAGCATCCCTCTTCCCATCAGAACTGCCCCCTCCATCGACTCTTTTAAGTCGAGATTTAAAACATATTTCTACTCTCAAGCCTTTCTTGACGTCCCCTGAGGGAGTGCTGTATGTATGCATTTATGTATGTATTGTTGATCTATGTACCACTGTTTGTAGCATGTGAGTACCTCCACCAATGTAAAGTACTTTGGTCAACAAGAGTTGTTTTTAAATGTGCTATAGAAATAAAATTGACAAATTTGCAGATGACACAAAGCTGGGTGGCAGTGTGAACTGTGAGGAGGATGCTATGAGAATGCAGTGTGAACTGTGAGGAGGATGCTATGAGAATGCAGGGTGACTTGGACAGGTTGGGGGAGTGGGCGGATGCATGGCAGATGATGTTTAATGTGGAGAAATGTGAGGTTATCCACTTTGGTAGCAAAAACAGGAAGGCAGATTACTATCTAAATGGCGTCAAGTTGGGAAAAGGAGAAGTACAGTGGGATCTGGGGGTCCTTGTTCATCAGTCTATGAAAGTAAGCTTGCAGGTACAGCAGGCAGTGAAGAAAGTGAATGGCATGTCGGCCTTTGTATTACGAGGAGTCGAGTATAGGAACAAAGAGGTTCTTCTGCAGTTGTACAGAGCCCTAGTGAGTGTGCAGCCCTGGAGTACTGTGTGCAGTTTTGGTCCCCTAATTTGAGGAAGGACATTCTTGCTATTGAGGGAGTGCAGCGTAGGTTTACAAGGTTAATTCCTGGGACGGCGGGACTGTCATATGCTGAGAGAATGGAGCAGCTGGGCTTGTATACTCTGGAGTTTAGTAGGATGAGAGGGAATCTTATTGAAACATATAAGATTGTTGAGGGTTTGGACACGCTGGAGGCAGGAAACATGTTCCCGATGTTGGGGGAGTCCAGAACCAGGAGCCACAGTTTAAGAATAAGGGGTATGCCATTTAGAACAGATGAGGAAACACATTTTCTCACAGAGAGCTGTGAAACTGTGGAATTCTCTGCCTCAGAGGGCAGTGGTGGCAGGTTCTCTGGATGCTTTAAAGAGAGAGCTGGATAGGGCTCTTAAAGATGGCGGAGTCAGGGGATATTGGGAAAAGGCAGGAACGGGGTACTGATTGGGGATGATCAGCCATGAGCACATTGAATGGCGGTGCTGGCTCGAAGGGCCGAATGGCCTACTCCTGCACCTATTGTCTATTATTGTCTATTGACTTGACTTGACTTGACCCTAAGATAAAACCGCCCAATTCCAGCCACTCGCTGACCACTCTTTGGATAACTTTGGGTAACTTAGGGTAATTGGCCGACAGAGATTCTGGATTTATTGATGATTATATTTTTTATACATTATTTTACAATTCTTATTTTTACCAAGTGAGGAACGTGTCATTTGATGTGTCACTGGATCTTTGATGTGATGTTTTTTAAATTCTTGGGTCATTTAAGTAGACCCAGACCCAACTCTCACTTTCACAACCGGTCAGCGATAGCACTAGGCAGAGCGGGCAGGGGTAGGTGGTCAGATGGATCCAGCTGGGCTGAATTCCATGGCCAATTACCCCCTTGTTGCTGGGTTAGTAGGGGTAAGGGTAAGGCATTGCAGTTGACGAGGATTTGACTGGAGACTCTCGGTTTCCTTGTGGGATCTAGGGGGAGAGGTTAATTCCCAGGATGGCGGGACTGGGCTTGTACACTCTGGAATTTAGAAGGATGAGAGGGGATCTCATTGAAACATATAAGATTATTAAGGGTTTGGACACGCTAGAGACAGGAAACATGTTCCCGATGTTGGGGGAGTCCAGAACCAGGGGCCACAGTTTAAGAATAAGGAGTAAGCCATTTAGAACTGAGATGAGGAAACACTTTTTCACATAGAGGGTTGTGAATCTGTGGAATTCTCTGCCTCAGAATTCTCTGGATACTTTCAAGAGAGAGTTAGATAGGGCTCTTAAAGATAGCGGAGTCAGGGGATATGGGAAGAAGGCAGGAACGGGGTTCTGATTGTGGATGATCAGCCATGAGGTCAAGTGTGAAAGGTTCTGGAATACTTCTAACAAAATCAGCAAGCCCATGGAAAGATGCAAGGAGTAAAATCTGGCTGAAAATCTCAAATCTGTGCAAGGGAGACATTTGAAGGAAAAGCGGTGAAATCCTGGACCCCATCATCATCTGTGATAGGTAATGTTTCAGGTGCCAGACTCTTTGCCAGACCTGAGATGTCAACTGTTTCTCTCTCCACAGTTGCTGCCTGACTTGCCGAGTATTTTGCAGCATTTTCTGCTTTATTTCAGTCCTTCCTTGCTGCCTTGAATGTGCCAACATCAAGATCACGTGGTAAAAAGATAAAGTTCGTTGTGATAGTCACAGACTTGCGCACATCGGCCAACATGTCCCAGCTACACTAGTCTCACCTGCCCGCGTTTGGTCCATATCCCTCCAAACCTGTCCTATCCATGTACCTGTCTAACTATATCTTAAATGTTGGGATAGTCCCAGCCTGAACGACCTCCTCTGGCAGCTTGTTCCAATCACCCACCACCCTTTGTGTGAAAATGTTACCCCTCAGATTCTTAATAAATCTTCTCCCCTTCACCTATAACTTATGTCAGTTGCAAGCAATTGAATCTCTTTGTAAGCAGCATTTTCTTTGGTGTGTACGTGGATGGGGTTCATATTGTATCACCTGGAGAAGCTCATGTAAACACCTCATACATTACCATCCCAACAGCTTTAATGAATGGGATAGTCTCAGTGGATGACATTGTGGATAAGCACAAGGGTCAGACCAGTCGAAGCTGAGGAGTTACAGTAAGTGATGAAATCCTAACCTCTATATTTATTCATTTTCCTTCTCCCCCCTCCCCTTCCCTGTGTCCCACCTGGACTTGCACTCATAGTTCCCCTTCCACCTATGCTTCTTTGTCTAGGTTCATAATGCGCACATCGTTTATCCTTTGTCTCCCACTTCTTGTCTTTTTACCTCTGACTCTTGTTCAACAATCCACATAGAACCTCCACCCATCGCCCTCTGTGGATCCACCTATCACTCACCTGACTTGGTCCTGGCTCACCTCTCTTCCAGCTTTCTCCCACCACCATAAGTCTGAAGAAGGGTCCCGATCTCCACGTTGTGTAGAGATGCTGCCTGACCCGCTGAGGCACTCCACCACTTTGTTTCTTTTGATGAAATTCCTGTTTTACTGCTCTGCAGCAGAACTGTTATTTTTAACTTTTTGCTTTGGATATAAAAATATTTCCCAGAGAGTTTGTGGGTGTAACCCATCATCATCTATCACACGCAGTATCACAGTTGAATAACTGTGGCATTTGGACAAAGGGCAGTAAAAATGACTGCGTAATGATAAACTATTTGTAACGATGATGCACTCTCACCCCAGAATGGTGCATTTTCAAATCCAGCTCCAGTAACTAAGCTTTAGAACAGTGTTGATGGAGTGCCTCACAGCCTGAGAATGAGGAATTTACACCACACGTCACCCTTGTGTTCACAATGGTCAATGGTTTCTTCATTATCATGTGTACCAAGGTACAATGATATATATAAATATATATTGCATGCAGCTCAGCAAGACTATCACCATAGATAACCATAATCCACTGGTTAGCACAGATTGTACAGGACAGCCCACCAAGTCTACATACATTTTACACCATTTCACAGTCCTAACAGCAGTTGGCCACAAAGGTCCGTTGCAGCCATCTCCTCCAGTCCAGTCGTTCCGTGAACAGTCGTCCTTCCCCGGCTTTTCACCGACCAGCGATCCCTGCACACTAACACCATCCTTCACACCCGAGGGACAATTTACATTTATACCAAGCCAATTAACCTACAAACCTGCACGTCTTTGGAATGTGGGAGGAAACCTGAGATCCCGGTGAAAACCCAAGCAGGTCACAAGGAGAACATTGAAACTCCGTACAGGCTGCACCCGAGGTCAGGATGGAACCCGGGTCTCTGGCGCTGTGAGGCACCAACTCCACCGCTACGCCACCGTGCCACGCACAACAGGTTTTAGAAAATTATTTAATTAAGCGATTAGAATCAAGGAGAAGAACATTACCTATTAAAGCAAGTCCAACTCTGATAGTCCTACTGCTAGTGGGGACAGCAAATACAAGCATCATCAGTTGGCATTAACACCAAACAAAACTATTCTCATGCCCCTTTGGCTGCTTCAGTCCTGATACAGCAACTGTAGGCATTTCTTCTCACATTTTGGTTTTGTACTTGGCACCAATTCTGGCTTCAGTCCAAAGAACTTAGTAACAGAGAAAAATAGGTGGATGAGTGGCCATTCGGCCCTTCGAGCCAGCACCGCCATTCAATATGATCATGGCTGATCATCTAAAATCAGAACCCCGTTCCTGCTTTTTCCCCCATATCTCTTGATTCCTATAGCCCTAAGAGCTAAATCTCTCTTGAAATCTAACTTCTTACCATCATTAGAAAATCTGCCTCTTATATGCATATAATCCTTCAACATAATGTTCTTCCTGCTACATGATATAATACTAAGCTGCTCAAGTTTCAATGAAGTTTGTAAACACATTACCCATTACCACGCCAGTGGGTGTTAAACAACTCCTGTACAACTCCTCGTCCCCTATCCCACAGCCTATTGTGTGTCCCACATTCCCTTCATCATCGTTGCTTTTTGCATATCTTCCACTTATTTCTCCTCTGAGTATCATGTATATCTCTCGTTCCCTTTTCCCTGACTCCCAGTCTGAAGAAGGGTCTGGACCCGAAACGTCTCCTATTACTTTTCTCCAGAGATGCTGCCTGACCTGCCTTTTGTATCTGGCTTCGGTTCTTAAAGAATGTTAGTTGCATATATTAAAAAAAGTGCAAATAAACTCAATAGAAGGTGTAATATCACTTTTCCAAACCAATTAGCACATGCTTGCTAAATTCAGCATCTTCTACAATAGGTCCCAATTATATATTTGAAATCAGATTTATAAAGCTGAAGAAGTGTCTTTACTGCCCACAGTTTGGCGTTAGTAAGACCAGCTCCAGGGAAGGAGAAGGGAAGGCAAGAACTTGCATGTTTTAGTTCCGTTCTCAAGTTCAGAATATTTGTTAAACAATTAACTAAATTTGATGTGCAGTTACCAATGCGATGCAGTAATGGAGGCAGACAAATGCCATGCAGTACGAACCAGGGAATGGAATAACGTACACAGCCAGACGATCTGCTTTTGTGATCTGGTTTGAGTGATTGTGCCTGCAGCGGACACGACAGCAAGTACAGATCCTAATCTTTTTACTCCCAGGTTTTCCCTTTCCTCTCTCCCTCTCCTCCATCATCGTGCCTCTATCTCATAGCTCCCCATAGCTTCTCCTCTCACGTTGCCAACTCAACAATCTCACACTCACTAACCTTCCTACACTTTACCACAGTCTCAAGCATGACCTCCTCATTGATAATAGCTACCATTGCAGATAATATAATTTAATAAACATTTAGACAGGTGCATGGATAGGATAGGTGTAGCGGTATAGGAGCCAACCCAGGCAGATGAGACTGGTATAGATGGGACATGTTGGTTGGTGTGGGCAGGTTGGGCCGAGGGATCTGTCTCCACACTGTATCACTATGATTCTTGAGGTCATTATGTGAGCCACAGAGGCAAGCAGATTTATAGGGGTCCACTGAGCTATGTATAATTACATTACTATTGGGAGCTTGTATCCCCCCAAGCTCCCCCCATACACTCCTCCACTCTCCTGCCACTGTGGACTCTGACATTGACTCATTTATGTTATTTTTCTGCACATTTTTCCAAAATGCCCATTGACAGACGATCGAGTCTCTTGCCATCGAAGAGTTCATTCTGAGTTAACCTGGCCTTGATCAGCTCATGGGTTATGACATCTGTTTCAAGTCTTGCTTTCTGCGTCAGAGGGTGATGAATCTGGAATTCATTGCCACAGAAGGCTGTGGAGGCTGTCAATGGATATTTTGAAGGCAAAGATAGATAGATTCTTGATTAGTACAGGTGTCATGGGTTATGGGGAGGAGGCAGGAGAATGGGGTTGAGAGGGGAATATAGATCAGCCATGATTGAATAGGCTTGATGGGCTGAATAGCCTAATTCTGCTCCTATCACTTACAAACTTCCATATGCATACATTTCCCTTCCACCATCCAAACCATCACACAGTTGATGTGGCTCTCATCACTAAGTCACACCTTGCTCTATACCCCGCCCCCCCACATCTCCAGCACATTGTCTTCATAAGGTCATAAGGAATAATAGAATTATGCCATTCGGCCCATCAAGTCTATGCCATTCAATCATGGCTGATCTATCTCTCCCTCTCAACCCCATTCTCCTGCCTTCTCCCCATAGCCTCTGACACCTGCACTAATCAAGACTCGTTCCTTGAGAAGGATATTTACTATGGGCTCCTTGATCCTCACTGGTCTCAGACCCCCTGCTGCCATGGAGTCACCAACGGCAAGCACACACTACTGTGGAGTTACGAGGTCGCAACTTCCTCCACTAAATGCTAGTTTGCATGAAAGTTATGTACCACCTTATTCTGCAAAGCAGGGAATGTTTTGCAAGATCATGTCAAAATCTTTGGGTAATGTGTCTCTCAAAGCTGGCAATGTTTGTAAATTGTTACAAATGGAACTAGGGCGGCAATGTGCAATGGTATACAAGGCTTATTTTCATTGTTGATTGAGAGGTTGTTGGCCGGGATATTGGAAATGTTATGCTTTGAGCTTTCATTAACTTTTACCTTTCTCTTGCTAATTCCAACAGTATCGATACCATAAGACCACAAGAATTAGGCCATTCGGCCCATCTAGTCTACTCCACCAATCAATCACGGCTGATCTATTTTCCCCTCTCAACCCCATTCTCCTATCTTCTCCCCATAATATTTGACACCCGCACTAAGAACCTATCAATGTCCACATTAAAAGTACCAAGTGCCTTGGCCACCACCACTGTCTGTGGCAATGAATTCCACAGATTCACCACCCTCTGGCGAAAGAAATTGCTCCTCATCTCCATTCCAAAGGTGTGTTCTTTTTATTCTGAGGCTGTGCCTTCTACTCTTAGACTAACCCTCTACTGGAAATGACTGGATAGTTGATGGGATAAGTCACCTGAAGACATGTGTGGTCACTTTCTTCTTGCATCACTCCGTCCAACCCTTGATGATTCACCTCAGTAGCTCAACCTGCTCCTGATACTTCAGTGCATGCCAGGAACAAATGCCTTCCTGGCTCCGTATATATATGAAGCCACGTTCTTTCTCTGCACCCTGTGAAGCAATGCTGAGAGTGAACCACCGGAATATGATGACGTAAGCTGCAGGGACACCACAACAAGGGACCACTGCAGTACAAGATGCAGGCTGCTGTGATTAGTGGACGTTTAAGCCATTCGTTAGACTGGGCTCATGCTGATGGGCAAAGCCAATTAACAGCAGTGCTAAGATCCTAGAAACAAACCATTGTTGTACTCCAGGCCTGGGGTCACACAAGAGCTGCGGCTGCAATTTGAATGTGAATATTTTCAGAGGGTCAGTTTGTACAGATACCTATTGTGTACATCAAATGCTGGAATAACTCGACTGGACAGGCAGCATCTCTGGGGAGCAGGAAAAGGTGATGTTTCGGGTTGAGGGTGTAAACCAGCATCTGCAGTTACTTCCAACCTATTATGTACATTCTTTGATCTGATTATTGGGGAAAACATAGAAAACAGGTGCAGGAGTCGGCCATTCGGCCCTTTGAACCAGCACCGCCATTCAATATGATCATGTCTGATCATCCACAATCAGTACCCCGTTCCTGCTTTTTCCCCGTATCCCTTGATTCCGTTAACATTCCGTAAGAGCTAAATCTAACTCTCTCTTGAAAACATCCAGCGAATTGGCCTCCACTGCCTTCTGCGGCAGAAAATTCCAGAGATTCACAACTCTCTGGGTGAAGACGTTTTTCCTCATCTTAGTCCTAAATGGCCTACCCCTTATTCCTAATCTGTGACCGCCCTGGTTCTGGACCCTCCCAACATCGGGAACAATGTTCCTGCAGGATCAGGCTCCCACCCTGCAGTTGCTTCTGAGGTTCAACAGGGGGCTTGCCCATCGTAATCCATGTGGGGACTTTCCATTTCTACCCAAACAAGACTCTCATGATTCACACACGCTCACACGGGTATCATTTCCACTCAACCACAGGATTATCTCTCCTCAGGCAATCCAGGGGTGAAGGGATGGATTACACAGTAGACAGTACACTCCTCTTTGAAAGACCATTAGAATTAATCTCACTTGCTATTGTTTTTTCCCATCAGTTCAGTTTAGTTTATAGTCACGTGCACCGAGGTACAGTGAAAAGCTATGGTCCATGGTCCAGACTTCAATAAATATCCAATTCACTTATGAATAATATTTTTAAACTGTTCTACTATTCCTTTAAGCTGACGGATTCCTGATCACAATTCAATGTTAAAATAAGTTTTTTATTTCCTGTCCTTTCTGGATTTGTAATCAATTGTGTTACATCTGCGTTCACATGAATGGACTATCGTCGCTGTGCAAAGTTTCTATCTCGTATATTAAACATCTTTATAGTTTATTCCTCTAAGCTACTCGGAGAACAATCTGTGTCCCTGACCATCTGAAGAAGGGTCTTGACCCGAAATGTCACCCATTCCTTCTCTCCAGAGATGCCGCCTGTCCCGCTGAGTTACTCCAGCTTTTTGTGTCTATCTTTGGTTTAAACCAGCATCTGCAGTTCCTTCTCACACATCTATATCCACCTCAGTACCAAACTAATCTGCCCCTGCCTCTGCTCATCTGGTACTGAATCCCTCAGCCTTTGTCGCATGGTGACTGGACTATTCCAATGCTTCGCATTCTCCTGTTTACAAACTTCCATTTATTCAAACTCTGCCCTCAGTGGTCTACTCAGACCAACTCCCATTCACTATCACATGACACCCAATGGCTTTTGAAGCAAGGCCTTGACTTCAACATCCGGGTAAATCCCCAGTAATTTCCTTTGTCAACCTCTCCGCCTCTTTCCTTTCTCCTCTAAGACACTGTTTAAAATCAGCTCTTTGACAAACTTCTGACCACCCAGCTCAACAGCTCTCCATACCCGCATCTTATTGTGTTAAACTGACTACAGAAATCTATTTTGTTATAGATTATCATCCAATGTGGCTGGCACAGTGGTGGAGCGATGGAGTTGCTGCCGTACAGCACCAGAGGCCCGGGCTCGATCCTGACCATGAGTACTATGTATACAGAGTATGTACGTTCTCTCGATGACCACATGGGTTTCTCCGGGTGATCCAGTTTCCTCCTGCATTCCAAAGATGTTCAGGTTAGTAGGTCGACCTGTAAATTGTCCCTCGTGTGTGGGATAGAACTAGTGTATGGGGATTGGACAGTGTGGATTTGGTGGGCTGAGGCCTGCTTCTGCGCTGTATCCTCTAAACTAAACTAAAAAACTAAATGAAAATAAGGAGAAATCTGTATCTGATCTCCAAAGCCCAAAGGAGTAGCATTTTGAAGTGCTTTCATGAGCTTTCACCTTTCCACTGCTAGCCTCGTTGAAATTGAGAATAGCAAGTAGACGGTGTGAACTACTGAACGTACATTAAACTGGTAATTGCTCTTCCATCTGCTCTTGTGGCGTTACTTCTCTTGTTTCTTCCCTGTGCATTGGCCGAACCGTCAACCTGCTCTGATGCTCATCAACCTGCCGGCTTTGTGAAGCTGCTTTGACCCATTGGTTGCTATGTTTCCCCTGACGACTCAAAAACAGAGACCAGTGATTCTGATCGCTTAAAATCCCTTCATGTTTGTGTAAAGCAGTACGGAGCGCACTGTTTTATAAATGTTCAGCCCTGCAGGCTGATTTGGGTCCACTGACTAACCCTGAAATTGTCCAACCAAAGGGTGCTGACTGCCAGTGGTGCTCCACTCAGAGGGACATCTGACCACAACACTACAATGTGCAGATGCGAAACAATCCTCCTTCGTGAGCGAAATCACTCGACTCTGGCACAAGCTCTGCCCGAAGAATCCAGGTGAATAATTTGCAAATCATATTCAGCCCAGTATTCAATAAATTACAGCTATAGTGTCAGCTTTTTGTATTTCCATCCAAAGATAAGAATAGGGCACTGGGCTTATGCAGTTTTGGCCGTCTGAAGAAGGGATCTGACCCGAAACATCACCCATTCCTTCTCTCCAGAGTTACTCCAGGTTTTTGTGTATATCATCGGTGTAAACCAGCATCTGCCGTTCCTTCCTAAAAAACGTTGATGGTGGGCTTTATGCCATTTTACATTTCAACCCTTTTGTAATGCTTTTATTCAATAATATCCAAACTTTACCCCAAATTAATTTTACTCTTCTTGCAATTTACTTTATCCTTCTCCTCAGGCTAGCAGATATAGTTTAACATCGACAGCTCCATCTCCGATGGTTGGATCGTGAATATCCATCCAGTTTGGGCTGTTGAAGGATTACAGCAACTTCAGTAAAAACTTGTGGCAACATGTATTGCCCAGTGAGCAATGCAGAGATGAGATTGTCCCTCCCCCAATGCCATGCCCCCACCCAATTCTCTCAATCAATTCAAACCACTTATCTCATCTGGGGAGATTACCGTTGCTTTCATGCACACCCTGAAGACTAGCACGAGTCAGACCAGCTGTAATTATCTCTCTGCCTAAATTTCCAACACAAAGTTACCTTTGCATATTTTCATATTTAGATTGTCAGGTTTGGCTCAGGATCTGCGCAGGTCACTGTCTAGGAATATAAGATAATTGAACAACTAATAAGTCATTTTAGTTGAACAAGTAATAGAGATTGATTAAGGCAGAGGAGATATGACACGTTGAGTTTCAGAAAGTATTTAATGAATTGCACTTTAATTTGGAAAGTGGAAGGAGATGTGTTAAAGGATGGTAAAATAGTAAGATTAAACGAGAACTTACCAGTTCAAAGTTTGATCGTTATTTTATGAGGAGTAACGATGAGGATTACGTTACGTGAAGAAGCCCCGCCTGGCGCTGGATCGGCATACTTCAAAGCTGCGGCGTGAAAAACACAGAACATAATAGCCGGAGTAAGATAGTAAGGCTCAACATAGATTTAGAACTACCAGATGATCATTTATTTATGAGGGTCGGGAGTGGAGGGCATGTAATCCCTCATCGTTACTCCTCATAAAATAACGATCAAACTTCGAACTGGTAAGTTCTCGTTTAATCTTACTATTTTACTTCGGAGTCACGTGAGTGACTACGTGAAGATTTTGTAGCTTCTGTGATTTTTATGTCGTAGACTCATTCCATACGACAATCTGGCTCAATCAAAACAGTAATGAGCAAATAACACATTTTTTCCCAAACATTGCCTCAGTTTATGTGATAAATTTTTTCCATTATAAAAGAATGAAAGTAATGCCCTTTCCATTGAAAGGCAAATTCATCACCAAAATATCAATTGGTAATATAATTTGATAGTGTAAACAAAGCAACAATTACATAGAACCCAACACTCCGTGTCCAATCCTGACACCATGACTGGTTCCTTGTAACTTTAATATTTATTTTACATCCTCCTGCGGCCTTGAATCTTTGCTCGAGCGGCCCATCCTGTGCCATTCCTGTGAATGTATCTACCTCCTTAATGGAGTGATTTTCCACATCTCAATGTCTAGTTCCACTGAGTTTTAAACATGTTTTAACCATCTAGAATATAATTATCTAGAACCATCAGTTTTTACTGATGCTTAATAAGTAATAAGTAGTGCTGTCTCACCACCACAGAGACTCTTACCTACTTTAACATATTGAGTCAATGTTGACCCACACACAATTTTTGGCCGACAGGATATGCTTAAATTTTACCTTGGTTCCAGTTCTTCTTGGTCTGCTTTGTTTGGTAAATTCATAAACATATAAGATAATGTAATGTTTGGTAAATTCATAAACATATAAGATAATGTAATCTGTAGCCACATGCAATTATATAGCGTAACATTTGCAATGTTTGCACTCTTATGCTGATACTAAAGTCATGAGCATTATTACTTTCAATGTTAATTTTTTGAATCATTGATAGAATTGGAGTCCATTGCCTAAGGCAAGTCAGGACTATGCTGATCTCTCAACTTCTGTATTTCAACTTTGGACAGATTATATATATATATATATATATATATATATATATATATATATATATATATATATATATATATATATATATATATATATATATATATATATATCCCTTTTTCATATGGGGATATTACGAATGAACCCGATATATTCTTGGTCAGCAATTTGTCCTAAATATGATGATAAACACTATGAGCCCTACTATTGGCTCTATCACTTAGATGCTGAGAAAAAATGCAATCCACAAGGAACTCCCATATATCTAATATGATAAAATAACTTTTACTGTCTGCAAAAGACTTCCAATTTCTTATAAACAAAATATTGTTTTTTAAAACTATTTCTCCAAATTGCAGGTATAACATTCCTTTTGTACATAATTGTTATATTGTTGTATTAGTTAAAACATTCATAGACCTCTTTGACCGTCAAAATGTTATAATGGTCTGGTCAAACCTGCAGATAACCAAATTCATATCTTCATGCCCTGGATGAATTTGTACAACAATAACTTACTGCAACTATGAGTCTTCATAACTGGTTCAAACATCAGTCTCAACATTAATGAGAACCATGAAGGCCCGGTTTGGGCCACCAAAGCGCCCCTGGCAGTGTCCTACTACATTTTCATCAGACACTGCCCTATCAGACAAAAATGAGGAACATAAAAGAACATCTTTCCTCATGTAATTTAGCGAAATGCATCCACCGCTCCTGTTCTCGGTTTTCCCATGAGAACATTTGAGAGATCGGTGATTTAATCTGGATACAACCAGATTAATGGTAAGTAATCCATATTACTGACAATGTTTTTCCCCTGATTTGTTGTCTGCGACAACATTGTCTCTTCCTTAGAGATAAACAGCTGAACTAAAACATTTTTAGAATATGCCACATCTGGTTACCCAGATAATCACTTGATAATGATCTTACTTGACTCATGTGATTGATATATGCCACAGCCGTGGTATTGTTCACCTGATATGACATGCACACTTTCATAATAGAACAATAAGCATTTAATCCATAAAAACTCCTGATACTCCAATAATTAATACAAATGTTTGGAGAAAATTTCTTAGGACAATCCATTTGCAATTACCTGGTGTTACTGTCCGTAGTCCCAAACAAGGGACGTATCAAATATTAACTTGATAAGAATAGATATTATTCTTATCTCAACCCAAATAATCACAGAAGCTATCCATCATCTGATAATACTTGTTTCAGCTTGCAATGGCTGCTAAGCTTATATATTTAAAGCAGCTTGTGGACCTTTTCTATCCACTACTTTAATTCTGATAACGTATCATTTGGTATTTGCATAGGCATGTCAACAAAGGCCTGCATACTCTTATAATGCTTGTGTTTTCCCTTTTTTGGAGCTTTTTTACTCTTTTACCTAAGCTGGACAATGGAGGGACAATGTTTGTCAACAAAGCAATGAGACATTTTTGTATCTTGGAAAACATTTTTCCCCCTCATATGGTGCTGAATTACTCCTAAACCCAGAATAGGAATGTTTATGAATGCCTAAAATATAGGTTTTATTGGATGGGTCAGGACCCTTGCCTCTCAACAGGCTTGTAATTGCTGCACTAATTTGCAGCTGACTCCTGATCAACCTTCCAATTAAAAATGTGATCAAGATAAACCATGACCATGTCCTCATTAGTGCAAGTGCTGATCTTCTTATCAGTGCAATTGTTGTTCCAGTAATTATGTGAACAGCCTAGAACTGAGTTTAATCCATTAGACAATGTCTTAACTTGCACAGCTGACCCATTCTAATTTCAAGCACCTGTAAATATGATAATAAATTGGTACTAAATACCAATCCTTCGAGTCTTATAGTAATGATTAATAATTTGTTAATAACAACTGTTTTCCAATGTTGAAGATGTCCATTTTAATAAAATGTTTTTACACTCTGAAAGTGTATTTAAAATGATGTCTTGTATGGCTTTACCACCACATCTTCCTTTTCCCTGGGGAAATTTATGATACAAATTTACGTACCTCTTCTTTATTGGAGATATTTTGGGTGCAAACCTAAAATCAATTTTTAGGTTTTCCTATACAGGTGAACCAATTCCTTCTACAAATTTTTTTGTAGATCCTTTACACATTAAAATAAATCAACCCTTTGTTATGCCATATCATTGATCATAACACACCTGTAATCTCCCACAATTGGAGATTTCATCAACTTCTTCTGTAACAAGTTTTTGCACCTCTTCAAATGTACATGAAGCCTTTTCTTCCCAATCATATGGGTTCACATAAGGCTGTGTTGGATAAATATTTATTTATCATACTCCTGCCTTTGTTTAGATGCATTATCAAATCTTACATTGCATCATAATTTGTCCAAAGTTTAATGACCAATAGTCTTTCCTTTGTAATCAATGTCTTTGATTTATCCTGAGGCAGGTTTACTCCATAATAATCAGGAGTTTAACATAACTTGACCTGTTTTGACCTGCAAATCTAAAGTGCAAAATTGGTCCCAATAACAATTACATATGTTCCCATTGGGCTCCACAAACTAATGGCAATTTGTCTTTTTATTTTAAATGTTTTGGTTATTGCACAATGTTTTATTTGTTTTACATAAGTAGTGATGCCACGCACCAGCTTGAAATGCTTTGAAATCGTATTTCCTTATGTCTCCATATAATTGAGACTTGGGTACCATAATCGGTTTCACCGTTGATACCTTAATAAAACATAAAAAGTTTTATCAATAACTCTGCTGTTCAACTATAACAGCTTTGGTGAGAGACCAATTAATTTTGGTTTCCATGGTTACTTTCCATGGCCTCACTCCTTCTTTCAGGTATCGTACCTAGTACACCTGTATATATATTTGTGCTGTGGTGGGTACTTTATGACCAGCCACCACTATCAATGCACCTTTAGGGTCAGTTTTTTTCATATTCTTTTACTGCCCTGGTTACTACTGAGTTGTTCCTCAAGGAGACTACCTCCAAAACAATCCGAGGTAGATATTCCCACATTGATAAATTCCACCATATATATTAATATATGGAAACCCCTCACGGTTTGTTTTTTGGGAATATTCTGGGCCTTTTTAAACCCTTTATTTGATTTTTTTTTTTTGGAGTCTTTCTCCATTCATTTTAAGCAATAAAGCTTTTTTGTCTGGAGGCCTTTTTATTGGAACTTTTTAAATCATGGCCTCTCTGACTTTTATATATTTTTTCCTCCCCACTGGAGTTTTTCCATCTGGAGTTTTTTCTTTTCTTTTTAACTTTTAAACTCCGTTTTTTTTCCCCCCGCCGGAGCATTTTCTTTTCTTCATAGCCAAAAGTTTGTGGAGCATTCTCCGTAACGGAGATTTTAATGGCCACCGGTATCGGAACCGGCTCCGCACTAATCTGCCGTCCCGATCGCTGAGTTTTCCCCTGGGACGCTTTTTTAAACTCTGTTTTTTCCCCGGAGTTTTTTCTTTTCATTTTAACTTTTATTTTATTTTTTCTTTTAAATTCTGTTTCTTTTTTAACTCCTGGTGGCTCTATACACCAGCCACGGAGTTTGGACATGCCCTGTAAGTATTTCAACTGCACTTGCCTGCGGGCCCGTACCTACCGCTGTCGAGGAGCTGCTTCTGCAGCTCTTGCTCTGCCGTCAGCATCGACGTAATGCCGATCAAGTGCCAGGCGGGGCTTCTTCACGTAGTCACTCACGTGACTCCGAAGTAAAATAGGCTGACAGATGGGAGGTAAAGATTTAGAAACAAGGAACTGCAGATGCTGGTTTAACTCAGCAGGTCAGACAGAACATGGTTAGGTGACATTTCAGACCAGGATCCTTCTTCAGATGGGTCATCACGAAACATCACCTATCCATGTTCTCCACAGATGCTGTCTGACCCGCTGATTTACTCCAGCACTCTGTGTCTCTTTTTGGAGGTGAAGGTTTCTTGGAGCTGAGTGTTCAGTGGCGACCTCTAGTGGCATGTAGAAAGTTTGGGTGATTTACCAGGATTAAATCCAAGGATTTCAGTTGCACAAGGAGAATGGGGGAATGGAAATTGTTCAACAGGAAGCGGAACACGTCAAAGAGAAACTAAACAGACGCTCAAACTATTTTCTGTAGCAAGTAGGTCGGCAGCTGGAGAACCTTTCACTGTACCTCGCTACACGTTTCAATAAACTCAACTGTAAATTAATATTAGTTTATATTACAACCAAAGATTAACATTTTCGACTTATGATGTGAAAGAGAGATGCAATTGTATTTACAAGTAACATATGAAGACAGCTTGATATGCACCTTGACAGGGCAAATCTGCAGGTTGAAGAGGGAAGAAAGCTGCAGTGAGAATCTAAGTTAAGTTGTCAGATGGGCTGAATGACTTATTCCTGTGAATTTGCTCACCCGCACTATCCCAGGGTGGATTCCATCAGCCACTGTCAGCAAATCGAAACACAGAGAATTTGTTTCTCCGGAATTGAGGAACGTATCCACAATACCAAACTCATCTTCATTAATTCATTGGTGAGTTGTGGGTGTTACTGACGACAGCACTGCATTTATGGCCCATTTCTAAATGCCCTTGAACAATGCCTTACTTGGCCATTTCATAGGACAGTCAGTAATCTGTAACATTTGTGGTCGAGAGACACAGAAAGACCTGACCAGGTAATATACCAGATTCTTCTTCCCATGGGCATTACATAACAAGGGAGTTTCCAACAGTCTGGTAGATTCGTGATATCAGCTCGTCAACTCCAAAATGATTTAATTACCTCAATGAGATATTCTTAACAGCCAAGAGGAGATTTAAAGTCCTGTATCCAGATTCTTTGGCAGGCCACATAGGTCCAGGAATGTTCCACTCTGCAACCAGCAGCGGTTTTAACCTTGACTGAGAACCCTAGAGGATGGACAGTGACCCAGCTGTGACACTCAGTGAGCCAGTGATGGATAACTTGGGCAGGATGCAGTGGGTTTTTCACCACCGGAGAGGGTGGGTAAATACTGGACAAAGACCCAGAGGGCAGTAAATGTTACATTCTTTAAGACAGCAACAGCAACAGTGATTACATTCAATTAACTCTGGGATTATAAACCTGTAGAAAGATTTGTTCGACAGTTACACATTACAACACAAAATCAACTAAGGCTTTGGATTGTACAAGTGTACAGATGTTGAGGGAAGGAGTAATGGCCAGATAGATGTGAGGTGAAAGAGCACATTTACTTTCAAAATTAAATTGCAAGCAAGTTTTAGGCTTCTAGTACCAGGGTGCATCATTGTCCACATCCAAGTATTCTCTCCACTATTGCTGTCTCACCACCGTGGGCAGTAGGTTAAAGCAAAGATACCACGATCTTTGGTATAAAGTGCTGTGCTTTCTTGTTACGTTAACACAAAGGAGTCTTAGAAAATCCTAGTACAAATCCTAGTGTTTCACAGTGCTCGGTAAATGTGATTATTGCTGTCAAGATACCATTTCACATATTGCAGTTGTCTGCTAAATGAAGTGTAGCTGCAATATGGAGTTGATAAGATCATCTATTCTTCAAAAACCCGATGGAAAGCAAAGATTCATCTCACGTTTCACGCCACATCTAGCCAACAAATAAATAGCCACACAGTTCAGGATGGCTACAGAAACCAGCTCCGACTGAGGAATCTCATTCCTATAGGGATGTTGGAATCTATTTAGGCTGCTGAAGAGAAAGTGCTGCAGGGGTCAACAGGTTGGATAGCATCTCTGGAGAACATGGATGGGTGCAGTTTGGGTAGCGACCTTCTTCAGACCCGGGTCTGTAATTCCTTGCTACTCTATTTAGATATCTGCTGGGTTTGGACAGAAATATGATCCTCCCCTGCACCAAGCCTGGTTATGAAGAAGGAGCGGGGGGATGAGAAAGAGAGAATGTTCCCTCACTTAGGGAAAGACTAGGGATCATCTATTGCCAAGAGGTATGCAACTTTGGCACAATGCTCAAACGTTAAGAGTGAGGAAACAAACCCAAACTAAACTGTCGGAGAGAACTGCAGATGCTGGTTTCAATCTAAGTTACACACAAAATGCTGGAGTAACTCAGCGGGACAGGCAGCATCTCTGGAGAGAAGGAATGAGTGACATTTGGGTCGAGACCCTTCTTCAGACTGATCTTCAGTCTGAAGAAGGGTCTCGACCTGAAATGTCACCCATTTCTTTTCTCCAGAGATGCTGCCTGTCCTGCTGAGTTTCCCCAGCATTTTGTGTCTATCTTCCCAAACTAAACTACCTGGACATAGAATCCCAAGAGGAATATGCCCTGTAAGGAATTGTGACACTAATCCATGTTTACCTCCTTGATCTTGTGATTTTGTTTCAATCCTGTCCTGTGAATTACGAGGACAGAATCAATTAAAGAAGGAAGAGTGTGGAGATACCTCCTGAGCAGTAACTCCATGGAACTCGAGTCATCACCAGTGGAGGACACAGCTGGGGGAAGTACAAGGGCTGAGATCTTGTGCTGGGTTCCTGGGCGACCAGCGATCCCCACACATTAACACCATCCTACATACACTAGGGACAATTTTTACATATACCAAGCCAATTAACCTGCAAAACTGTACATCTTTGGAATAGGAGGAAACCAAAGATCTCGGAGAAAACCCACGCAGGTCACGGGGAGAACGTACAAACTCTGTACAGACAGCACCCGTAGTCGGGATCGAACCCAGGTCTCCGGTGCTGCAAGTGTTGTAAGGCAGCAACTCTACTGCTGTGCCACCGTGCCCACTCTGGGTGAATGTGTTCCTGGAGGTGTTATTACAAGTCACCCAGCCGTACTATTGGCCGTACTGTACAATTATCATCTAGTTCTCCAGTATCATATTTTAAATTACAAACTACAAAACACATACACACATAAACAAATGAATGTCCAATGATTTTACCCCCAAGACTCACTCAGCGACAATCCTGAAGATTGAAGAATAGTCTCGGAGAGTCGACAACCTTTTAACAGAGGGCAAGCAGGATGGATGGAAAATAATTTTAAGCATTTCAACTAGTTTTAGAAACTACCATATATTTCCTTTCTTAACTATGATAAAATATAAAAAAAATTTGGAGGAGTTTAGTGGGTCAGATAGAATTCCTTCAGCAGTTGGTTTTTGATTCAAGATTCCTACATCTGCAGTCCCTTGCAACTCTAGATTCTGCATCCAGGCGTGCTGTTGAAAATGTAACCCAGCCCCTGTAACCTAATCCCTTGATGGCTCCATTGTCAAATGCTCCTATTCACACTAGGCATCAGAGCATGGAGAGATGTCCTCTAATGAGTTTCACCGTGCCTCCAATTCCATCCCCTCCCCTAAAGACCCTAACTCCTACCATGTACACTAAGTGAGGGGGACTTTGCTGCACCAATGAGGACTCACCAGAATTCTGATCAACTACAGCCCTCAGAAAAACACTTTCCTTTCCCAATCCACCTTTGCCCAATTAGGGATGGCAGATGGATAGGATGGCAGATAGCTTGTTCACCACAATGTGATCCTCTCTCTGCAAAATCAAAGAGGTGTGAGAGCTGCTCGGACCCCAGGCTATTTCCTTTGCTGTTGGATTTTTTTCACCAAGTACTCAAACTGGTTTTGAGCCTGCAGGATTCTAAGCTTTTTCCAGGGGTTTCCGGTCCGTTGCCAGCTGTAGTGGAGGTCGTTCTGCAGGAGCTTCAGGTAATCAGCGGCACTCTGCTTGTCCTGGTTCACGGCGTTCCATGCTATGTTCTTCAGGATCAGTGTCCAGTGCATTGAGTCGTTCGACCCTTCCGTGATAGAAACCAGGACATTCACTCCTTCACCAGCCTGTTTGAGGCTCTGCAACTTCTGCTTTCCACCGTCGCTTATCTCATTCAAGTAAAGGCTAAGGAAACAGAATGGACCGAAGTTATTCATAGAAACATAAACAATAGGTGCAGGAGTTGGCCATTCGGCCCTACGAGCCAGCACCGCCATTCAATGTGATCATGGCTGATCATCCAAAATCAGTATCCCATTCCGGCTTTCTCCCCATAACCCTTGATTCCGTTAGCCCCAAGAACTAAATCCAACTCTCTCTTGAATACATCAAGAGTTAATTAAGCACCATTAATGATGGCACTTATTCAGGACAATAAGTGGTATTGACTTGTTGACTTGCCATAACTATAACACAGCAAAACAGCCCAAGACATTTCACAAGAAGAAAACAGACTCTGAGATATGAGAGTGGATCAAAAGCTATGGACAATGGTTCAAGTGGTCAAGGAATAGAGGAGTTTGGGTCAAACTTGTAGGAACAGGAAGATGTAGTTACCGATGGCGGATCAAGTGATATGATGCCAGAATTGGAAGGTAAAAAGATTGCAGAGGTTTTAGAAGGTTTTAGAGTTGTTTGAATTATTCATGGCTAATTTTGCAACATCAATGGTGATGGCCAGAAAACCCACCTCTTAGCCACATATATCACTGGACAGTGCAACTGCAAAGACGGCACAGCCACATCTGAATATGTCGGGTTGAGACCCTTCTTCAGACTGGCCCAGTCTAAAGAAGGGTCGACCTGAAACGTCACCCATTCCTTCTCTCCAGAGATGCTGCCTGTCCTGCTGCGGTACTCCAGCATTTGTGTGGATGATCTGAAGTGGCCGGTTTGGAAGGGCAGTGAAAACTAATTCAGCAGAGATATCATGGGGAAAGAAAATTACTGGGATTTGGAAAGGAATTTAAATTATTTTTAAATTTCAAAAGAGATGAGTGTGACCAATTTAGTAGCTCTTTGAAGGAGCAGGCAGGGGCATAACGGGCCAAACGGCCTCCATCTCAGCTGTATTATTCTTGGTTTGTGCAAAGATTAATGGTGAATTGAATGTGAAAACATCGCCGCTACTCACTGGATCTTTTCCAGCGTTGGATGTTCTTTGACCATCTCCACAAGGTCTGTTGCAGCAGCATCAGTAATGTGATTACCGGCGAGGTTAATCTCCTGTAGACTGGTGTTATCCCTGAGGTATGGGGCGAAGGTCCCCAGACCATCATCTCCAAGTGATGTATGAAGGAGGGACAAGTGCGAAATGGAACGGTTCTGACTGATGGAGGGGCCAATGCAGCTAATCGCAGCCTCAGACAACATGTTGTGACCAAGCCTGAGGGTTAAACAAGGATCACAAATTATAGCCCAGAATAAATCTGAATGGACTAGTTTCTCAATGAAGACATTTACACTTACAGACAATGGTCAGTCAGCTATTTAACAGTCCAGTGACCAATCATACCCGACACAGGGTTCTTTGTAACTGTGTTGGTGCCCTTTGTGTGGCCACTCTTTGTATACCTTGACTACAGCCACAGTGCATTTGGGAAGATGACGTAGGTTGCTACGTACAAAGTGCAGAAAAACAACTCAGCCTCGAAACCAAAATCTTAGATCACAGAAGGCAAATTAGTAAGATTTATCATTAACCAAGATCAGGTCTTACCATAGCTTTTCAATTGCACAATTTGGATCCAGTAGCAGATTGCCAATCTCCCCCCAGGCATCAAGTCCTAAACTGTTGAACTGTAAGCTGCAATAAAAAACAGAAACATTTTAATTTAGAAAATAAATGACAATACTCAACAATCAAAAATGACCAAAACAATCTTTAGTCAGAAGGTGGTGAATCTGTGGAATTCATCGCCACAGAAGGCTGTGGAGGCAAAGTCAAATGATATTTTTAGTGTGGAGATTGATAGGTTGTTGATCAGGTACTGAGGTTATGGGGAGAAGGCAGGAGAATGGGGTTGAGGGGGAAAGATAGATCAGCCATGATTGAATGGCGGAGAAGTCTTGATGGGCTGAATGGCCTAATTCTTATGAAAAAACAAAAAGGTTGTCAACAGTTTGGAGAGGGAAAGAGGAGAAGAGTTTGTGGTCCATCAGAAGTATCCTGTAGATGTTGAGCATCAGGCTCCACACTTGTACCAAACCCACTGCTAAAGAGAATGGAGCTAAGCCAGTGTTGGGCAGATGGTTTGGTCAAGAAGCCCATATTGAGACTTCTCAGCATGACTGTGAACTTGCAGCTGCATTAAAGAGCACTTCTTCTTCTACTTCTTGCGTGTGGCGTGCACAGCCTAAAGTTGTAGGACAACTTGTTCTATTTAATCTTATTTGATTGTGCACACCAGGTTGATTGCATTGGTCGAAACAGGGCGGACCACGTGAATGTTGCAATCTCCCACCCCATTACAGAGCACTGATAATGATGAAAGTATGCTGGTCTAATAGAATCTTTGAAGAAAAAGAGTTGACTTTTGATGTTGTCGACGTTTCATCAGCTCTGCACTGCGTGCAGCTTTCACAAGGCTGAACACAACAGCATTTCGATTGCAGAATCGGAAGACTTACTTTAACTCCTTGCATCTGAGCAGAATGGGCTGGAGGATTTTTATGTAGTCTCCAGTTAAGTTGCACAAACTGAAGTTCATCATCTCGATTGGATGGTTCGATGTACTCATGACTGATGTAATCACAAAGCTCTTCAATAAAGTCATCTTAACTTGAGACAAATTTAAGCTCTTTAAGGTTCTACTGATCTCTCCAGCAAAAGCATCATTCTGCAGCTCGTACAGGAAGAGCTGGAGGTCCATGAGCTCTGACGGAGCCAACCTCCTACTGACAGTGTTGCTGAGATGCATCTTCAAGTTGTTGGCTATTTCACGCACAGTTACGTTCTTTATTGTACAGTCAAGCTGTTCTAGAAGGGAGCGGTTCTCCTGGGCTAGTAACCCGGCCATGAACGTTGGAAAGAGTTCAAAGCTCTGAGCGTCCATTCTTTCCCCGATCACCTCCCCAACACTTTCTCTCTCTCGGCCGAGGATGCGAGCATTGATCTGCTCCAAAACATCCTTGTTGAACTCATCCTCTTCCCTGAACATTTCAGAGACCATGGTGTTGGCAATGGCCTTCTTGCTCTTCCCGCTGATTTTTCTGAAGATCCGCGGGAAGATATTGATGAGCCTCACGAACGCTAGAATTCTGAATGGCAGCAGTTTCGAGACAACGGACAAAACAGCAGTCACATCCTCACTTGCTTTACCAATGGTTTCAGATATGGTACTTCCAACTTGCTCCAGGATAGTCTTCTTCTCACCGAGGACAACGTACAGGGCGGCCAAGTACTCCTGCATCGCGGGGATGGTGAACCTGAGGAGAGGGTCGCGGCTTTGCTGAGCAATGGGAGACATGAAAAAGCCCAGCATATCAATCTGAAAATCAGTTACCTGGTTCAACTCTTCCTCTGTCATGGCATCCAATCCAAAGGACCTTTCCAGGTCCTCTTCACTGAAAAGCACCTTCTTTTCTTCTATCCCCTCGTAAGCGAGCTTGCCAACCGTCTTGGCAATGTATCGCACAATTGAGATGTTTTGTTGACTGCCGAAATCCAAATACCCAGCACCAAAGTGTAACCGTAGGAAGTTAGTGTAAAGGCCAGTCAGCGTCCGGATGGGCATGTTTGCAGTGGGGAAGTGGAGGAAGTGCAGTGTGGCGCAGATGAGCCAGCAGTACGATGGCAAAAAGCAGCCTGCAGTGAGCTGCTTTTGTCTCAGCAGATTCTTATACAGCATCTTCATCAAGTCCTCGTTGGTTTGATTGTGCTGCGACACTTGCAGGCGGTTCCTGAAGTATAGGTACTGCTGCTCAACGTCACTGAAGCCACAGCTGCGGGTGTAGCGGTCCACACACTCGGCAGGGATGCAATCCAAGGCTGAGGGCCGCATGGTGACTAGGATGCTGGCGTCTGGGAGCATGTACTTGCGGACCAGGTTGACCACCAAGTTGTCGGGTGGCAGCGGCTCGTTTGGATCATTGCACAGTCTGTTCTTCAAGAGCCGGAAGTCAAGTTTCAACTGCTCCAGTCCATTGAAAATGAAGAGGATGTTCCCGACTTTTCCCGACCCAATTTGAGGTACTATCGTTTTCAGCTGGGTATACTTTTGACAGATTAACCTATTGAGAGAAATGGACTGACTCTGAGATGACAAATCTTCACAGGAGAAGGGGAGGATTAGATCAAACTGATTGAACCGCCGATCGCACCAGTCCAGGACAAGTCTTTGAACCACCAGGTCTTTTCCCATTCCCACTATCCCAAACAAAACCACATTCTTCACAGGAGGCTCAACGGACCGAGCGGTGAACACTTCATCAAGCTTTATAATCTTGGATTCTTGAGGGTCAATGTGGCAGTAGATTCCAAATTTTGTCATGAGATCCCGGTTCTCTTCACGAGAGCTCTCAGCGATCACTGGCTCCGCATGCCAGTTTCCCACAGAAAATAATCCAAACTGCTTCTCCTCAATGGACATGTCACCAAACCAGGCCTTGAGCCTCTTCCTGTGCTCTTCAATTGGATCTGCTGAAACAGAGAGAAATTGGCTTTGTTAAAATCTCAACATCGAACAGTGCCCACACCAAACACATCATGTTACTCCAGCATTTTGTGTCCATCTTTGGTGTAAAGCAGCATATGCAGTTCCTTCCTACACAAACCTGTTCACGTGTCCTCTACCCTCAAATTCCCTTTCACAATCCAACAGCATTTTGCAGCCAGTGAGATATTCCTGCGGGTGCATGTGACGAATAAAATTGACTTTGACTTTGACTTTCTCATTGTTACAGTTTTGGTGCTCGAGATACAATACGCACCTAGGAAGCTCCGACACCTAGCTTCATGAACAGATAACGCATTTTGCTGATCTTGGTTGAAGGTTACTTGTACCCCAAGCAAACCTTTTGAACTTTGTTAAATTATAAGAAACCCCTGCATTACAGCTATTCAGGTAAAGGAAATTTGCCCTTATAAAATTCACTAATCACTACCCAAATATTTGAGATACAGATTAAAATTTGCTTTCATGAAATTTATGTGCTAAGTAAATAACTATACAACATTTATTTTTTGACCATGTTTCCCGATGCATGTGTAGCCTAGAGTTACGGAAAATCGCGATACGGACTGTTTTCTAGAAATACAACAGTCCACATCAGCGTCACTCACAGTCTACAAGATCTTTTACCAACTAATGAGACCCTGGGGTTATGACTATTCGGGGAAACTATTAGTGCCTGACAGCGCCAGAGATCTGGGATTTGATCCTGACTATGGTGCTGTCTGTACGGAGTCTGTATGTTCTCCCTGTGACCGTGTGGGTTTTCTCTGGGTGCTCTGTTTTCCTCCCAAAGACATGCGGGTTTGTAGGTTAATTGGCTTCTGTAAAATTGTAAATTGTCCCTAGTGTGTAGGATAGTGCTAATGTATGGGGATCGCTGGTTGGCACGGACCCTGTGGGCCGAAGGGCCTGTTTCCGTGCTGTATCTCTAAAGTCTAAAGTGCTGCACACTTTCAGCTCTGCATTGCAACATTCAGCTTGCATAGTTTCCTCAACTCCCTAGCCTGGGATTTGAATCCTCCACTTCCAGTCTCAGGCAGATCACAAGTCTCAACTCGGAAGAACAAAAGCAGTCCACTTTGCAGTGTCTGGTTCTGGGAGTCTGGAGTGAAGATGCCAGGTACAGCAGGGAAGCAACATGCTCGTCCTCGACAGCGATTCAAGAATGGAAACTATAAATAAAAGAACAGCGGGGAGATTTCCATTCCAGACTTCAAGGAGAGCCAAAGGAATACAGTGACTCCAGGGCGGGAGAAATTAAATCTCAAGCGGGAGAGCGAGAGATTTTGCGAAAATGGCCTTTCAGCGGGCGATCTCCCGCCGAAAGCGGGAGAGTTGGAGTCACTGGGAATATGAGAGGTCACTGGCTCAGCTGTGAACGTATAATCGCGGAGTAAATAAATGCAGGAAGGACATAAAATTACCCGCAAATGGACCCAGGACATAATTGAACGAATTTTAAAACAACAATAATTTATTCTTCTGATTGGAATCTATCAAACCCTGCCTCATATTTCCTTTTAACTTCAAAATGTGTATCAAAAGAATCTATTTGATTACGGCTTAATAATAGGAAAAAAGCTAATCTTAAAATTCTGGAGAAATACTCCTATACCAACATTAAATATGTGGATTTCAACTATGTTTGAAACTCTACATCTGGAAGATATGAGACTCCGCCTGGCAGGAAAATCAGATCGTTTCTATCAGACGTGGTCTGCATTTATAGAATTGCTACAAAGATAGGGTGCAGGAGTACCTCGGGCCCTGGTAGGGGGGGGGATGAAAAACTATCGAGTTGGTAGATTCCTTTTGCGTGATATATATAATATAGTAACTGGCTTTTTTTTATTTTTCTCTCTCTTTTTCCTTTTTCGAGGGTCTATCTCTTAATTCCCTTTCTCTAACTCTTTGACCAAGGGATTTTTTTCTTCTCCCCTTTGGCCCGCTCTTCACGTCCATAACTCTTTCACCTACTTCACTCTCTCTGTTCCTATTCTTTTTTCTTAAAAGCCATAAAATTATGGGGTACAATGACTGTAACAATATATATGTGATGTACACTGATGTATTTACCTCTATTAAATACAAATATTTAAACAAAAATTAAAAAAAAACTTCTTAGCTGCCTTTATAATTGTAACCGCTCATGCATGGCAAAATGCCAGAATCAGAATCACATGAAATCCTAGATATTTGCAACACAGGAAGGAAGTCACTGGGTCCAACATGCCCGCTTGAGCTAAAAAAGGCCAGTTAGATTCCTCCTACGTTGCAACTCTCTGTAGCCTAGGCTTGCATATTATTGTGGCCCCCCACAACTCTTTAGACCAAAAACCTTTCAGCTTCCCTCTTAATCCTTCAACCATTTAACCTAAATCTCAGTCTCATGGTTAATGGTCTCCGTGAAAAGGTATAGGACTTTTCTGTTCATTCTTTCGTGGCCTGGTGCACATGTTACACGTACATTGTACACATCAATAAAGCTTACATGCTCTGCCTGCAGTGGATCCCCAAAATTTGCACATGACCCTTTAACCTGCCATTAACTGTGTTAACTCTTCCTTTCCCCTGCATCCCCCTCCAACCCTCCTTAGCTTAGAGACACAGTGTGGAAACAGGCCCTTCGGCCCACTGAGTCCGCACTTGTCAATCACCCATTCACACTGGTTCTATGTTATCCCACTTCTGCATTCTACACGCTGGGGGCAATTACAGAAACCAATAAACCTATGAGCCTGCAAGTCTTTGGAGTGTGGGAGCAAATGTATGCACTTGGAGAAAACCCAAGTGGTCACAGGGAGAATGTACAAACTCCTCACAGACATCATCTGTAGTTTGGATTGAACCAGGTGACAGCTCCACTGCACCACATTATGTTTCTCCTCTGTGTGTTCATCAAGCTCTGGCCTCTCATGCCCTCCCCTTCCCCTACACGAGCAGCGAGACACAGCCTGGCAGCCCACGAGCAGGGGTCCCGAGCCCGGGAGCAGGGGCCCAGAGCGCAGGAGCAAGGGCCCAGAGTGCAGGAGCAAGGGCCCAGAGCCCAGGAGCAAGGGCCCAGAGCGCAGGAGCAGGGGCCCAGAGCCCAGGGGCAAGGGCCGACAGCCCAGGAGCAAGGGCCCAGAGCCCAGGAGCAAGGGCCCAGAGCCCAGGGGTAAGGGCCCAGAGCCCAGGAGCAAGGGCCCAGAGCCCAGGGGTAAGGGCCCAGAGCCCAGGGGCAAGGGCCCAGAGCCCAGGGGCAAGGGCCCAGAGCCCAGGGGTAAGGGCCCAGAGCCCAGGAGCAAGGGCCCAGAGCGCAGGAGCAAGGGCCCAGAGTGCAGGAGCAAGGGCCCAGAGCCCAGGAGCAAGGGCCCAGAGCCCAGGGGCAAGGGCCCAGAGCCCAGGGGTAAGGGCCCAGAGCCCAGGAGCAAGGGCCCAGAGCGCAGGAGCAAGGGCCCAGAGTGCAGGAGCAAGGGCCCAGAGCCCAGGAGCAAGGGCCCAGAGCGCAGGAGCAAGGGCCCAGAGCCCAGGAGCAAGGGCCCAGAGCCCAGGAGCAAGGGCCCAGAGCCCAGGGGTAAGGGCCCAGAGCCCAGGAGCAGGGGCCCAGAGCCCAGGGGCAGGGGCCGACAGCCCAGGAGCAAGGGCCCAGAGCCCAGGAGCAAGGGCCCAGAGCCCAGGGGTAAGGGCCCAGAGCCCAGGAGCAAGGGCCCAGAGCCCAGGGGTAAGGGCCCAGAGCCCAGGGCCCAGAGCCCAGGGGCAAGGGCCCAGAGCCCAGGGGTAAGGGCCCAGAGCCCAGGAGCAAGGGCCCAGAGCCCAGGAACAGGGGCCCAGAGCCCAGGGGTAAGGGCCGAGAGCCCAGGAACAAGGGCCCAGAGCCCAAGAGCAAGGGCCCTGAGCCCAGGAGCAGGGGCCCAGAGCCCAGGGGTAAGGGCCCAGAGCCCAGGAGCACGGGCCCAGAGCCCAGGGGTAAGGGCCCAGAGCCCAGGGGTAAGGGCCCAGAGCCCAGGAGCATGAGCCCCGAGGCAGCATCACTTCTCGCAAGGAACAGCAACGCTCTCAGGTCTTGTGAGCAGTCCTACCTCGACCAGGGCTGGTGCTGAGCGCCTTGCATTGATGGAGACAACACTGGAGATGCTGCAGCGATCCTGGCCTCCCAGAACAGGAGAGACTTCTAATGAAGAAAGAAAACTTTTTATTGACAAATGACACCATGGATAAATAGCTCCTTCATATTAACAGTCTGGTTGAAGTGAAGTAGTCTGGAGATGTTCTGAAACACATAATGTTCAGTTTAGCTTATTGTCACATGTACTGAGGTACAGTGATAAGCGTTTGCTGCTTGCTAACCAGTCAGCGTGATTACAATCGAGCCATTTACTAACAGAGGGGTGGTGACAGTGGCAGCAGCCAGTCGATGATCTCCAGATTGTGGACAAGGCCAGTCCTTACTTGTGCTTCAGGCAGATGAGTCGAGACTGATGTAAACATCACTAACACACAACAGCTGGCCACTGACATTGGGGGAGTGGAGGCAACCTTTGCTGAAAGCGTTTTATTGGTCTTAGTCCGAGAGTCACGCAGCGTGGGGGAGAATGAATGATGCCAACTACACAATGTGAAACTCCGCCACACAAGATGCCAAACCAAACGTGAACTCACATGGGCCTGATGCTCGTGATGCCAACCTGCTTCAGGGTTGGCAGCCAGCCAGGTGGACACCTGCCTGCGGATGTACTGCACGCACCTGGTGAGAAACACAACCAATTCACAGCAGAAACCAAAGGGTTAAAGAAAGCAAAAGCAGCAGGTGAATTTAAAGACTGCTCAGTAAACACGTAATACATTTTTAAAATAATTCCGCTGGGACCAGGAAGCCCACAGTTGCTTCCCCTCAGCCTTGACCTTACAGCTGGTGCTAATGAAGAATGAATCCTGCTGCCCTTTGACTAGTCGGAAGGGAAATGTCGTCTGTCCATTCCCTCCACAGATGCTGCCTGACCCGCTCGCCCAGTTCCACCTCATCTACTGCATCCGCTGCTCCAGATGCCAGATGGAACTCTCGGCCTTGGAGTTTTGCTCAAGGAAATAGTTCAAAATGAAGAAACATCTCTGGATGGGGGTGGTGGTGATTGTTTACGTGTGTGTGTGAGGCAGCAGATGAAAGAGCAGATTGGGTAGTGGTGGTAGATTCAACTGTGACATTAAAAATTATAGAGACCGATAACCGATAACTACTCAAGAGGAGACAATGCAGGCCTTTGCGGAGAGGGCGGGCAAGTTTCCCGTATGTAGAGCTGGATCAGGTGCGAGTGGGCCAAATGGTGTCCGACTACGCCACTACTGTTCTTTCCTTGATTCTATGGGTCATAGCGCTGGAGAAGATGGCAAAGTAAGAGAGAAGCTATTGCACGGAGGACATGTTTTAATCCACGCATTGGCCATGAAAGACAGTGGAGGGCAAGGAGGATGCTGGCTGATATGAAACACAGTTAACAAAGGCACAAGACCGATGTGGCGGAGATTTGTACTACTAGGGATCAATGTGCGGTGCTCAGGAACTGTCTACTTGAGAGATTGACCACAAGCAGGAGTGGAAGATGCTGTTGGTAGCAGGGGTAAAGAGGTAGAGCAACTTGGAACCAAGCAGCACACAAACAGAACAGTTGCCAACTTAGAACTAGACCTCGTTTGACCACTTCAGTTTACTGGTAGAGACATAGACGCAGTGGTTGGTTGGTTGGCTTGAAGTTGCACAATAATGTAGTAACTCACACCTACCTGTAAAAGGACTCATAACAGAGCTGGCTGAACAGTGTTTTATGAAAGTCCACCTTGCTCCAGTGGGAAGATGCTGCAAATGCTGCATTCTGACACTGCAAGTCACTGCGTCGCTGCAAGAACTCTCCACTGAGAGAATCTACCGACAAGACAAGCAACTCTGCAAAAAAAGAACGACAGGTTTACAACTGGCGTCACAATAGGTATTCAATAATTCATAACAGAGCAGCTCGGATTCCGTAAGACAAAAGCGGAATGAGGCCATTTTGCCCATCGAGTCAGCTTCGCCATTCGATCATGGCTGATCTCTCTTTCCCTCTCAACCCCATTCTCCTGCCTTCTCCCCATAATCTATCAATCGCCACTTTAAAAATATCCATTGACTCAGCCTCCACTTCCATCTGTGGCAATGGATTCCACAGATTCACCGCCCTCTGACTAAAGAAATTCCTGCTCATCTCCATTCTGAAGGTACGCCTTTTCATTCGCCCACTACTGAAAACATCCACTCTAAGTCTTTCATTATTCGGTAGGTTTCAATGAGTTTCCCCCTCATCCTTCTAAACTTCAGGCCTAGTGCCATCAAACGCTCCTCATACATTAACCCACCCATCCCTGGGATCATTCTTGTAAACCTCCTCTGGACCCTCTCCACACAGAGCATCCTTCCGCAGATATGGGGCCCAAACATGCTCACAATACTTCAAACGCAGCCTGACCAGCTTGCTTTTATATTTTAGTCCTCATGAAATCCTTGCTAACATTGCATTAGCCTTCCTTTTTACCCTATACATATATTCACGTGAATTATTTGATGTTCTTTGGGGGTGATGCATTACCATTGATTGAACATTGAAGTTGGAACATTAAGTTCCTTCAGGAGCAACACTTAAAATATTTAGCAGTAATAATCATGCCTTTTTTTTCTCTAAACCTTCAAAATGCTTCACAGCTGAAAAGCTTTACAATATTTTTTGCCATCTATTTGCAATGAAGCAGAGCAGGTTCTCACAGAACTGGCTGGTTAAGCTGCTTTTGCCCAAGTTAGTTGAAGGTTACCAAAGATATGGAGAACTTCCTGCAGTGAGAAAGAGACACAGGATGTACTGGATGTGAGTCCGTGTCACAAAGATTTTCTGAAGAATTTTCAGACCAAGTCCAAAAGTGACTTTGATTCTTAGTTCTTGCATTAGCGACAGAGGGACTTGGGCAAACAGCATGCGTGAGATAATGAAATGTTAAAGACTACAGGATAGAGCTCACCTTTGACAGCTAGTTGTGCAAGACCCATGTTTGGGACAGAGCGACAAGTGAGGAATTGCCTTGGACGTTGAGCCCAGGCCATGTTATCTGGTCATCATGCAGTTGGTATCGGAGTCTAAGGTCAACTGGGAACAGTGATCCCTGCCCTCGTGTATGTGCCCGAGATTGGACTACCTGTACCAAACGCTTCAAATAAATCACCGGTCCCTCTACAAAATCTTTCAAATCCACCGGCAGATGAAGCAAACTAGCACCAATGTCTCCTTTTAGACGAGATGTAGCGAGGAAACAGGAGTCTATACCGACCAGCGATCATCCCATACACTGGTTCTATCCAACCAACTAGGGATAATTCACAGAAGCCAATTCCTCTACAAACCTGCATGTCTTTGGAGTGTGGGAGGAGACCAGCGCTGACGGAGAAAACCCACGTGGTCACTAGGAGAGCGTACAAACCCCATACAAACAGCACCCGTAGTCTGGATCGAGTCGGGGTCTCTCGTGCTGCGAGGCAGCACCTTACCGCTGCGCCACTGTGCCCCCCTGCTCCCAGGCAAAGCCCCCAACGTTGGAGATCTGATTACACTCAGTCACTCAGAGTGGACGAGATGTGCACGGGCTCCTTTTCAATCCTTCAGCTACGGCCCAGGGTAGAGTTGCTGCCTTACAGCGCTTGCAGCGCAGAGACCCGGGTTCAATCCCGACTACGGGCGCTGTCTGTACGGAGTTTGTACGTTCTCCCTGTGACCGCGTGGGTTTTCTTTGGGATCTCCAGTTTCCTCCCGCTTGGGTTTGTATACTTGGTATAAGTGTAATTGTCCAAGTGTGTGTAGGCTTGCGTTAATGTGCGGGGATCGATGGTCGGGGCAACCCGCTGGATCTGTTTCCGCGCTGTATCTTTAAACTTCACTAAACCATGAACTCAAGACCCCAGATTTACGCAGCACTTTCAACGGCTCCAGAACTTTCAGTAGCGACTTCCACCTCCCTCGTTTCCTTATCGTTCCTTTTGATTTAGATCATTGGACCTTTAGTCATTAAAACCTGAAATGAAACAGAAATCGCTCGGACTACTCAGCCTGCCAGACAGCATCTATAGTGAGAGAATGCTTCAAGCTGACGATCTTCTACTGGAACGGATCGTGTTAGCAACGTTACGGGTTTTCGAAGCAGATGCAAATGGGGGGAAGAGAGAAAGGAAGGACAGGTCTTTACTGAACTGGAAGGCCAGATTAAACAATAACATGGTTGGATGTTGGTGCAAGCAGAACTATGGTGGTGCAGGGCGAGGCCTGTCCCACTTACGCGATTTTGTCGGCGACTGCCGGCACCCGTCATAGTCACAACAGGTCGCCGAAAATGTTCAAAATGTTGAAAATCCAGCGGCGACCAGAAAAAGGTACGACTCTTTGGGCGACTACTCGCGACCATACAGGCGTCACCCCGCGGTCGCGAGCAGTCGCCCAAAGAGGCGTACCTTTTTCGGTGACCTGCTGCGACTATGATGGGTGCTGGCAAGTCACCGAAAGAATTGTGTAAGTGGGACAGGCCCTTGAAGGAACTGAAAATAACAAATGCAGAATCACCAACAGTAACAGCCTCCTGACTAAGTTCTACCCCCTGTGCAACTGTACCGGGATAGTTAAAACACAGCAGGGGCAGGACTGGTGGGAGAAATGCTGTCAGGAAAGTGAGGGGCAGCTGAATCAAAAATATCTCTGTGAAACTTTCTGTGATGTTATGCTGCAGTAAGAATGCAGGCTGTTATTCAGGCCACGCTTCAAGGAGATCAGCTTTGTGTCTGAGTAAAGCAGAAATAACAGGAAAGAAGATCTAATCCCTTTCGCTTCCCATTTTCCCCACTGGCCCTCAGCAGTGAACAGCAGCAGACAAGGTGCCCCTCACCCCGCACCTCGACACATTGAGAGACTGACCTTCAGATCCACGGTGCTCTTGCAGTCAAACACGGCAGCGTTCAAGCGATGGTACAGCCTGCACTGCGCGCTGGTCGAAGCACTAGAGGGCAAACTGTCCACTCTGTTCTCCAGTAACCACTGGGAGGGAATGGAAAACCCGACCACAACTGATGAACAAGAACTGCGGTTCTATTTTGGCTGCAGCCAGAGACAGAGTGACTGGATTGGTCGCAGCGTGAGCTCTGGAATCTTCAGCTGACTGCACAAGTACCGGAAAGTCTGGTGTATAAGCTGCAATTCATATATGTTTCTCAATTATAAAATGGTGCATTCATGGATATTTTTTTCTTGGCTGATGTCACCTTTACTCGATTCTGTAAGATAGCACCTTATTCCACACTCAGGAATTTACTAATATAGGGACGTACAGAAAAGTCCATCGGCCGACCGAGATCAACGAAGGCCCCCACATCCCATATCATGAAGACAATGCAGCGGCTACTTGGACAATGGAGTCCAGCACGCTAGACCCACTCGACCCACTACAGTTCGCATACCAGGAGAACATTGGGGTGGATGACGCAGTCCTCTACATGCTGCACCGGATCTACTCCTTTTTGGACGAACCAGGTGGCTATGTGAGGATTCTGTTCTTCAACTTCTCAAGTGCGTTCAACACCATCCAACCCCTGATTCTGAATGGCAAGCTTGAGAAGATGGGGGTGGATTCCACCTTTATCTCCTGGATATACAACTACCTGACGGGTCAACCACAGTTTGTCAAGCTGGGGGACAGTGTCTGGCACAGTGGTGTGCAATGTTGGAGCCCCACAGGGAATGGTTCTGGCCCATTTCCTCTTCACCCTGTATACAGCAGACTTTAACTATAAGTCTGACACATGCCACGTACTGAAATATTCAGATGACACAGCGATTGTGGCATGTGTAAGGAACGGGAGGAGGAGGAATACAGGGACTTGACCAGTGCCTTCTGTGCCTGGAGTAAAGAGAACTGTCTCATCCTGAACACAACTAAGACTAAAGAGATGGTGGTTAACATTGGCAGGTCCAAGCTCCCCCTTCAGCCGGTCAACGCTGCAGGGGCTGACATTGAGGTGGTGCAGACATATAAATACCTTGGTGTGCACCTGGATAACAAACTGGACTGGTTTGTCAACTCTACAAAAAAGGCCAGAGCAGACTCTTTTTCCTCAGAAGGCTCAAACCCTTCAATGTGCGTAATGATATGCTACACATGTTTTACAACACTGTGGTCGCAAGTGTTATTTGCTACGCTGTTGTCTGCTGGAGCAACAGCATTAGTGCAAAAAACGACAAGAAGCTGGACAAACTGGTTAAATGGGCTAGCACAGTGCTGGAGGGGTGAGTGGACTGGGATGGATGTGCTTGAGAGGCGTATGAGGCACAAGGTGCAGGTCATCCTGAAAAACCCCGGGCATCCCCTCCATGTAATTCTGGAGAGTCAAGAGAGCACTCGGAACAACGAGCGGCTCCTCTCCCTGCCCTGTAGAACGGAGCCGTTCAGGAGATCCTTCACCCCTGCAGCCATTAGATTTTATAATAGTAGGGGGATGCATTTTTGCATTTTTTAATTTTTAATTGTTAATTATTGGTCTTTTTAAGTATTTATTGCTCTCAGGTAGTGTCCACATTGTATTGTATGTATTCTCTGTCTGCGTTCGTTTTGAATGTGTGGGTTTGTTGGTTGGGGGCTTCTGGATATCTGAGTTTCCCTGAGGGTATCAATAAAGTATTTATTATTATTATTATTATTATTAAATTATTCGAGATGCCAGGTCCAGTCTACTGTAGGACGGGTGTCAGGGGTTATGGGGCGAAGGCAGGAGAATGGGGTTGAGAGGGAAAGATAGATCAGCGATGGGAGTAGATTTGATGGGCTGAATGGCCTTATTCTGCACCTAGAACCTACAAATGGCAATTTCCCCCTTGAAACAATTTAGATGGAAGTTAATTGTCTTACTACACTTTTCAAAGACCAGGGGAGTTTTCTTAATGTCATGTTCAACCTTTGTGTCTTGGGAATTCCTCATTCACTTGTTGTGTGTGGGATCTTGCTATGTAAGGGCTAGCGGTGTATTTGTAGCAGTGAATTTGACAACCCTGGGTCACATGTATGAGGATTTGAGGTCAGATACATGAGAAGAGTTTCCTGGCTGACACTCCGGTCTCGTGCTGGGGAAGTCTGACAATGAAGGACATACAGACATACGAACAGAAGGACAGCAGAAACACCGGTCACATCTGTACACGATCCCATGGCAACACAAAGATGTCCAGCGATGTTCTTGCCTCTGCTATATCTACTTGTCACAAGAGTGGCTGAAACCAAATTCCAATTGTTCTAGTTTTGACTAGAAGTGACCAGGTCAACAGAGTCTTCATGCTCCTCAGAGACATGTCGGCAGGGAAGAGTATCGTGAGTATTGTGTTCAGTTCTGGGCACCATGTTATATGTAGGAAAGATGTCGTCAAGCTGGAAAGGCTACAGAGAAGATTTACGAGGATGTTGCCAGGACTAGAGGGTGTGAGCTGTAGGGAGAGGTTGAGTAGGCTGAGACTCTATTTCCTGGAGCGCAGGAGGATCAGAGGTGATCTCATAGAGGTGTATAAAATCGTGTGCGGAATCAATCGGGTAGAGGCACAGAACCTCTTACCCAGAGTAGGTGAATCGAGAACCAGAGGACATAGGTTCAAGGTGAAGGGGAAAATATTTAATGTGAATCTGAGAGGGAACTTTTTCAAACAAAGGGTGGTGGCTGCATAGAACAAGATGCCAGAGGAGGTAGTTGAGGCTGGGACTATCCCAATTTTTAAGAAACAGTTGGACAGGTACATGGATAGGACAGGTTTGGGGGATATGGGCCAAGTGCAGGCAAGTGGGACTAGTGTAGCTGGGGCATGTTGGTTGGTATGAGCAAGTTGGGCTGAAGGGCCTGTTTCCACACTGTATCACTCTATGACTCTATGAGATGGCGTGAGAGAGAGTCAAGAGTGTTTTATTATCATACGTCTCCAAAAAGAACAATTAAATTTTGCTTCTCGGTTTAACCCTCCACCTGCCATCTCAAAAACAAAATTACCTAGTAATAAAAATGAACTGCATATGCTATTTTATGCCAAAGATAGACACAAAATGCTGGAGTAAATTAGCGGGTCAGGCAGCATCTCTGGAGAAAATGGATTGGTGACATTTCGGGTCGAGACCCGTCCATGGACACGGCCAACAGTGCACATGCTTTGTTAATCGCGTCGCCATGTCCTCTGCAGGTGATAGAGCTGTGAGCAAATTGTTAAGCAAGAAAAATTCTAAAGGTGTGTTTAATACAGTAATCTTGAGGTAGCCAACGACGCAAAAGCAACCAATCTCGAGTTATACAGCAATATTAAACCCATCATATCCACAAGTTGCCGCATAATGTAAATCGCTGTTTCGTAAGGTCATAAGTGATAGGAGTAGAATTAGGCCATTCTGCCCATCAAGTCCACCATTCATTCCTGGCTGATCTAACTCTCCCTCCTAACCCCATTCTCCTGCCTTCTCAAGAATCTGTCTCTGCCTTAAAAATACCCATTGACTTGTGGCCTCCACAGCCGTCTGTGCCAAAGAATTCCACAGATTCACCACCCTCTGACTAAAGACATTCCTCCTCATCTCCTTGCTAATAGAACGTCCTTTAATTCTGAGGCTGTGGCCTCTGGTCCTTGACTCTCCCACTAGTGGGGTGGGGTGATGGGGAATATGAACATAAAGCTGACTTAATCCCAGTCACAACTTGCCTCGGAAACGGATCCCGTGGTCGGGCGAGTCTCACATTTGCAACGTCCCGAATAAGCTCCAATGTCCAAAAGTTAACAGAGTGAAGAGTTAGTTACTCTCACCGGCAGGTGACTGGGCGCTTGCTGTGGGTCTGTGCCACTGTGGGTGGGTTAGCCGAGTCGGTGAGCAGGGGGGTTCATTGTGACGAGGGCAGGGAGATGAGACGAGATGGGGCGGAGCTACCGGCCGGGTCCACTCCGCTGTAGAGCCTGGCGGTGAAGCTCCACCCGCCCACTGTAGAGCCAACCCCGCCCCCAGCCACGATCCCCCAGCTGCGGATGTAGCGTCGTTGGCTGTAGTTTACTTGCTCCGCTCACTCTGAAAGTCGTGGTGTGTCGGAAGCAACTGCAGAAAGATCTGAAGAAGGGTCTCGACCCGAAACGTCACCCATTCCTCCTCTCCAGAGATGCTGCCTGCCCCGCTGAGTTACTCCAGCATTTTGTGTGTATCTTAGATTGAAACCAGCATCTGCAGTTCTCTCCCACAGTTTAGTTTGGGTTTGTTTCCTCACTCTTAACGTTTGAGCATTGTGCCAAAGTTGCATACCTCTTGGCAATAGATGATCCCTAGTCTTTCCCCAAGTGAGGGTACATTCTCTCTCCTCCCCCCTCCCTCTTCATAACCAGGCTTGGTGCAGGAGAGGATCTGTTTGTTGTTACCTTCAAGATAACTATGATCTATTCTACATTTTCCTTGATCTCCATCCCCTTTGTCTAGTTTTCACACCTTACACTTCTGTATCTCTGTATCTCGTTCTTCCCTGACTAAGTCCGAAGAAGGGTTTGGACCCAAAACATCACCCATTCCTTCTCTCCAGAGATGCTGCCTGTCCCGCTGAGTTACTCCAGCATTTTGTGTCTATCTTTGGTTTAAATCAGCATCTGCAGTTCCTTCCTACACAAGCTTCAGGGCTACACTGACGTCAGCTCAGCTCTGGACGCTGTTTGGTGAATACACAATAGACAATAGGTGCTGGAGTAGACCATACAGCCCTTCGAGCCAGCACCGCCATTCAATGTGATCATGGCTGATCATCCCCAATCAGTTCCCCGTTCCTGCCTTCTCCCCATATCCCCCGACTCCGCTATCTTTAAGAGCCCTATCTAGCTCTCGGCTTTCACACTCTCATGATGCAGACATCAGATGGAGACAAGTTTTTAATTGATTGAAAACAAATAAAACTTTCCATTCCATTTTGGCACAGTCAGCAGGATTTGATGACACCGGCCCGTTGCAATTGTGGCCCCAGGCTTACAGCCAGCGCGGAGAAGAAACGCTCTGGGCTGGTGTCCCGCCAGTCCAGGGTCACCCTGGACATCTCCGGGCGGAGATGGGACACTCGGCATGGTCCAGTAGCAATTCAACAGTTTCTTGCAGCGCCGGAGACCCGGTTGGATCCTGACTGCGGATGAATCGCAGCTCTGTTGCCGAGAATGTTTATTGCGAGTGACCTGTGACCTTGGCATGCGTAGTTGGAATAACGAACTCTGCCTCTCAGCGCCAGAGACCCGGCTTCCATCCTGACCTGTAGTGCTGTCAGTGTGGAGTTTGCATGTTCTCCCTGTGACCATGTGGGTTTCCTCTGGGTGCTCTGGCTTCCTGCCACAACCCAAAGACGTGCAGGTTTGCAGGTTAATTGGCCTCTGTAAAATTCCCCTAGTGTGTAGGCGTGGGGTAACATGCAACTAGCGACGATGGGTGATTGACATGCTGGGCCAAAGGGCCTGTTTCCCTGCTGTGTCTACGCTAAATGATCTGATACAACTACTCTACTCTTTTAAAAAGTTTTTTCTCTACCTATCATACTTGAGTTTAGTCTGCCTGTACTTCTGTATAACATTATTGGATTAGATTGGATAGCATTCAAAACAAAGCTATTCACTGTACCTCAGTTCACTGGCAATAATAAATCTAAACCTGGACTAGTTTAGTGTGTGGATAAAATGGAGAAATTGATAGAAAATTCAATATGCATCAAAATCCGATTTTACAGTAACCACTAACAGCTTTGATGAAAGAAAGTTATTGGATTTGATTTTATGATGTAAATATACAGTATGTCACATGAATGAATGGCAATGAATATTCACTATTTGCTTTGCATAATTCACATATATATAAAAATATGACATTTTTGTCATCGAGTCTCACAAGGATCATTATTTAACCCGACAGTAACAGTTTGTAATCATACAATATGGTGCGATGATATATAAAGGGATCCATGTAAATGTGTTTTTTAACCTGATCCTCAGCATTCACTTTTACTGACTAGTCAGAGTTAGGACCAGACATCAGGCTGAAGAAAGCTGACACGGTCCTTTGGGTAACTCTGTCTTTCAATTACAAAAATAAATTCTGCTGAGAAGGTTTGAAAGTTGTGTATTCTTTTAAAACCGCAAACATGGTCAAGAGAGGGTTTACCTTGACCAAAACACAAAGCGCTGGAGTACCTCAGTGTGTCGGGCAGCATCTGTGGAGGCAACAGATCGGTCTCAATCAGACTTTATCCAGGGTACTGTAGACTGTTGTTATCATGTGTGTTCCTGACTGAGTTCCCTCCTTGAGTTCTGATGTTTGTCTCGGTCTTTGCTCAGTCTTGGGGTTTTCTCATGCTGAGTCATTTATCATGATTCTAGTCAGAGCTCAGGCTCTATGAGGCGCTGGTCAGGCCGCATTTGGACTACTGTGAGCATGTTTGGGCCCCATATCTGAGGAAGGATGTGCTGGCTCTGGAGAGGGTCCAGAGGAGGTTTACAAGAATGATCCCAGGAATGAATGGATTAGCATATGATGAGCATTTGACGGCACTGGGCTTGTACTCACTGGAGTTTAGGTTGAGGGGGGGAACCTCATTGAAACATACCGAATAATGAAAGGCCTGAATAGAGTGGATGTGGAAAGGATGTTTCCATTGGTGGGAGAGTCTAGCACCAGAGGTCAAAGGCTCATAATTAAAGGGCACTCTTTTAGAAAGGAGGTGAGGAGGAACTTCTTTAGTCAGAGGGTGGTGAATCTGTGGAACTCATTGCTACAGGGGGCTGTGGAGACCATCAGTGGATATTCTTAAGGCAGAGACAGACAGATTCTTGATTAGAACGGGTGTCTAGTGTTATGGGGAGAAGGCAGGACAATGGGATTAGGAGAGATCAGCCATGGTTGAATGGCGCAGTGGACTCGATGGGCCAAATGGCCTAATTCTCCTCCTATAACCCGTGATGGGCCTCTAGTTTAACTGGTGCCTGTGACTTCTCTGTGCTTGGGTCTACTCGCCCCTTGATCGTATTACAGCAATAACACGGATCCATCAGACGAACCACCTCTGTCTGCTCTGGGCCACTGAGGAGCCACGACTGGGAGACAGGATAAGCTGCTTCCTGTCTCTGGCGCTGTAAGGCAGCAGCAGCAACTCTACCGCTGAGCCACCGTGATGTACTCCAGATTCTCCTGATCCAGCTAGATGGCAGCCCCCTCCAGCCACTGACTACCCCCCTCCCCGGTTGCAGCTCATTTGACTGCCAGGAGATACCCCGTGGTCTGACCAGTCGTCCAGGAATGCGTGGGGCTTCTGATTTCCTTAAGCGAAGGTAATGGCGCCCACTATTGACTCGGGTAGTGGCGATGTTTTGAGGCCTGCTATCTCTGTGTTCGGAAGAAGATCTCCCATCAGTGTTGGTCTGGCGACCCCGATCACGCAGTCTCTCCCTACCCAAATTTCCTTCTGCCCGTGAAGCAGTCGCCCCAGTAATCCAACACCATGTCCACCTCCTCGTATTCCTCTCAACGTTGACCCTCCGATTTATAAAAGGCATTTTGCTGCTCTTAGGAGCCTCTGCTAGCCTGTCCTCTGGATGTGACTGACCGGGGGTGGAGGCGTGGGGTTATGGGGAAGAGTGGCGGGAGCGATATTGGCCAAGTCATATTTATCACCGATACTCAGCTATGGGTTGAAGAGAACAGCAAAGTATGAAAGGTATAAATGTGATTTATTAATTCAGGTTCAGCACCCATGTCATTGGGCATAACTGGTGAGCAATGAGAACCGGCAGCTGGGCTGATTTGCTCCTCCGCCCCCTTGTAACACAGGTACAGCGATCAAGTACTGGTCTGATGGAAATAGGCAACGTTTCGGGCCGAAACGTTGCCTATTTCCTTTGCTCCATAGATGCTGCTGCACCCGCTGAGTTTCTCCAGCACTTTTTGTCTGCCTTTGATTTTCCAGCATCAGCTGTTCCTTCTTAAACACTGGTCTGGTGGACAGCCTTGCCCCTGGGAATTGAATGCTGGGGTTTTCCAACCTGTGGTTCAACCACGGCTCAGTGCGAGCGGGTAACCAAATGGCCATGGACTATTCAAACACAGAGACACGTCCCACTTGACCTCCATCCAAATCCTCCCACCAGCAAATGGCCAAGAGAATTAGGATGGCGGTCAACTGAGGCAGATGGCTCCAGTACTAGCGTGTTGTCCCTGGTGTGGGCCACGTAACAGAGGCGGCAAGGAGGGTTAGGATGGGCTACTAAAGGGCCTGTCCCACTTGCCGATTTTTTCGGCGACTGCTGGCATCATTGACTGACGTATCAGGTCACCCAAAAATACGCGGTGTGATGACGCACGACGCGCGGTGTTTTTTCAAGTGTCGCGACATTTTTTTTGTCGCCGCTGGGTTTTGAAATGTTCAAAATCTTTTGGTGACCCTGATATGTGGCCGGCAGTCTCCACAAGTGAGACAGGCCCTTAACCCTCTGCAATGGGCAAGTCCACATCTCTAATGACCAACGAGATGTGATACAACTAAGCCACCACAATGTCTTGCAGCAAAGGCAGGGATGAGGCTCCTGTAACGTGGCTGAGCTTTTGTCTGGTGAGTCCTGGAACCACTCGATCTCTCAATCCTTTAACACATTGTCCTCGAGAAACACAAAAAGATTCTCGGGATGGAATTCCCTTTTCTTCTTGTCCGTGGTATGAAACTGGCTTAAAGGCAGGGTGCAGGAAAGCACAAATGGGGAATGGTTACAATGTGTGAAGCAGACTATGGCACAGGGCGTGTGGGAGGCAGAAGCAATACTGGGCTTCTAATATTTATAAAATGGTAAAAATCACTCGTATTGTTGAGGTAAGTTCTTCCGCATGGCTACCTCAGCTGAAGTCATCATTTAACAGAGATGTTCAACAACAAGACCAAAAGTTAATAAAATAAAACATATTTCAATCCCTGATTCAGTTCAAGAGAAACGTTCTTATGCCAAAACATGTCCTTAGACTGAGCACTTGGATTCCCTGGGCCAGAGGGTTAAAGGCACGTCGTCTCCACCATGTCCGCGGGCAACTCTGAGATCACCCCGCCGCTCGTGCTGCCGATAACACCGCAGCCAGTTCACACGCGTGTGCTGCCGGTATCTGCGCAGCCAGTTCACACGCGTGTGCTGCCAGTATCTCAACAGTCAGTTCACACGCGTGTGCTGCCAGTATCTCCACGGTCGGTCCACACGCGTGTGCTCATGGAGAAACCGTCACGTTGCTTTGATCTGCCGGTGCGTGTTTGGCCGTCACTGAAGACTGAACGTTTGTGTTCACCAGAGGCGGCACTGGCATCATTGAGCGTTGGTGAAGCCAGCCTGATGTTCCAGGCCAATTATTCATCTCCTTGTATTTTTTATCTTCACTATTGTCTCCGTTTGTCCATCTGCGTGGAGCGTCCGTGTCCATTCTGCGAGGCTGGGCGGCAGCATCTGCAGCCTCTTGTTTTGCTTTAGGGTGAAGAAATCGTTTGTTTGACGCCAACTTCTGGCAAAAGCGTTAGAGAGGGCCACGCCGCGCCTTGTGCACCGCACGGTGAGGGGGCTGGTTGACCGATTGCCCGCGGTCGGCAGAGGGCAGGAGTAATTGTGTGGGAGGGGGAGAGGGAGAGGGGCAGTCAGTCGATACAGGCAGCGAGCGCTGGGCTGAGCAGGTCTAGGGCTTCCCTGGTCCTCAGCTCATGAACTGCGTGTAGCCCTCGGCCCCCGTCACAATCACATCCATCCAGATACGCATGGCCTCTGGAGTCGGAGCCACCATGAAGTACAGGCGGTCGTGGGTCTTCACACAGAACGTCAGGCTGGGGTTGGGGCTCTGCCAGAACAATACAACACAGGAAATGAAAAATACAATTCAATCCCTCAAGGACAATTATAAAGACAAGAGTGTTCCATTGTCGTTTGTCACAAGCACAACAGTGACATTCTTACTTGTATCAGCACAATAAAATAAATAAACAAGAGCCCAGACCGTCACATAAACCAACCTCCCTTCCATCTACACCTCACGCTGCCTCGGCAAGGCCAGCAGCATCAAAGGACCACTCTCACCCCGGTCATTCCCTCTTCTCCCCTCTCCCTTCAGGCAAGAGGTGCAGGAGTCTGAAAACGCACGCCTCCAGATTCCGGGGCAGTTTCTTCCCAACTGTCATCAGGCAACTGAACCATCCGCTCACCAGCTAGAGAGCGGTCCTCACCGCACATCTGCTTCCCTGGAGACCCTTGAACGGTCATTAATTGGACAACTTAACCTTGTTACTCCCTTTATCCAGTATCTGTCCAATGTGGACGGCTGATTGTAGTCACATAGAGTCTATTTGCTGACTGGACAGCCCACAGCGTTTGACTTCATTGGCACACTTGACAATAATAAACAAGACTAATAAAAATGCTGTTGGGACAATGTTTTACACCCGTAGGTTGCTAGGATCGGTGTCAGGCAGAGCCACGCTTGTGGCAGTGTGATCAGAAGTATTTTTCCTGAAACTGCGTGGTGCCTCTTCTTTCTATTTCAGCTGCTGACTGACTGTGGCCATGAGTGTGATCAACGGAGAGGCTGCGGGGAAAAAGCTGCTGCAGAAACAACCGCTGTAACGCCCCTGTCCCACCTCGGAAACCTGAATGGAAACCTCTGGAGACTTTGCGCCCCACCCAAGGTTTCCGTGCGGTTCCCGGAGGTTTTTGTCAGTCTCCCTAATGGTTGAAAGTGGTTTCCACTTCTTCTATGTTCCGGCGATTATTTCAAAAAATTCAAAACCGGCCGCGACTAAAAATAGGTTGCCGTTTTAAAAATCGGTAATTTTTTAGTCGAAGCCGGTTGCGAAGCTAGTTGAAGGTGGTTGCCGGAGGTTGCAGGTAGTGGAAGGTAAGACCTTTTTTTCACCCAGTTTTATTCCACCAGGGAGGTCTTACCTTCCAAGAGCTAATCAGAATTAAAAGTCATTCCTTTAGGAAGGAGATGAGGAAGAATTTCTTTAGTCAGAGGGTGGTGAATCTGAGAAAATTAATTACCACAGAAGGCTGTGGAGGCTACGTCAGTGGATATTTTTAAGGGAGAGATAGATAGATTCTTGATTAGTACGTGTGTCAGGGGTTATGGGGAGAAGGCAGGAGAATGGGGTGAGGAAGGAGAGATAGTTCAGCCATGATTGTATTGTGGAGTAGACTTGATGGGCTGAATGGCCTAATACTGCTCCTATCACATATGAACTTCAGAAAGCTCGAAGCATCAGCCAAGGGCCCCTTATCATGCAGCCAGCAACTGTGCCCTGCAGTTGTTTCGACATAGACCAGAGATGAGGCCTGGGAAAGTGCGGTGCAAGGTCGACACACAACACCAACGCTGCCAGTCATACATACGTACATTTATTGTGTGCAGGCTCAAATACCCCTTCGTGGAACAAGGAACGAAATTACCAGCAACAGCGAGAAGAGAAAGAAAAGCAGAGAAGTAAACAGAATCTACAGAGTTTGATTACTGCTCTAAGTAAGTTTATTATTAGTGGAGCTCAAACCTGTAACAGACAACAGAGCATCGCAGCAGTAACAATACATGCGTGAAACTGGAGTGGATGTGAGGTAGGTGTCGGGGTGTACCTGCCTCACTTATACTCCACTTAATTTTAACTTGAAGAGGCCTCATATCCAAAAGTTCCCTGGGCTAGATTAAAATGTCCCAGCAAACAATGAGACATTCATTCAGTGCCAGAACTAGGCACGGGGATTATACCGAGTGTTCATTTCATTCCCTGCCCAGGTCATTATGAACAGTGCTGCTGGCAAAAAGGAAGCTCATATAGATCGTGCGGCAGGATTATTAGTCGTGTTATTAAATCGGGCCCCACCCATGCCTTGGTGGGTGGTGCCGCAGGGCCGAAACCAGTGGGCACTTAGTGCCTTGAGACGTTTCAAGGACTTGATCATTTAATAATAGTTCACAGAGTCCAAGCGAGATACAACATGGTTAGAGGCTCCGACTCCACACCGACCATCAACCACTCTCTGCACTGATCCTTCATGAGTCCAAAGAAGGGTCTCGACCCGAATCGTCACCCATTCCTTCTCTCCAGCAATGCTGCCTGTCCCGCTAAGTTACTCCAGCGTTTTGTGTTTACCTACACGAGTCCCATTCTCCTTTCATTGTGTTAACCCTTCCCTGATTCACCCGCATGCTCACACACAGGGGCCAATTAACCTACTAACCCACACATCTTGGCAGGGATTTTACAGGCATTTGAAGCCACAATGTCCGACCCAAACATGATGCCAAAAAATAAATCTGTTCTACTTGCAGTTGAAAGTATCTTAGGGCTAAAAGATTCAAGGAATATGGGGAAAAAGCAGGAACGGGGTACTGATTTTAGATGATCACCCATGATCATATTGAATGATGGTGCTGGCTCAAAGGGCCGAATGGCCGACTCCTGCACCGATTTTTCTATGTTTCTATGTGGGTGGAAACCGGAGCAGTTGGAGAAAACCCACACGGATACGGGAAAATGTGGAAAACTGTGCGTAGACCGTCCCCGAGCTGAGGATTGAACCTGGAATCCCGGTCTCTGAGGCAGCGGCTGTGTGAGCTGCTCCACCTGCACACCCAACATGGAGAAGAACTTTCACCTCGGCCCAGAGCCCATTGCAATGATTCCCACCTGATCACAGCTCCCCTCTCCATGTTCACTTAGCCTGACCATGCAGCACCCCCCGTACAAGGACCCCGCAACTGGAGATGACCAAAGTCACCTTTGGCAGCACCGGTACAGCTGCTGCCTTACAGGGCCAGAGACCCGGGTTCAATCTGGACTCCAGGTGCTGTCTATACGTGTTGGTACGTTCTCCCTGTATTCTATCACGGTTTTCTCTGGGGTCTCCGGTTTCCTCCCACACTCCAAAGATGCACAGGTTTGTAGGTTAATTGGCTTGATAATATATTGTAAATAATAGTGTGTGTCGGATAGTGTAAGTGTGTGGGGATCGCTGGTCAGCACAGTCTCGGTGGGCCGAAGGGCCGGTTTCCTTATTGTATCTCTAAAATAAAAGTCCTAGCATGGGACATGAACCCCCTCACGCTCTGTGTCAGACAGAGGATGTTACCAACATATGCAGGAGAGAGGTTGAGGCCTTGGGTGCTTCCACACACTAGCTCCATGTCACCAAGTCCACACAGTGTCTTAACAGTGCTTACCTTTGAGGCACTTCTGAGGTGGTCGTAGTAAACCTCTTCAATGGCTTGGAAATAAATGACACCCTTTAATTTACTTTCGTGTTTATCTGTCAAAGAATTAAATCATTTTTAATTAAAAATGGCCAGATCAGAAGTCCTAAAAGTCCAACTTTACCACTTGTCTTTTCCTTTGTCCATGACAGAACATTGACACAGCCACACTTATGAAAGGAGCGTTTTTTTCTCCCGGGCACCATATCTAAGGAAGGACGTGCCGGCTCTGGAGGGGGTCACGAGGAGGTGTACAAGAATTATCCCAGGAATGAGTGGGTTAACATTTGATGAGTGTTTGACAGCACTGGGCCTGTACTCGCTGGTGTTGGGAAGGTTGAGGGGGGACCTCATCAAAACTTACCGGATAGTGAAAGGCCGGGATAGAGTGGATATGGAGAGGATGTCTCCACGAGTGGGAGAGTCTACGACCAGAGGTCACAGCTTCAAAATAATAAGACGTTCCTTTAGGAAGGAGATGAGTCGGAATTTCTTCAGTCAGAGGGTGGTAAATCTGTGGAATTCTCTGCCACAGAACACTGGAGGCCAAGTCAATGGTTATTTTTAAGGCAGAGATTGATAAATTCTTGATTCGTACAGGTGTCAGGGGTTATGGGGAGAAGGCAGGAGAATGGGGTTAAGAGGGAGAGATAGATCAACCATGATTGAATGGCAGAGTAGACTTGATGGGCCGAATGGCCTAATTCTGCTCCTAGAACTTATGCCCAGGGCTTGATCTTCAATGAGAACAAATCTGCACTAATTATTCATGATGTGAGTCAGGGTGAAGCCACCTACGTACCTACATAATACGACAGCGTTCGCTTCATGCGATCAAACACAAACCAGCGCTTTCTCCAGGATTTAATCTTCCCGCCCATTTTGGTCAAGTAACCTTTACACATCTTCTCAGTCATGGTGATCTGGTAACAGATCTCCAGGTTGTGCCCCGACGACTCGATATGTGACCTCAGATCAAAGTCTTCCTTCCTGATGGGTAGATACCTGGTTAGCGGTCGTGCCTGGAACACAGGTGGGAGTGAGTCAGTGGATTGGACCAACAGAACCTCAGTAACACTAACAAACATGATCTGACTCCTGGAACCAGTCCAGTAAATCCACTCTGCACTCTACAGGATGCATCGTTCTTGGTGCCTGGGTGTGGATACCAAGCTCCGACTTGGACCAAGCTACTGCAGTCCGCCTGGACAAGGAGAGGTTGTGATACTTCTGGTGTTGACTACGCATGGGTCTTGCCCATCAGTTTCAGACTTCAGGGATACTTTAGAGATACAGCACGGACGCAGACCTCCTGCCCACTGAGCCCGAGCCAGCCTGCGATCCCCGCGTACACCAACACTACCCTGCAAATTACGGACAGTCTACAATTTTACCAAAGCCAATTACTCTGCAAACCTTGCTAATAGTCCTAAATACATTGAAAAATAAAATACCATAGAGGCTGTTAATCAGAAACAGAGGCAGGAAAGACTGAAAGCGCTGTAAGGCGGCAACTTTACCCTGCGCCACCGTGCCAGCCACTCTGCTCCCCAAAAACCAGCATCTGCAGTTCGTTCCCACACAACATCCTCCAGCAGTTTGTTTAGTCCGCGATGTAACATTGCCATTCCAGCAGTGGGCACTAGATGGCAACCACTAGCTGCAAAGCAGTCAGATCCCCATTGATGTCAGACCTGCAAGCTTGCCAGGTTAATGTAGTGTTTGTGAATGAATCGGGCCTCAGTTATACATTTTGTTGATGATATCAGTCTTGGCTCAGTGAAAGCAATCTGAGATCCAAGTACCTTAATCTAAATTTAAAAATAATATTCTATTCACAAAATATATTGTCAGTACAATCAGTGCATGTCTTTTCCATGAAGACAGACACAGAGTGCTGGAGTTACTCAGCGGGTCAGGCAGCATCTGTGGAGAACATGGATAGGTGACGTTTCACAGAGTGCTGGAGTTACTCAGCGGGACAGGCAGCATCTGTGGGGAACATGGATAGGTGACGTTTCACAGAGTGTTGGAGTTACTCAGCGGGTCAGGCAGCATCTGTGGAGAACATGGATAGGTGACATTTCACAGAGTGTTGGAGTTACTCAGCGGGTCAGGCAGCTTCTCAGGAGAATACCACTTTCTGAAAATTTGAGAAACCAAATACACTGGATTTTCCTCATCAGCTCTATCAGATATATTTTCAAATACACTCCAGCAGGTGTATCGACTACAACCTACCTTCGAAAAACCCTGTGTAGGAAGGAAATGCAGATGCTGGTTTAAACCGAAGATAGACAAAGATGTTGGAGTAACTCCGGGACAGGCAGCATCTCTGGAGAGAAGGAATGGGTGACGTTTCAGATCGAGACCCTTCTTCAGACAGAAGAAATGTCACCCATTAATTCTCTCCAGAGATGCTGCCTATCCTTCAAAACCGCCTTGTTGATTTTGACGGGATTGTCTGAGTTTCCTGTTTGTTCATCGTCAATAATCGTTACTGCGATTTCCCCGCCTCTGGTGTGGCTAACATCGTTTCCTGTTATCTCTTTTTTAATATAATGGGTTCATTTCTACCTTCCGTCCTCCAGCATATCTACAGACGTCTGGAGAATTACAACCAATCCCCACGGCTCCTGCCTCTAATAGTCCGTGATGCTAATTATTCCAGGATTGGGCAACTTTCAGTGCCATTAATCTCTCCAGCGCTATTTCATCTCTCGTACCGATTTTCCATTAGTTCCTCATCTTTATCAGATTCTTGGTTCCTTCACACTTCTGGAAAGTTACTTGTACTCTCTTGTTTGAAGCTAGTACCAAAGTGTTTGTTTAACTGCTCGCCCGTTTCTTTGGTCCCCACAATGAACTCTCCTAGATCTGACAGAACACTTGACCAACCATCGTTCCTGCTTTATATTTGTGTAGAAACTTACACAGTTCAGCTGCTGGCAATTTACTGAAAATCCTGAATAGTCTTTCTGTTTACACATTGTGTTGTGTTGCTGTAAGTAAGGATTTCATTGTTCTATCTGAGACATATGCCAATAAAACACTCTCGACTCTCTCGTTAATCTGTGCTTTATAGAAAAGGTAAATTTGTCTGGTTCCAGTCACCTGAGAGAAATTTTTCTCCCGCATTTTGACCTCTTTGTCGACCAGCTGTTGCCGATGGACAGTTTCTTCCTGGAGCCTCTTCTCCAACTCCTCACGTCTCTTGCGCTCTTCCTCAAATGCCTGGCGACGGATTTCCATCTCGCGTGCCTGCAGGGCAGGAAAATAGCACCAACATCAACACCGCCAAAAACTGTTCACCATAATCCACTGTTGCCTCTCCTGGGCCTTGTTTACCCGCCTGCACTCAAATTCTTTCACAATAGAGGTCAACATATATTTTGCTCTCCTAGCTCTTGAGGGCAGCACAGCACTAGAGCTTTTGTCTTGCAGCACCAGAGACCCTGATTCGATCCTGACTACGGGTGCTGTCTGTACGGAGTTTGTACATTCTCTCAGTGACCGCGTGGGTTTTCTCCAGGTGCTCCGGTTTCCTCCCGTATTTCAAAGATGTGCAGGTTTGTAGGTTAATTGCTTCTGTAAATTGTTCCTAGTGTATGGGATAGAACTAGTGTACGGGGTGATCGATGGTCGGATGGACTTGGTGGGCCAAGGGGCCCATCTCCACGCTGTATCTCTAAACTAAACTGAACCTAATGCATGGTAACTTTCAGTGACGCTAGTGTCTTAGCTCCCTTTGAAGATCAACATTTCCCTGAAGAAGGGTTTCGACCCGAAACGTCACCTATTCCTTCGCTCCATAGATGCTGCCTCACCCGTTGAGTTTCTCCAGCATTTTTTATCTATCTACCTTCAACATTTCCCAAAGCATCACGGGTAAAGAAACACCCTGGTCTGGGCACCAGTAGCTGATGCACCGTGCAGAGGGCTACACCAAGGTCCATTGAGTCCATATCGACCATCCATCACTCCATTCACACTAGTTCTATGTTATCCCAGATACACATCCACTGCATGTCAACCTACAAACCCACATGCCTTTGGGATATGGGATGATGCTGGAGCATCCGGAGGTAACCCACAAGGTCACAGGGAGAACCCGCAAACTCTGCACAAACAGCACCAGAGGTCAGCATCGAACCCATGTTTCTGCCGCTGTGAGGCAGCAGCTCATCATTAACTGTGCCACTGTGCCAACTCTTTATTTGTTGAAACATCAGGGGTATTCATAAACTTCTACATTATCATTTCTAAAAAAAACCCCAATTATTTAAAGAAGTTAATGGTCACAAATAATGTTTTCAAGTTAAAACAAACAGAAGATAAATCATGTTGAATGAAACTATTGGAGTTCTTTGAGGATAATCAATGAAACATCATTTGTGCTTCCTCAGCACTCATAGAAACACAGACATTAGGTGCAGGAGGAGGCCATTCAGCCCTTCGAGCCAGCACCGCCATTCACTGTGATCATGGCTGATCGTCCAAAATCCGTGCCCCGTTCCTGCTTTCTCACCATATCCCTTGATTCCTTTAGCCCTAAGAGCTAAATCTAACTCTCTCTTGAGAACATCATTAGGAATTATGGGGATACATGATTAGGCAGATCATAATCATCGAGGTTTTTATTTCCCAAAGACACAAACTCTAAACATTCTAATTTCTACTGAATGATAAACAGGAAATGATTGTCCGGCATTATTGAAGTCTCCAGAGCCAATTGATTTCAGAACAGGAAGTATTGTTCATGTTTCCGATCTGCTCCTTCAGACTGTGAGGCATGTCGCACGTCCCACCAGCGCAGTGATGCAGTGGGGGAAGCGAGCGAGGCCACAGACATTGGAGCAGAACTCAGGTATATGAAGGAAATAGTCCACAACAGTGGCGCAGTGGTAGAGTTGCCTCCTTGCAGAGCTTGCAGCACCAGAGACCCGGGTTCGATCCCGACTACGGGAGCTGTCTGTACGGAGTTTGTACGTTCTCCCCATGACCACGTGGGCTTTCTCCGAGATCTTCGATATCCTCCCACACTCCAAGGATGTACAGGTTTGTATGTTAATTAGCTTGGTGTAAGTGTAAATTGTCCCCAGTGTGTTTAGGATAGTGTTAATGAGCGGGGGATCGCTGGTCGACGCGGGACTTGGTGGGCTGCAGGACCTGTTACCATGCTGTATCTCTAAACTACAGCTGAACAATGTACTCTACACTGTGGAAGGAGCAATCGATGAGTTGGATCTCGGGATTTAGTTACATACCCTTGTTTCCAAAAGGCGAGCTTTCTCAGCCTGGGCCTCCTTCAACATCTTCTCCATCTCCTCGATCTTGCAGACGTCCACACCACTGGCACTTCAGGAGGAAGAAGAAGAAACCATCAAACCTTAACACAGATCCACAAAGAACCTCCCAATCTTCTGACATTTGCAGCAAAATGGATCATTTTGACCAATTTAGAAAGTAATAATACTGGGACATGTCAGGTCAACATTGATGTCAGGAAACACATCACCACATGGTGAAATGGGGAACATTTAGCTCCTCAAGGAAATTAGAAAAGTGAAAACTCAAATGTATATCCCATACATTGTGTGTTTTTATTTGTAACAAAACAAGGAACTGCAGATGCTAGTGTACACAAAACGACACAGAGTGCTGGAGTAACTCAGAGGGTCAGGCAGCATCTCTGGAGAACATGGATAGATGACATTTCAGGTCAGGATCCTTCTTCAGACTGATTGTGGTAGTGGGGGGATGAGCTGAAAGAGTGGTGGGAACACGACAAAAGTCTGAAGAAGGGTCTCGACCCGAAACGTCACCCATTCCTTCTCTCCAGAGACGCTGCCTGTCCCGCTGAGTTACTCCAGCTTTTTGTGTCTATTTTCTTCTTCCCTGTTTTGAAGCAGGGTGTGTGGCCTCCAATGTGAACTTTGTCCCTCTTTTTTCCTGAAGTTTCAATACTTTATACACTGAACAAACATGAATAAGGAGCAGTAGTAGACTTGCTGTCCCATCTCTAAACGAAACTAAACTGCGGCCAAACTTGTTGCTTAGTGTGTGTGTCAGGTATTGTGGGAGCAACCCTTGTTACAGTACAATTAGTTAGTGAGCACGTGTAGGTTTACCAGTGTACACGTGTACTTTCACCCATTCTACAACTGCTACTTAAGGTCATGCCTAGAGTATAAGAAACGTTAATTGCCCAAGGGAAGTGATAAGAGACACAGTAAACAGTGCTCAGGTGGGAATAGTGTAACCTGCCATTGTTATGGAGACAGCTGGAAGAGATAAGACTATAAATGTTGTAGGTAACTAACGTATTCATGTATGGACTGTTCTCGTGCAGGAAACAACCCACTAATGAGGATGGAAGACAGATAATACAGCTGACCTGGCCTGGGCACCACACAAGCTGCTGTGCTGCCTGCTACACACAGCAGGTGCCGGCATATGGGACCAGCATTCATCAATGTGGAGCTCAGAGCAAACTAGACTTGCTGGCGCGAGTGTACACAGTTCAGGTAACACCCGTCAGACAAGGTGTAATTGATACCAAAGGTAGACACAAATAGCTGGAGTAACTCAGCGGGACAGACAGCATCTCTGGGGAGAAGGAATAGTTGACGTTCCGGGTCGAGATTGAAACCAATCTGGTTTGCAGGGTGTTTAAGTGGCTTTGAGTTTCAATGTTTCCTGGACCGTGAGTGTACAAAGAGTCATTGGGTGGTTATCCACTGGTTGAGCGGGGGGTGAGGTGAGGAATGTCTCCGGCATTAACATCCCCACTCTGTGTGTCTTTAATCAAGGCCTCTCCGATTCACCCGCTGCAGGGAGAAACGTTTGATCGTTCACATTGTTCTGTAAGTGCACGGGCTTCAAGAGTGCATGGAAGAATCGTCTGTATAAATTACATTTAAATATAAACCTGTTAAATAGATAAAGTTAAAACCAGTGATTTGGTGAGAAGTTTCAATACTTTATGTACTGGACACAGCGGTAGACATTGCTGCCTCACGGCACCAGAGACCGGGTTCAATCCTGACCACGGGGCTGTCAGTGTGGAGTTCTGCCCGTAACCCGCCTGGGTTTTCTCCGGGTGCTCTGGTTTCCTCCCACACTCCAAAAACGTTCAGGTTTGTAGGTTAACTGGCTTGGTCAAATTGTAAATTGTCCCTAGAGAGTAGGATAGTGTTAGTGTGCGGGGATCGCTGGTCGGCGTGAACTCGCTAGGCCGAAGGACCGGTTTCCACGCTGTATCTCGAATCTAAGTAAACTAAACCAAATATCTACTCTGTTAAAATGTTGTCTTCCAATTGCTCCCAATTACAGTCCTCATCTAACGGAAATATTATGCAGGAAATAAAAACAGGAAAGGCTAGAAACACACAGCAGGTGGGCAGCAGCTGAAGCAAGAGTTTAATGTTTCAAGTCAATGACCCTTCTTCAGCTCTGATCACAGTTCACATTCCCAATGGTGGGCGTTCAAACAGAAAGGTTAACCCTGTTTTGCTTTCCACAGATAGACACAAAATGCTGGAATAACTCAGCGGGACAGGCAGCGTCTCTGGAGAGAAGGAACGGGTGACGTTTCTGGTCGAGACCCTTCTTCAGACATCTTCATTCTCTCCACACAAGCTGCCTGACCTGCGGAGTGTGGCCAGTGTCTTCTGATTTAGATCAGATTTCCAACTTGTTTTATCATGTTATTAGTTAGTGTTGATTGTGCCCAGACTCAAGGGCCCGAGCTACGGGGAGACTGCCCTTCCTTCCAGTCTCCTGGCGTCCGCTACCAACAGAAATAGTTTTCCATTATCTCCGTACTTTATTACTTGTACATACTTCCACGAGATCTCACGGATACCAACCCGTATCCATGTTTCAAATTCAATCTGCCCCTGACACTGTTGTGCAAGACAGATACTAGTGCCAGGCGCGTGGCAAGGTGACAAATCACCTGAGGTTAGTAGGTTTCAGTGAAGAAACAGGTATGAGAGAGAGAGAGAGAGAGGAGAGAGAGGTAGAGGGAGAGGGGGGGGGGGGGGAGAGAGAGGGGGGGAGGGGAAAAGAGGGGGGAGAGAGGGGGGATCAGGAGAGAGAGGGGAGAGGGGGGAGAGAGGAAAGAGGGGGGAGAAAGAGGGAGGGAGGGGAGAGAGAGAGGGAGGGCGTGGGGAGGGAGTGGGAGAGAGAGGGGAGAAATCAGAGGGAGAGAGAGATGCCGTGACAGGGCAAGGGATGGTGAAATATTAGAGGGACAGGGACGGAGAGTGCGATTCAGTGGTTGCCTGGCAGGCAGGTGTGAGAAGCCAGTTATTTAAGATCCAGAGCTGCTGCTGTCCTGCTGAGTAACTCCAGCTTTTTGTGTCAATCTTCAGTTTAAACCAGCATCTGCAGTTGCCGCCTGCACAAGTGAGGAGGGTTTAGATTGGCAACTTGGTTGGGCAAAGCCCAGAGATGATAATGCAAGAACACAAAGTGCTGGTGTAACTCAGAGGCTCAGGCAGACCAGACTTTGTCCCACCCTCACCTCCACCCCTCTCCAGCGTTCTCCCCCCTCACTCCAATCAGTCTGCGGAAGGGTCCCGACCCCCAAGGTCACGTGGCCATGTTCTCCAGAGATGGTGTCAAACCCTGGATCGCTACCTCAAACATTGTGACTCAGATGCGAGAATGTCACCCACAATATAAATGGCCATCATGATAAAGTAAGATAAAACCACGCCACACTTTTGCAAACCCTTTCATTATCTGAACCAAGGTCCTCATTTAAGTCCATTTATAACATTCTATTTGTGGACTCAGCCCGAGAGCCGTTGCTGAAGGGTGCAGAGTGATAGAATCACAGAGTGGGATAGCACAGCCACAGGCCCTTCAGCCCAACTATACTAGTCCCACCTGCCTGCATTTGGCCCATATCCCTCTAAACCTGTCCTATCCATGTACCTGTCCAAATGTTTCATAAATGTTGGGATAGTCCCTGCCTCAACTACCTCTTCTGGCAGCTTGTTCCATACACCCACCACCCTTCGTGTCAAATTGTTACCCCTTCAGATTCCTATTAAATCATTTCCATCTTCCCCTGGGTCCTTGATTCCCCTACTCTGGGCAAGAGACTGTGCATCTACCCGATCTATTCCTCTCTTGATTTTATACACCCCCATAAGATCCCCCCTCATCATCCTGTGCTCTAAGGAGTCCCAGCTTGCTCAACCTCTCCCCATAGCTCGGGCCCTCGAGTCCTGGCTACATCCTCGTAATTCTTTTCTGCACCCTTTCCGGCATTCCAGAGTCCAGGATGGGTCCAAAGGTTGTCTCCCAGCTGCCAAGAAATGAGGAGCCACTTTGCCCACTGCATGGGCCGAGCAGCGAACAGATGGACACACTGAGACCCAGGTCACGTATTAGACACAGTCTCTGCAGAGGAGGAATGGGTGACGTTTCTGGTCGGGACCCTTCTTCAGACTCACACAGTGCTGGAGTAACTGCACAGGACAGGCAGCATCTCTGGAGAGAAGGAGTGGTGAAGGGTCTCACCCTGAAATGTCACCCATTCCTTCTCTCCACAGATGCTGCCTGTCCTGCCGAGTTACTCCAGCATTTTGTGTCTATCTTCGGTGTAGAGCAGCACCTGCAGTTCCTTCCCACACTCTCACCCTCTCTCCCTCCCTGCTGGAGAAATGCTTCTTGCTTGCAGACAGGGGAGTGTTGCCATTTGACAGCAGGAGAGGAGAGAGGCTTTGGTCCACTCACCAGCTACACCCGCTGCTGTGATGAGAAGCCATCCGTCCACTCGCCCTCCACTCCTTCTTTGTCCACCTTTTCCCGAGAGGAGCCCGGATTACGGTGACACAGAGCGGAGCACCAACACAATAAAGTGAAAGCGACTGCCAGCAATCTCGGCAACTTGGCAAATTACTCTGGGATCAAGTGTGGCGACTGAGAGGAGAGTGGAAGCTGGCAGCAAAACCTGGAGCGGAATCACCGCCCCGATACGGAGCATGCATGGAACCATCCCACACTCTGCAACCTTCCCTTTGGCTGCTCCAACCATGCCCCCCATTCCAAGGGAGGGGAGGAGGAGGGGGGGGGGGGTAGGGTGAGGAGGGGAGGAGTGGGGAGAGGAGGGGAAGGGGAGTGGGGAGTGCGGGGTGGTGAGGGGGTGGGGAGAGGAGAGGGGTGGGGAGTGGGGAGTAGGTGAGGGGTGGGAGTAGGTGGGGAGAGGGAGGAGAGGTGGGGAGGGGAGGGGTGGGGAGGTGAGGGGAGGGAGTGGGGAGTGAGGGGTGGGAAGGGGAAGGGAGTGGGTGGGGAGGGATGGGGTGGGGAGGGGTGGCTGAAGCTTGGAGAACTGAGTCACAGTAAACCACAACAGTCCAGGAGAGGATGGGGTGGTACAGAAATACACCAATGTTCAGAGAGTCAGGAACAGGTCAGTGCTGAACACAAGCACGGATTAATTACCATTCTATAGACTTTTCTATTGTATGCCGGGATATAATTATCCAGGGCTAACACAGTGGATGCAAACACCAACAATTGGGCTTTTATATAAAGGCTGATGTGAGTGTCCATTGTCAGAGTGAGGCCCAGCGCAGATTGGAGAAACAGCACCTTATATTTCGCTTGGGCAGCTTACACCCCGGCGGTATGAACATTGACTTCTCTAACTTCAAGTAACCCTTGCTTTCCCTCTCTCTCCATCCCTCCCACTCCCATTTCTCCGACGTTTCACTTTCCTCCTGATTACATTTGACGTTGTACGCCTCGTTGTCCTAACTAACAATAATCTAACAATAACCGGCCCCTAACTAACAATAATCTATTCTACATTTCCTTGAGCTTCGTCGCCTCTGATCTTACCCTTGCATATCTCTAGTCTCCTTCTCCCCTGACTCTCAATCTGAGGAAGGGTCTTGACCCGAAACGTCATCCATTCCTTCTCTCCAGAGATGCTGCCTGTCCCGCTGAGTTACTCCAGCTTTTTCTGTTCCTTCTCTAGAGCAGGTTAGATACCCAGGAAGGAAATGTTTCATGCTGATAACATCACATTTATTAAAAAAACTAGAGATTGTCATAAGAATTGTAGCTTTGATCTCATATGCTTGATACACAAGGGCACTGGAGCAAAACACAGTGGCCACTCTCAACATGGATGTGGAGTCATTATTAACCCGTGGATAGACACAAAATACAGGAGCAACTCAGTGGGTCAGGCAGCTTCCCTGGAGAGAAGGAATGGGTGACATTTCGGGTCGACCCTTCATCATCGGTTTTCCTCCCACACTCTGAAGACGTACCGGTTTGTAGGTTAATTGGCTTGGTACAACATAAAAAGTAAAACTGTCCCTAGTGTGTTAGGGTGGTGATAGTGTGTGGGGATCGCTGGTCGGCACCAAGCTGGTGGGCCAAAGAGCCTGTTTCACGCTGTATCTCTAAATCAATGAATGAATACGTTTATTGGCCAAGCATTCACATACAAGGAATTTGCCCCTCCCTAAATTTATAAAAACTTATAAACTGATGATTTACACAATCATAAAACTATCACGGCACAGGAGTCCATTCGGCCCACTGCTCTATGCTAGCTCATGGTGGAGCTGTCACACCAGCACCAATTCCCCAGTCGTTCAGTGGAGCTCAGCAAACCCTTCTCTCTCTAGTGCAGGGGTTTCCCGACCTTTCTCGTCCCTGATGAGCAGATACCGGTAATACCGGAACCAAACACAGTCAGTCAATGAGAAAAAATATGTACAAATCCAGAATCAACAAATTCACCGCCTGGGTAGGCGACATGTACCCCAGGTTGGGAACCCTTGCTCTAGTGTCTCTCCAGTCCGCTGTGAGAGTGCGGACTGATCAGTGGCTGACCAGCGACTCCACGGGGAGATTCACCCACCAATAGCGAAGGGGAACAGTCTGTAATTCAGCAGCACCTTTCCCCGCCAGCACAATATCCTGAAACGTTTTACGGTCAAGGGAGCGGTGAATTTTACAAGCTGAGATAGCGGAAGGCTGCATGCTTCTGCTGGGATGACGTGTGCCCGCAGCCATGTAACATTGAATCACTCACAGCCACAAACTGTCAGAGACTTTAGGTCTCAACATGCCATTAGCTGTGGGACGTGCAGCGTAAAATCCTTGCCCCGTGGCCACAGTCTCGGCGGCAGAGTAGATCGTGCATGCACGCAGGGTGGGGCTGGCAGGCCTAGATCTGCGTGAGATAGCGACCCCTATCATCATAACAATCACCAAGCCGTGCCTGGAAGTTGTTTGGGGAGCCAAGCACAAGTCCCCACACACCAACATCAGCCTCCAGCGAACACTGGGCCTGCCACAAGTTACTTCACGCCCTGTCTTTCAGCATCAGTTCAATAAGGAATCCAGTTTCTGTTCTCATTGAAAACTAGAGTGCAGAAAGTAGCAAAGGCTATCGGTGGACCAGAGGACAGTGGGGCTTTACGACCTGGCAGAAGAGTAAAATACTTCAAATAATGGAGAAGATAAGTTTTGAGATAAAACTTGCATGCAGTATAAATATAAACAGTAAACGTTTCTATTGTGTAGGAAGGAACTGCAGATGCCTGTTTACAATGACGATAGACACAAAATGCTGGAGTAACTCAGTGGGACAGGCAGCATCTCTGGAGAGAAGAAATGGGTGATATTTCGGTTGATGCCCTTTCCATATATGAATAGAAAGAGGGTGAGCAAGGTGAGTACGGGTCTGAAGAGAATGAGACTGGTAAATTAGTGGCAGCAAACAAAGAAATGGTAAATATGTTGAATACATATTGTGCATCAATCTTCACAACATTGCTAATATCTCTAAAATATGACATTGGCTAAGGTCAAATAACATGGTGGAACTTACAAAACAACATAGGATAAAGTATTGGAGAAACTCAGGGAGCTCAAGGTGTGGGTTTTCTCTGGTTGCTCCGGTTTCCTCTACACTCCAAAGACGTACAGGTTTGTAGATTAGAAACATAGAAACATAGAAATTAGGTGCAGGAGTAGGCCATTCGGCCCTTCGAGCCTGCACCGCCATTCAATATGATCATGGCTGATCATCCAACTCAGTATCCCGTACCTGCCTTCTCTCCATAGCCCCTGATCCCCTTAGCCACAAGGGCCACATCCAACTCACTGTTAAATATAGCCAATGAACTGGCCTCAACTACCCTCTGTGGCAGAGAGTTCCACAGACTCACCACTCATGTGTGAAAAAAGTCTTTCTCATCTCGGTCTTAAAGGATTTCCCCCTTATCATTAAGCTGTGACCCCTTGTCCTGGACTTCCCCAACATCGGGAACAATCTTCCTGCATCTAGCCTGTCCAACCCCTTAAGAATTTTGTAAGTTTCTATAAGATCCCCTCTCAATCTCCTAAATTCCAGAGAGTATAAACCGAGTCTATCCAGTCTTTCTTCATAAGACAGTCCCGACATCCCAGGAATCAGTCTGGTGAACCTTCTCTGCACTCCCTCTATGGCAATAATGTCCTTCCTCAGATTTGGAGACCAAAACTGTACGCAATACTCCAGGTGTGGCCTCACCAAGACCATGTACAACTGAAGTAGAACCTCCCTGCTCCTATACTCAAATCATTTTACTATGAATGCTAACATACCATTCACTTTCTTCACTGCCTGCTGCACCTGCATGCCTACTTTCAATGACTGGTGTACCATGACACCCAGGTCTCGCTGCATCTCACCTTTTCCTAATCGGCCACCATTTAGATAATAGTCTGCCTTCCTGTTTTTGCCACCAAAGTGGATAACCTCACATTTATCCACATTATACTGCATCTGCAAACATTTGCCCACTCACCCAGCCTATCCAAGTCACCTTGCAGTCTCCTAGCATCCTCCTCACAGCGAACACTGCCCCCCAGCTTAGTGTCATCCGCAAACTTGGAGATATTGCCTTCAATTCCCTCATCCAGATCATTAATATATATTGTAAATAGCTGGGGTCCCAGCACTGAGCCTTGTGGTACCCCACTAGTCACTGCCTGCCATTGTGAAAAGGATCCGTTTACTCCTACTCTTTGCTTCCTGTTTGCCAGCCAGTTCTCTATCCACATCAATACTGAACCCCCAATGCCGTATGCTTTAAGTTTGTATACTAATCTTTTATGTGGGACCTTGTCGAAAGCCTTCTGAAAGTCCAGATACACCACATCCACTGGTTCTCCCCTATCCACGCTACTAGTTACATCCTCAAAAAATTCCACAAGATTCGTCAGACATGATTTACCTTTCGTAAATCCATGCTGACTTTGTCCAATGATTTCACCACTTTCCAAATGTGCTGCTATCCCATCTTTAATAACTGACTCTAGCAATTTCCCCACTACTGATGTTAGACTAACTGGTCTGTAATTCCCCATTTTCTCTCTCCCTCTCTTCTTAAAAAGAGGGGTTACGTTTGCTACCGGCCAATCCTCAGGAACTACTCCCGAATCTAAAGAATTTTGAAAGATTATCACTAATTCATCCACTATTTCCGGAGTTCTTCCTTAAGTATTCTGGGATGCAGCCTATCTGGCCCTGGGGATTTATCGGCCTTTAATCCATTCAATTTACCCAACACCACTTCCCGACTAACCTGGATTTCACTCAATTCCTCCTTTGACCCGCGGTCCCCTGCTATTTCCGGCAGATTATTTATGTCTTCCTTAGTGAAGACGGAACCAAAGTAATTATTCAATTGGTCTACCATATCCTTGTACCTCATGATCAACTCACCTGTTTCTGACTGCAAGGGACCTACATTTGTTTTAACTAATCTCTTTCTCTTCACATATCTATAAAAACTTTTGCAGTCAGTTTTTATGTTCCCTGCCAGTTTTCTTTCATAATCTATTTTTCCTTTCCTAATTAAGCCCTTTGTCCTCCTCTGCTGGTCTCTGAATTTCTCCCAGTCCTCTGGTATGCTGCTTTTTCTGGCTACTTTGTACGCATCATCCTTTGCTTTGATACTATCCCTGATTTCCCTTGTTATCCACGGATGCACTACCTTCCCTGATTTATTCTTTTGCCAAACTGGGATGAACAATTTTTGTAGTTCATCCATGCAGTCTTTAAATGCACCCCTGCCAATTTGATTCACCCAATCTATATGTAGAATGAATTCACCCATTATAACTGTTTTGCCTTTGTCGCACGCATTTCTAATTTCTTGTTTGATACCATCCCAACTTCACTACTACTGTTAGGTGGCCTGTACACAACACCCACTAGCGTTTTTTGCTCCTTAGTGTTTCGCAGCTCTACCCATACCGATTCCACATCCTCCAAGCTAATCTCCTTCCTTTCCATTGCGTTAATCTCCTCTCTAACCAGCAACGCTACCTCCACCTCCTTTTCCTTACTGTCTATCCCTCCTGAATATTGAATATCCTTGGATGTTCAGCTCCCGGCCTTGGTCACCCTGGAGCCATGTCTCCGTGATCCCAACTATATCATAATCATTAATATCTATCTGCACGTTCAACTCATCCACCTTATTACAAATACTCCTTGCATTGAGACACAAAGCATGCAGGCTTGTTTTTACAACGCTCTTACCCCTTATACAATTATGTTGAAAAGTGGCCCTTTTTGATTTTTGCCCTGGTTTTCTCTGCCTGCCACTTTTACTTTTCACCTTGCTACCTATTGCTTCTACCCTCATTTTACACCCACCTGCCTCTCTGCTCTTGTACCCATCCCCCTGCCACATTAGTTTAAATCTTTATTAGCTTTGTTAAAATTGTATATTGTCCCCAGTGTGTGTAGGATAGTGTTAGTGTGTGGGGATCGCTGGTCGGTGCAGGCTCGGTGGGCCATACGACCTGTTTCCGCGCTGTATCTCTAAACTAAACTACTCGTGTTTCCTAAGATAGACACAAAATGCTGGAGTAACTCAGCGGGACAGGCAGCATCTCTGGAAAGAAAGAATGGGTCGAGACCCTTCTTCAGACTGTATATCTTTGGTTTAAACCAGCATCAGCAGTTCTTTCCTACACTACCCATGTTTCCTGGTGGCAGCCATGAAGAACCTACCCTGGAGCCGCCCCCCCACCGCCCCCACGAGAAGAAAGCTTTTGATTCCGCCTACCTCAGTAACTCCTTGAATTGACAAAGGGCCCTCAGCTGTTGCCGAGCTGTTTCTCTTACCTCGACATGTTGTCGGGTGAGCAGGCTGAGTTGCCGGTGGAGATGCTGGTCTCCATGCTGTCAGAACTCTCCAGACTGAGTGTGTCGAAGGCGTGCTCCATGTCGCTGCTGCTGTGCTGGGCGGAGAGAGGCTGGGTGTGGTGGTGGAGGATGCTGTGGTGGATGAGGTGGGAGGGCTGGTGACCCAGCAGGGTGTAGGGCTGGCTCTGCTGGACATACATGGGCGAGTGTTGGCTGTGTAGCGCCTCCCACTGGGACTGGGCCTCCACTGCCGCCTTCTGCTTCAGCTCCGCCAGCCGTCGCCTTTGTTCCTCGATCACCTGGTGCCCTGTGGAAACGTTCAGTCGTGGCATTAACCACTGATACCACCGCCGGCAAGTTCAGCCAAGTTCTAATTCCCTACTTGTCTCTCTCAGCTGAATTGTTACACTAAGCTCTTCCAGAAAAGCAACAAGTGGCATCTAAAACCCGCTTCATTCCATAAAATATCCCAACATTCTTTCACAAGAGCAACATCAAATAACATGTGAGCCACACAAAGACAGCTGACAATAGTTAATTGTTTTTAAATAAGGATAGAGAAGCATTTTAGGCAAGGTTAGAGAGGGATGGAGTTAGCGGCTACACTGCAATGTCTACAGTGGGATGTTATCCACACAGGAGAAGTGGCCAAGGCTGGGTCAGGACTGAGGTCACAATCAGTTGTGGAATTTGGGGTTAGGGTGGTGGGGAGGAGGGGGCTGTGAGACCATGAAGGAGTTTGCAAAAAGACTTAAAAGTTGAGAACAGAGAAGCAAGGTTGAATTTATTGATTTTCACTCTTGATCCTAATTCTTGTCAAGACATTCAAGGACTACACTGCAGCTCAGAGTCTGCCTTTACAAGGGTCAACAGAAGGGTGACAGATTCACAAAACGCCCCAAATTCACTCATGCAAACTCACTGTAAAGATTGTAAAGCAAACCTCCTATTCCAATCAGAGTTCCTACCTCTTTTGTGATCCGCTCTGGTTATTGATTCTGCACAGCCCCAGAAAGAAGAGACCGATGTGAGAAGTAGAGTGAGAATGAGGAGTCGCGCACCCGTCAGACAGAAAATAAGCAGGAATAAGTCAAAAGAAAAAATACAATAAGTGTTTCTTTAATCAAGGCACTTGGAAAATATATAGATATAAAACTTTGTATCTCATACTATAATGTCAAATTTAAACTTCACAAGTGAATGAGCCGATTGTCAACGTGTTTGGTGCTGCCATGGGATTGGAGGGCAAGGAGATGTTGGCGGAGTTGAGCCCAGGTGTCCACAGTGGGGCTGCAACCTCTCATTCACAGACCAAGTGGACAACTCAACCATGGTTTGGTGACCATGAGGGGGACATTTTAAAATAACCAGAGAGGAGAATGTAATTTTACATCACAAGTTGTTCTGAGATGGAATGTGCTGCTGGATAAACAACAGCAGAAGTGGATCCAACTCATTTACAAAAGGGAATGTGATGTGATTTTGAAGAGAGAACATTTGCAGGACTCTGGGGAGCTAGATAGGTGTGCCAGGATAGTTTGAATGATTCCTCCGTCTCTGCTGCACGATAACCTGCAGGTCGGTGTTACCTCCCTGGCAGTGATGTCCAGAACGTTGCTCACCTTTCTGCTGCAGTGCCAGCTGCCGCTTCACCTCGATGTCTTGCAGGGTGGCGGCCAGGTTTCGTGGTAGACTGCCTGTGCCGTTCTGTGCCAGCGTGACGCTCTGGGAAGAATGGGGTTAAGAGGGAAAGATAGATCAGCCATGATTGAATGGCGGAGTAGACCTCATCCTGAAGAAGGGTCTCGACCACAAACGTCACCCATTCCTTCTCTCTAGAGATGCTGCCTGTCCTGCTGAGTTCCTCCAGCTACTCCAGGTGGAGTAGGCTTGATGGGCTGAACCTCCCAGAACCTACAAACCTAATACGACACAGATGATTCAGGGGAAAACAAGACCTCACTGGTCAAGCGCTGACCACTGACGATATTGAGTAACATCAGCGTAAGCTCCATGAAGGGGACCACTTGCACTGCGTGCTGCTCTTTGGCAGATGAAGTATTCTCTAAACATGATTAACCATCCCACTATGTCGCCAGACCCCACATACATGCACCGTGTCTACGAACAATCGCACCATGAGGCAGGACAAGTCACACTGAAGCTGAAAAGGGAAGGCGTCAGACTCCTTTCTCACATCTGTCAATAGGTTGTGGGTTCAGGCACCACTGTTTAGTTTAATTTAGTTCAGAGATACAGCGTGGAAACAGGCCCTTCGACCCACCAAGTCCGCGCCAACCAGCGTTCCCCATACACTAACACTATCCTACACTCACCAGGGACAATTTTACATTTACACCAAGCCAGTTAACCTACAAACTTGTACGTATTTGGAGTGTGGGTGGAACCAAAGATCTCGGTGAAAACCCACGCAGGTCACGGGGAGAACGTACAAACTCCGTCCAGACAGCAGCCGTAGTCAGGATCGAACCCGGGGCTCTGGCGCTGTGAGGCAGCAACTCTACTGCTGCGCCACCGTGCCTGCAGCCACTTGTGTCTAACATCCAGGCTTACGGTACACTCCTGATCTCCCATCCCACCTCATTGCTACCCTTGCACTTTTTATTTTTTAATCTGCACTTTCTCTGCTGCACTATATTCTGTACTAAATATCCTTTCGTCTTTCCACGTGCAACTCCAGTGAGTCCAGGCCCACAGCTTTCAGACACTCCTCATACATGAACCCAATCATTCTCTTAAACCCCCTCTGGACCCTCTCCAGAGCCAGTGCATCCTTCCTCAGATATGGGGCCCACAGCTGCTCACCATCTTCACCACGGCCTGATAAAGCCTCAGCATTGCATGCACGCGTTTATATTGTAGTCATCTCCGAATTAATGCTGCGTTTACCTTCCTTACTGACGACTCAACTTGCAAATTAACCTTTTGGAAATCCTGCATCACCATTCCCAAGTCCCTTTCACCTCCAATCTCTGAACCCTCTCCCCACTTAGACAGTAGTCAAAGCCTTTATCCCTTCCACCAAAATGCATGACTGTTCAGCAGGTGAATATAGCAATCATCTTACACGTAGCAAACCCTTTCAAATAGCAACGAGCTGAATGATCGATTCATTGCCTTTGTTTGGTGGGTTTGGTTGAAGAAGTATCATTGGAGGGAAGAACTATATTTTGAATTGAGGTGAGTAGGTCTTTGTAACCTACTGTGACACAGACGTGTCTCTGAGCAAGAGCCGTCCACAGTCTGTGGATAGGCTGCCGATTCTCCCTACCTTTGCTGTAAAATGTCTCCCCTGTGTCGTGGAGGTGAAGGGTGAGGAGGGAGCAGAGCCCGTCTTTGCCCGAGGTAGGGTGCCACTTCCATCACTCTCCAGCTTGGATCGATAGACCTGAGGCACAAAGAGAAGAGGAAGTCAAACTGACGGACCTTCAGACTTTGTTGCGTAGGAAGTGGCCAACAGTTCAACTGCAGCTGAGGCAGGAATGTTGGCAAGGAGAGCACCGGGACAAGGGAACCTTTGGGATCTACCAGGTCTCAACGGTGAGATCCAAGACAAAGACCATCTGATCCCAAGAGGCGAGGACGACCGACTGGCCAGTTTACAGGAGGCCTGACATTTGGTAACTATATCCAATGTTCTTGCCTTTTCTCCATGAATATTGTCTCTAGTCACAGTGCAGTTTTACAGACTCTAATACTTCACCCAGTGAGGAGGAACTCTTCACTTGCAAAACTTGTCAGACCGTGCCAGTCATCTACCTGACACAAAGGCTGACAGCATGTCCCACCTGAAACGGAACTTTCCCCTGGAAATCATAACAGGACAGAAGGAGGCCATTTGTCCCATCAGGTTTAGGATGGCACAGCGGTAGAGTTGCGGCCTTACTGCGCCAGAGACCCATGTTCGATCCTGACTACGGGTCCTATCTATAAGGAGTTTGTACATTCTCCCTGTAATCATGTGGGATTTCTTTAGAACAGAGACGAGGAAACACTTTTTCTCACAGAGAGTTGTGAGACTGTGGAATTCCCTGCCTCAGAGGGCGGTGGAGGCCAGTTCTCTGGATGCTTTCAAGAGAGAGCTAGATATGGCTCTTAAAGATAGTGGAGTCAGGGGATATGGGGAGAAGGCAGGAACGAGGTACTGATTGGGGATGATCAGCCATGATCACATTGAATGGCGGTGCTGGCTCGAAGGGCTGAATGGCCTACTCCTACACCTATTGTATTTTGGTCTAGTATCCTCCCACACTCTAAAGATGAGCAGTTTTGTAGGTTAAATGGCTTCTGTAAATGGTCCCTAGTGTGCGGGATAGAACGAGTGTACGGGGCGGTCATGGTGGGCGAGGAGTCTGCGGGCTGACGGACCCGTTTCCATGCTGTATCTCTAAACAAGCTGGTCCCTTACATTGCCATCCATTCAATCCACTCCCAGCACTTTTACTGAAGGCCTGTAATTTACATTCCCTCGTGCTTATTGAGTTATTTATTACTTTCCCCCATGCATATGGAGAGAGAGACTGTTTCTACCACCCTACAGGCCATTAAGTCCAGATCACACTATTCTCAACATTACTTTTACTCTTCATTGTAAATCTATCCCCACCTTCTCCTTGAACCTTCTGCTGATGGGAACACGTCTACCATTTTTAACATGGTGTTGTTGACCTTTATCAAATATCCCCTCAACTTTCTCAAAGAAAGCACCATTCGTTTCTCCGGTCTAAGCTTGTGGCTGAGATTGTAAACAGGAATGCCATTTACCTGAAGAGATCTTCGTGTGGAGTGAGTTTTAGCTGGAAGAGGAGGTGGAGAAGAGGAAATTGGAGGTGGAGAAGATGAGGCATCAAAGTTAGCCATTACTTCTTGGTACCATCTCTCTAGCTCCAGCGTAGAGGGCAGCAGCTTGCTGGTAGGCTGCTGTCAACGGGCAAGGGCAGGGAGAGAAGGAGAGAGAGGAAAGGCAAGAGGGAGAGAGAACGCAGAGAGAGAGGGTAGGAAGGAAAGTGAGACAGGAGAGGAGAAATGGGAGAACAGTCGGCAAAATGGATGGGTAGAGGTACAACGGGTGGAGACAGGACAGGAAATCAAATAGAAAATAAATTAATGAGATAAATGTATGCTAAATTAAAATAAAATAACAAATTAAACACACATTGAAGTTTTCCAGAGATCTAGACAGTTTTGTGATTATTGTAAACATTAAAGTTGATACGTTGAAAGATAAAGATTTCAGCAAGTACTTGAAAACTCAAAGTGAATGTAACTCCTTTTCCACAACCAGACCAAAGCCTGGCCTGAATGTTTATCACATGATGTCTTTCCTCCATGAACTCCAATCAATGTTCTGTCTGAAGAACGGTCCCAACCTGAAACGTCACCCATCCTTTCTCTCCCGAGATGCTGCCTGACCCGCTGAGTTACTCCAGCACATTGTGTCTATCCATGTTCCCGACAACTGCCCAATCCCCAGTTACAGAGACAACCACTAACTCTAACCCAGGAATATTCATGCATAAGGTCAAAAGTGAATTACTCAGATTAAATTACTCTGCCATTTAATCATGGCTCATCTATCTTTCCCTTTCGACCCCATTCTCCTGCCTCCCCATAACTCCTAACCCCCGTATTAATCAAGAATCTGTCTATCTCTGCCTTAAACATATACATTGACTTAGGAAGACAACTCCTATCAACCATTCAGCCAACTGAGACAAAAGCACACTGGATAGCCACCAAGTGGTCACAGGAGTGGAAGGCAACCTCATCTCCATTACACAGCTACATCTCTTCACCAGATAAAAGCTGTCCAGGGTCTGACCTCCCCAGAGGAGCATGGGTGAAGCTCAACAGACTTGGTACTGGAGTTGGGCGTTTCAATGCCAGCGTGTGGAGATGGGGGCTGCCTCCGCCAGAGCCCAGCCTGTGAATGCGGAGCAGAACAACAGACAGCCAACCATGTCATCTCTGGGTGCCCGCTCTACCAGCCACAAAATGGAGCTCAGGGCCTGGCAGACATTGACGCAGAGACAACAACCTGGCTGCCCAACACACGGCTTGAGATCTAACAATTCCTTTGGTTTATATTTCATTTGCAAGAAGAAGATTGACTTGGCATCCACAGCCTTCTGTGGCGCACACAGATCATGTGCCCCGGGCATTTTCTCTCTCCATATTGTTCTCCTGGGTTTTACCTGGCGATCAATCTTCAATTCATGCAGACTCCAGGTTCATTGTAACTGGCATAAGTGTAGATAAACTGATCCTTGGAATCTTCTCCATGGCCGATAGATCATGGCTGATTTATAACCTCACGTCCCTTTCACTGACTGATCGTCATCTCTTGTACATCTGACACACCAGATCACTCACTGACCTCGTCAACAATGTCATTAATAACCTCTTCTCCTATGCCTGGGGGTTTTTCCCCTTCTTCAGCCGCGCTACTCTTTACTCAGCAGCATTCGACATCCTCATTGTCTTTCTTAAAACGTTTTTTTCAAGAGCGCGGAAACAGGCCCTTCGGCCCACCGAGTCTGCGCCAACCAGCGATCCCCGCACATTAACACCATCCTACACACACTAGGGGCAATTTACAATTAAACCAAGCCACTTAACCTATAAACCAGGACGTCTTTGGAGTGTGGGAGGAAACCGAAGATTTAGGAGAAAACCCACGCAGGTCACGGGGAGAACGTACAAACTCCGTACAGACAGCACCGGTAGTCAGAACTGAACCGGGTCTCTGGCGCTGTGAAGCGGTAACTCAACCACTACGCCACCGTGCCAGCCTTCCATTTATCGCTTCACTCCCACCACCAAGTCAGTGTTACCTCGTTTGACATCCCTTAAACTGCCTGCACCCTTGCTTGTACGATTCAGAAGCATGAGTTTAGAGACACAGCGAGGGAACAGGCCCTTCTGCCCACCGAGTCCATGCTGACCCTTGATCACCCGTTCACATTAATTCCACGTCATCGCACCTTTCCATCCCGCACACTAGGGACAATTTACAGAAGCCAATTAATCTACAAAACTGCGTGTCTTTCAGATGTGGGAGGAAACCGAAGATTTAGGAGAAAACCCATGCGGTCACAGGGAGAACGTGCAAACTCCACACAGACAGCACCCGTGGTCAGGATTGAACCCGGGTCTCTGGCGCTGTGAGGCAGCCGTTCTACCCCTGCGCCACCGTGCCGCCATCATAAAGACCCTTCATCAGATGAAACTCCCCAGGTGCTTCATCCAGGCAAAATCAGAAATACAGTAAATGACCACAATTATTGATAAGAATATATTAGAGAGGAAACCGAAACAAGGTGAACGAAGATTAAAGAAGGAATTTATGGAGGAAAAACTAAAATGAGGTAGACATTTCTAGATGGCAAAACAGAGGGGAACGGTGTAAAGAGGCACAATAGCTGAAGGTAGCGGCATCATGAGGCTGGAGAGCTGACAGGGTGGGGAACGATTGAGACCATCAGAGATGGAAACTCAACCATGTGACCATAAGTACAAGATAGTCACCAATAAATCCAATTAGAAATTCTGAAGAAACTTACCCATTCAGAGTGTTAGAAACTTGTTCACAATAGATTGGGTGTCAGATTAGGAAGCTGAAGAAGTATTTGGGAGTGTTTATAGTGAAGAGGGGATGAAGATTCGTGTGCACTGGCACAGACTCGTGGGCCCGTCCCACTAACGCGACTGTTTCGGCGACTGCCGGCACCCGTCACAGGTCGTTGCAGGTCGGCGAAAATGTTCAACATGTTGAAAATCCAGCGGCGACCAGAAAGACGCTACGACTCTTTGGGCGACTGAGGAGACTCACGACCACACGGGGTGAAAATGTTCGCTGACCTGTAATGACCTGTGGCGGGTGCCGGCAGTTGCCGCAAACGTTGCGTAAGTGGGACAGGCCCTTCACTGTAACTCTCTAACGTGGATCTTGCAATAGGAATCGATTGTTGAAAGCACGAGAGGGGGAGTAGTGTGCGCTGGGGGAACATCTGGTGGACATGGCACTTTGCTCAAAACTCATGCACTGGGCAAATGTAGAGTAAGTCAGAGCTGTCCTCATACGAACCTCAGCTGCAAATAGTGCGGAGGAAGAAGCCAGCAAGGAGCTTTCAGCGGGCAGAAGCAGAGAGGCGGAGGCTGAGTTAGTGTGGAGCGGGACTGGAGATGAGCTGGCCGTTGATCTACTGTACAACTCCTTGAGCTGGCCCAGAGTAACGTACTCCTAAGAGCAGCAAAGCAAACAGAAACCATTGGGCGACAAGAAATACCTTGTTAGTTGGATAAAAATGCCAGTTTCATCAAACATTTAAAAGGATAAGAAATTTCCATGCTAAGTTAAAAGAAGCAGAAAATATAAATTAAGTTCTGTTTTGTAAAAGTTTAGTTCGGTTTAGAGATACAGCGTGGAAAGAGGCCCTTCAGCCCATCGTGTCCGCACTGACCAGCGATCACCGCACACTAGTTATCTCCGACACACTAGGGACAATTTCCAGGAGCCAATTAACCTACAAACCTGCACCACGCGGTCACAGGGAGAACGTACAAACTCTGCACAGACAGCACCCGCAGTTAGTATCGACCCCGGCTCTCTGATCCATGTAAACAGTCTTTCAAGAAACCTCCCTATTCTATATCCTCGTTCATCGTGTAGATGGAGTTACATCAGAAATTCACCGGAATTTAGAAGGATGAGGGGATCTTATAGAAACATATACAACTCTTAAGGGATTGGACAGGCTAGATGCAGGAAAAATATTCCCGATGTTGGGGAAGTCCAGAACCAGGGGTCACAGTTTAAGAATAAGGGGTAGGCCATTTAGGACTGAGATGAGGAAAACCCTTTTCACTCAGAGAGTTGTGAATCTGTGGAATTCTCTGCCACAGAAGGCAGTGGAGGCCAATTAACTGGATGTTTTCAAGAGAGAGTTAGATATTGCTCTTAGGGCTAACAGAATCAAGGGATATGGGGAGAAATCAGGAACGGGGTACTTATTTTGGATGATCAGCCATGATCATATTGAATGGTGGTGCTGGCTCGATGGGCCGAATGGTCTACTCCTGCACCTGTTTTCTATGTTTCTAAGTAACGGGCTCTAAAAGTGTTTCTGTGTTGGAGATTCTACACGCAATCAGGTTGTGGCCCATTGCTTGATACTAACTGCCCATTACAATATGTTGAAAAATCTTTAAATATAAACAAAACCTCATTATGGAAGTCTGTCCGCAGGTTGTTAATCAATAATATCTGCTGATTTTGAGACGGAGTCTCCTCTGTAAATATCCAACATTTAGTTAGCTAACGACATTGATTAATTACCTCAAAGACTTTACAAAGATCGTACTGAATTCATGACCCAACAGGGATTGCTGACAGATTATTACTTCATGATACACCATACTGATCTTCCTAAACGGTGAGATTAGAATCAACATTGCATGCTAAGCCACACAGACATGTGTTAGCTACTAAAAGATCTCAAACTAATATTACATCTATGTTAGTGCTTTTTAATCTGTCCTCACACGGTAAACAGTGTAAAATTTCCAAAATAACTCAACAATTATTGACATGACCCTTTCCTTTTGGATCATGCATCTGATTCAACGGAACCTTGATCTGTCAACACAGAATGAATATGTGCTTCTCTATCCGTGATTCGTACACAAAGCCAGCTGTTGAGTAGCTCTTGGTGTGTTAAGAGACAGTGGCACCTCATATAGTCTCCACAGATATTCTTATTTTTTTCTGTTCTTCAATCCGAAGATTGTCAGTGCAAACAACAAGAATGTTGTTCTCTCAATGTGACCATTCATTTCTTCTTGGTCAGGCACAGCATGAATGACTTGATCCTCTGTCCTCCACCCTCAAGGCCAGCTCTAGGTGCAGCCTACAATGAAACCTTTGTTGGAATTCATCGTCATAGAGTGTGGAAGCTCTTGACCACACTGACCAACATGCCCCATCTACACGAGTCCCACTTACCTGCATTTGGCCCATATCCCTCTAAACATGTACTGTCCACATACCTGACTAATTGCTTCTTAAACGTTGTGTTATATTGCCTGCCTCACCTACCTCCTCCGGCAGCTTGTTCCAAACATTCACAACCCTATGTTTGAAGATGTTACCCCTTAGATTCCTATAAAATCTTTCAACCTTCACCTTGAACCAATGCCCTCTGGTTCCTGATTCCCCTATTCTGGGCAAGAGACTCTGTACATCTACCCGATCTTCTACTCTCATGATTTTATACACCCCTCATTCCCCTGCGCTCCAAGGAAAGCTGAACCTCTTCCCTATCGCTCAGACCCTCACGTCCTGGCAACATTCTGGCAATCTTCTCTGCACCTTTTCCAACTTAACAACATCTTTCCTATAACCTATGTGTGCCAGGCTTCTGCATTCTAACAACAGTGGTTTTTGTTTACAACTAACTCACCTGTACGCTGCACCCGATTTAAAGTGGCCAATGAACTCACCAACACTCAAGCCTTTGGGATGTAGGAGGGCAGCCGAGCACTCAAAGGAACTAAAACAGTCACGAGAGGCTCCATGCGTCTCCATGCAGACTCCATGCACATTGCACCAGGAATCAAGACTGGACGTGTGTTGCTGAAGCTGTAAGGCAACGGCTCCACCATTGGCTGCGCCGTTCCACCTTCATCAACAGCAAAGATTATTAACCAAATGGTGGGGGCTCGATCTTGGGACATTTGGTAAGAGAACTGTAGCCAAGTCATGTCATAAGGGATAGGAGTAGAATTAGGCCATTTGGCCCATCAAGTCTACTCCACCATTCAATCATGGCTGATCTATCTCTCCATCCTAACCCCATTCTCCAGCCATCTCCCCATAACCTCTGACACCCGTACTAACCAAGAATCTAAACTATCCCTGCCTTAAAAATATCCACTGACTTGGCCTCCACAGCCTTCTGTGGCAAAGAATTCCACCGATTCATCACTCTCTGACTAAAGAAATTCCTCCTCATCTCCTTACTAAAAGAACGTCCTTTAATTCTGAGGCTGTGACCTCTGGTCCTAGACTCTCCCACTAGTGGAAACATCCTCTCTGTCCACACCTGATTCCTGGGATGTCAGGACTTTCATATGAGGAAAGACTGGATAGACTTGGCTTGTACTCGCTAGAATTTAGAAGACTGAGGGGGATCTTATAGAAACTTACAAAATTCTTAAGGGGTTGGACAGGCTAGATGCAGGAAGATTGTTCCCGATGTTGGGGAGGTCCAGAACAAGGGGTCACAGTCTAAGGATAAGGGGGAATTCCTTTAGGACCGAGATGAGGAAAACATTTTTCACACAGAGAGTGGTGAGTCTCTAGAATTCTCTGCCACAGAAGGTAGTTGAGGCCAGTTCATTGGCTATATTTAAGAGGGTGTTAGATGTGGTCCTTGTGGCTAAAGGGATCAGGGGGTATGGAGAGAAGGCAGGTACAGGATACTGAGTTGGATGATCAGCCATGATCATATTGAATGGCGGTCCAGGCCCGAAGGGCCGAATGGCCTACTCCTGCACCTATTTTCTATGTTTCTATGCTTGTCACTATTCCGTACGTCTCAATGAGGTCCCTCCTCAAGTCATGCAGAGAGGCAGCCGATTAGTACGAGGACAATAATAGCAAAGTGTGCTGGCAAGCAAGTACCTCGTGAGCTGATGGAGGTACAGTAAGCGGCAGAGAATGCAGTGGAGGAGCAGAGAATGTACCGTCACTGTCTGTCCCATATATGTCACTGTAGAACTTAAACACATCAGCCAGCTTCATATACTCCTAAAATAAGAGCAATGTTAAAGCAAAGAGACAGAGACAAAAAAAAAGATTAGGGCCACGTAGCAAGGATTGCTTCTTCAAGTGCATAACACAATATAAGGGAAAGAAACATCAATCATTTTAGCCAAGATGATTCAGAAGCAAAGTTAACATAAAATGTTAAGGTAGCGTCTGAAGAAAGGTCTTGACCCGAAATGTCACCCATTCCTTCTCTCCAGAGATGGTGCCTGACCCGCTGAGTTACTCCAGCTGTTGTGTCTATCTTCTTGTTAAGGTAGAGCAGATTGTTTAATTTAATGTGGCCTGTTCTTAGAGGAAAATAATTTTAAAAATTCCCCATTCTGATCTTTGGTCCATCCCCCCTCCTGCTTTGCAACACTCTGATCTCATCGCAGGGGGACCTCGTTGAAACGTAGCGAATAGGGAAAGGCCTGGACAGAGTGGATGTGGAGAGGATGTTTCCACTAGTGGGAGAGTCTAGGACCAGAGGGCACAGCCTCAGGATTTGAACACAAATAAATACATTTTAAAATGGATTCATTTATTTTCTTAAAATCTTAAATTCAACAATGTTAAAATTTTCTCTTCACTCTTTCCAGCTTCATTCCGATAATGAAGGAACTGCATTTACCTTCGGAGATGATAATGTTTCTGTCTCCCTGATGCCCTTGTCCTTCTGGATGGGATGGGAGCTACTAAAGGAACCATACTCTAACAACTCCTATTGAGTACAGCGACTCCATCGCTGAGCCAGTGCACCTTGGATGCAGACACTGATTTAAGGTTTAAGGTGATGACCGGGCTCTAGGGGTGAGTCGATATAGAGATAGTTTGACACTGTATGTAACCAGTGTGTGTGTATCCCATGGTGTCTGACGCGTAATCTTCATTTGACCCACGTGGGACTTTCCTGAGGCTGATTTAGTTTAGTTTAGTTTAGTTTTGAGATACAGCGTGGAAAGCAGCGCTTCGCCCCACCGACCAACGATCCCCGCACACTAACACTACTCTACACACACTAGGGACAATTTTTACAATTTTACCAAGCCAATTAACCTACAAACCTGTTGGGTCTTTGGAGTGTGGGAGGAAACCAAAGATCTCGGAGAAAATCCACGCAGGTAACGGGGAGAACGTGCAAACTCCATACAGACAGCACCCGTGGTCAGGATCGAACCTGGGACTCTGGCCACCGTGCCGTTCACATTGGCGTGGCAGTGCGGAGACACACGGTCGAGGCAGCGACCTGCTGGCAGGGGGCAAGTGGAGGGTCGTCCGCACTCCATACGTCATCGATGCCCAGAAATAGAACAAGTCAGAGTGACAGGGTTGCCGACACTGGGTGAGGGTTGGCAGCCCTGGAGTGACAAACCAAAGCTGCAATGATTGTGATTCCAGGCCAATGTACAAACACACTGCTTAACGCAACAAACCTTTCACAGAGTGAATACCGCAGCAAACACGGGAAAACTTCTTAAAGCAAATCTGTAGCATGCAGTAAGTGTTAGTGCTGTTACCTCCTGTACCCTGGGGTACGATGGGGCGCAAGGAGAGGGGGAGAGAGCAGCAGCTTTTCCTGGCAAGCAATGCTGGTATTTAGTCTCCTCTAACATGTCGCTAGACTCTGTGATACGAAGGACATCCTGTTCAAAGGGCAAAGGTTGAAGCGTGTAGCGATGAATGTCAAGGCATAACAAGCATTGTTCAGAACATTCTTCTTCAGGACTTCAAACATCTCATTAGCTCTTGTCTGAGTTTCTAGAAAGTTCTTCAATGCAGTACCCATGACTAAGCACCCACTGTTGCAAACTTCTAGTATTAGTTTGTCTTGTTTAGTATCTGTAAGTGTTTGCTGCCCTCTGTAGCGCCTTCCACAGCAGAAGGTCAGTGGCCTTCCCAAACCTGAAGGATCCCAGTGTCCAAATCTAACTACATGGTGATGTTCATTTGGGGATAAAGGGTGGTGAGGGGGTGGAGGAAGGGTAGTGGCAGCCAATGGCGGGAACAGGGGGCAGTGAGTGGAGGAGAAGGGAATGGAGAAGAGTGTCAGAGGGAAAGGAAGAAGGAAAAAGAGAGATGAATGGACGAAGAAAGGGAGAAGGAACCTGAGGAGGAAGACTTTGGAGATGGAGTAGGAAGAAATATGGGGATGGAGGAAGAGGAGTAAAACAGGGATATACAAAAAGGAAAGGGATAGAGGGGAGATGAAAGAGAGAAGGAATGAAGGGAGATGGTTGGAGAAATGTTTCTCCCCCATTCCTGGGGCTGAATTGAACAAGTAGAACGTGCACAGTACCAAGGGATTTAAACGTAAGAGCTGCTGGTCCACCTGGCCCGGTAGTTCAGCAGGACGAGGGTGGATGGACTGAGCCGCTTGGTCACTTCACACAGAGGCTCAGCAGCATTTGTGTTTTTGCAACACCTCTGTTTTAATGATTTTGGTCACAACTAGTCGAAACCGTCTTACTAAAGAATAATGTGGAGGTAACCTGACTGTAACCAGAATCTATTTATTCATCACTTGAAGATCAGTAAGAAGGTGGAACTTGCTATCTCATGGAAAAGTTGAACCGTAGCAGGAATTAATTAAGAAACTGGATTAACGCACACAGGAGTCAGGAATGGAGGGTTAAGGAGAGGGGGTGAAATGAAGGGAAGAGTCTGGCAGAAACACTGGCACTGATTGATTCATCTCAATGGAAGTGGGGTACAACATGATCATTACTGCAGTACACCTTTAGTGCTGCTCCCCAGAAACAAATGTATTCCATACAGAATTGTAAAGCACAGCCATTCAGCAAACTGCCCAATTAGTTACAATTATGTGGTTCACAATCATTTTATATGAAGATTTTTAAAAGATTTGTTCCTCAGCATCTCCGTGTCTATACATTGATGCACTAATCACACATATATAGATGGAACTTCATAGAAACATGTTTCCTTTTGTCAAACAGCAAAGAACTCAGTGCCTTTGCTTATTCTGCTAAATCCAATTTTTGCAGCCAAATTATAACATTTACCAGCATCGTGAAAAGTTAAGGATTATTTTACAAAAACCTTCATGTAGATGATTACAAAAATAGCATCAATGGGAAAGAGGAATTTCAAAGACAATCAAGACAACTAAATATTTGAACATCTGGCACTCCAGCCAGGGGCAAATATAAAGATGGACGTAGCTGAGAAACAAATCTGATGTGGCCAGTGTGTGTGTGAATGCTGAGGATCCAAGATTATGTTGTCCATATCACACAACCCCAACACTGATTTGGCCTCCTGGCTGCCAGGTAGTTGGGGCTTGCAGACCAAGTGTTTACTCATCATACAAGGTGTTGTGTTGGAGATTGACCAGGGGAAGTCACATTTTAGAAAGTCCACGAAGATCATAAGATCATAAGATAGAGCAGAATTAGGCCATTCGGCATATCAAGTCTACTCTGCCATTCATTCAAGGCTGCTCGATCTCTCCCTCCTAACCTCGTTCTCCTGCCTCCTCCCTGTTACCCCTGACACTGACACAGGTCACCATTGGCAAAGGCCCAGTGTTTGGCCCATTATAAACAAGCGGGCATTGCATCACCAACATCACTTCAGGTCAGTACAGTTGCCCAACGTCACGCAGTGTGAAAGCACTTGAAAGGCTTTTACTTGACATTGGTCTTTGTAAGTACCACTAATATCACATCCATGAAATGTAACCACGGTAACAAAGATTATTTCACCTCTTTCAATGCTGAGGAACTTTTGGAGAAAGTTTTGCCACCGGTCACCATGAAGTATTGTTTCTCCAGATTGGCCAGTTTGTCTTTTTCCTGAAAAAGAGAGATATTTGCAAATCAGTAAAATAATTGAAGTTAAATCTTAGGACGTTACACTGCAAGACGCAATACACAGGTGATTTAAGAATGAACTTTACAGTACGAGCAGTGAGTAAGACGTTGCTGAACTGCACCAGTGTGGGGCAGGTTGCTCATACATTGTGGCAACAGGCCCTGTGGCCCAACTAGCCCAACCCGACCAACATGTCCCATCTACACCAGTCCCACCTGCCTGCATTTTGCCCATATCCCTCCAAACCTGTCCTATCCATGCACCTGTCTAAATGGTTCTTAAACATTGCAATAGTCCCAGCCTCAACTACCTCCTCTAGCAGCTTGTTCCAGACACCCACCTCTGTTTGTGTGAAGATGTTACCCCTCAGGTTCCTATTCTCTGGGCTCCCTCTCCGCCCCTGCCAATGGCTGTCCAATTCTGAGGTCCATACGTGGCAATGAAGCATGGGCAAAGATCCCCTGGTCCATCCTGCCTCAGTCCTCAGCTCCTCTCCACATCGAGTCTGTCTGATCCTTGTTGACCCTCGTTGACCTGTCTGACCCTTGTTGACCCTCGTTGACCTGTCTGACCCTTGTTGACCTGTCTGACCCTTGTTGACCCTGGCCTCAACCCAAGAGACTGGTTCATCTCAGCAAGATGGAAAACTGAAAGAGGCCATTTGGCCCTTTATGCCTCTGATGGCCATTGGTACAATGATCTAATGGGTCCCACTACGCCTGCTCTTAACCTATAGCCTTGACACTTATTTCACTCAGCATCAAAACATGCCAAGATGAGGATAGAAGGGATGGGTGACATTTTGGGTTCAAATCCTTCTTCAGACGGGCAGAGTTTGTTACCTTCTGCAGCATCTGGACCATTGCGTTTTTCTCCCGGTTTACTCTCTCGTATTCTTGAATGGCCTGGTAGCGGATCTGATTGGCTTGGTTCTCCAAAGCAGAAACCTTGTCCTGCAGAGTAAAGGCGACAGGTTTGAAGACAAAATCCAGACGGTATCACCAAGGAAACGCTATGTCCCCTTATCAGTGGAATGTAAGCAAAACCCCAGCCCTGTTTCTGAGTTTTCCATTTATTACGAACAATACATTTCCATCAACATTGTAATCGCACTGTTTGTGCTATCCTGCTATACAGATGTCCACCATGTCATGCCTGGAATCCACCTGTAACTGTATGTATCGTGTTTAGAGACAGTGCAGGTGGAATCCACCTGTAACTGTATGTATCGTGTTTAGAGACACGTGCAGGTGATGCCAGGCTGCTGGTGCAGGTGGTGCAGTGTAGGAGAGGGACCACGCGTGGCTGCAGGACGGGCCGTACCTTTCTCCGCATGGCGCTGCGCTGGTACTCAGTCTTGTCGTGCTGGAGCTGCTGGCTCACCGTCTCCCGCTCCTCCTCCAGGCGACTCTCCTTCTCCAACTGCTGGAACTCCAGGTCCTCAAACAGCTTGGCTTCAGACTCGAGAGCCTCAGCTTCCTAAGGCAAGGCATGAGAGGTCCATCACTACTTTCAGAGAGCACATCTCCTACGCCTCAAGCTGAAGGAAGACCCTCCCAATGTACAGCGATGTGACTTGTCCAACACGGCATAGGGTACAATCTAGAGTGAAATCTCACATCCTCAACATCTATCAGGATATATAGCTCGAGGCATCTAATGCTTCACCAAAGATCTCTAAACCACATAACAGTGCTTACTAGACATGGTTAAAGAGAAAGTTAGTTGTGTTTAAAAAGCAGATGTTTAAAGCATCTAATTACATTTAGTTAAGTGCAACGACATACAAAATGAAACAGATGGACAAGACATAGCTACCATGCATCCCATGCTTCCTGAGTGTTATATTTTGTAGGGAATACCGCAAGTACCTTATGAAACAGTTCTGATTCCAGGACTTGCCTCTTTGCACAGACATTAGTCCCTGGAATCAGTCAGTATGCAGGGTGAGAGAGGTCACACGATCCACAGGGAGGGGAAGCCAATGAGGTAAGAAAAAACTGACCCTTTTCAGGTGTTCCTGTAACTGCTCCCTCATTGACTCAGGGCAGTTATCAAGCTGCCTCTTCAGCTCATGGCAATGCGATTGCAGTCTCTCTACTTCTTTTTTCTCTGCATCAAGCTTTACCCTTTCCTAAATTTGAAAACAAAAACAAAAAAAAGAGACAAAACACACTTCTCAAATCCACGCCATGCAGTAGCCTGAAGATTAGAAACGTGAGATAGCTGTCGAAGGTGGAATGGCCAATGTGGTTGGAGATTGTGGGCGAGTTCAGGGAAGAGGCCTGAGAATAGAAGCCAGATTGATGTTTGTTGAGCTCTTCGCTTTCAAAAGACTTTTCTTCGGTTTTGGCAGCTAGCGTATTATGGGAGAGCTTGAGGCCATTCAGCTTGTCGTGCCTATGCCTGTGCTTGGCAGCATCTACCTATCTAGGTCCATTCCCAATCTGCTTTCCCATTGCACTTCAAATATTGCCTTTCAAATAGTCATCCAATCACCAAAAAATGTACCCAACTTCAATTTTCATAAACTTGGTAACTTATCCTTTTGTCCCTTCAACTAATGTGCTGTGGTGTATCTGTGACAAGTGTTGGTGACATAACCAGGCAGTGTACTTAAGGGCCCGTCCCACTTACGTGATTTTGTCCGGCGACTGCCGGCACCCGTCATAGTCGCAGCAGGTCACCGAAAATGTTCAACTTATTGAAAATCCAGTGGCGACTAGAAAAAGGTACGACTCTTTGGGCGACTACTCGTGACCATACAGGCGTCACCCCGCGACATGGCGCCTGTATGGCCGTGAGTAGTCTCAAACAGTCGTACCTTTTTCTGGTCACTGCAGGATTTTCAACATGATGAACATGTTTGGCGACCTGCTGCGACTATGAAGGGTGCCAGCAGTCGCCGAAAAAATCGCGTAAGTGGGACAGGCCGTTAAACATTGCGTAAACTGGGAACTATCGTGATGATGAAGGACTATCATGACCAGCCATTCTTTATTCAGTGTATTTGAATAAAATTTCTGATTGAGATAGAAAGGATTTCATTCAAAGACACGAGTTAGCGTTATTGAACAACTTGTTGTATTGTCAACACTGGAGTGTTTCAAATGTGTACCCTCACTGGGAGTTCATGCATCTTGCATCTCTCCTTTCACTTGAAGGATGTTTAGTTGGAAGGTTTGGTTCATTTTTATTTTATATTTTCCATAGGGAATATTCTAATATTTGCCATTCCTACTTATCAAAGTTTCCCAGCCTTGCAAAAATGTAACAGAGAAACAATAATCTAGTCTGTCTAATTCTGCTGTCTGGTTTGACATAATTTTGGCCCCATTCCCAGATTCTTCTCCGAGTCAATAAATTCATTCTTTGTTGCATGCTGAGACTAAGCCAGAGCCACGCACTGTTCTGGAACAACTTCCTCTCCTCATTCCAAACCTCACAAAGTACAATACTCATGGTGTTCTAGGCAACTCTGGGCTCTCCAAACCCTACAACCTACCCCATCCTTCACACCCACTCTAACTTGGATAGTTTTCTGCTTCCTTACTCACCCTAGGAGATTCTACTGTTAGGAAGCCATCAAGTGTGCGGGGCAGAACTAATGACCCTCAGTCATCGTTTAAATACATGGTACCGTAAGCCTTTGGATCACAAGGTAGGAATTGACAGCCCCACCATTCTGCAGAATTGTAACTGGCCATTTATCGATGTTTGTGCTCCACCTGGCTGTGTCCTGCCCTCCATCTCTCACACCAAGCCTTATGGGCTGTCCCACTGCGGGGGCCTAATTTGCGAGTTTAGAAGAGTTTAGGTGAGTTTTAAAAAGTGTTGTGGTCTTGTTGTATCGTCGAAGTAGAACACCTCCTACGACTTCCTTCGACTACGTAGAGAACCTCCTGCAAATATGTAGAAGACCTCCTTTGACTATGTAGAAGACCTCCGTCGACCTCCTTGGACTATGTTGAAGACTAGCTTCAACTAGCTTCGGGAAAATTGGACACCGAATAGTGGAGAGTGAAGACGACCACCTTTGACCTCCTTCGACCATACTAACACTATCTGCGACTACTATTGCCTTTGATTACCTACGAATAACGAGTACAGGAGCAGGGAGGTTCTACTTCAGTTGTACAGGGTCTTGGTGAGACCACACCTGGAGTATTGCGTGCACTCCAAATCTGAGGAAGGAATTAATAAAAAGAATTTTTTCCATGTCTTATGAAGAAAGACATAGATCGGTTTTACTCTCTGGAATTTAGGAGATTAAGAATCTTATAGAAACTTACAAAATTCTTAAGGGGTTGGACAGGCTAGATGCAGGAAGATTGTTCCCGATGTTGGGGAAGTGCAGGACAAGGGGTCACAGCTTAAGGATAAGGGGGCAATCCTTTAAGACCGAGATGAGAAAGACTTTTTTCACACAGAGAGTGGTGAGTCTCTGGACTCTCTGCCACAGAGGGTAGTTGAGGCCCATTGGCTGTATTTAAGAGTGAGTTGGAGTCTAAGGGGATCAGAGGGTATAGGTACGGGATACTGAGTTGGATGATCACCATATCATATTGAATGGCGGTGCAGGCTCGAAGGGCTGAATGGCCTACTCCTGCACCTTCCTATGTGCCGACCTACTGCGACCTAAATTTTTTTCCATGCTGACCAATTTTTACTCGAGGACAATTTTCAGCATGCTAACAAATACTCCTCGACCAAACTGAGGCCTCGAGTATGTGGGAACTTCTCTCGAGCATGTTACAAAAGGACCACTTCGACCATGCTGCTGAGTCGAGCGCAAACTCTTCTAAACTCGCAGATTTGGTCGCCGCAGTGGGACAGGCCCTTAATGAATGTATGTGAGGTACTTCCATCCCTCATGTGGGGTCAAGGAAAGAGCCCTGTTTCCACCTTTCTTTCCACCACCACGCACGAGAAGCACAAGAAGTGCGAGACACCATTGTACGCAGATGCCGAGACGTGTGTTCAACTCTGGCTGAACTATTTCTAATCTTGTGATGTGGACTCAATAAGAAGACCCCTCATGTGAGAACAAACATTCGCTGCCTACTAGACAAATTACTGGATAGGTTAGCTGATTGTATTTCATTATCCCTGCAGTGGAAGCATCTTCTTTATATCTATCATTTCATTATCTTATACACTTTCTACGCATTTCCACTAATTCTCTTGGTGACTTAAACAAGACACGCCTAGGCAGGATAGAAACCATGAGTAACATATATTCAAGTTGAAGGAGACTGCCACTGGTGCCCCCATGAACATTCCAAGCCCCTCCCGACCCAACTCCAGCCCACAAGAAAGCAATATATTAGTGGGGAGGGGGGGTGCATTTGCAAATATCTTTTACTAAAGTGGCTGAAAGGATTAACTGGAAAACAAGCTATAGGTCTGTGGAACTTTGTTCCAGCAAGAGGCAGCAAAGAAAGAGAAACTTGAGAAAAAAATGATTTTAGTGTTGTTGAGCTGTCGAGAAAATTACTGAGTCATAGCATAAAGAGGCCCTATATGGCTTTTATCGCTATCTGAACGATTAATTCCATCCTATTTCCTCCCAGTCCAAGCACTGTAACCTAACTGACATGCCTCGACAATCTAGAACATGTGTATTACGTTACATAATATTCTGAATTCTGAAGAGCTGTCAGCTGGAGATGGGGAATCAGCTTCAAGCCATTATGGTCAACAGAGAGGAGCATCTCTTCCAGTGTTGCACTGGCTGGGCTGCCTTCTGATTAGAACTTCACACATGGAGGCAATTCTGACATCTCACAGTCAACAGCGGCCTTTGATCGTAAAGGATGGACACATCACGGCCAAATTTCAAGCCTTGCACATTCAGCTCAATTCTAAATATCAAACTGTTCTCTTTCCATTCCCATCATTCCTATACTTGATGTAAAGGCATCAGCGGTTATGGGCAGAACGCAGGAGAATGGAGTTTAGAGGGAAAAACGGACCCACCATCATCGCATGGTGGAGCAGGCTTGTTGGGACGAATGGCTTAAATCTGCTTCTATTTCTCATGGTCTTGTATCTATAACTGAGAATTGTGGCACTTCAACTTCAGTTGTGGCCATCCTTTGCAAGCTATCCTCTAAAGGAACTTGGGATGGTGATCAGTCTGAAGAAGATAGACACAAAGTGCTGTAGTAACTCAGCGGGACAGGCAACATCTCTGGATACGTGAATGGGTCACCCATTCCTTCTCTATCCTGCTGAATTACTTGGCATTTTGTGTCTATCTATGATGATGATGTTGTTGTCAGATCCCCATCAATATCCCCCTCATTTTCAGCTGCCATTGAAACATTTGAAAACTAGACTCTCAGAAATATTGTATTGCACAATTGTTCCAACTCTGGCTAAGTCATAAAATATCCCAGTTTGGACATGTTTGGACGGTGTGGGGATACGTGTAGGCATGTGTACCACATGCAAGGTCATTTGGAACGTGTGTAGAGCATGCCCTCTACCACCACTCGTGATGGTGGCATTTGAGAGGCGTTGAGTGAGTTGAGTTTGACTGGGCGTTAAATCCTAACGGTGATCGTAGGCTGCGGTCGGTCAATGCAGGACGAGTGATCGCTTAGCCCAACATTCACATATTGTACCCACATTGATTGGATTGCCACCACTCTCTCCACCACCAATGTGTGTGTGTGGTGCTAGGAAGAGTGGGCACTTGCTTTTGTCCCATCCATGGACACTTCAAATCTCAATCTGTACAAAGGAGTGATAACAAGCTTTAGATTGTCCTGAAAAGGTATGACCTGCCCTTCATCTACTCAATAGACAGCCTCTGATTCATGAGTGACCAAATAAATGGCACTAGTTTGGTCCCCATCGTGCTACCAGTTTGGAGAAGGAGTCTCAACAAATGTTTTTTTTTAAATCATCCACTTTGGAAAGAATCTCAGGCCACTTCTGTTGTTAATTAATTTAAAGCAAGCAATTTGCCAAATTGATTTTGCTTGCAAGGCACAAGAGGGTGCATTTGTACCCCCCTGAGAGCCGTGTACATGAAATCTCCTCCACCTTCCTCTGGCCATGCCACGAGATTAGGAATAATAGCAGAATGACATCATTATAGTCGTTAACCTAATACATAAACGTTATTAAAAACTGTACGTTTACAAGCTGATAAATGAGGTGTCCCACAAGATGATCATCCATGTGTGCCCAGGAGTTTAGTGTGGATGAACATGCAGTTGTATTGATGATGTCGTTTCTGCAGAGGAGGATGGATATGGATGCAGAGGGTGCAAAGTTGCAGTTAGGTCACCGCTATGTTCTCTAACCTAGGGCACCGAGCGGCAGGCAGCAAGGCATGCAGAGAGTAAGCGTGGTCAGTAGATCAAACTGCTACAAGTAGTTAGTCCACAGAAAGTTAGAGACAGTATTTAAGCAAGAGTAAAATCCGTCACAAATCTCTGGTGTAGTTAGCATTAGCATTAACTGCTGGCTAGTTTGGTCTTGGACTCTCTCTGCATGGATCACTGAAGTTTGATACCAGGTGGGAGAGGATAAGGTTTGCAATCCTTGTTTATTGGATCTCTGAATCCACACCTTAGGCTGGAGCTCACAAAGCCCAAAATAATTAACAATGACATTGATGTAGTCTGGACAAGTGCCACCTACCAGCGCTTAGCCCATATCCCTCTAAACCTATTCTATCCATGTACCTGTCCAAAGGTTTTTTAAACATTGTGATAGTACCTGCCTCAACTATCTCCTCTGGCAACTTCTTCCAAATACCTACCATCCTTTGTGTAAAATGTTGCCCCTCAGGTTCCTATTAAATCCTTCCCCCCTTAAATCCTTAAATTTGTTTTAAAGAAGGTTAGAAACACACGACTTCATGACATCTACAATCCTGAATGTAAGAAGAGAGACAAAGGCAGCGAGGGAGGGAGAGAGAGAGAGATAGATGGAGAGAGGGATAGAATAACCCACCATAAATCATCACCCATCATTGCAGACTACATGAACCATCACGTCATACACAAACATTATTTTTCTTAAAGGAAGCAATGGATTCTCAATTAATTCAAGCATATCTTACCATATTGACATTAGAACAACTAGACACCTGTAGTTGTCCATTTGAGCGATGTCAACGTTTCATTCTGGTTCAGTGACTGATGTGAGCAGATTGTAGAATGTTTGGATTGGTTTTATGCTCCATTTCTGACTTTTTTTGGACCATTTTTCCACTGTTGTACCAATTTTCACAGGGACATGGGTTTGTGGGTACCAGTTGCCTGGAACCCATTTAGTGGGTATTAGGCTATTCAACTGCAGAAGGCACTATCAAGAAAAATGATCATAAACACCCAGACCTGTGCACACTTCCACGCTCACCCCTAGCATAGTGCCGTGGAAACTATAAACTTGCATCATTTTTATTGCAAGATCTTTAATCTACATAACAGCTCAGAACCGGATCTACATGCGCAGACAGTGTTTGTTGAGTAAACATATTGTTTGTTGGCAAGCCTGCCATAATTCTGCTGCCATGTCCCACACACTGGCCATCTCAGTGGTATAAATGCTCTCTTTGTCTTGAGACATACAAACATCTGATTTGGGATGATCAGCCATTGAATGGCGGTGCTGGCTCAAGGGGCCAAATGGCCTACTCCTGCACCTAATGTCTATTGTCTATCATCTATCAAACCACCCAAATAGTGATAAATCACCATTAATTAATGCATCAAAATCAATTACATTTCTAAAGATAGATACAAAATGCTGGAGTAACTCAACGGGACAGGCAGCAGGTCAAGTCAAGTCAAGTCAAGTCAAGAGAGTTTTATTGTCATGTGTCCCAGATAGGACAATTAAATTCTTGCTTGAAATTCTTGCTTGAGCATCTCCAGAAAGAAGGAACGGGAGTCGTTTTGGGTCGAGACCCCTCTTCAGACCCAACCCAAAACTTCACCCATTCTTTTTCTCTAGAGATGCTGTCTGACACGCTGAGTTACTCCAACATTTTGTGGTCAAACTTCGGTGTAAACCAGCATCTGCAGCCCCTTCCTACTCAATTATATCTCTGCCATTCATTCACATGTTGAAGATTTAGGGTTCAATCCCCTCCATTAGTGTTGTAGATTAGATATCAGTGAGGTGATGCTACGAGAGACTCAAAATGCTGGAGTAACTCAGCGGGTCAGGCAGCATCTCTGGAGAAAAAGGATGGGTGACCTTTTGGGTCGGGACCCTTCTTCTGACTGAAAATAAGAGGTTAGGGGGTTGGTGGGTGAAGAGTTGAAGGTGAGAAAAGACATTGCTTTGGGAAAGCCTATACAAAGCTGAGGAAAGCAAACAATGAGGCAATGTGATAGGATTCAAGTAGAGAGATCTACTGTGGCTGTGTTCACTAAGAAACAGACCATTCAGCCTCACAGCTCTGAGTTTATATATATGTGCCCCATGTAATGCACTACCCACCCCATGTCTATATTAGTATGCACAGCATGCTGGAGTAACTCAGCGGGACAGGCGTCAGGAATGGGTTCCTTCTCTCCAGAGATGTTGCCTGTCCTGTTGAGTTACTCCAGCATTTTTTGTGTTTGCCTTTGATTTAAACCAGCATCTGCAGTTCTTTCCTGCCCACAGTATATCAGTATATGCGCTTATGCTGTCCATCTCTGCAGCAGCAAACAGCAAGGATTCAGTGCATCCCATGTGACTGATGGATTGCAGGCTCATGTTTAGTTTTCACCCATATTTGAATTTCAAAATCCGTGTGCTCCCTGTAAATTAGAGGACTTAACTCACCACATCAAAATATTTAATGCTTTTTAATCCCACTGTTCACTGAGGAAGTTCATGGTTTTGCAAACAGTGGCCACATTGGCTGACAACAATAAGCTTCAATTCCAATATAACTGTGCAGGAATTATTCACATTCAGCTTCATCTACAAAAACTGGGTTAAACATATTTTTTTTCAGAATGATCAATGTCATTTAAGGAAAAAAAGTCAGATTAATTGGACGATTCTTGCTTAATGCCAAAGGTGTCAGACGTTATGGGGAGAAGGCAGGAGAATGGGGTTAGGAGGGAGAGATAGATCAGCCATGATTGAATGGTGGAGTAGACTTGATGGGCCGAATGGCCTAAATCTATTCCTATCGCGTTTGATCTTATGATTTCCATCCTCTCACCATTCTGCATAAAGATGTGACATTTTGGTGACATTTTCTTTGGAATCTCCACAGTTAAAAACGCCTCCCTACATCTAACGCACTGAGCCTCGTATTACCTTCAAGTCCTCAATAAGCTTATCCTTCAAGATTGAAGAAACAAGGAACTGCAGATGCTGGTTTACACAAAAGGACACTTTATAAGTTTATATCCTCATCCTTCAAGCATCTCTGTCCTGCAGAGTAGGGCTCCTGCTATTGAGACCATCGCTATTTTATCGGTGAGACCAAGCGGCGGCTTGGCGATCGCTTCGCCGAACACCTCCGCTCGGTCCGCAATAACCAACCCGACCTCCCGGTGGCTCAGCACTTCAATTCCCCCTCCCATTCCGCATCCGACCTCTCGGTCCTGGGCCTCCTCCACGGCCAGAGTGAGCAACACCGCAAGCTGGAGGAACAGCACCTCATATTCCGCTTGGGGAGTCTGCATCCTTTGGGCTTGAACATTGAATTTTCTCAATTCTGTTAACCCTTGCTGTCTCCTCCCCTTCCCACCTCTCCCTCAGCCCTTGGGCCCTGGCATTCCCTCTATCTCTATCTCCCTCCCACACCCCAGTCGCACCAGCTTCTCATTTTCACACCACAAACAGCTTACAATGGCTTGTTCCCTTTATCATCGATACTTTTTTGCATATCTTTCATTCATTGTTCCTTGTCTCTCCACATCACTGTCTATATCTCTCGTTTCCCTGATCCCTGACCAGTCTGAAGAAGGGTCTCGACCCGAAACGTCGCCTATCTCCTTCGCTCCTTAGATGCTGCTGCACCCGCTGAGTCTCTCCAGCTTTTTGTGTACCCTCCTGCTATTGAGTTCTCTTTAATTGTCTCATTTATTGCACTTGCAAATCTTTATTGCACTTGGTACAGAATGTTTCTCTATCCTTCTTGTAATATGGAAACCAGAACTGTCCGTTGTACTCCTAAACAGGGGACACCAGTTTGCTTCATGCATTCGTGGGCTGCGGGTGCCATTTGCTATTGAAAATTCTGGCCCAAACTCATACAAATTAAGTAGCATTTTCCCAAGTTCACAAGTTATAGGAACAGAATTAGGCCATTCGGCCCATCGAGTCTACTTCATCATTCAATCATGGCTGATCTCTGCCTCCTAATCCCATTTTCCTGCCTTCTCCCTATAACACTTGACACTCGTTCTAATCAAGAATTTGTCTTCAATGGGTACAAGTCTTTGGAACTCTTTGTCTCCAATGTCCGATGTGGTGGATGCAAAGTTATGTGAATGTTTTTCAGTCGGAGATACTTGACTGGGGGGGGGGGTTTACTGGGGGAATGCTGCTTTTCCAGAGATGCCGCTTGACCCACTAAGTTACTCCAGCTCTATGTGTCTTTGTTTCAGTCCTTTATCTTGTCTGTGTGAATACTGTAGGGGTGTGAACAACCTCTCTCGGTGGGCAGCTACATCTGAGATTACGCACACAGGCTAATAAATCCCAAAAGATTAAGGCCAGATAATTAGACAATGGCCCTTTGAATCTTCACAAAAGAATCGTTGCCAACAAGTGATCTGCAATTAAAGTCTTGTTGCATTTGGTTGCAACATGTTTGGAGGTTGGTGTGGCTGGCAGTTGGTGAGAGTGTAGCTACCTGCCCCCATCATAAAGAATGGACAACACCTATAAACACACCTGGAGTTAGGAGAGCAAAAACAGGAAAGAGGGAGTCACTTCTCTGAGCAGAATAGCCAGGCTGTGACTTGACAGAATACATGCAGCCCAGTCCTGAGCAAGGTCTTCTGAACAGTTCAACATGAGCATGCAATATAGAGAGAAGAGACACAGCTCCAGCGACTCGACTCTCAGAAACCATCCTGCAGTTTAAAAAAAGGAACATTCAAAGATTAGAAGAGTACGGAGCTGGGACTGACAATACCTGGTCTTTTTCTCTCTGGATGTTATTCTCAAGCTCGGAGAGCTTCTCCTCCAGTTGATTGATGATCTCTTGTTCCTGGTGGATCTGAGCGACCTCAGACTCGCGCTCCCCCTGAAGCAGCGCTCGTTCCATCTCCGCCTGTGACAAACAGCGCAGCAATTATGAACTTCACGAGTTCCAGGAGCAGAATTAGACCATTCGGCCCATCACGTCTGCTCCGCCATTCAATCATGGCAGATCAATCTTTCCCTCTCAACCCCATTCTCCTGCCTTCTCCCCATAATCCCTGACACCCGTAATAATCAAGTATCTGTGGAGCGTGCACAAGTTTCAAGATGAAAAGCATCTTGCGTTTGTAATCGTGCATTTGTAAATTGCCTTTCATACCCACACATCATTCCAGGCTCCAGTCAAATGCAGTCATTGCTGGAAAGAACGCAAGGACCTAGGAGCGGGAATGCACCCTTCTAGCCTGCTCTACTGTCAAATAAGGTCAAGGCTGATCTTCTCTTTCGTGTTATTTCCCACCACAATGTTCATGTGCGTTGCCTCCCTCGATGTTGACAAGTCTACGACCAAACTCAGCAACTGAGCCTCCGAGACTCGCTGGACCAGAGAAGTCTAAAGAGTCATCACTCCCTTAGTGAAGCAATGTCAACCAATCTTAGTCAGTGTTTTATTTAATCCTCACATCTTCTTATGACAATGAGGCCATTTGGCCCATCAAGTCCATGGTGTCTCTCAGAGAAATCCCACCAATCCCTTCCCCCATTTATTTCCTGGTGACCTATCGACTCTACACTGAATCTTATCATATTTAACCCAACTCTGACAACTCGATAAGAAGATAGACACAAAATGCCGGAGTAACCCTTCTATCCAGAGATGGCAACATCTCTGGATAGAAGGAATGGGTGACGTTTTGGGTCGGGAACCTTGGGGTCACCCTTTCCTTCTATCCAGAGATGCTGCCCGTCCCACTGGGTTCCCCCAGCATGTTGGCTCTATCTCCGGTTAAAACCAGCACCTGCAGTTCCTTCCTACACAACCCAATGAGAACCTGTCTTTGAAAGACGTAGCAATTTTGCAGATGTAATGTATTGGAGACAAGCTGCGGAGTGAGAGCAAACCCCTACCTCATGAGTGGACTCCTCTAGTTGTTGGTCCAACTCCTTGATCCTTTGCTTCAGGTCATCCACGTTGGCAAGAACCCTGACCCGCTCCTCCTCCAGGTACGTCACCTGTTGGGCGGGCTGGCCACCCGCGGAGTCCTCGTGCTGCTTGACATTGGAAGACGTGAAAGAATGAGGAAGAAAAGGAGGAAGAAAAGGATGTAGCGGTTTGCAAGACATGGATTCACACAGCACACGCGGTTCCATCAGCGCATCATGCCCGTGCCAATATTGTCACCACTATCAATCAGTCTCTGCACTAAAGGCAGACACAATACGCTGGAGTTACTCAGCGGGTCAGGCAACATATCTGGAAAAAAGGAATAAGTAACGAGACCCTTATTCACGCTGAGTCACTCCGCACTGACCTTTTCCCACATCCCTTTGGCGTATTTAGATTTAAGTTTATTATTGTTATTGAACAGTGAAATGCTTTTGTTCTACTGGCTATCCATACAGATCACATCTACAACACATAAATACCATTTAGTCAAACTCAAGTCCAATAGGTAGAGCAAAGGGGAAGATACAGAGTACAGATAATAGTTCTCAGCATTGTAGCGCACCAGGCCCACAGACAGTCCAATGTCTGCAATGTGATAGAGGTGAATCGGACACTACCCTAGCTTATGGCAGGACTATTCAGAAGCCTGATTACAGTGGGGAAGAAGCTGTTCCTGAGTCTGGTGGTGCGCGCTTTCAAGCACGTGGTACAAATACTAGCAGAGGCATGATGAGCCGAATGGCCTGCTGTGCTGTATGAATTATCTTTTGCAAGTTTCCATTCCTCACCATCTAGTCAGGCCATCATCCGAGCTCAGAACAAGCCACTAGATTATTTTTTTTCCTCTCACAATTATCTTAAATACGTGTCCTCCGTGGACTGAACTTTCTGCCACGAGAAACTGTTTCTGTTTAATTTCTCGTGCTAAGCCGCTCCTGACATGTAACCATTCTTTGAACCTCGTCTGCCAGAAGGTGTGAGCGTCCAGTCTCTCCAGCTTACTCTCTGTTTAGTTACTCCCCTCTCTCTGCTCGCCAAGTCCTCGATGTACAAGAATTCCTCCTGTACTCCATTAATGTTCCACTCCTGGTGCTCCTGACTATTGCTGTGAGGTGTTACCGTGGGTGACAATGGACTTTAAAATGGCAGCTGACTGTGGACAAGTCAGGGACGGTTAAATCAACGGGTTATACAACTCTGTGGTGAATGCAAACTAATCCAGTGTTTGTATGGTTCTCCAAACACACAGATACATTCCAACACTCACTACTATCACCAACCCAGCCCATATTCCTAGACACATTCCAGCTAATAATGCGTAACTCTCACTGGCATTCCCCAATGCTAGATTCGCAATGTTTATCTAAGATATGAACTAAGTAGGAGAGGAAGTTTATGCTGCGTTTAATATGTACTGTTCCTATTGGGCAACACAATCGGAATCATTTTTTAAATGCCGTATTAAATTCCAGATATGGAAAGTGCCCAATCTGGTGTCAACTGTAATCCCCAATATAGGGAAAAAATTGTTGTGTAAACTCATTGCCTACAATTTCATCCCTGATCCATAGTGTTAAATGTAGCAGTGCACACTCCCCTGACTGTGAAATTCAGTTCTGTTGATGTCAATGGAATCAAATGTTGAAGTCAAAGTGTAATGTGATGAATAAAGTCAAGATAAAGGTGTAAAACCCCGGCTCAGCTAGACTGTGAAGATGGAAAGGGCGGTCATGGTGGCGCAGCAGTAGAGTTGCTGCCTTACAGTGCTCGCAGCGCCAGAGACCCCGGCTCGATCCCGACTACAGGTGTGCCTGTACGGAGTTTGTATGTTCTCCCTGTGACCTGCGTGGGTTTTCTCCGAGTTTGCTCCAACACTCCAATGGCGTACAGGCATGTAGGTTAATTGGCTTGGTGTAAGTGTAAATTGTCCCTAGTGTGTGTGTAGGATAGTGTTAGTGTACGGGGATCGCTGGTCAGTGCGGACTCAGTGGGCCGAAGGGCCTGTTTCCGCGCTGTATCTCTAAAAAAACTAAAAGTGTAAAGGCCTGAGCATGAGTGGAAAAATAGAGTTGTTGCAATGATTCTGGGGAGAGTGGCCTTGGTTATGCTGGACAGTACAAGCTGGGAAAGGAGCATCAGAGGCTGAAGGGAACTTCAAATCATGAATGTCAGATTGAAACAATACCCATTGGTGGCAAAGTCAAGAAACAGGAAAGTGATTGGCAAAATAACCAAAAGTGAGTGGAAAGACAACCGTGTGAGGCGAGAGGATGTGTACGGAGAGATGCAGATTAAAGGGCCTGTCCCACGTACACCATTCTTTCCTGGACTGCCAGTACCCGTCACAGCCACAACAGGTCGCCGAAAATGTTCAACATGTTGAAAATCCAGCGGCGACCAGAACAAGGTACAACTCTTTGGGAGACCTGTCGACACGTGTCACCTGTATGGTCGTGAGTAGTCACCCAAAGAGTCGTCCCTTGTTCTGGTCGCCGCTGGATTCTCAACGTGTTGAACATTTTCGGCGACCTGCTGCGACTGTGACGGGTACCGGCAAGTCACCGAAAAATATTGTGTAAGTGGGACAGGCCCTTAATCAGGCATTTAACAGGGGAGAGGATGAGGATGTCAGTTGCAGGATTCCGGGATGATTACAACATTTATGATCAAAAGTATTGTTCTCATATGGGGCTAGTATGCACTTGACTAGTGAATGGTCACCTTAGTGTAGTTTAGTTTCTTGTCACGTGTACTGAGGTACAGTGAAAGGGTTTTATTGCGAGTGAACCAGTCAGCAGAAAGACAATACATGATTAGAATGGAGCCATCCATTGGGATCGATTAACGATAGTCTGAGGGTCTCCAATGAGGTAGATAGTAGCTCAGGTCTGTGCCATCCACATTCTGTGTGTATAGAATGTTTACTGTAAGGAAAGGAGAGGATGTTTGGGCAAAGGCCCATTGGTAAGGAGTGGGAAGCAGGCCTCGCCACCCTACCTCATGGTGCGTGCTCTCTGTGCTGCTACACTCTTCCTTGAGGTTCTCCTCATCAGATCTCTCCAGGCCCTCGCGTGGTTTCTGAGCGCTGGGCTGAGCTGGGTGTGTTGGGCTGGGTTGGCTGAAGACCTTGCCTCCAGTGCACCTGTCCATGGAGGTGCCTCTGCTGGTGGTGGTGGGAGAATGCTCGGCCACTCGTGGGTACAGTCTCGGCTCCTCGATCTGCAGCGGCTCTGCGGCAGCCTGGTGCACCTTGCCCATGTCAGGGCTGGTGGGCGAGTCTGTCTTGGTGTACTCAGCACACAGGTTCAAGATGGTCTCCAGCCTCTGCCGCTCCTGAGAAATAAAGAATTGCCCGTCTGAAACATGTCATTTACACAAAAAGAATTAACTCGCACAAACTTCCCTGATTAGTACACTTGTCAGAGGTTATGGGGAGAAGGCAGGAGAAGGGAGAGATAGATCAGCCATGATTGAATGGCGGAGTAGACTTACATAGAAACATAGAAACATAGAAATTAGGTGCAGGAGTAGGCCATTCAGCCCTTCAAGCCTGCACCGCCATTCAATATGATCATGGCTGATCATCCAACTCAGTATCCCGTACCTGCCTTCTCTCCATACCCTCTGATCCCCTTAGCCACAAGGGCCACATCCAACTCACTCTTAAATATAGCCAATGAACTGGCCTCAACTACCCTCTGTGGCAGAGAGTTCCAGAGACTCACCACTCTCTGTGTGAAAAAAGTCTTTCTCATCTCGGTCTTAAAGGATTTCCCCCTTATCCTTAAGCTGTGACCCCTTGTCCTGGACTTCCCCAACATCGGGAACAATCTTCCTGCATCTAGCCTGTCCAACCCCTTAAGAATTTTGTAAGTTTCTATAAGATCCCCTCTCAATCTCCTAAATTCCAGAGAGTATAAACCGAGTCTATCCAGTCTTTCTTCATAAGACAGTCCTGACATCCCAGGAATCAGTCTGGTGAACCTTCTCTGCACTCCCTCTATGGCAATAATGTCCTTCCTCAGATTTGGAGACCAAAACTGTACGCAATACTCCAGGTGTGGTCTCACCAAGACCCTGTACAACTGAAGTAGAACCTCCCTGCTCCTGTACTCAAATCCTTTTGCTATGAAAGCTAACATACCATTCGCTTTTTTCACTGCCTGCTGCACCTGCATGCCTACTTTCAATGACTGGTGTACCATGACACCCAGGTCTCGCTGCATCTCCCCTTTTCCTAATCGGCCACCATTTAAATAATAGTCTGCTTTCCTGTTTTTGCCACCAAAGTGGATAACCTCACATTTATCCACATTATACTGCATCTGCCAAACATTTGCCCACTCACCCAGCCTATCCAAGTCACCTTGCAGTCTCCTAGCATCCTCCTCACAGCGAACACTGCCCCCCAGCTTAGTGTCATCCGCAAACTTGGAGATATTGCCTTCAATTCCCTCATCCAGATCATTAATATATATTGTAAATAGCTGGGGTCCCAGCACTGAGCCCTGCGGTACCCCACTAGTTACTGCCTGCCATTGTGAAAAGGACCCGTTTACTCCTACTCTTTGCTTCCTGTTTGCCAGCCAGATCTCTATCCACATCAATACTGAACCCCTAATACCGTATGCTTTAAGTTTGTATACTAATCTCTTATGTGGGACCTTGTCGAAAGCCTTCTGGAAGTCCAGATATACCACATCCACTGGTTCTCCCTTATCCACGCTACTAGTTACATCCTCGAAAAATTCCACAAGATTCGTCAGACATGATTTACCTTTTGTAAATCCATGCTGACTTTGTCCAATGATTTCACCACTTTCCAAATGTGCTGCTATCCCATCTTTAATAACTGACTTGATGGCCGAATGGCCTAATTCTGCTCCTATCACTTATAACCTTATAAACATTAGATGTAGAAGCAAGGATAGAATATGCATTGCCTGGGTTTAACACCATCCCATACCTGTTGACTTTATCCTTAATCCCACTTAAGGCCTGGATAGAGTGGATGTGGAGAGGATGTTCCCACTAGTGGGAGAGTCTACAACCAGAGGTCATAGCCTCAGAATTAAAGCACGTTCCTTTAGGAAAGAGATGAGGTGCAATTTGTTTTTAATCAGAGGGTGGTGAATCATTGCTACAGAAGGCTGTGGAGGCCAAGTCAAATTCTGGATAGTTGAGGCAGAGAGACAGATTCTTGATTAGTACAGGTGTCAGGGGTTATGGGGAGAAGGCAGGAGAATGGGGTTGAGAGGGAATGATAGAACAGCCATGATTGAATGGCGGAGTAGACTTGATGGGCCAAATGGTCTAATTCTGCTCCAATCACTGATGAGCTTCTATCTCTTAAGTCCAGGAACAATACATTCTAACACAGACGATGACATCAGCAATGGATGAATCATGTCTGGAGCAGAGTTGTCAATCATCAGGGCCACTGGAGAATCCTTTCATTGTGACGAACATTTCTTCCTCAAATCATTATTAAAACATATAAATATGTCTTATAAAAGTTTAAAATCACTCTGCATAATCATAATATTTAGTTTAGTTTAGAGATACAGCACGGAAACAAGCCCTTTGGCTCACCGAGTCCCGCCTACCAGCGATCCCCACACATTTACACACACACACACACTGGGGACAATTTACAAATTTACCAAAGCCAATTAACCTACAAACCCGCACATCTCTGGAGTGTGGGAGGAAACCGGAGCTCCCTGAGAAAACCCACACACGTCACGGGGAGAACGTACAAACTCCGTACAGAGAGCACCCGTAGTCAGGATCGAGCTCGGGTCTCTGGCGCTGTGCCACCTTGCTACCTAATGGACTGCGTGGTGTTCTTCTATCCTAACAGACAGAATGGACTGAACGGTGTCTATCTGTGCTGCATGATTCGATGATTCCCAGAAGGACACCAGCATTGTCTGTTCGAGTTTAGGTCTCCAATCCATCTCCTCCTTCCCACTGGCCATTGCAACTTATTTTCTCCAAGTTTCCTTGTATTCTCCTTATGAAAGTTAATAATAAATCTGCTTTCACCACCATTTCTACAATGCAATTCAGGTTAAAAAACAGGCAAATACAATGGAAATCAAAACAAAGTGCAGATGAAGGAAATCTGAAACAAAACCCGAAAAATTCTGCAAACGTTCAGCAAATTAGGCATCATGAGTGGAAGGAGATAGAGTTAACATTTCAGATCCCAGACTGTTCATCAGAACTGTTGGTCTTTCATTTCAGATGCAGGATTTCAGATTTCAGACTTCATATTTTCAGATCCAGGATTTCAGATCCATGATTTCAGATCCATGATTTCAGATTCATGATTTACATGATTCCATGATTTCTGGTCCATGATTTCAGATTCTTAATTTCAGATCCAGGATTTCTCATCCCAGTCTGGGCATGAGAACTGCTGGTCTGAAACATGAATTGCTCATCTTTCCATTGTTGCTGCCTGATTTGCCGAGTGATATTTCCTGCATTTTCTCTTTTTATTGGTGTGTAAACACAAGTCAGTTTATTTTATACAGCTTCTCTGTGCCCTTAGACATGTGCTCTGGGACACCCAGCGAGTTTCCTCAATAGTCTAACAACTTGCTAGCTTGCAACTAAATAAAACACGGCTATCTCACGGGGCATAATGTGACGAGGACTGTCCAAGAACGTTCTGTACCGGAGGAAATGTTTTGCATGGGAACATATCAGTTACTTACAACTTCTACGCTCTGTGTCACAACCGAGCTTCTCTACACAGTCACACTTGTGATGAAGGGCCCAGATGTCAGGGATTTATTTCCAGTTTCCTCGTGTTTCAGCAACTGCCTGGCGGATTGTGAATGGGCCACTCACTGATCAATACAAAAGCAGGCTGTTGCCAGAGAACCTCACAGGACAATCGTCAACTTCACTGGCCAGCGAACCGCAAAGAAATGTTCACGCCACAGCGGGCAGCGGGTAGAGCTGCTGCCTCACAGCACCAGACACCCGGGTGTGAGCGTGACCTCGGGTGCTGACTGTGTGGAGTTTGCACGTTCTCCCTGTGACCACGTGGCTTTCCTCCCACATCCCAAAGAGTTTGTAGGTTAAATGGGCTTTGTAAAATTGTCCCCTGGTGTGTCAGGAGTGGATTGAAAGTGGGATAAACATAAGAACTGGTGTGAATGGGAATGTGATGGTCAGCGTGGACCCTGTGGGCCTCGCTGTATCTCTACACTAAACTAACGCAAGTATTCTGCATCTAAAAGAAGCTGTGCGATCGATAGACAGAGAGGTTTACTTGGAAGCTGGGAATCAGCCAATTGTACATTTTGGCAAAGTGAAGGAAATTGGAAGCACACATGAATTCAACAACACAGACATGTGAGCGGGAGGTGGGGCTGGAAGATGACGGAGGGCAGAGTGAGGCCATGAACAGGATAAGGATTTCAACAGATAAGGGTTTCACCATTGAACTCTTTCTGGAGCAGAATTAGCAGATCTATCTCTCCCGCTTAACCCCATTCTCCTGCCTTCTCCCCATAATCCCTGACACCCGTACTAATCAAGAATCTATCTATCTCTGCCTTAAATATATCCACTGACTTGGGCTCCGCAGCCGTCTGTGGAAGGCCACTCTCTGAAGTTGAGACCAAATCCTCTTTGTTTAGCATGCTTCTCACTGCTCTCTGCCAGAGCTCAGCTTCTTTCCCAGCCTCCTCATTCCTATCCCTCGCCGTGTTGCACTCAGCACTCACTGCTCCCCCTTCAATCAACCCAGGATTTCAAACCTGTCAAACCCCTCGTTTCTCTCGGTTTGCTCTTTGTCCTAGAGGCTGTTGGCTTCTCATGCCTTCAATTGGCATCAGCAATCCACCTCCCCTCCCCACATCCTGGTCTCCCTCATGCTCAGTCCCTGCTCCTGGTGCAGCCCTGAATGAACTGACTTATTGCTTCATCTCAATTCCTCAACAGTAGGTTTAGTTTTTAAAAAGTCTTTACATTCCTCCCAGGAATTATTTTTATCTGACTAACTTATCATTATTTGCCATGTATAGAGCAATTAACTCGAGTATGAGATTTGATTAATACAGCACAGCAGTTGAAGAGTTAACAAAAAAGGTTTCATGCTGTCCACAGAACTAAGACACTCACGACCGATCGATCGATGATTCCAGCTCCCGGAACTTTGTGAATCTGCAGGTCCATTTAATGGCGAGAAGATTTTAAATCCAAACAACTCCAAGGGCATTTCGCTTGCGCGTAGAGCCCAAGGTGCTGAACCTTGCTTCTTAACCTGTCAGCACGTTTAACGATCCTTCACTGTTCCTGCCCCTTGTTTCCCCAAGGTGACGTGACAATCGCCAACCAGAGTGAGCAGCCGAGGTCAGGTGCCTGACTTTCACAGCAGTCGCTGCATTCTCCAGCTAACCTCTATGTACCTTAAAGGTGTGGTTGCTTCTAGGAGGGGGTTCCCAACCTTTTTCGTCCCGTTCACCCCTGGCAACTTTAATAGCATATAACAATGTTATTCCACTTATTTATGAACAACTCATGATGAACAGATACCGGTATACCAGAACCAAGCACAGTCAGTCAATGAGAAAACACATCTACAGATCCAGAATCAACAAATGTACCCCCTGGGTAGGGTCGAAATTTAACCCCTGGAGGTACATTGACCCCAGGCTCTGAGAGAGAGAGAGAGAGAGAGAGAGAGAGAGAGAGTTGTTCCTCAGAGACCTATTCTGGTATGCATTTTAGTCCCACGATTTTAGTGTTCGGACACAAGGCAGGGAGTGGGGAGAGCCGAGTGGGGGGGGGGGGGAACTTCCCGGTCGGTTTGCTCCTGGGCCTGGCCAAGATGAGCCATTCGCAAGTTGGAGGCAGCGGGCGGGATGGTCAGGCTTAGAGTCTGGCTGTCTCCTGCCCCTTTTCCGGGCCTACGTCCGTGCACGTGTGTCCCTGGAGCGGGAACATGCGGTGTCCACGGGGACTCTGGAGGCCTTCCGTCGCTGGTCACACCACCGCGTGGGCTCGTTCAGTGTATTTGAACAATGATTGTATTGTTGTACTATCAATGGTTGTATATAGAGCCATTTTCCCTGATTGACCATGGTTTGACCCGAAACGTCGTTGTCCTTATATGATTGCTGTTTCAATCCAGTTTTGTGAAACTAAAAAGAGAGAGAGAGTTTGACCCACTGAGTTACTCCAGCACTTTGTGTCTTTTTTCGCCTGAAGTATGTGCGCAGATCTCCAGTGGTTTGAACAAGCACAGCAACCTGGGAATAACATTGCTACCAAAATGTTTTTTTAATATACATTTCAGTCCAACATTTACACATTGAACACAACTGCAAGACAACTGAATGTTCAAGCCATGACCATTAGTATATCCCTTTCACTGCTAATCTGAGCTGTTATTATGTACAAACTCTCACCTTTTGTTTATTTAACAATACAAGCAGCACCACCATCAACCTACAGAGAGTCCAGCTGCACATTCCAAGTTACAAGGTTCTCTTGTTATGACTATGATCCTATTGCCGCCCACACTAAGCGTTGCTGCCCTGAGTAATTTGACTTTATATTTATTGCTGCTGGCATCGCATTATGATTGCACCAAGATACAGTGAAAGCTTTGATATTTTAGAGATACAGCCCTTCGGCCCACCTTGTCCGCACCGACCAGCGATCCCTGCACACTTACACTATCCTACACACACTAGGGACAATTTACATTTATACCAAGGCAATTAATCTACAAACCTGTACACCTCTGGCATGTGGGTGAAAACCGGAGATCCTGGAGAAAACCCACGCAGGTCACAGGGAGAACGTAAAACTCCGTACAGACAGCACCTGTGGTCAGGATCGAACCTGGGTCTTTGGCGCTGTGAGGCCGCAACTCCACCGTGCCGCCCATATATCATACGAGCAAAATGAAGCAAGTACAGCAGGTAGTCAAAGAGAAAAATAACCAGAGGGCACGATACAGTGAATCAGCATTGCAGCTGCAGGGGAAGTTAATTTAAAGAGTATTTAAAACATGACTGTCACAAAGACAGACACAATGCTTCACCTTGTACTGCCTGTGTGTCTTTTCCTGTGTGATCGATCAGAGTGTGTTCAGGCTGAGGGAATAAACCACGATGATCGTTGTTCCAACTGGGTTCATTTATCACACAGGCAGGAGATGAGGAAGCTCCTTTATATTTTACTGGCTGCTGAGTCACGAAGCTCGACGATCAAGTCGGTGGACCGGCAGTGAAAGTTCTCACGGAGCAAAGGGCCACACATTGGAGAATCCACAGGGACATTCCAGACATTTTGCTGGTCAGCCATTAATCATTAGGCTGCCTCTCCCTCCTGCATCGCCACCGGCTCCAATCACCCAAATACCAGAGCACGTTCGTTGTGTTCTTTATGTTGTAGAACTGACCTCAAATTGATGGTGCAATGGGTGGATGGTCCAATGGTACTTCATTGTTACGTGAACTGAGTCAGTGATTTTTGCGTACAGTTCAGCAAAGTATTACTACACATAAACACACTCCTAGATTGTCACAGTGTGTAGAAATAGTCCCCGGAGACAATATACAAGAGTCGCCAGGATTTGCCAACATTTTCAAATTCCAAGTTGCTTTATGGGCCTGTCCCACATGGGCGTTATTTGCGCGTCATTCACGCGACATCATTTACGCGTCACGACACACGACGCACGCATGCTACGTAGGCCCCGGGGTTTTGGGATGTACAAAATCTTCGCGCACCATCTGCCTGGCGTGCAAATGACGCCCTTTCGTTCAAACTGCCCCTAAATGCCCGTTGTCATGGTGACGGTGCAGGGTTAGCTTGGCCAAGCGACGTGTCGCCGTGTTCCACCACTGCCCCACCCCACCCTGCCGCTGCAGGCCACGTTAGGTCCACATGCGTGGACTCCTGGAGCAGTACCCGATCCAGGCGAGCGCCAGGCTGCTGTAGGGCCTCCAGCCTTTGCCTCTGTCTGGATCCTGACATCATCCAGCGAACCATCGTCCACCTCCGCGCACAGGCCACTGTTCAATCATGGCTGACCTATTTTTGTCTCTCAGAACCCCATCCTCCTGCCCACTCCGTGCAGCTTTGGAGGACCTTAACCTATCAATCTCTGCTTTAAAAATACCCAGCAATACCATGTCAGAAGCAGTTGACATTTTCCAGCATCTCCCAGGAACGTGTGATGCTGGAGATCTTCAGCAATGCCGGGGCAAGACTGCATTGCCCGTGGAACTGTTGAACTATCAACTGTGTGCAGCCTTGAAACGTGAAGGGAAGCAATGAGAGGAGGGGACCATTTAAAATGCAATCACTGAGCATCACAAAGGCTAATGAATAGAAGGAATAAGTGTGAGATGCAGGGCGGCACGATGGTGCAGTGTAGAGTTGCTGCGTTACAGTGCCAGAGACCTGGGTACAGGTGCTGTCTGTGCAGAGTTTGCATGCTCTCCTTGTGACTGCGTGTGTTTTCTCCAGTTTCTTCCCACACGAAGAGATGGAGGTCTTCGGTAAATAATCCCTAATGTATAGGATAGTGTTAGGTGATTGCTGGTCTGTGCGGACACGGTGGGCCAAAGGGCATGTTTCCATGCTGTATCTCTAAACTAAAACTGAACTAAGAAGATACTGTTGCCGGGGGCAGAAGCGTTGTTAAGCATTGGGCCCCGCTGGAGGTAACTGGTAACACAAGAGGAAAGATGAGCAAAACCAGCTCAGTCTGGCAGGGTGGAGGAAGCGGTATATGTAAAATCCAAAGATATATGGGATGAGAACGTGGGCCAACAAAAGTTCTAGCTGCTGGAATCTGGAGCAAAATCTAATTTGCTGGTGTAAGCCAGTGAGTCAAGTAGGAATGAGTAGAAGCATCAAATCGAACCATGGAAGTCAGTGAATGGGGCAGAGCTGGAAGGGACACGTGCTTGCCTCATCAAGAGTGAATGGTGACACAACGCACATGTTCCCTGTAGCAGAGTGTCTGGGAATTCACCGTTTACTGCAGGATCGTTTAGTCTCGTTAAATACGCGCTGCCTTTCCATTGAGAGTTTTAAGCAGCGAGTGTCCCAGACACGTCCACGTCCCCGTGAAACGTGAGAGGAATGCGGGGAGGTTGAGGAGCCGGGGCTGTTCATTGCTGAAAGCTCGGGGTCAAGTGAAGGGCAACATTTCACAGCTGAGCCACCGCATTATCCCACTGTATTTTACCAATTGTCACGGCCTGCCAGCCAATCTGTTGTCTGTCCGCGTTACTGCTGGGAATTCTTTCACTTCACCTTCCTTTTCCTTGTTTCCCTGAACGTGGGCACAGTTAGTGAGCCCACTTCACTGAAGATCACTTCTTGGCTTGGAATATCCAGGGTGAGACAATCTCACTTGATCCAAATGTCCATGAGGAATTATCCACCAGTTGTTGCAAAAAAAAATAGGAATCACCAGGAAAGAATCTTCCCAACATTTATCAGGCTCTGGAACTCTACACAACAACTTGAAGTTGGAACCTCATGGACTATCTTTGAGTGAACTAAGAACACTTTGCACCAGTATTGTGCTTATTAATTTATAGCATTTTCTTGCAGAATAATTCACAGTGCGGGTAATTTGTAGAAATAGATATTTTCATTGTGTTTGGTGGCAAAGGATCTTTTCCCATTGGACCTGTCATGCCAATGGTATCACAGGCAAAGGTCCAATACTTTGCTGGTGTCACATCCATTCTCCTCTGGTGAAGATCATCCATGTAACTCAGGCACTTGAGGTGCCTCTGCTCACTGAAGATGTCAGCATCGTCTAGGGTGACGGAAAATATGGGAATGTGAACAGTAATCCTGGATGTATTAATTGTGGGATGAAACCAAGATCCAAAGGAAGACCTTATGATCATAAGGCCTTAAGGAAGATATGATTATCTTATGATCTAGGCAACTAAAGCCAGAAACTCCATCGCACTTGGACTGGACTTGGATAATGGCGCCATGCATGGCACTTCTTGCGAGCAGGATGACTAGACTATTTCTGCACGAATGCTAATTGGGGCTGGTGTGGTGATGCTCTACTGGACTGTTTGTATGAAAATAATGTCACTGTGTGTTTGCACTTCACACATCTGACAAAAAAGCACCATTGAACCATTGGGATCTGGAGACAGTTCGACCCGAAACGTCGCCCATTCCTTCTCGCCAGAGATGCTGCCTGTCCCGCTGAGTTACTCCAGCCTTTTGTGTCTACGTTTGGTTTAAACCAGTATCTGCAGTTCCTTCCTACACAGCTGGGAAACCTGCTGGGGATGAGGGGCCGTGTGTGCGCTGGTGCGTATGTGTGCGACATCCACAAAGAGAGTGTGTAGGAAGGAACTGCAGATGCTGGTTCAAGTTGAAGAAAGACACAAAGTGCTGGAGTAACTCCGCAGACAGGCAGCGATGTTTCATCACCCATTCCTTCTCTCCAGAGATGCTGCCTGTCCCGCTGAGTTATTCTAGCATTTTGTGTCTAACCACAAAGACAGACTGCCTTTGTCCTAATGAGCTCTTGCTATTTCCCAAAATGTAACTGAATCCACAGAATGGTAATCACAAAACAAAATCATAAATATATCCCGCATAACTTATTAAACCAATAATGAAAGATAATGTTGGTCCTTGGTAATCTACAGTATCTGGAATCACTCCATGGTTAACATAGAGCTACTGGAATTCACTACATTTTCCATGGTTAATCTTATCTGAACAACAAATTAACCCATTCTTAATAATTCCATTAACAGGGTAGCTTTATCTGGATGTGAGTATTTGCCTAAGATCCTAGCACTTCAACAGAGCAATAAGAGGAAATGCTTTCCAGAAACCACGGATTGCAAGAAGCCACTGCAATGTCTACAACTTGTTCCCTGAGCCAACTCAGTCTTTAGTCTCTTATACCAGATACAGTCACGGTTAAGCCCCTGTCCCACTTTCCCGAGTTACTCATGAATTCTCCCGAGTTTTCCCCTTGCTTCAAACTCGTATGTCCGTAGTGAGTCCGTAGATATTTTGTAGCGGCTCGTAATGCCAGCCGTAGGTACTCAGGGCATCAGGTCAGTCGGGACGTTTTTTCAGCATGTTGAAAAATGTCCACGAGTACAACAACAGCCCCGAGTACCTACAGCTGGCTATTATCGTAATTCTCAGAGTATGGATCAAGGGGAAAACTCGGGAGAATTCGTAACTCGGGAATGTGGGACAGGGGCTTTAATAGTATTATTATTATTATAGGAAATTGTGACTTTAGCTCAATTAAGCATCGTCAGGCCTTCTAGACGGCCATTGCCTGACTCATCTGCTAGCTTGGCACGTTAGGAGGGAGAGGGAGAGAGAGAGATGGAGAGGGGGAGAGGGAGAGGGAGAGGGAGACGGAGAGGGAGGGAGAGATTCTATTTTACTTGCAACTGACAGGAGATAAATCAATTGCAGATTAAGTTTCCACCAAGTAATTGAATTGATTGAAACATTGGTCTGTTCTCTGTAAATGTTCCAGTTGCCCCTCTCCCCACTCTCAGATGTTGTTGAAAAGCACTCACCCTTCCCAAGGAGCACCCTGATGTGCAGGCCCAGACTGAGCAACTTTCACGGGGCACTCGGACTATTTATTGCTGTTTGTGCAGCTGGCTGGGAGTATTTTTGTTCCATCGCTCACTGTGGAGCTGCAGAGACAGCTGGTGTGTGATGCAGTGAGTGAGTGAGGGAGAGGTGGAGATGGGCACAGGGGTGGGGCAACACACAGTGGGACGGGACGGGTGCACTGGCACCTCAAGGGTCTGTGCACTTGCCGATTTTTTCGGCAACTGCCGGCACCATATCAGTCGGCAAAACATTTTGAACATTTCAAAATCCAGCGGCGACAAAAAAATGTTGCGACACTTGCGCATCACACTTCACGAAAACGCAACCACACGCGCGTCACGCATCACCACGCCGTGTCATGCCGTGAATTTTTCGGTGACCTGATACGTCAGTCAATGATGCCGGCAGTTGCCGAAAAAACTCGCCGAGTGGGACAGGCCCTTCAGTTACTCACGGCCCCAGGAGCGGCTGGGGAGAGGAAAGGTGCTGGGCACAGAGTAGTGTAAACAGTGGGGCAGGAGTGGGGAACCTGTGGCCTTCTAGGCCATTAGGTGCGGCCTTTTGAATGAATCCAAATTTTGTAGAACAAATCTTTTTTCTATTATTAATATGTTTTTGTTCATCTTTTATTATTTTTATTTTAATCTTAAAATTAACGTATTTAAAATACCAAAGAGTAAAAGAAGATTCAACAAAATAATCCTCCCCGACTGATGGCCACAATTAAAACATTAGTAAATCATGAGGGCTATTTTAACAAAATAATGTACATTTTGAAGTATATCTAATTGAAGTTTCATGGATGCGGCCTTATTAGATTACAGCTAACTTAATCCGACATTCCAACGTGAAAAGGTTCCCCACCCTGGACTGGAGGGTGGAGGCCAGGGGCGACAGGAGAAGGCCATTCTGCTCAGTCTGCCTCTGTGATGCTGTTCAAAATCACTCACTCACTGCATTTACACTCAACCACAATGTTCTGTCAAATAGCATCAAGAGCCTTTAAGGTGTACGATTGCCTCCCGCTGCACCCCCCAAACACGGAAACTGCAACACACATCGTTTGAAATCTTCATTTATTATCGGCAGATTAATAACCAAAATATAAATGGTGGATTGGTATTAATAATTCTTTATTTATATCCACTGCTACATTACCATAGAAGGCGGTGGAAGCCAAGTCTCCCCAATGGAGATATTTAAGGCAGAGATGGACAGATTCTTGATTAGTATGGGTGTCAGGGGATATGGGGAGAAGGCAGGAGAATGGGGTTAGGAGGGAGAAATAGATCAGCCATGATTTAATGGTGGAGTAGACTTGATGGGCCGAATGGCCTAATTCTGCTCCTATGACTTGTGACCACTGAGCCAATGTCATCCATCAGTATAGGAAGCACGACCGTGTGAAAACGCACAATTCTCTATAACCCGCCCATATCACTTGGTTTGATTCCAGTCTGTAATTCAATCTGTCATCCAATCTAGCATGTAAAGCAGTTAAACCTGTCAATTAAATTCCAATCTGTAGCGCACTCCCATGTGTCTGTTATTTGTTTAGTTTAGAGATTAGTTTACGGATAGAGCACGTAAACCGGCCCTTAGGCCCATCGATCACCCGTGCACACTAGTTCCATGTTGTTCCACTTTTTCATCCACTCCCTACACACGGGGCAATTTACAGAGGGCCGATTAACCTACAAACCTGCACGTTTGGGAGGAATTTGGTGCAGCTGAGAGAAGCCCACAGTCACAGGGAGAACATGCAAACGCCACACAGGCAGCGTCCGAGGTCAGGATTGAACCCAGGTCGCTGGCACTGAGGCAGCAGCTCTACCCGCTGCGCCACGTGTCACGCTCACTCCACTGTCAAAAATGTACCTCACTGAGCCCAGTGATGTGAGTCGGCATCTCACTCCACGTTACCTGTTGTTGGACATGCAGACTATCTGGATCACTTGATTAGTTTACAGCCCGTAAATCAGTTATGATAGTCTTCGGTAAGCTTCTGTGGATTTGGAGAGTATGTTGTTATCTCCAACGTGGCAGATATTTGGTTTAAATTATCGGAACCACTTGCTCAGTTTGCTTCCAAGAATGTTACCAAGATGTTACCAAGAATGGGTGACGTTTCAGGTCAGACTGAGTCAGGGGAGAGGGAGATTCCGAGATAAGGAAATGTAAGGTGTGAAAACAAGACAAAGGGGATGGAGATCAAGAAACATGCAGAATAGACTATGGTTAGCTAGGAGAAGGTAACAACAAAGCCAACAGATAAAATGTAAACGAGGATAGTCAGACGTCGAAGAGCTGGGACGGGGGAGGGATGGAGAGGGAGGGAAGGTAAAGGTTACGTGAAGTTAGAGAAGGGCTGCTTTGTTTTGGGGCACATGACAATAAAACATAAAACAGAATGGCCTTTTCTGCACAAAGTGGGAAGAACGTGAAACTCTCAAACACACAAAGTGATTGAGTGGGAAAACCAAAGGGGAAGCTTGAAAATAATGTGAAGAGAAATGAAATCTAACAGGCTGCGGAAAAAGTGCATTGGGAAGGATTTAGTTTGGAGCCCAAACACTGGCCTTGACCTGTCCTGGTTTTGTGCTGCGTGTCCTTGATAATCACAGCCTGTGGCTCACACGCAGATAACGTCTATTCTAAAGAACCTTGTAGACCTTCAATTAGATTCGAGCTTGCAATGGAAGCATGGTTTCTATTTGTCTAAACAGTACATGAACTTGATGAACCGCTCAAAACAGATTTAAATAGATATTTAAAATGACAACACCAAAAAGCAATGCCTGTATTAATATAGTAAGGAGTTTCACATCATCCTCTTGTCCTAAGGCATTAAAGTTGTGCATTTTATTGTCAGTACATGAACATTTCGCAAAGATGAGAAGTTAACTTGAAACATTCTAGTGTTGAGAAAGGGAGACTTTGCGCCCCACCCAAGGTTTCCGTGCGGTTCCCGGAGGTTTTTGTCCTCCGGCAACCACCTTCAACTAGCATCGCAACCGGCTTCGACTAAAAATTTACCGATTTTTAAAACGGAAACCACTTTCGACCATTAGGGAGACTGACAAAAACCTCCGGGAACCACACGAAAACCTTGGGTGGGGCGCAAAGCCTCCAGAGGTTTCCGTTCAGGTTTCCTAAGTGGGACAGGGGCGTAAGGCAGCAACTCTACTGCTGTGCCACCGTGACTGCCCTCAATATTTTGGTTGGTAACTGCATGAATCCTGGGCTGTTCCTCCCTCCGAGAGTCGAACACAGTTCTAATCTCTGGGCCACAAAATAGATACAGAAGTGCCAGCAACCACACAAATAGGATTTACAAGGTTGATACAGAACCAAGGAGTTACAATTGTCAGGGAAACTGAGCAAGTGGGGGGGGACTCGAGCTGAAACAGGCATGAGTGAAGAGTCATCTTTTGGAAGTGATTACTATTCTGTAGTAAAGATAAGTTCATTGAAATAGGAGGATCTGAGTGTTACAGCAGTCTCTGCGGGTAACATTACAGTTTAAACCAGCATCTGCAGTTCCTTCCTCCATGTAATATTACACACACAGTTCACACACCGTAGGTCGTGGCCAGGCCCTGCCCGCCCATTGTTTAGGAATGTGGCCCGCTTCCCAAATTCCATCTTGATTACCTTCATTAAGGTGTCAGCAAACTTTAACCAATCCTTGTTGCAGCCGATATTGTGCCTGGCGTAAGTGAGCAGATACAGCCAGCCATTGTCGGTGGGATTGTTGCCTCTCTCCCGTGTTGCCTTTGTCCTCTCAGCTGCCGGGCTGGCAGCGTGCTCCATTCTACAATCGTGCTGACGATCCTTGCCTGGCTGAGTCGAGACCCGAACAACTTGCTCCTCTGGAAGGTTTTGTTGCTCCTTGGTCCGATTGTTATTCCACGCATGCTCTCCCCACCCCCGATCCCTCGTTACACCCTCCCCTCCCCTCCTCAACCATCTCAGCTGCTCCAGGCTCCCCCCCACCCGCACATTGCCGCATGTGTGGGTTACGATCACTGGCAGCCAGCTGACTGTGGCAACATGACATGAATAGATGGGGAGGGGAGAGCGAGGCAGTGGACAGGGACTCCCAGTCTGTGCGTCATGGCCTTGTGATGCTCAATCACTGCTTGTTATTTACAAACTAATGTTGCCACTTGTTCTGAAGTGCGTTGGAAATGAACTCCTGCTAAAGCACTTTGACAATCGGAGATGGTTAATTCTCCAATTAACCATTGGAGAAATCCTTGCCAATAACCACTTGACATTTCTGTCCTGGCTGGTGAGGTACGCATTATGTAGAGAAATTGCAGAAATGCTGCAAACGATCGAAAATGAAGCAAAGCTAGACAAAAATGTCGGAGATACTCAGCGGGTGAGGCAGCATCTATGGAACGAAGGAATAGGTGACGTTGGGGAAGGTGACTAGAAGATTGGTTAAGGAGCTGCTGGCTTACAACAACAAAGTCCCGGGTTCACTACTGTCCTCGGGTGCTGTCTGTGTGGTTTGAACGTTCTCCCTGCACTTTCTAGGTTAATTGTCCCTCTGTAGACAGCCCTCTGGTATGTAGGGTGCGGATGAGAAAGTGGGATGACAGAACAGGCATGAATGTTGGTTTACAAGGTTAATTCCCGGGATGGCGGGACTATCATATGCTGAGAAAATGGAGCAGCTGGGCTTGTAGACTCTGGAGTTTAGAAGGATGAGTGGGGATCTCATTGAAACCTATAAGATTGTTAAGGGTTTGCACACGCTAGAGGCAGGAAACATGTTCCCGATGTTGGGGGAGTCCAGAACCAGGGGCCACAGTTTAAGAATAAGGAGTAAGCCATTTAGAACGGAGACGAGGAAACAGTTTTTCTCACAGAGAGTGGTGAGTCTGTGGAATTCTCTGCATCAGAGGGTGGTGGAGGCAGGTTCGCTGGATGCTTTCAAGAGAGAGCTAGATAGGGCTCTTAAAAATAGCGGAGTCAGGGGATATGGGGAGAAGGCAGGAACGGGGTACTGATTGGGGATGATCAGCCATGATCACATTGAATGGCGGTGCTGGCTCGAAGGGCCAAATGGCCTACTCCTGCACCTATTGTCTATTGTCTATTGAATGTGTGATCGGTGGTCTGCAAGGACTCGGTGGGTGGAGGGACCTATTTCCATGCTGTATCACTAAACTAATTGCAATCAGGCAACAGAGCAAGCTAGAGGAGTGTAGAAGCTGTGAGGATAGTGTGACTGTGAGATCACAGGCAAAGTTCATTGGATCTGGAAAGTGATTGATCCTGGCTCAAGTATCCAATTTGCAAATTTGAGAATTTCTGGAAGATCCACTTCAGAATTAAACCAGGGAGGTGAAAGTCCACCACCCACACAAATCACAACACTCTGCCTGGAACAGATGCATCTCCTTGCACAATCCCCACTAGGCCAAGTTATTCATCTTGAGCAGATTAAGCAGCAAATGGCATCGACTTAAAAGAAAATATAAAGAGTGAAAACTGTGCGGGGGACAGGAAATCTGGGAGGGTGGCGTTTTCCTCATCTCACGATCCAGGGTGGTCACCAGGGAGACCAGAGAGTTCTAGCGGCCTTTTCCAACGGCAGATGGAAACGGTAGCTGGTTTTAGTTTAATTCTGCAGGTTGGTCGGCCACACTTCCCGACAGGGAGAGTCTTGAGAGGAGCTAATTGGCTACTGAGCGGAAAATATACAGTCCGTGCCAACCATCGCTCGCCCTTTCACACGGGTCTCTGACGCTGTGAGGCAGCAGCTCGACCAACTGCGCCACCGTGCCCACCCCGCTAACTGGGGAACTCCGTGAACCAGGCACTGCACGTGTTACTCATCTATTTCCTGCATCTTTGTCTGTTACTTTTACAGACTAAATGGTTCAGTGAAAAAACTGGTCATAATGTTGGGAATTAGACAACTATGAAGAAAAGAAAGTTGGAGGGCGGTAGGGAAAATGGAGTTACTTGAATGGCTGTTTCAGGACTGTCCCACGCACAACGTGTTGAATGGGCTATTTCTGTAACTTCATTGAGTCGGCACTGCTTTCGTTCTCAAGACAGTGCCTCGCAGATGGTGAATTATTTTGAAGGTAGACACAAAGTGCTGGAGTAACTCAACGGGGCAGGCAGTATCTCTGGAGAGAAGGAATGGGCGATGTTTCGGGTTGAGACCCTTCTTCAGACTGAGCATCAGGGGAGAGGGAGTTACTGAGATATGGAAGTGTAAGGGATCAATAGAGATGCAGATCAAGGAATATTTAGAATAGACCATTATTTAGAACTATATTGTTGTAAAGGCAACAATAGTGGCGATGTGACAGTGGGAGGTCCTAGAGTGACAGCTGAATTCCATGGGCTACGTTTGTACCTTCTAACTAGTGGACATTCCTATGGACCTTCTAATTAGTGAACCTTCTAACTAGTGGACATTCCTATGGACCTTGTAATTAGTGAACCTTCCTATGGACCTTCTAACTAGTGACCTTCTAACTAGTGGACATTCCTATGGACCTTCTAATTAGTGAACCTTCCTATGGACCTTCTAACTAGTGAACCTTCTAACTAGTGGACATTCCTATGGACCTTGTAATTAGTGAACCTTCCTATGGACCTTCTAACTAGTGAACCTTCTAACTATTGGACATTCCTATGGATCTTCTAACTAGTGAACCTTCCTATGGACCTTCTAACTAGTGAACCTTCTAACTATTGGACATTCCTATGGATCTTCTAACTAGTGAACCTTCCTATGGACCTTCTAACTAGTGGACCTTCCTATGGACCTCCTAACTAGTGGACCTTCATATGGACCTCCTAACTAGTGGACCTTCTAACTAGTGAACCTTCCTATGGACCTTCTAACTAGTGAACCTTCGAACTAGTGGACATTCTAACTAGTGGACCTTCCTATGAACCTTCTAACTAGTGAACCTTCTAACTAGTGAACCTTCTAACTAGTGGACCTTCCTATGGACCTTCTAAACAGTGGACCTAACTAGTGGACATTCCTATGGACCTGTTAACTAATGGACCTTCCCATGGACCTTCTAACTAGTGTTGTTCTCCAAGGCTAGCAGTAACGGTGTGATGATGGCAGTCTCTCACCATCTCCATGAGAGGAGCCACCAGTCTCAGTATCTTCTCAAAGGATGAGTTTGAGTTTAGTTTATTGTGATGTGTACCAAGGTTCAGTGACAAGCTGCATGTAGATGGCAGCAATGGAGGGCGGAATAGTTCAGCCGGTCACTGGGACGGTCCAGGGGAACAGCTGCCTCAGGAAGACCACAGCCAACTTCCTAATCAGGAGGGCTTGAACTTCAAGGAAAATAATGTTTGAGGCTCCTCATTCAAGCAATCAGACACAAAGCAGGAGGTTCCACTTGTGTGATCAACAATAGCTAACTCGTGAATCCATGGGAATCAATAAGGACTATCCTGACTGAGGAAGGGGCCATTTGTCATCGAGTGGAGCGGTTGAATTCCCCGGAAGGCCGAGTAAAAGGAAGATTGTTTCTTGATGCTAGTGTGAAGTGGAGCTGGGTGGGAGTAACTTCACGTGAGTGGTGCGTGGGCTGGTGTGGTGGACTGGCCAGTGTGTGTGCCTTCAACCCTTTGTCATGGGGGTGGGGGGAAAGAAGCAGAAATTCAAGACAGTGCGTCTTGTTCTGAAGTCCAAGCCTTGACCACGCACATTCAGTCCCCATTGCCTGTAAGGTTAGGGTGATGTCTCTCCACTCTGCACAAAGTGTAGTGGTTTATCAGCACCTTTCACTACCGTACAATTACACATTGTGTTTTATAGGCATTCAAGGCATTATGGGCGGCACGGTGACATAGCCAATGAATTGCTTCCTTACAGCGTCAGAGACCCGGGTTCAATCCAGGCCGCGGGTGCTTGTCTGTACCTTCTCCCCGTGACCTGCGGGGGTTTCCGAAGCAACATTTGGTGTCTTCCCACACTCTAAAGACGTAAAGGTCTGTAGGTTAATTGGCTTGGTATCAATGTAACAATTGTCCCCAGTGTAGTGTTGTGTTCATGTATGGGGATCGCAGGTCAGTGCGGACTTGGTGGGCCCAAGGGTCTGTTTCCGTGCTGTATCCGTAAACTAAACAATATATGTTTTAAATGAGGTCCCTGTGGTCACACAGATTGCCCAAGTGGAGGAGAAGCACACTGCAGACTCCTGACCCTGGCCTCTTGCATTGTCCAGTGGTCCAGACCATGTCTCACTAGTTCCATCTGGTGGATTGACGTGATTGTTATCTCCTCACACCTGCCTTTCCAATTAGGATATAATAAAAGGGAGGGTACACAAAAAGCTGGAGAAACTCAGCGGGTGCAGCAACATCTAAGGAGCGAAGGAGATAGGTGACGTTTCGGGTCGAGACCCTTCTTCAGACTAAATAAATGGGAGCTGGTTTATACCAAAGATAGACACAAAGTGCTGGAGTAACTCAGCGTGACAGACAGCAATTGTTTGGAAAATGGATAGGTGATGTTTCAGGTGACTGTCTACCGTATCTACGCCTCATCATTGTATTTTAATTCTTTCAGGTCTCCTGGCAACCTCGGGCGTTCCTGAGAAAACAATCCAAATGTGTGTAACCCCTTCCTAATCCAGGCATCATTCTGCTAAAGCTCCTATGCACCAATAGACAATAGGTGCAGGAGGAGGCCATTCGGCCCTTGGAGCCAGCATCGCCATTCAATATGATCATGGCTGATCATCCACAATCAGTACCCCGTTCCTGCCTTCTCCCCATATCCCAATACTCCAATATCTTTAAGAGCCCTATCAAACTCTCTCTTGAAAGCATTCAGGGAATTGGCCTCCACTGCCTTCTGAGGCAGAGAATTCCACAGATTCACAGCCCTCTGTGTGAAAAGGATTTTTCCTCATCTCCGTTCTAAATGGCTTACCCCTTATTCTTAAGCCACATCATTCCAAATGGGGCAACCAGACTGCACACAATACTCCAAATGCGGCCCAACCAATATCGTGCAAGGCTGCATCACAACATCCTGACTCCTATATTCAATGCCCTGACCTATGAAACCAAGCATACCATAGACTTCCTTTAACATTCAAGTTGCTTGCATTGCCACTTTCAGGGAGCTATGGACTTGGATCCAAGATCTCTCTGTAATCTTGAAAGCATCTGAAGAAGAGTCTCGACCCGAAACGTGGGGTGGAAGGTTGCAACCTTCACGTGGTCCGCCCTGTTTCGACGAATTCAATTCAATTCAATTCAATCTTTAATTGTCATTGTGCAGTGTACAATACAGAGACAACGGAATGCAATCAACTCAGCGTGCACAAGCAGATCAAATAGAACAAGGTGTCCAACAACGTTAGGCTGTGCACGCCACACGAAAGAAGAAGACCCGAAACGTCACCTATTCCTTTTCTCCAGAGATGCTGCCTGTCCTGCTGAGTTACTCGAGCATTGTGTGTCGATCTTTAGTTTAAACCAGCATCAGCAGTTCCTCCCTACACCAGTTCTCTCCGTGCATCGCTCTGTAAACCTGCGGCAGTGCAGCAGTCAGGCACACGTGTGCAACAGAAACATCTGTTTCTAACTTTCTATTTAAAGATGGCGACTTGTCACATAATCACCGTCTGTAACTCTGGCAATCTCCCTGCGTCTTGGTCCCGACACAGGTCAAAGGGCACAGACCAAGTGTTTCACTGCACCTCGGTAGACGTGACAATAAACTGAACTGGGTTTGATCCCCCCCACCCGAGATGGCGCTCACTGTGCAGCCTCCAGTGTGACTACACGTTGGCTAGTCATCGCAGCATAATCATCCTGTTTGTACGGCACGATCCTTGAAGTACTCATAGGCTCAAACTGTTGCTTGATCTTCAATTACTCCTCAAAGTCATAGCATCATGACCTGGAGGCCATTCGGCCCACTGCACCTCTCCTAGCTTGCTTGGCTGCGTTTTGCTCCATACCTCTGCTACTTCAATGTGTCTCCCAACCCATACTCCATCCTCCCCTCCCCCACCCTCCCCCACTCCCCTGTACAATACATTACAGACGTTGCGAAACATAACAGTGGTTGAACTGCCCCATATTTTACAAGGTCCATAAGGTCATAAGGTGATAGGTGATAGGAGCAGGATTCAGCCCATCAAGTCTATTCTGCCATTCAATCATGGCTGATCTATCTCTCCCTCCTAACCCCATTCTCCTGCCTTCTCCCCATAACCTCTGACACCCGCACTAATCAAGAATCTATCTATCTCTGCCGTAACAATATTCACTGACTTGGCCTCCACAGCCTTCTGTGTCAAAGAACTCCACAGATTCACCACCCTCTGACTAAAGAAATTCCTCCTCATCTCCTACCTAAACAAACATCCTTTAATTCTGAGGCTGTGCCCTCTGGTCCTAGACTCTCCCACTAGTGGAAACATCCTCTCCACGTCCATTCTATCCAGGCCGCCCACTATTCGGTAAGTTTCAATGAGGTCCCCCCTCATCCTTCTCAACTCCAGCGAGTACAGGGCCAGTGCCGTCCAACGCTCTTCATATGTTAACCCATATGTTTAGGTGATACCCTCCCCTGGTGGAATAACCCTGGCGTCAATCTGAAAGGAAGAACGCCATGGAGTGTTGTCCCAGTAGACTGGTGAAACTCATGGAGATTTACATCTCCACCTCTGGGCAAGGAGATGAAAGCCACCAAGCCAAGACGTGGGAGGTGGGGGAGAGGAGGGCTGGGAGGGGGAGAAAGGGTTTGGACTCAGTTGTAGATAATATTTGAAAAATTTTATATAAACTGCTTCAGACATGACTTTCCGTCCCTCCAGAGATGCTGCCTGACCCGCTGAGTTACTCCAGCTTTTTGTGTCTATCTTCACACACGACTTTATGAGTCATGAGCTGAGCAGTCAGCAGCTGAGTTGACGTCACTATAGCGAGCCCACTGAACGGGCAGATCTGGCCCCTGCAGATGTCTCCGTGCATGAGCAGTGTAGGAAGGAATTGCAGATTGACACAAAATGCTGGAGTAACTAAGCGGGGACTGGGGCATCTCTGGATGTTGGGTCGAGACCCTTCTTCAGACCGAAAGTGTACGAGCCGACAGGAGAACAATGCACACTTGCACAACTGCCCCTCAAAGCCACAAGCTGCAACCTCCTGACGATAACAGCAAGACAAGACAAGCTGGGCTGGTCAGGGACGCGTCCCGTCCCAAGCACACGGCTGCATGAGCTGCCGGGGCCGGTGATTAGCTGCAATCCGGCACTGTAGCCAATCCATGGCTGTACACCAGAGTGACAGACAATGACAGTGAGTGACAGCGAAGCTGCCCGATGAATGGAAAGGTCAATGGTGTGAACCCTGGGAATGGTGTGTGATTGGTCCACTGGGATGATTGAATATGCTTCAAAACTGGTTCTGTGGAAGATGCCATAAAAATTAAATGTTTAAATATAACCATATAACAATTACAGCACGGAAACAGGCCCTCTCGGCCCTTCCAGTCCGTGCCGACCATTTGTTTTCCCCTAGTCCCATTTACCTGCACTCAGACCATACCCCTCCATTCCCTTCACGTCCATATACCTATCCACTTTACTTTTAAGACATCCTTGTTTGTCCTTTACAAAACCTCAGCCAGACCCCCCCCCCACCACGACTCTCAGTCTGAAGAAGGTTCTCAACCCGAAATGTCACCCACTCCTTCTCTCCAGAGATGCTGCCTGTCCAGCTTTTCGTGTCTATCTTCAGTGTACACCAGCATCAGCAGTTCTCTTCAAGTAACCCCGCATTCCCTTTATCTCCATCCCTGCCCCATCGAAGTCGCACCAGCTTCTCGTTCTCACCTAGCAAACACCTAGAAATGTTTCATTCATCATCATTACTTTGTTGCATATCTTTCATTCATTTGTTCTATAACTCTCTACTTCACTTTCTATATCTCTCGTTTCCTTTTCCCCTGATTCAAGTCTGAAGAAGGGTCTCGACACGAAACGTCACCCATTCCTTCTCTCCAGAGATGCTGCCTGTCCCACTGAGTTACTCCAGCTTTTTGTGTTTACCTTCAGTGTAAACCAGCATCAGCAGTCCCGTCCCACCCAATACTTTATCGGATTTAATACGGTTGTAGGCCTGGCAAAGAGCGTGTCGTATAAAACAACTAGCTGATGGCAGTATTGTGTTCATTTAGAATGACTTCCCTAACTGGTGGATGAAATTCAGTCGTTCCTCAATTTAAGGGCGTGTCCCACAGTACGAGGTAATTCAAGAACTCTCCCGAGTTTTAAAAAAAAATCGAACTTGTGGTAAGTATGTAGAATGTACTTAGCGGGTACGTCGGAGCTCGGGGCGTCTCTTAGCAGCTCGTAACGCTAACGGCAGGTACTCAGGAAACGCGGTAAGCTCGTGAAGACTCGTGAAGATTTTTCAACGTTGAAAAATGTCCACGAGAGCCCCGAGTACCTACGAGCGGCCATCACTGTAATTCTCCGAGTTCGAATCGGGGAAACTCGGGAGAACTCTTGAATTACCTCGTACAGTGGGACGGGCCCTTTACAGAATGCATGTGTTCCTGGGAAATGTTTTTTTAATTAAAAATTGAAAATAGAAAAGTCAGGGTGAAATGCATGAGGTACGCTTTGAGCAATGTACACAGGGCATTGTGAAAAAAAGCTTTGTACGTCAAAGGCTCGCAACACAGGCATTCAGGGCCACTGTAGCAAAATAAATTACCAATCTCTCATTGTAAACCGAGGGACAATAGTGGTTACATAGAAACATGGAAAATAGGTGCAGGAGAAGGCCATTCGGCCCTTCGAGCCAGCACCGCCACTCAATATGATCCTGGCTGTTCATCCACAATCAGTATTCCGTTCCTGCCTTCTCCCCATATCCCTTGATTCCATTAGCCCTAAGAGCTAAATCTAACTCTCTCTTGTAAACATCCAGTGAATTGGCCTCCACTGCCTTCTGTGGCAGAGAGTTCCGCAGATTCACAACTCTCTGGGTGAAGGATTTACAACATCCCTGGATACGAGAGGTGTGGAATATTAAACAAAATGTGGCGCTGGGCTACACTCCAGGCAATGGTAAACATCAACAGGGGGCTGCTTCAGAAAGGTTAGTCATTAGAAAGGGTGAAAAGCTAGAGCAACTAATCACTTTAACAGGATGTGAAGCTGGAGCCAGGTAATGTGGTGTTAAGAAAGGCAGGTGTGAGGAGCCAGGTGCTGTGAAAGGTAATTAATTCCAAATGTCAGCCACTGACAGATGCTCCACACGTTGCTATGAAACGCATTTGCTCTTTGGAAGCTTGATCCGGAACCTCCCCTCTTGTCTCTCTGGAACAAACATCACGTTCCACGTTGATCTCACAGAGCAAGCCACAGCTCCTGTCAAACAGGGTCTACCCCAGACTGGAACCTGGCCCTTTACATCACCTTCCGACATTAAAACAGTGACTATGCATCAAACCAAGAGAACCTTGTTGCTGGTTAAGTCTGTACGACCTGTCACAATGAAGAAAATCACTGCTGAAGATTCAGGGTAATATCTCCTCAGGGAATCAGAGTTGAGAGAGACTCGTACCGGCTATCTCCCCTCCACACTCTTAGTCCCCATGCAGGGCTCAAGCTGATATGGTGACCATCCTTCTACCTGCACAGGTGAGGCCTGACCTGACCCACTGAGTTCCTCCAGCATTTTGTTTTAGAATCAGTGAGAAGGTTGGTTGTACTGAGCGACTCGGGTCCAGAGTGGACGTCTCATTTTTACCGAGTTTCGTGACCTCACTACTGTTATGAAAATCACTGCGGAGATTCAAGGCAAAGTTCCCTCATTGAATCAGGGAGTTGGTTAGAGTGGACCTCTTGATCCTGGCCGTCTCCCTCATCAGATGGTGAACCAGAGTCTCAGGTGGGCCTGAATGATGGCCATATTATGGCAGACAATGGCAGAGTAAGCTGCCTGCTGTTGTTCAGCCACCAGGGACAGGGTTTACGCTCCCCTTTGCTCTTTGGTGATCAGAAGTGTCTTGGCTTGGCATTGAACTCAGCTAACAATGGGATCCACAGCTAAATATCTGGTTCAACATTCACACAGCACAATTGCACCTGAAGACATAATGAGGTACGTTATAAAGAATTCCGGTACCAATTTCCATCCTTCTCTCAAATTCACTTGGACCATCTCCGACATCGCCATCCCTTTTCTTGATCTCATCGTCTCCATCACAGGAGACAGGCTATCAACTGACGTCCATTACTGACTCCCACAGCTATCTAGACTACACTCCTTCCCACCCTGCCTCCTGCAAAGACTCTCTCCTTCTCCCAATTCCTCCGTCTCTGCCTCATCTGCATCCTAGATGAGGTGTTCCATATATTACAGTTCCTTCTTATACATAAGTTACGATGGATACTTAGAGAACAATATCCCAATAACTAGCGGGAAGCCAACCTCATTCCTGATGATGATTGCTTCAAGAAGAGTGGCCCAACACCAAGCATCTATTCAACTGCACCCTGACACTTATTGCCTTTGGAAATCTATCTCAATAACTAAAGCTAATAGAAATGCACTCAAAAAACTGGAGACGGACACAAAAAGCTGGGAGTAAGTCTGTGGGTCAGGCAGCCTCTCTGGGGAAATGGAATAATTGACGTTACGAGTTGGAAATGTCACCTCCAGAGATGCTGCCTGACCCGCTGAGTTATTCCAGCATTTTGTGTCCATCTTCGGTATAAACCAGCATCTGCAGTTCCTTCCTCCACATCCTGCATGCAAATACTTACTGTTTATGGAAATATAACTCAAAACCTAGCATCCAGAGGACTGTACCCCAACATCTACCTCCCATAGAACTGTACCCCAATATCCGCCTTCCATAGAAGTGTCCACCAACATTTATCTCCCATAGAACTGTACCCCAATATCCGCCTTCCATAGAAGTGTACCCCAACATCCACCTCCCATAGAACTACATCCCAATATCTACCTCCCATAGAAGCGTACCCCTATACCTAATACCGACCAATCTACACGCTAGTACGTGGCATTTATGGATTACACCCCAATACTTGTTTCCCCCGAGCTCTATTCAACGTCCTATTTGCCATGGGACAACAGGCAGGTATCCAGGTTCCCAGGGGGCGTAGCCCAGCAATCTGCCAACGTCCATGGAAGTGGAGAAGGGAAGAAATGGTGCAGAAACGAGAGAGGTGCCTGCACCAGAAGTAGCACACACAGCCCGCCCGCCCGCCCGCCCACCGGCCGGCCGGCCGGCCGATGATTTCATTGTGGGTTTCTCCTGTCACCCAGCACAACAAACACATGGTTTCCATGGCTGCAAGATGTGGGAAGATCTACATGAGTCACATTTCCACTGGCAGAACAATGAGGAAAATATTACGAGAGATGAGCTTCTGGCATAGATTTAGTGTGGCTCAGGGATCATGGAATCCCTCATTCTGTGCACGGACACAGCTACACAAGGAGATAGAAGCCAGGGTCACCCACAGACCCACGAATAAAGTGCTGGAGGAACTCAGCGGGTCAGGCAGCAACTGTGGAGGGAATGAACAGGCAACTATTTCAGAGAAAAGGCAACTTTGGACTTGAACTACTGAACAAACTCATGGATAGGAAAGCTTTAGAATGAAATGGGCCATGCGCAGGCTTCGACGGCTGGCATGGACGGGTTGGGCCGAAGGGCCTGTTTCTGTGTTGTTCGGCCCTACAGTGCTCTGACCCATCATGTGTCTGCATCAATAAAGGACAAGGCTTATTGTCATGTGATCCCTTCAGCACACAAACGGGTGAACTAGATAGATCTTTCAGTTTTAGTTTAGAGATACACCGCAGAAATAGGCCCTTCGGCCCACCAAGCCCATGCTGACCAGCCACTACCACTAGCACTATTGGACACATACTAGGCACAATTTACAATTTTTACCGAAGCCAATTAGCCTACAAACCTGCACGTCTTTGGAGTGTGGGAGGAAACCAGAGCACCTGGGGAAAACCCACGCAGGTCACAGGGAGAACGTACAAACTCTGTCGAGACAGCTCCCGTAGTCAGGATTGAACCCTGATAGTCAGCAACTCTACTGGTGCGCCAACATGCCGCCCTCGGTTCCCTCTCGTTCCCTCTGGTATTAGTGTTTCCCAGCTAATACTCACTAATGCTTGTCCAGCTGTCAGGATTCTTGAATTAAAAGCTGCATTCTTGTGGGTTTTCCAATCCGAGTGCAGAATTCTCCCATGCAGAGCGGGGATTGGGAATGTTCCACAGATGCCGGTGGTAACCACATCAGCACTGCACATGGCGGGTCAAAGGGCGGGGGGGGGGGGGGGGATTGGGGGGTTGGGGGGGAGGGAGTTGGAGGGGGGGTGTTGGGGGGTTGGGGGGGAGGGAGTTGGGGGGGGGTGGCTGCGTCACATCTGTGCTTCCCTTGTCCCCGTTAATTGTGAACATTTGCCAAGTTACTTTACCAGCAGTGGCAGAGCAGAGGAGGTGGACAAGTTGGTGGTTAATGGGGGAACTCTCTCACACACTGGGAAGCCAGGTTCACCAGCAGGTCAGAGTGGGAGCAAGATGCTTTATGGGCCTTCTGGCTGCCTGATGCAGTGACATTTGAATTCACTTCCCACAGCATGAGGTCATCTGCAGCACAGCGAGCCGAATAATAAAAAACGCTGCCTTGCTTGTACTGCTGAATACTTGGCACGGAAAGGCAACCTGTGTTGGTGTGGCTTAAAGTGTCATTGTATTAAAGTGGGCAGGATCTTTCTTGGTTGCCCTTCACCACTCTACCTCCATATCCTCTTATTTTCATGAAGGTTTCTTATCCACAGACACACACACGCACACGCACATACTTGCACACACACTCACTCACATGGTCGCACACGCACACACCTGCACACACTCGCACACACACTCGCACACACACTCGTGCGCACACAACGGAACACAAACACATATTCGCACACACACACACAAACTAACATGCACACATACACACTCACATGCTCGCACACGTGCACACACCTGCACACACCCGCACACACACAGTTTCAGGTGGCTCCACTAGCCAGGGGAAACAATATGCTGAAATGAAGCAGCATCTGCTTTCCATGAACAATGTGGTGAATGTTGAGCACAGCAAGGACAACAGAAGGAAGAGGTGTTTACGTGATTATGTTTATCAAGCTCAGTAAGTCCCAAAAGCAATGAATCTTTTGTTGAAATGCAATCAGAAGTGTGTTGTAGGAAGTGTGCTAACTGACACCTTGCTGATGGTGGTCCCGCTGGCAGCCAGCAGTGTTTCAGGTGATACCACCCACCGCAAAGTCCTCCATAACTCAGGTGGCACGGTGGCGCAGCGGGTAGAGCTGCTGCCTCACAGCGCCAGAGACCCGGGTTCGATCCTGACTATGGGTGCTGTCTGTATGGAGTGTGTACGTTCTCCCCATGACCTGTGTGGGTTTTCTCTGAGATCTCCGGTTTCAACCCACACTCCAGACGTACAGGTTTGCAGGTAAAACTGTAAATGGTCCCTAGTGTGTAGAAGAGTGTTAGTGCATGGGGATCGCTAGTCGGCAGTGGGCTGAAGGGCCTGTTTCCGGCTGTATCTCTCAACTAAACTCGCGGGCAGGATAAGTGAACCAGGCTCTCATTACAAACTATATTCTCAGGACCATCAGGTGAGATACAAAGAGATGCAATTCAACACAGATTAGACGCTTTCTGTTGCCTAGAAACACTGGATTAGTGCCGATTAAAAACTTGCATTGGAGGGAAAAATGGGTCAATTGACAGGAAGTGTTGGCCTTGCTGATGGAAATGCAACATATCTCGCTAATTAAATTCAGGCATCATACATTTTTGTGTCTAATTTAAAGCAATGAAGAAATCAAACAAGCTTTGCACTGAATGGCTCAGGGCTCCTCAGAAATTACCAAACAATGATTGATAGGACATACATTGATCATGTATCTTAAAGGAAGAAAGAGAGATGGAGAGATTTAATTCCACTCGTGGGAGAGTCTAGGACCAGAGGTCACAGCCTCAGAATTAGACGTAACTTAAAGGCCGACCAGCCATGACACGCTGGTCAACCTGAGGAGCACCTTCAGCAACAGACTGGTTCCACCAAGATGCAGCACAGAACGCCACAGGAGATCCTTCTTCCCTGTGGCTATCAAACTGTACAAACTATCAATCTGTCGTGCGGTAGACTGACTGCCCTTGGGAGTCCTGGGGAGGGGAGAGCGAGGCAAGGTAAGAATGGAGAAAGGGAGGAAGACAGAAAGAGATGAGTAAAGAGGCGTAAAGAGAAGAGAGAGTGGGAAGAAACGATATATAAAGGGACAATGAACATGGGAGAAAGAGGATCAGGGAAAAATAATGAGATAATGAGAAATGGGTAAAAGAGGAAGAACTAAAGGGGAAATGGACAGTGCAGGAACAGGAGAGGAATGAATGATGGGAGTCGACACCGCTCTACATTTCAACACCATTCATCAGTTGAAGGGAAAGAGAATCACCAGCTCACCAACATCTGCATCTCCTGCTCCCGGATCCGTTCGTCTCTCTGCCGCCGGTGATAATCCAGGAGTTCGTCCTCATTGTCGCTGATTTCAGAAATACTGTTCTTGCGCTGCCGTGGCGCTGGGATCCTCTCGTCCGCCGACATTTTCCTCGGCATTCTGGGGCTTTGCAGCGGGGCTGGGATGGACAGTGAAGACAGGCTGTGTGCTGGAGTTAAAGTATTCCCGTAGGCTTTCCGTGGTGGCTCGACTGGGAGCTGGGTTGGGGAAGGACTACGATCCCTCACCCCTCTTCCACTGCTCAAGGTGCTGAACCCAGACACACTCAGCAGCGAGAAGTCCTCGATTCTTTCAGACGAGCCGGACGAAAACTTGCGTCTAAACCGAGGGCTTTCTGGCAACTCCTTGACCAGTTTGGTCTGGTGCGAGGGACCGTCATGATGGACCGCATCTCGAGAGGTCCTGGCCTGAGGAGAACTTGGGAGATTTGAGAAGGTGGCGAGTGGTACAACCCTCCTTGTCATCGAAGGGCTTAACGGAGGCAACTCTCTCATGCTCTCAATGCTTCTTCTGCCCACTCGGGGACTGTCAGGAGGCTGAAGGTTTCTTGCCTGCAACTGGACAGGCTGGTTTACGTGGACATACCCTGAGCTCTCCAAAGGCTGGAACCCCCTCGGGGACGTCAGCCTCGATGGGCTGGAGGTGATGGATCGGTCAATGGGCGTCTCCTTGGCCTCTCTGAAAGGGCTTGGAGACCTATCTTGAAGGGCCCCTCCCTTGGTCCTGGGGCTTGGACACGGATGAAACTTGGCCCCAGATCTCGGGCTGCCAGGGACAGAAACAACTTGACCTCTGGAGCTCCCACCACTGAAGTCACCTGGACTAACGGACACCAAGGGCACGTTGGGACTTTGTAGGGATAGTTTTGAACTTTCTGGCATCTTCCTGGTTTCGTTAAGTGTTGTTGAATTCAAGGCATCTAGTGGAAACGCTCTGCGGTTTAGGGTTGGGCTTGGTGGAGTCTCGTGGACGTTGGGCACTTTCCTGTGAGCTCGCGGACTCTCCGGCACTCGCTGCATGCCTGGGCCAAGCCCATTACACTTGGCCGCATCCACACTCACGCCACTGTAGCCCGGCACTGGCCACGGGGATGGAGGCTGCACCATATGGTTGTAACTGGAAGAGCGAATAGGCACAGTGGGGGGCAGTACTCCTTGGTCCAGGGCGCCTGGCGAATGGCTGGTACAACTGCTGCTGCTGCCCGGCGATGGGGATGACAGGGGCGAGAACGGTGGGGACATATTGTCATAACTTGACCCCACTGACATTGCACCAGGGCTGAGTGGAGGTGACAGCAGGTACCTGCCTCCTCCATTGACCATTGGGGACAGAGGAGACTGGGCATTGGCAGCCTGCTTTTTACTGGGAGTGGCAGCGTCCTCCATCACCAGAGAGTCCATGATGTCTTGCAGATCCTTCTCAATGGAGCTGACCAGTGAACTCGGAGTGGCTTGGGATCTGGACGGCTGGTTGCTTGAAGCTTCATTAAGGGGAGGTTGATGATTGCCATTTACTAGACTAGCGGGATCTACATAAAAGAAACAGAACAAAAAGTTCAGTTACTGGGATAACCCGACATCCTGGTGATATTACTGTAGGATGGCTGCAGTTCTGGGATATGGCCACACTGCCAGCCAGCAACATGGAGTTGTGTTATCCTTTAAGGAGCTACTAAACCACTACTTTTCAGAGATGCAATTTTAGGCAAATGCAGGTAATTTCACAATTAGTTTAGTTTAGAGATACAGCATGGAGACAGGCCCTTCGGCCTACCAAGTCCACAACAACCAATGATCACCCATACACTTGTTCTATCCCACACACACTCGGTACAATTCACAGAAGCTAATTAACCTACAAACCTGCTTATCTTTGGAATGTGGGAGGAAACTGGAGCGCCTGGAGAAAACCCACGCGGTCACAGGGAGAACGTACAAACTCCGTACCGACAGCGCCTTTAAGCAGGATCGAACCCAGGCCTCTGCGCAGTGAGGCAGTAACTCTTCCACTACCCGGTTGTACCTGCTCTGCCTCTACATAGATCTCGTATTCAATGGCTGAATTTCCTTTTAACGAATGGGAGAGGATGAAGGCTGTGAGGGTTGTGATTGGCACCGAGGCTGATTGCGACACAGTCAACTGCCCTATCCCTCGCCTTGACGCCCGTTTAGTTTTGAAGCCCTTCAAGACCTCTGTGCTCCTCCAACTCTGGTCTCTTGCTCACTTCCCTTATTCCCCTGGCTGCTCCACCAATGGCCATCCCTTCAGCTGCCCAGGCCCTGGACCCAAGAGTTGGGCATCCATTGCCCAAACCATCCGCCAGTCTCTTCCCCAACAGGCTGCCTAAAACCTACCACTTTTCGTAAGATTTTTGTGATCAGCCTTCCAACTTATTCCTTAAGTCCTCGGCTACTTCACTGTGAAGTACCTTGGAACAACTTTGAGGTGCTGTATTCATGCATGTTGTTGCAGGAATTCAATCAGATCTATTCGCCCACTCGAGACCTTTCATTTATTTCAACTTGCTGACTCATGTTACAAGACCATTTAGTGAGACAATCACTAGGTTCTTTTAATATTTGATCTGCTCATATTCTGGAAATATTTCCACTTATTAAATAAAAATGAATGAGATCAGTTGTACTGGGCTGGGACCCAAGTGGCTGTTTGGTCTTTGCCCCATCATTCAGCCCACAACTCAGCTTGAACTGAATGTTGCCAAGATGCCAGAGGGGAATGTAATCTTCTGTGCCATGTAAACTATCACACCTTCCCCAGCCAACAATGGCCCATTATGAGCTGCACACTTACTCAGCTCATCTGTTGACGGCCTCTCGCCTCCAGTTTATTCCCTCCCCGCTCCCCACCTCGAATTTCAGTCTCATCCAGAAACGTCACCTATTCCTTTCCTCCCGAGATGCTGCCTGACTCGCTCAGTTACTCCAGCACTTTGTGTCTATCTTCGGTATAAACCAACATCTGCAATTCCTTCCTACACAAGTTGTCCTTTAAACCTCCTTAAATATGAAATTAACTTTTCAGGAATAAACATTACCGTTTTTTGAATGTTCATGCAAGCAAGACTTTCATTGCACCTGCCTCTCATTGCACCTGTGCAGGTGACAATAAACTCAACTATAAGATGATGTGTCGCTTCAGCGCAACTACACTGGCCTACGTTGCCAAAGTTCCTTCTGATTTGAGTAACACTAGCAGATGTTCTCCTCTTGTACTGGCAGCTCTACCTTTGATCTCAGTAACCCTAGTCTAGAAAGAAGACTTCATTCTGTTGTAGCCACGTGGCAGCTAAGGATTAGTGAATAAATTGAATCTGAAGACTGTAAGTTCAAGTTCCACCCCAGGGACAAGCAATGACATCACAGGTAGCTTGGTCGGTGAAGAAGGCTTTTGGCACATTGGCCTTCATCAGTCAGAGAACCGAGTATAGAAGTTGGGGACATTATGGGACAGTTGTTGCGAGGCCACAGTTGGAGTATTGACTTCAGTTTTGGGCACCAACACTGTTCTGGAGTTACTCCAGCACTTTGTGTCCTTTTATGTAAACTAGCATCTGCAGTTCTTTATTTCACCATCCTTCCTGTCGCAGGGTGACCAAGACCAAACACAATACACCAACTGCGGCCGCACAGAGTCTGGTACAAACTACAACATTACATTCCAACTTCAATACTCAATACTTGACTGCTGAAGGCCAATGTACCAAAAGCCTTCTTAACCACCCGATCTACCCACGATGCCTCAACTAACATGTGCTACTTGTGTGTAACTAATTGTCCCTAGAATCTTCATAAGAGTGGAATCCAATAAAAATGTTGCTCTCCTCACGAGAAGGTATTGGGAGAGGAACACAAGCTAAGCCAAAGCAATACTTTGAAAGCTTTGGAGGAGGTAAAAAGTGGAAACCTTGAGGGGCTCCGGAGGTAAGTTGCTGAACATAGGATAAAGCGTGCTGAAGAATAAGGTGAAGAGTTGAAGACTTTGTAGAAATGGTACGAGGATGTTGCCAGGACTAGAGGGTGTGAGCTATGGCAGAGGTTGAAAAGGCTGGGTCTCTATTCCATGGTGCAGGAAGAAGAGGGGTGATATTATAGAGGTGTACAAAATCATGAGAGGAATAGATCAGGTAGATGCACAGTCTTTTGCTCAGAGCAGGTGAATCGAGGACCTGAGGACATAGGTTTAAGGTGAAGGGAAAACGATTTTATAGGAATCTGAGGGGTAACATTTTCACATAAAGTGTGGTGGGTGTATGGAACAAGCTGCCAGAGGAGGTAGTTGAGGCTGGGACTATCACAACGTTTAAAAAAACAGTTAGACAGGTACATGGATAGGACAGGTTTGGAGGGATATGGGCCAAATTCTTGCTGTTGAGACTAGTGTAGATGGGACATGTTGGCCGGTGTGGGCAAGTTGGGCCAAAGGGCCTGTTTCCACACTGTATCACTCTAGCAGAGAAAGGTAGGGAATGGTGCAATTTGAAAAGTGAGGAATAAAGATTTATGATTAAGCCATAAACTGAGGATCGAGGGTCGAGCACAAGGGCGATGAGTGAACAAGGTGACAAGAGGGAGTTGGGAATGGGTGGTAGAACTGAATGAATGAGGAGGTTGAATAAGAATAGGCTGAAATAGTCAAAGTGGAACTATCTTTGATTTGGACGAGGGTTGAAGTAACTGAAGAGATGACGTGGAAGAACCAGGTGGGTGACTTAATGAAAAGGAGAGTTAAATGTGTTAGAGATTGGATGAGTGATTGTTGTGGAGCATCTTACCCCCTGGCTTTGCCAAGCCCAATTCTCCAGTGAGGTAAGATTTCTATTTGGGTTCCATCACTCAGCATCCATGTTCTTCTGCACGACCCCCTTTTACAATTCAATCCAGATTGTAAATACTTGAGTGGAATTCCTTCTTCGATCTCACCACACATGAAGTATTCACCAATGTACATGTCTCTCCCTTTGTATCACTGTGTTTTTTATCAATTACACATGTTGAAATGTATTTAATTAACAGAGCGAACGTTTTAAATAAGGCAGAAGCTCTCATTTCCTTGGGGCAAGACTGACATGATAATCGGTTTCCCTAACCAATACAGATGATAAAATACATTGTCAGATCTTTTTTGTGTGAAGTTTTAGATGTAGAACACGGATAAAGATATCAGACTGAGGCTCAATGCTCAAAACTGTACAAACTGCTTAGGCACAAAATGCTGGAGTGACTCAGTGGGACAGGCAGCATCTCTGGAGAAAAGGAATGGGTGACGTTTCGTCATTGTGCAAACTGCTTCTTGTTTTGAGTGGATAATATGCCCGCTTCACTCTTCTATGGGGCGAAGGCAGGAGAATGGGGTTACGAGGGAAAGATAGACCAGCCATGATTGCATGGCGAAGTAGACTTGATGGGCCGAATGGCCTAATTCTGCTCCTGTCACTTATGACCTTACAGTCAACCCTGTAATGGTGAAGCATTGGAACCAGCCATTCAGACCAAGATGCCTGCCCACTCTGGTTACAGTTTCCCACCTTTCAATCATATCCCTCTATCTTTTCCATCCATGTACCTGGACAAATGTCTTTTGCATTTGTGATTGTACCTGCCTCAACCACTTCCTTTGGCAGTTCAGTCCATATACCCAACACCATCTGTGTGAATAAGTTGTCCTTCAAGTTCCTATAAAATCTTTCCCCTCTCAACTTAAACCTATCCCCTCTCAGTAGACAATAGGTGCAGCAGTAGGCCATTTGGCCCCTCTTGCTCTTGATTTTCAACCTTGCCAGAAAGACCCTGTATATTCATCTAATCAATTCCCCTCATGGTTTCATGAACCTCTGCATGATCAGCCCTCCACCTAGTAGATGCCACGGAATTATATCCCAGGCGATCTAATCGAGATCTGGGAACATCCTTGTAAATATGTTCTGCACTCATTGCAGTTTGAAGACATCTTTGCTCAACAGGGTGAGCCAGACTGGACACAATGCTCCTGGTGCAAGGCCTGTGTTTCTGTTCCAGCTCCTCGTGGACGGATGGGCGATTACTTCAGGTGTTTACAGGTTGGCCAGTCTGGTGATGGTTGACATTGGTGACCCTGATGTGTTTTTAACATAGCCAGATGTGGGCTACACAAAACTGCAGGACCAAAAAGCCAAGACCTTTACCCCACCAGTCTCATGTCCGACAAATCATCCATCCTTTGACACTTCCGCCCCATCCAATGTGACCCCACCAACAGTAACATCTTCCCACCCCCGCCACTTTCTACCTTCCGCAGAGACCGCTCCCTCCGCAACTTCTTGGTTCACTCACCCCTTCCCACCCAAACCACCCCCTCCCCAGGTACTTTCCCCAGAAATTGCAAAAGATGTACCTCCTGTCCCTACATCTCCTCCCTCACCTCCATCCAGGGACCCAAGCAGTCCTTCCAGGTGGGTTAGAGGTTCAAGTGCACCTCCTCTCACCTCACCTACTGCACCCAGTGTTCTCGATGTGGCCTAACAAGGTAATGTGAGGGGTTTGTGGGTTGGGGACGGAGCTGAGGGAGTGATGCACTACTATACATTGGCGAGACCAAGTGTTTCACCAAACACCTACGCTTGGTCCGTCGAGGCCTACTGGATCTCCTGGTTGCTAACCATTTTAACTCCCCTTCCAATTCCATCACCTGTGTCAACCTTTTACCAGCCACGCTTTGTCCTGCCCTCCTCCCTCCCAGCCTCCGTCTACCCCCGCCCCCCCATATATAATGTCTGAAGAAGGGTTCCGAACCAAAACCCATGTTCTCCAGAGATGATGCCTGACCCACTTGAGTTACTCCAGCATTTTGTCTTTTTTTCAGCATATATGATAAAGTGATAGGAGTAGAATTAGGCCATTCAGCCCATCGCCTACACTATTCAATCATGGCTGATCTATCTCTCCCTCCTAACCCCATTCTCCTGCCTTCTCCCCATAACCCAACACCCCTACTAATCAAAAATCTATCTATCTCCGCCTTAATCCAGTTGTTTCATATTCACCATAACTAGTTTAATATTCCAGATTTGTTTAAGTGATTCACATTCCCCTCTGACTTTATTCAAAGTTATTCAAAGTCAGGTCACTTGATACTATCAGTGTTGACATATAGCCTACTTAAATCTACTTCACTTTGCTCTTATTCCTGACTGACATTTGTTAACAGAAATTAGATCCTGAAAAAAAGATTTGCTTTCTCAGTGAGTTTAAGATCCCTGGGCCTGACGTGAAGAAGAGCCATGGAATTCTCCTCCTAATGTAGGAAGGAACTGCAGATGCTGGTTTAAAGTGAAGACAGACACAAAATGCTGGAGTGACACAGCGGGACAGGCAGCTGTGAAAAGCAGTGGGTGACGTTTCAGGTCGAGACCCTTCTTCAGACTGAGTGAAACATCATCTATTCCTTTTCTCCAGAGATGCTGCCTGACCCACTGAGTTGCTCCAGCACTCTGTGACTGTCTTGGATTCTCGCCCTTGTCTGGGTCATGTTACTTAGATCAATACAGAAGCGAGATTGTCAGTTCTGTAGAACAACATTGTGTTTGGTAGCTTCTGTCTGTAAAGCCATCACCAGACTCTTTACATTGGTCATAGAAACATAGAAAATAGGTGCAGGAGTGGGTCATTGAGTCCTTCGATGTGATCATGGCTGATCATCCAAAATCAGTACCCCGTTCCTGCCTTTTCCCCATATCCCTTGATTCAGTTAGCCCTCAGCCATATCTAACTCTCTCTCTTGAAAGATAATTCCACAGATTCACCACTCTCTGTGTGAATAGGTTGTCCTCATCTCAATCCTAAATGGCCCACCCCTTTTTCTTAAACTGTAACCCCTGGTTCTAAACTTCCCCCAACAGCAGGAACATTTTTTCTGCATCCAACTTGTCCAATTCTTAAGCATGTTTTATGTTTCTATAAGAAGGTCATGTGATTGGAGCAGAATTAGGCCACTTGGCCCATCGAGTCTACTCTGCCATTCAGCCGTGGCCGATCTATCTCTCCCTCCTAACCCCATTCTCCTGCCTTCTCCCCGCAATCATAAATCCAGTATGATTATTACAATTATTAACTTTGTGCTGATTTTGTTCATTTTATTGATAAAACCCAAAGGATTTCTCCCAGTCTCGAACAGCAGTGATTAAATCCTTTGGAATTAAAGATGATTCAAACAGCAGCTGGAATCTGATGGGTGTAACAAGCGCAAACAAGTATATGTATATCCGAGCTGTAAACCTGATCCCCACGTTTACTCAGCCCTCTAGCACTTATTTTAAAATCCTGGGAACAATCTCTCATGGCACCCACCAGTGTACAAGTCTCACAACCAAAACATTATCTGCCTTATAAACACTGGAGTCTCAAATATACAGCTGTACAAGTTAATGAAACTAGCAATGTTTTCCCTAGGTAGCTTATTAAATCCTTACAGCACATTGTAGACTGACAGTCTGTCTTAAGAAAAGCAGCAACAACCCTTTTGACTTACTTCATTCCTCTGACGGGCAACTGTCCTGGTTCAAGAGCAGACAACAGGCTGTGGTTACGATCAGGTTTATCTCAGAAAGGGATGAGTATCATCACCCTTTATTTGCATTAGTCTGGTTCACTGGTTCCCTCAGCAACCCCAGCTTCTCACCAGCTCTCCAGTCGAGGTAATGGTGGCAGCAGGCTGGAGACAAGATGCCGACCCATCCCTTCCTTAAACAACAGTCGATATAGTCGCTGGTTCAGCTGGAGCAATGCTACCAGAGGACCGTTCTCCTGCTGCCACCGACCGCACAACCCTCCCTCCCTCCCTCCACACCCCACCCCACCTCACCTCACCCCTCCTTCAGATCCAACCCCAACCAACAAACCCCTCCCCTCGAGACAGCTGAGCCACCAGCTGATGCCTGCAAGCACAGAGGGGAGGCAGGAAGCAGCCTGTTACTCTAGTAATGTTTGCACAACCAAGCGTTTGAGGGCAGGATTGAAATCATCCTTGTGTGTGTGCATGTGTAACTTCATTTTAAACTAACACATTGCCTTGTTTGGCCAGAGCCACAGTGAGACAAACCAAACCAGTCTTCATATTCCTATCCCCGTCTAACTCTGATTAGAAGTTCGCACAGACACAGTTCATCCACTTTCCAATATTACTTATTTTTAAACTGAAGGCATTAACTCCTTGTGGGACCCTGGCTAACGTGCGATCTGTCACATTATTTTAGGTGGACAAAAATGCTGGAGAAACTTAGCGGGTGAGGCAGCTTCTATGGAGTGAAGGAATAGGTGACGTTTCGGGTCGAGACCCTAAGGGTCTCCTATTCCTTCTCGCCATAGATGCTGCCTCACCCGCTGAGTTTCTTCAGCATTTGTCTACCTTCGATTTTTCCAGCGTCTACACTTCTTTCTTGAACATGTCACGTTATTTTTGTGATAGAAGTAAATGGAGATTAATGAAGATTTATTCAGTTTGGGAGGAAGCCAATGCTGCCCGGGGCAGGTTTTATAAAGAATTATCAAATTAGTCCCACCTGCCTTGGTCTTTCCCCCATGGCCCTGAAATTAATTTTTTTCTCTCTAGTATTTATCCAATTTCCTTTTGAATTTTCTGTTAAATCTGTCTCTACCACCCTTTCCGGCAGCGAATTAAGATTATAACAATTTGATGTTTAAAAAAAATATGATCTAATCTCTCTCGGTTTCTTGTTCAATGATTGCTACTCTGGTCCACTGGTTACTCACCACGCTGCCAGCAGAGATAGATGAAGTAGGTTCTCAAAATTCCTCATAGTTTTTACTTTATCCCACTTCTATGTTATGGGGCCGTCCCACTGTACGAGCTAATTCAAGAGTTCTCCCGGGTTTCCCCCGATTCGAACTCGAAGAATTACGATAATGGCCGCTCGGAGGTACTCGGGCTCTCGTGGTCATTTTTCAACATGTTGAAAAATCTTCATGAGTCTTCACGAGCTTACCATGTTTCCCGAGTACCTGTCGTTAGCGTTACGAGCCGCTAAGAGACGTCCCGAGCTCCGATGTAGCCGCTACGTACATTCTACGTGCTTACCACGAGTTTGATTTTTTTTTTTAACTCGGGAGAGCTCTTGAATTACCTCGTACAGTGGGACAGGCCCTTAAATCTCCTCTTAAACCTCTTTTCTCCAAGTAGAACTATCTCAACTTCCTGACACAAGTCATTCATTCGCAGTTTTACTCAGGACAATGCTCTCCTCTCTGGGACCTGTGCACATTTTTCATTAGACAATAGACAATAGGTGCAGGAGTAGGCCATTCGGCCCTTTGAGCCAGCACCGTTTAGTTTGGAGATACAGCATAGAAACAGACCCTTCGGCCCATTGGGCCCACTCTAACCCATCGATCACCCGTTCACACCAGTTATAGGTGATCCCACTTTTCCACCCACTAGGGACAATTTACAGTCCAATGAACCTACAAACCTGCAAGTCTTTGGGGTGTGGGTGGAAACCGGAGCACCCGGAGGAAACCCATGTGATCACAGAGAGAACATGCAAACTCCACACAATGAATTATGTCCCGAATTATTGCATTGACAAAAATACTAAACTCTGGAACAGCATCCTATTGCTATACTTCTATCTCACCCTCCCCTCTCTTCCCCTTCTGTTGTGTACCACATCCATCCTGATTATGCTGAGGATCTCACTTACTTTATTTTACTTGGCTTGTCTGTGAACAATGCCGTCAGGTTGATCTGCCAACAACTCTGACCCCATCTTATCCTCAACCAACACTCGTACTTGAGGCACGATCGATCACTGGAGAACAAACCTAGTCGGAGCCTTGCAAACTCGCCGTCAGAATGCAAAACTCTTGTGGCTGAAGATAGACACATAATGCTGAAGTAGCTGAGCGGGACGGGCAGCATCTCTGGAGGGAAGGAATGGGTGATGTTTAGGGTCAAAACCCTTCATCTACAACATCCTCTCTTGTGGCTCATCCCCATACTGACCAGGCCAATTAGAAACTATTTCCTGAGGCTTTTGTGCACAGAGACTACCTTATGTAATGTTTTTTTCATAAACGGAGAGCATAAAATATGTATATTATACACCCGAAAATTTGATTTTTCAGTGGTTCCTCCTTGTTTAGTTTAGCGAGATACAGCGTGGAAACAGGCCGCCCGAGTCAGGGCCAACCACTGAGGGCCTCACCTATGAGATCGGGATCCCACCACTAGGCACATCTTCCCACTACACCCCTTTCCGCAGAGACTGTTCCCTCCACAACTCCCTGGTCAACTCGTCCCTTCCCACCCAAGCCACCCCCTCCCCAGGTCCTTTCCCCTGCAACTGCAGGAGATGCAACACCCGTCCCAATACCTCCCCCCTCGACTCCGTCCAAGGACCCCGACAGTCTTTCCAGGTGAGGCAGAGGTTCACTTGCAGCTCCTCCAACCTCATCTACTGCATCCGCTGCTCCAGGTGGGGACTCCTATATATCGGCGAGACCAAGAGCAGGCTCGGAGATCATTTCGCTGAACACCTCCACTCAGTCCGTTGAAACCTACCTGATCTCCAGGTTGCTCAGCACTTTAACACCCCCTCCCATTCCCAATCTCACCTTTCTGTCCTTTCTTCTACATCTTCCTTGATCTCCACCCCCTTTGATGTCTCGTTCTCACACCTTACACTTCCTTATTTCTGTAACTCCTCCTTCCCTGACTCTCAGTCTGAAGAAGGGTCTCGACTTGTAACATCGCCCATTCCTTCTCTCCAGAGATGCTGTCTGACCCGCTGAGTTGCTCCAGCATTTTTGTTTCTATCCTGATTTGAACATGACTGTTCCTATTGAAGACAGACAGAAAAAACTGGAGTAACTCAGCGGGCCAGACAGCATCTCTGGAGAAAAGGAATTGGTGACGTTTCAGGTCGAGACCCTTCTTCAGACTCTGAAACCAAAACCCAAACGTCTCCCATTCTTTTTCTACAGAGATGCTGTCTGACCTGCTGAGTTACTCCAGCTCTTTGGTTTAAACCAGCATCTGCAGTTCCTTCCTGACTGGGAAAGACTGGGAATGTCAAGGACTGCAACGGTTCAGTTCTTTAGGCATGGGTTTTACTGCAACGCGTCACGTTGCTTGCTATTTTGCATTAGGAATATTTTGGTGATAACTGTACCTGAACTGTCAAAGATTTGCTCAAGAGACTAATGTTGACATCTTTATGTTGGTTGAAATTTCCCCTTTTCTGATATCAAACTGTTCAACTCCTCCCCCTTCTGTCATGGGGTAGACTGACTTCCCCCCCCCCAATCTTTGAACATCCCCAATCCTTTCCACTCCTCACTTTGATTTTATGTTTCATGTAGTTTTGTGTTTTAGACTGTAGGCAGATCCATCTCCCCCCTGGGATATATAAAGTGCTATTGTGTTGTATCGTATATCACAACCTGTATAACTGCATTGCCCAGCAGTGCTGGGGCTTTAAGTGCAGATGAAAGTTGCGGCTCTGAAATGATGCATGGGCAGGAATATGCATTCTGCTAAACCTCTTCTGCGCCCTCTCCAAAACCTTCACATCCTTTCTGTAAAGGGACGACCAGAACTGCACCTAACACTCCAAATGCAACCTCCGTCCAGAGTAGCACCCTTCCACCTCTACCTTGTACAGTTCTCAATCCAAACCACCAAGTGGCTGATGTGAATCCCATGTATCTTAATCTCCTGGATCATGAGGGACTTTATCAAATGCCCTACTAGAATGTGTGTAGATAACATCCAATACCCTAAACTCATCAATCACCTTCATCAGCTCCTCATGAAACTCAATTAAGTTTACCAGGCATGAGCTGCGACAGATATAGCCACGGTGTCTGCTCCTCACTGATATTCCTTCTGATGCAATTTACCGGCAACATGAAGATCACAGACATGGTTGTGTCACAGGGCAAGGATGATATTGATCCAGGCAACAGCTTTGCCCATTCACAGGAGCTCTTTATTAAATGGTGCTCATCTCACTCTGCTGGCAGTCCTTGGGAGCAGCTGAGATGGAAGGGGTTAATGTGACAATGGAAGCCTTGTGATTTGGCAGTCAGTGAGTGACCTGCTCCCCTCTCAGCATCAGCGCTGTCATCTACAATAAGTAACATTTCCATTTGCATCGCCCTCACTTCCTGCTGGAACCATTCAGTCAATATCTAATGGCCACAACTCTGTGAGTCGCCAGGGACACCGCTGCCTGCCCTTGTCTTCTCCCACGTCTGCGTCAGATCGCAATCATTACAATATCCTGAGTAAACAGTATCTAACTGCTGTACGCACGCCTGCTCACGCACACGCCTGCTCACGCACGCCTGCTCACGCACGCCTGCTCACGCACGCCTGCTCACACCGGCCTGCTCACACAGCCCGGAGTGTGGCAGCTCGCACGCCTGCTCACACATGCCTGCTCACACTCGCCTGCTCACACACGCCTGCTCACACAGCCTGGAGTGTGGCAGCTCGCACACCTGCTCACGCACACCTGCTCACACATGCCTGCTCACATACGCCTGCTCACACAGCCTGGAGTGTGGCAGCTTGCACACCTGCACACTCACCTGCTCACACAGCCTGGAGTGTGGCAGCTTGCACACCTGCACACTCACCTGCTCACACAGCCTGGAGTGTGGCAGATCGCAAACCTGCACACACAGGTTGGGCGAGTGTGGCAACTTGTACACCTGCTCACACCTGCTGGGCAACTGGCAGCTTGCACACCTGCTCACACACACCTGCTCACACACGCTGGGAGAGTGTGGCAGCTCGTTATCAGGGCATCTGCAGGATATTTAATTACTCTGGCACATGTGGAGGTTGCTGGGAAATATCACGGCAATTTCCTTTTGCGATTTCCCCTTCCCCTCCCCGGCTTTGCTGTGTTAGAGGCGGCAGGAAGCTGGGATCCCTGCTGGTATATTTACACCCAAGTGCGGGCATAGAGGACAAAACCCAATGTGCTTTAGTTTAGTGTAGAGATACAGCACGGAAACAGGCCCTTCGGCCCACCGAGTCCGTGCTGACCAGCGATACCCGCACAATAACACGATCCTACACACACTTGGGACAATTATACCAAGCCAATTAACCTACAAAGATATGTCTTTGGAGTGTGGGGGGAAACTAGAGTTCCCGGAGAAAACCCACGCAGGTCGCGAGGAGAACGTACAAACTCCACACAGACAGCGCCCGCAGTCAGGATGGAACGCTGTGAGGCGGCAACGTTGCCGCTGCGCCACCGTGCTGGCCCGTACGCTTGTTGAGCTGATGGGCAAGCAGTCACGTTCACATATCCGTGCATTAAGTGCGATACCAACGCAGCGCCTTGGCCAGTGAGCTGGTTTTGAACCGCATCACGTGCAGCATTCAGCACCCACGGGAGTTCACTCACCGATGACCAGGGCCAAACTCCCCAGCCACCTTCCTGCCTTCTCCAAAACAGCCAGAGTTATTGTCAAATCAGTGACCTACAGGTAGGTCAAATATTTCACCACAGTGCAGGCATGAAACCAAGGGCCCCCTGCGTGGCCTGGTCTCACGCTACTGCAGAAATAAGCCAGAGAGTTGTGAATCTGTGGAATTTTCTGCCACAGAAAGCAGGTGAGGCCAATTCACTGGATGTTTTCAAGAGAGAGTTAGATTTCAGCTCTTAGGGCTAACGGAATAAAAAAAAAAGCAGGAATGGGGTAGTGATTTTGGATGATCAGCCACGATCATATTGGATGGCGGTGCTGGCCCGAAGGGCCGAATGGTCGACTCCTGCACCTATTTTCTATGTTTCTATAGGCACCTTGATGAGCAAAGTGGTGGAGAGAAAGTTCAACATATACATTTCATCCCATTGCACCTCCTTCTTACGGTGCATTTTTATTCCGTTATATCCATAGAACCGGGAAGTTGACATTTATAATGAGCAATAAAGAGGAACTATTTTTCTCATGATGTTATATTGTGATAGTATGGAAAGAAAACCTGATAGCGCACCAAGTCAGGAATGAAGCCTGAACAAAACCTGACAAACACACAGAGGTCTGAACAAGAAAATAAGCCCAATGTGAATAATAATGTGAATTAATCAATGTGAATTAATTTTAATTTTTTGTTAAATTAAATTAAAAATATATTAAAAAATAATTAATTAAAATTAATAGTAAGCAACAGTGGAAACATTTACACTGTTACATTATCCCATAAAATCTCTTTGGCCTTGGCATTATAGAATATAAAATGAATGGCTTAGTTCAGATGGCACTTGTGAGTCAACCACATCGAGATGTGCCCCACCTCAGGGTCCGCTGTTTAAGCTGATCCAGAAACGACACCTTTGCACATGCCCCCATCCACAGTAAATACCACGCTCTTCACCTGTGAATAAAGCGAGGAGTAGGCACTATACCTGAAGGTCGGCCGTAGTTCAGCGTGGAGTTTTGGTTGCCGGACATCATACTCTTCATTCTGTGAGCCTCCGCTGGATGGTTGAAGCGAAAAAATGTTGATTGTCCAAAGCAGAGCATGCACCCTGTTAGGAGAAAGAAAGGTCATTATTCTTTGCTCCTCTGTTCTCAGATCATTTTATTAACACAATTCAAGTTAATTTTGGTTCATTTAGGAAGGAACTGCAGGTGCTGGGTTTCACCGAAGATAGGCACCAAATGTTAGAGTAACTCAGTGGGACAGGCAGCATCTCTGGAGAGAAAGACCGGTCTGAAGAAGGGTCTCGACCCAAAACATCACCCATTCCTTCTCTCCTGTTAATTTTTTTTTAGATAGACATAAAATGCTTTTTATTAATACAAAGCAGCAGGAAGATCTGGCCAGTTAAGGGAGAAGCTGACCTCTGTGTATTAGCAACAAAACAGCACATCCTAAGCATTGTACATCACAACTGAATAAGTAACTCCAGCATGTAACAAGGAACTGCTGATTTACAAAAGAAAAGTGCTGGAGTGCTTCAGTGGGTCAGGCAGCATCCCTGGAGAACATGGTCATAAAGTCATAAGTAATAGGAGCAGAATTAGGCCATTCAGCCCATCAAGTCTACTTCACCATTCAATCATGGCTGATCTATCTCTCCCTCCTGCCTTCGCCCCATAACCCCCGACACCTGCGTAGGTGACGTTTTGGGTCGAGACCCTTCATCAGACTCTAGTAACTCCTGCACAACTCCCAAATTAGCTCCAATACAGATCTTCACTTACAGGAGATTATTGTAGGGAGATAGGGAATGACGTGTTTATTGTAAAGATTGTGTTTATTCAAGTCAAGTCTCCTGTCCAATGCACAAATATGGTGATATAATAAATGTACAATGATAAACCTTGCTTGCTGCATCAGAGACACATAGACGGGGACAACATAAATGACACAAATTATATGAGATTGAAAAGAAAAATGCCGTGCATAAACGAAGACATTAGTGCAAAAACACACAATCGGAACCAATCCGTGGTTGTGCAAGAGGCACTCTACATTGGTGAGGTGGGACTCGGGTTGAAGAACCTGATGGTTGCCGCTCCTGAACCTGGTGGTGTGGGACTTCAGGCTTCTGTACCTCCTGCCCGCTGGTGGGAGCAAGTAGAACGCATGGTCTGGGCGGGGGCCTTTTAGGCACGGGGGGAGGGGGGGGGGGTATGTTAGGCACAATGGGGGGGGGGGGGGTTAAATCATGATGAAGAAATGTCACCTTCCTAGGGCTGTGCCTCATGTCAATGCTCTCAATATTCAGGATACCATGTGTTTTAGGGGAGATGACGAATGGCCTGTGTATTGTAAGGAATATCACAGCTTTACAGTAGATCCGTTAATCAGAGAACATCAATGTGACAGAAGGTTCCAGTCTGAGGAAGGGTCCCGACCCGGAACGTCACCCGCCCCTTCTCTCCAGAGATGCTGCCTGTCCCGCTGAGTTTCTCCAGCTTTTTGTGTCTGCCTTTGGTGTAAACCAGCATCTGCACATGAATGTGATGGTGTGTATTTACTGGTGTATGTGAAAGGAACAGGTCTGTGTACAGGAGGCAGCTCATTTCCCCTGGTGCAGCGCAGGTCTACAGATGTTCAAACTCTCCCTGCTCCTCATGTGGAGTCATTCACAATTTATGGTTCTAGTGAGTGCACAATCGCCATCAGAAGAGTTTATGAATGGAGCGCCAGATGTGATTCAAAATAAAGAATAAAAATGTCCCAGTGTTTTATAGCACTTGAGAACTAACAACACTTGAGAACTAACAACACTTGAGAACTAAGCACTTTGTGATTACATTTTATTTTACTAAGTTTGAAGAGTTGGCTACAGTTCCGTATCATTCTAATGCTTTTCCTCAAGAGATTCCTTATACTTAAGTGCCAGGATTCAGACTTGAGCAACACACGGGCTAACCTCTCTCCACACACAACGAGTGAATATGAATACACCTTTATAGACGGGCACAGTGGCACAGCAGTAGAGTTGCCGCCTTACAGCATCGGAGACCGCAGGTTCGATCCTGACTATGGGTGCAGTCTGTATGGAATTTGAACGTTCTCCCCATGGTTTACTGTACGCGGGTTTTCTCCGAGATCTTCAGATTCCTCCCACACTCCAAAGACGTACAACTTTGTAGGTTAATTGGCTTGTTAAAAGTGTATAAATGTCAAAATAAAATGTCCCCGGTGTCTGTAGGATCGTGTTAATGTGCGGGGATCGCAGGTCAGGGCGGACTCAGTGGGCCGAAGGTCCTGTTTCTGTGCTGTATCTCTAAACTAAACTAAAATGTGTGGCGAAATCCCTGGAGCAAGACAAGAGAATCACCAAGAGATTAAATGCAACTTTCTGCAATTGAGTTTCTGGGCAATTCAGTTTAGTGAGGTGATTGTCCGCTGTTATACTCCCTAGTTGGGAAACAAATGTTTTAAAGCGGAAATTGACAGATTCTTGATTAGTACGAGAGTCGGGGGTTATGGGGAAATGGCTGGAGAATGGGGTTGAGGGAAAGATAGATCAGGTATGATTGAATTGCAGAGTAGACTTGATGGGCCGAATGGCCTAATCCTGCTCCCATGATATGAATTTATGAACACTATTGTAAATATCCAGACTGACAAAGGAGCTAGTCATTCCATGGTGGTGGGAGAGTGAAGTCTTGCTGTGTACAGAACAGCTGCCACATTTGTAACACAGTCGTGATATTTCATAATTAATATTGTCCGTTTAGCTTTTCGAGAGACTTGGGCATGAGGGTACGTCAACACAAATCAGAAATGAGGTCCAGGCCAGACATGCCTCAGTTGTGGTGTCTGTGGCCGTGGCCAGACGTGAGAGGGGATGGTGGATCTGGGGGAGAGGAGAGGAAGAGATCTGAAAATCAAAGTCTGCCGTGTTTATGTAAATACTAGACAGCTCAAAGCTGCAGCAAACCGATGATTAATGCAGGTTCAGCTTCCATGCAAGTACCAGACACAACCTCGCCATCCATTGGTTTGACCGCCTGCTAAAATGATTGGTTGGCAATGTGACAATTCAAGGCTGGAGGCGTTTAGGGAAGGCGCATTCCTAATCTCACTTTTGTCTCATTTCCAGCACCTTGTCCAGACAAGGTGTACATTCCTGCCCAGAAACAAATTACAAAGGTGAATTGACAGTAGACAAAAATGCTGGAGAAACTCAGCGGGTGAGGCAGCATCTATGGAGCGAAGGAATAGGTGACGTTTCGGGTCGTGACCCTTCTTCAGACTGAATCGGCCCGAAACGTCACCTATTCCTTCGCTCCACAGATGCTGCCTCACCCGCTGAGTTTCTCCAGCCTTTTTGTCTACCTTTGATATTTCCAGCATCTGCAGTCCTTTCTTAAACAAGGAGAATTGACACGTTTGTTACATCTTTCACAGCCTCAGGCAATCTCAACAGTAATCAATTTATTGCCTCGAAATCACTTTGAAGGATCCCGAAGTTTCGAGTTCAGAGATACAGTGTGGAAACAGGCCCTTCGGCCCACGGAGTCCGTGCCGACCATTCGTACACGAGTTCTATGTTATTCCAATTTCGCATCCTACACTCTAGGAGCACTGTACAGAAGCCAATAACCTACAAACCGACAAGTCTTTGGAATGTGGTGGGAAACCAGAGCATCCGGAGAAAACCCACGCGGTCACAGGGAGAAAGTACAAACTCTACACTGACAACACCCATAGTCTGGATCGATCCTGGGTGTCTGACGCTATAAGGCAGCAGCTCTACCGCTGTAGGGTGCAACAGATAGGCAAGTCCTTGTTTTGCAGCTGTCCCTCACTGCATTCACCGGCCTTCCTGCTTCACTCAGCGTTGACTTTGCCTCTCAATGCCAAGTGTTTTTAAAGCCAATACTGTAAACTCTTTGAAAAATGAACCTGGGTTGCATTTCCTGCGATGCTGAAGAGATGATAAAGTGGTTTCAAGTGTTTAGATGTTGGAGATGAGAGCCTTGCACTCTGCCTCAGACTCTGGGTCGGGACACAAGCCACCACATTATATACACGGAGCTTGTCCAGGCCGGCTTCCTATACTCCACCTTCCACAGGCAGACACTTCACTGCTGCTATCACAAGTCACCCTTAGTTTAGTTTAGAGATACAGCGTCGAAACAGGCCCTTCGGCCCACCGAGTCCACACCAACCCGCAATCACCCATAGACTAGTCAAGAGTGTTTTATTGTCATATGTCCCAGATACACAATGACGTTCGTTGCTGCCTGCAGCAGAACACAATATGTAAACATCGTACACGGAAAACAATATAATAAACGAGAGAGAAAAGTTCTGTCTGTGTGTGTGTATATATATACACATACACATGATATATTGATACACATATATATATATCAATATATATGCTCGTGTGCGTGTATCATATATTATCATATATTGATATTACAATATATACACTGAAACACACACACACACACGGAACAATTTACACAACTTACAAACTTGCACTTAAGAATGTGGGAGGAAACCGGAGCACCTGAAGAAATCCCACGCGGGATAACGGACAAACTCCACACAGACAGCACCCCTAGCCAAGATCGAACCCAGGTCTCTGGCGCCGTAAGGCAGAACTCTACCACTGTGCCACCCACGTTCACGCATAGCTAATGTTTGTTCCGGATTTTTCTGAATGCCTTGAACTGTAGCATCATCATTGTGTGTAAATCCCCCCATCCCTGCCACATACACCCTCCCACTAACCCACTGCCGGTCAGCCCACACTGCCTGATCACCACTAACGTTTACCTCCGCTCCTCCTGCAAAGCTTTCCTCTGCCTGCAAACGCTGCCTAAATACAAGATGTTATTGTGGATGTCTGTGCAAGTATGAACTCGACAGAAAAGCTACAGAACTCCTTGTAGTTTGTGCTTCACACAAACTGATCAGAGTCTTGCTTCAGTAGTTGTGCAGGTCTCACGTTGCTCCTCACTTCTGAATAAATTGGCAAAGTGATAGGAAAGTAATTTATCAGACGGGTCTGACAAGGTTAGAGTTAACCTGGACTGAATGATTAGCTTATTCCGGAGCTGCCTGTGACCTGGTGATTTATTTGTGTAAGACTAGTGGGTAATAAATAAAACATTTAACACTCCCTGTAGGACCGTTGTCTTCCCCTGTTTACCAATGTTTACAATAGAACGAAAATTGTATTACTACAGACTAGACAAAGGGCATGGAGTCACACAACACGGTGACAAACTCTTCCACCGCCACAGCTGTGCTGGCCAGCGAGTACCTGTCCAGCTGTTCCCATTTACCCCCAGACCCAGCCTTGTCGTGTCTGTGCTTATCCTATGTTGAAACACCTTTAATAGACACAAATGCTGGAGTAACTCAGCGGGACAGGCAGCATCTCTGGAGAGAAGGAATGGGTAACATTTTGGGTTGAGACCCTTCTTCAACAATGTTAGTGCTGGTATCTTTATCTTCAGACTGAAGAAGGGTGTCGACCCAAAACGTCACCCATTCCTTCTCCCCAGGGATGCTGCCTGACCCGCTGAGTTCCTCCAGCATTTTGTGTCTATCTTTGGTTTAAACGAGCATCTGCAGTTCCTTCCTGCACCTTAAAACACCTTTATCTGAGGTTGGTCCTTGGGCCACCGAGAATGATGAGGGACCCGGGGTGAGGGGGGGGGGGGAGAGAAGGGCTGCTAAGGGCAAAGAGGGGCCCGGTGTGGGACCACATGTGCCAGCATCTGGTTCACCACTGCCAGGAGATACTTCTATACTCAGAACTTTTGAAACGCTGTCGGTGCCAGAATCGTGGCGACTCTTTGCGTGATGCCCAGGTAACGCCTGCTGTACGATCTTACTGGATTGGATGCAACACAAAGAATTTCACGGCAGCAACTACATGTGGCAATAAAGTATCACTGAATCATCGCACAATTCCACAGAAGGCTGTGGAGGCCAAGTTAATAGAGGCCAGGGGTCATGGGGAGAAGGCAGGAGAATGGGGTTGAGAGGGAAAGATGGATCCGCTGATTCAATAGCGGAGTAGACTTGATGGGCTGAATGGCCTCATTCTGCTCCTAGAACTGCTGAACATTGAGATTCCAGTCAGTGGAAATATAACAGGTGAGGGCAGGATACTTGCCCCTTGGTTTTACACCATCGATACCAAGAATTGAAGATGCTCATCACTCTCCTGGCGCCAGTCTGATAGCGATCCAACAAGGCAGTACCTCTGGTGTAGTGCACAGCCAGCTCTGGGACATGGGTTCCTGGCGCCCCGATAAGTAGTAAGTAATAGGAACTTGAAAACAGACGAGAGAATAGCGATTTATATTCTCTCTTTGATGGCAGTCACACATTGGCAGGCTTTGCAACATTTCCATCTGTGCCGCTGTGAATGAGACAGGCAGTGCCAGCATCACATGATGAGTAGCGAGTGACGGCCCCAGCCCAGCTCATCACTCACACACAGTGGCTGTAAATATACCACGGGTGTTCTCATCAGTGAGCTGAAAATGTCTTGTCCCCTCTCCAGTTCATGCTCAGCCGTATATAACATTACTCTAGTTTAACTCTCAAGCAGTTTGGTTTCAGGGGCAAGGTTGGTATTTATTCAACGTACCTCATTGTTCTGAGAAAGTCTTTTTCTCCTGAGCCACCGTGGAGATGTTTGATGCAATTGGTTGGCTGGCTCTGCACGGCAGACAATAAATAGGAGTTGTCCGTATCGGTTTGGAATGAGACTCCGAAATAAACCAAACCAATACGGGGAAGGAGTTGACCTTCCCTTTAAAGGTTGTCAGTGGTCAGTCGGGACTTTAGTGACAATATGACAGCTGCTTTTAATTTACAGACTACTTTTTTCAACCTGAATTTAAATTCCCAACTTGCCCAGAGTAATATCGGAACATGTTGTTTGCATCAGTTACTGCTGTGTTGTTCATGCTGACAGAAAGTGCAGAGCACAACCAAACCCAGAGGTGTCTGTCTTGGTATAAATCAAACAGGCAGTGTACATTCAGCCCATGTGAAGTCAGTGCTACAAAGTCAGAAGATAGACACAAAATGCTGGAGTAAAGGGTCTGTCCCACTTACGTGTCTTTGGCACGCAAATTACGCGACCTCACCTTCGCGTTGAGGCGCACAGGCATCGTGTAGCCGCGCGGGGCCGGCCCCACTGAGAAGCGCGGAGGGGTATGGAGTTGTGCGCGATATCACATGGCGCTCCGAAATTTTTTAGTGAACTAAATCTTCACGCGCCAACGGCCTGTCGCGTAACTGCCGGCCAAAGTGGGACAGCCCCAAGACCCTGGCACGATGCAACGTCTCACCTCCAACAGCAGCAGAAGCAGGCAAACGATGGCCGATCTCGGCCTGGGGCTCACGGCCGTTGCGGTCCCCACTTCTACTCCCAGAGCGGGGCCAAGAAAATCGAAGATAGACACAACATGCAGGAGTAACTCAGCGGGACCGGCAGCATCTCTGGAGAGAAGGAATGGGTGACGTTTCAGGTGAAGACCCTTCATTCAGACTGAAGAAGGGTCTCGACCCGAAACATCATCCATTCCTTCTCTCCAGAGATGCTGCCGGTCCCGCTGAGTTACTCCAGCACTTTGTGCCTGTCCTTCTTAATGGTTTGGTGTCAAAATATTCCTCAGATGCATTTTGGTCCATTGTACGGCAAAGATTCATGGAGTTTTTTCTTCGAACAGCCAAAAACAAACTCCATGTCACCGCAGTCCCACTGGGTGCATCCAAAACGTTGTGTTTTAATTTCAGGCTTCCAGCATCCAGGGTAGTTTATTTTTGACACAAGGTGGTAGTTAGTTGTAGGTTTTACATTTGAAGGATTCGGTCCATGTAATTTTTACAGTGGCTGCATATTAACCTTTCAGTGTTCGGATCAGCTTGTGGAGGCAACAATTTCGGTTTATGAATGAGATGAAAAGATGATTGCCAGTGAAACAAAGTCATCGGGGCGATTTGTAAATTGAGGTTAGTCATCCTAAAACATCTGTGGCAAGGATTCAAGGGGAGAAAGCAGATTGCCCACAACATCCGACAATCTATCTATAGCTCTGACGTCTCCCAGGTGAACAAAGAGGCTCGAATTCAGCCTTGAAGGTTTGGTTGACTTTCTCAAACCATCTCGACTGAAGCAAAGCCTTGCAATTCAATCAGACTAGACATGTTATCTTGTAAAGTGGTACCTCCATAAAGTAAGTGGATTGTTGGCAGGCCAACTTACGGAGCATTTGGTCAAACATAATAATGAACCTGGTGCCTAAATGTTTAACGAATACTCTGAATGTGGTAGATAACCTATAAACATATCATATTTGGATCAAAATCTCTCATTCTCCCATCCATTTGTGATCTACTAAGTAAATAAGATCTGTTTCCATTCACGGGTCAAAAAACAAGGGAGTGGAGAATTAAAGCAATTGACATTGTGACTCGCCGTATCTGTGCCAATAACAATAAACTTGACAAGGTTGGAGGGGAGATGAGGAGAAAGTCTTCTAATCCTGAGGGTGATAGGGGACTGGATTACTCTTCTCAAGAGAATGGTAGATTCAGAAACATTCATCACGTTTGAGAAACAGAGGATATAGGTTTAAGGTGAGGGGGGGAAGGATTTAATGGGAATCTGAGGGGTAACTTTTTCACACAGAGGGTAGTGGATGTGTGGAACGAGCTGCCGGAGGAGGTAGTTGAGGCAGGTAGTATCGCCACATTTAAGAAACATTTGGACAGGTACATGGATAGGACAGGTTTAGAGGGATATGGGCCAAACGCAGGTAGGTGGGACTTGTGTAGATGGAACATGTTGGCCGGTGTGGGCAAGTTGGGCCGAAGGACCTGTTTCCAGGCTGTATCACTCTATGACCTGTGAACTGTGGGGTCATAGAACTGCACCGAATGGTCTCAGGCCCTTCAGCCCAACCTCAGGCAGCCCCCATAGTCAGGATCAAATCCGGGCTCTGGAGCTGTCAGGCCGCGACTCCACCACATTGCCACTGTGGCTGTGTGGAGGCTGATTGTAAATGTATCAACATCTGTGGGGAATACCCTGACATGTATCAGTATTTGCAGATGCTGCCCAGGTGTGGTCTGTAGGGGGGGGACCCCATGAATTGCATCAATATTTCTGGTGTTGCTCTGAAATGTTTTAGCGAGGACTGCTCCAGTATTAGCCAGCACTGTATGTCGTGACGTCTGTGGCTGGAAGTTTAATTCACTGGCATGTGTAAATATTTGCTTGAAATGTCTCACATGGCATCACTCCTTGTAGAGTTGCTCCACGTACCAGCTCACACCGCAGTGGGCCGGCAAATAACATCTGAATTGCCTCTTAATTTAAACTTATTAACCACTATATTTTACAAGGCCTCAGGGAAGAGTGGCTGAGAAGAAGCTGCTATCTACTGTACAACTGGAAGCAGCAAGGGGAAGGCTAGGAATGGAAATATGATCATAGCAATTTGGAATCCTGTTGTCTGAGGAATAGATAATTGCGTGAGCGAGCGAGAGGGAAAAATAAAGTCCATTCAGCCCTTTGTGATGCTCCTGATATCCAGATAATAATACAGGGGAACTCACACCATCCCTGTCTCTCTCTCACTGACATGGAACCTATTTCCTCTCTAACCACCACGTAATCAGGAAACACTCTCTTTTCCCTTTTGACTCCAATCTAGGCCAACGTACCTCTGTATTACATAAGGTAGTGAAATGCTGAAGCATATGCATAGGCTCTGCATATAAGATCATAGCAGGGCACCACAGTCAGTAGAGCTGCTGCCTCACAGCTGTAGAGTTCCAGGTTCGATCCCCACCTCGGGTGCTGTCTGTATGGAGTTTGCACGTTCTCCCTGTGACCACGTGGGTTTCCTCCAGGTGCTCCGGTTTCCTCCCACATCCCAAAAACGTGCTGGTTTGTAGGTTTATTGGCCCTCTGTAAATTGCCCCCCCCCCCCCTACAGTGTGTAGGGAGTGGATGAGAAAGTGCGATAACATAGAACTAGTGTGAACGGGTGATTGATGGCCAGGGTGAACTGGGTGGGCCAGTGCCCTGTTTCTCATAAGGTTCACAAGGTTCATTTATTGTCACATAACCAATAGGTGTAGTGACATTTCACTGGCCAGGTCAGTCATACAATTTTTTTTAAATGCTATGCCCTATCTCTAAACCAAACTAAATTCCTAATCAAATTCCTCTTTTCCACTCATTCTAAGATTCTACAAACCTATCCTTTTACCTTTAAATTCACTCAGTCACCAAGCGTGTGGGATAGAGAGTTCCGCAGGTTCACACACCCACTGTAGGTCCAAGAGCCTGTTCCTGAACCCTACTGTTCTATGTTCTAAGTGGCGGCACTTAATCGCACAACCAAGTGCCAGGAAAGCCAACAATCCCTATAACACACTGGAGATGACAGCTTCCAGAAACAGGAAGAGCCCAGCACGGATTTCCCACTTGCAGGTGAAGAGATAAACATAATGTACAGAAGGCCTTCTAGCCAGACAATGTAGAGAAACTTTAGGCATCTCTCTCTAACACTCTCACATACAGACGCAACTTTTCTTCAGTAACTCAGCGCGTTTCATCTTGTGGGTGGTTTCCTTCCTGGCCAATTCTAACAAACCCCACAGGGCTCTCTATCCTAACTTCCAAAAGATTGCATCATTTATCAACAGACAACAGGAATGCACACCAGGAGTTTTCTGTTAATGTGTAGCAACAGAGATGACATGTTGGAATGCAGAGAGGAAATATAAAATGCAATCCTCTGATACAACCATCCTTGCTCCAGACCGCTGGGAGTCTCAGATCACAATCTAAAACGTCCAGACCACCTTTAAAGTTATAAAATACTTCCAGGAACTTCACATCAGGAAACACGAGAGTAAATGATACAACGCTTGGTCAAAATATTTTTGAAACATTATTTCTGCAAAGTCTTTCAGAACCTGAGAGAAGATTAGAGTAACCAGATGTAGTGAAAAGACAAGGGTGCCCAAAGAAGCCTGAAGTGGAGGAGTGGAGATGTCTGGGGCGTCTGGAGAGTGGAGACATGGACTATGGAGGGATGTGAAAATGGGAATAAGAATTCAAAAACTAATGTGTAGAGGATCAGAAGCACATGTATCAGTGATAATGTTGTTGGTGGGTGGGTAAGGAGACACGCAGCAGAGGGCAGTCACGGTGGTGCAGCGGTAGAGTTGCTGCCTTACAGCGCTGGAGACACGGGTTCGATCCTGACTATGGTGCTGTCTGTACGGAGTTTGTACATTCTCCCCGTGACCCGCGTGTGTTTTCTCCGAGATCTTCGGTTTCCACCCACACTCCAAAGGTGACAGGTTTGTAGGTTAATTGGCTTGGTAGACGCAAAAACTGTCCCTAGTGTGTGTGGGATAGTGTTAATGTGCGGGGATCGCTGGTCGGTGCGGACCCGTTGGGCAGAAGGGCCTGTTTGCGCGCTGTATCTCTAAACTAAACTAAAAAAAACATGTATACAGCAAGCAACGATAAGGGGAGGGCAGAAGTTTTAAATAACACCTCATCACCTTCCCTTCGCTCTCCCCACAACCAACAATGGACCATTGTGGGCTCCACCGTTCCTTGATCATCATTGCTAGCTTCAATCTGTCGTTTTGCATATCGTTCAATGTACCATTTCATATCTCTTGGTTCCCTCTTCCCTGACTCTCGATCTGAAGAAGGGTCTCGACCAGAAACATCACCTATTCCTTCTCGCCAGAGATGCTGCCTGACCCGCTGATTTACGCCAGCATTTTGTGTCTATCTTCGGTGTTAAATAACTGACCAGCTGAGGCAGCAGTGGAGGTGCGATCAGAGAAGCAGCTATAGGACAAGAGTTCAGTGTTAACTACTAACTTAGGGAAGTTCAAATGTAAAGATAATTAAATGTGACCTGTAACCTTGGATAAGTCCAACTGGTTTCCCAAAATATGCAAATTTACTGTATTGATCCCTGCTGACTCCAATTGCCAAAACACCATGTCCATTTGTGAGATCACCGCACACACACGCTATATGAATTCCCATTTTCATCCGATTTTATAACAGGGCCCCCTCCCCCAAAGCACATCAGTGGCCGTGAGTAGACTCGAGTTACCCGGGTCTAATCAACGATGCTATTGAAATGCAAATATTTATTCTCCGTTAACTCGCTGTTGCCTTCTGTTAGCTGGTCATTGACATCAAGTTAACTAACAGCCCATCTTGGGAAGGCCATCATCAACTCCCTCACCTCGCTGGGTGCCTGCAGTCAGAAGGAATTACAAAAGTGGGCTCCGCATTTTATAGGATGGCCAAATTCCCATTCTCAATGTTTAAGAAGGAACTGCAGATGCTGGAAAATCAGACAAAAGTGCTGGAGAAACTCAGCGGGTGAGGCAGCATTTATGAAGTGAAGGAAATAGGTAACGTTTTGGGCCAAAACCCGTCTTCAGACTGAATGTCCCCATTCTGAATGTCCACTGTGAAATGATTCAGAGAATGGAAGTGACTTGAGCGGCCTTTGCCCAAGGCTGAATCACAGTTCATATTTCACTTGGGCAGCTTACAACCCAGAGGTATGAACGTTGATCTCTCTAATTTCAAGTAACCCCTGCTTTTCCCCTCCCCACCCTAGTGGTCCTACTAGTTCCACTGTTTGAATCCCTGTGACCCTCCGTTATCACCTCTTCCCCACTAATAATGGGCCATTGTGGGCTCCACCCTTCCTTGGTCATCTGTTGCCAGCCCTGCTTTGTTCGGACCTCCGGTTCCCTTCCCTCTACTTTCCCTTCCCTCTACAGAAAGGTCCTGACCCAAAACATCACCCATGTTTTCTCCAGAGATGCGGAGTTACTCCAGTACTTTGCGTCTATCTCTGGTACAAAGCAGCATCTGCGGTTCCTTTCTTCACATTTTCCTGTTTGGGTTGCAAGATGTTTACACTTGCACGTAAACACAAGGCCGTGAGATGCTTAATAATTTGTTTGTTATTCTGTTAAGTCAGGGCTCCCAGAGGAAGCTCGCTCTCATAGACTAATTGATCCATTTGATCATATCATGAACTGCACCTTTTGAAGTTTTCCCTCCCTTTCATCTCCCACAAACTTTGGTTATTTTTGTTGATCCGATGGAAACAGGGACAGGCAGCCCGGAGGAGTTGTTCTCCCAAGTGGAGCGGTCGTGTCTGACCTCACGCAGTGAGTGATGATAATCGGTTCGCCTCTCGTTGGGGGCATCACATGGGCCCTCATGGCCTTGCCTTTCTGCAAAAGGGATGTGTACAAGCACAGACCCAGTGAATGTGTATACACACAGGTACACATGTACATATGTGTACACACATACACAAATGAGCGTGTAAACATGCGCCTCGTATACATACATCTTCTTCTCCTTAAGCTCTTTGCTCCTCTAGGGAGCAGAGGCCATTGACACATGTCCTCCACCTCACTCGGCTGTTGTCAGTTCTTTCGAGATCTCCCCAGTTGAGCCCACTCTCAGACATTTCTGTATACATACAGGCACGCACACATTTGCCTTACAGCGCCGGAGACCCGGGTTCGATCCCGACTGCGGGTGCTGTCTGTACGGAGTTTGCACGTTCTCCCCGTGAACCGCGTGGGTTTTCTCCGAGATCTTTGGTTTCCTCCCACACTCCAAAGATCTACAGGTATGTTGGTCAATTGGCTTGGTATAAGCGTATATTGTTCCTAGCGTGTGTAGGAAAGTGTAAGTGTGCGGGGATCGCTGGTCGGTGCGCTCGGTGGGCCAAAGGGCCTGTTTCCGTGCTGTATCTCTAAACTAAAGTAAACTTTGCTAAGCCTAGGCACTCCCTGCTGCGAGCCAAACACAGACTAAGGCAGTGGGGACCAGTTTGACCGCTGTGGGGGGATTCATGTCCCTCCAGTTCCGTGGGGAACAGAAGGCTTAATCAGATGTAAATTGCAGGGAAACCCAACTGATTCACCAATCGACCTCCCGCTCAGATGTTTTTATAGAATAGGAACTGAAAATCATTTGACAGCTACGCAGTAAATGGGCAATTAAGATACTTGCCCTTGAAGTCACGTCCTGGGCCTCAGCTGAACACAAACGCTAATGCCATGGGCCAGGCACTCCCGTGGGTCGGGGGAGGAGGGGAACCTGTGCATCTACATTCAGAGAGCCCAGCTCATGAGAAGTGTGCAGGAAGGAACTGCAGCTGCCGGTTTAAACCCAAGATAGACACAAAAAGCTGGAGTAACTCAGCGGGACAGGCAGCATCTCTGGAGAGAAGGAATGGGTCGAGGCACTTCTTCAGACTGCTGAACTTCACCCATTCCTTCTCTCCAGAGATGCTGCCTGACCCGCTGAGTTACTCCAACATTTTGTGTCTAGCTCCAGCTCATTAGAAGCTGGGGGGGTGGGGGGTGTATTTGCAGATGTGCAGTGTGAGCCAAGGCAGGTAGGGTCAGGTCGGAGCTTGTAGGTGCATGTGTGGTGTGTGGGAGCCTCCTGGTCAGTTTGAACAGATAACTGCAGTGCCTGGTTTAGTTTACTTTAGTTTAGTATTATCGTGCAGAAACAGGCTCCTCGGCCCACCGAGTCCACACAGGCCAGCGATCCCCGCACACTGACACTATCCTACACACACCAGGGACTATTTACATTCTGTACCAAAGCCAATTAACATAGAAATCTATACGTCTTTGGAATATGGTAGGAACCCAGAGCAGTCACGGGGAGAACGTGCAAACTCCACACAGACAGCACCCATAGTCAGGATTGAACCAGGGTCTCTGGCGCTGTGAGGCAGCAACTCTACCGCTGCGCCACCGTGCCACGCTGGAGCCAGTCCATCTACGGTTGGGTAGTACTCTAGAGAGACAGTGTCGTGTCTGTAATATATATGGGACGTGCCCCAGGCAGTTTGTGCATTGTAAATGTCCACATACAGCAGGCAGACAACGACCTGGCCCAGAGATCTGCCTTCCTGATGAAGAGTGAACATTGACCTCGGACACCCAGAGGTAACACCCCTTCCCATCTACGCAATTGTGATCTTTCATTCTGATCTGAGAGGGAGGAGGAACTTCCGAGGCTAATGTTAAAGTGAGAGTTGCCTTACAATGAGAACCCTGCCTGGAGTCACAGTGGGCAGAAGGACACCTGTGTGGCTGAACCTGAACCCCACTGACGCTTTAATACAGTTCCGTTTGGAAGCTATAGAAAATATAATCATTTTTGAACCATTTACTGCTCAAACAATCAACATGCCCCACACAACATAGCCAGATGTAAAATATCTTTACAACAGGCATATCAAATTGGACACAAAGAGCTGGAGTAACTCAGCTGGACAGGCAGCATCTCTGGAGAACATCTGGATAGTCTTTAGATACGCTGCCTGACCCGCTGAGTTACATATAGATGTTCTCCAGAGATGCTGCCTGACCCCTGAGTTACTCCAGCACTTTGTGTCCTTGTGTGCATAAACCAGCATCTGCAGTTCTTTGTATCTACAAGTACTTAGAATTGTCAGCTCTTGATGCTGCCTTTGCACTGTGTGTGTGCCTGTGATCACAGAACAGATAGCAAGGTCCTTCAATGCTGGAGTACGTGTCCTGTAGACTCGAACTGAGGAAGAGACCCAGGGTTCTCAAGCCCTGCTTTGGTCCAGTTACTCACGGCTATCAGTACAAGAGAGCTCAGTCAAAAAATCTCAGGCCAGTAGAATGACCAATTCTCATCTCCTGGCTAGACCTTGGAGTGAGCTGGGCTGCAGGTTTTATAGTCGTTAGCCATCAGTGACGTGGGCAACATCATTAGGAGGGATTTCATCTCACCACTTGTCTCGCTGTACTTTTATTTGCCCTTGTTGGACTGCTGACATGTTCCTCCTTGTTACTGACTCTCCCGTTGTGCCTCCTACCTCAGACCATATCTCCTCTGTCTGAAGCCACTGACCATTCTCAATCAGATACATCCACTGTGGATCTGATGGGTTTCAGTGTAAGGTGGCAAAAGTACATAACTACTGATAGATTTCAGACAGTTTCATGAAGAGAACAATGTTAGGACTGATGGACACAGAGTGCTGGAGTTACTCAGCGGGTCAGGGAGCATCTCTAGAGAACATGGATAGGTGACGTTTCATAGAGTGCTGGAGTAACTCAGCGGGTTTGGCAGCATCTGTGGAGAACATGGATAGGTGACGTTTCACAGAGTGCTGGAGTAACTCAGTGGGTCAGGCAGCATCTGTGGAGAACATGGATAGGTGACGTTTCTGGTCAAGGATCACCTGCACTCTGAAGAAGGGTCTCAACCCAAAATGGCACCTCTCCATGTCCTCCAGAGATGCTGCCTGACCTGCTGTGTTACTGCAGCACTTTGCGTTCTTTTGTGTATTTACCAGCATCTGTAGTTCCTTGTTTGTAAATATTAGGACTGCATTTTTCAAAAACCCAAAAGGATCAAATCAATAGTGAACAGCAGAACACGAGGGTTGCTTCCATGGAGATAGCTTGGAATTGGAATCCAATAAGTAAATGGTTTACAGTGCAACAAGTCCAATCATAGAGCAAATCTCACTGCAAGGGTCCATGAATCATGGGAGTCACGTCCTACATGACCGACCCTGCCAGGAGTTCATAAAATGAGGATTCCAACAAAGAGGGGAAATCATATAATCCACAGTAGATCACATCCGACGGATCTCATCTTCAGAGAGAACCATATTATAATAATGCCATTGATAGAGAGGGAACATGACCTACACGTTTACACTCTCATCATAAAAGGCATCACACAATAAGGATGACAATCTTAGTGGGAGCCATACCTTAAGGAATCCAACAATGGGGGCACACAAAGAACCCAAAGAGGCCACATCATGACGGGGGCACATCGTGAGGATCCGGTGAATGAAGCCACCTTGTGGGGAGATGTACGGTGGTGGTCCTAACATGGGCCACACCACGGGAATCCCAACAATGGTGCCATCTTGAGGAGACCCCGGCATCGTGATCACACACCAATCATCCCCACAATGGAACCATCTTGTAAGGAACCCTACCATGGTGGTCACACATTGTGATGCTAACTAGTGTGTCTTACTATGATAATCACAACCATAGTGAGGTCTCCTACAGTGTGGCCCCAACAAGATGCTCCAACAACAAGATCATACAGTGAGGAAGTCCCCAATAAAGGTGCAGACACACTAACAGTCACAAGCTATGAAGCACAGTTTGATATCCTGACATATTGGCAGCACCATTTCATTTTCATTATAGCTGCACTTTTGAAAATGAGTGAAATAAATAATCTTGTCTGTTCGAAAATCATAAGATCATAAGTGATAGGAGCAGAATTAGGCCATTCGGCCTATCTAGTCTACTCCGCCATTCAATCATGGCTGATCTAACTCTCCCTCCTAAACCCATTCTCCTGCCTTCTCCCCATAACCCCTGACACCCGTACTAATCAAATTGATGGTAGACACAAAATGCTGGAGTGACTCAGCGGGACAGGCAGCATCTCTGGAGAGATGGAACGGGCGACGTTTCGGGTCGAGACCCTTCTTCGGACTGATGTCGGGGGAATGAGCGGGACAGAGATAGAATGTAGTTGGAGACAGTAAGACTGGTGGGAGAACTGGGAAGGTGGGGAGGGGATGGAGAGAGAGGGAAAGCAAGGGCAACTTGAAGTTAGAGAATTCAATGTTCATACCGCTGGGGTGTAAGCTGCCCAAGTGAAATATGAGGTGCTGTTAATCAAATTGTGTAAGGGCGGCTTATTTGCACATGTTGCTGGGCTCAGTTTTGGATTGGTTGGATGTTGGGATCAATTGTTGTTTGATCGGAGTGGGGAAACTCGCTACAGTGGGTTACAAGGATCACATTCCCAACATCAAAGCTTCAGGTAACTCTCAGCATCACTAGTCTGCCCCAACGGAATGAGAAACAGCTCCTCTCCGCACCCTGGGAATGTATACTCCAACGTCTAAATCACAGTTTGACACGTAAAGGACAAAGAGGGATGGAGACAGATTAAGGGAGGGTGAGACAAAGTGGTGCAGATGCAGAGAGAGGGAGGGACTTCCTCATCCACAGACCACAGTCTGTCCATATTGGTGGAAATGTGTCATCCTCGATAATAATCAGCACGGGAGCACCTCAAGGCTGTGTGCTCAGCCCCCTGCTGTACTCACTCTATACTCATGACTGCGTAGCCGGACATAGTGCGAACTCCATCATCAAGTTTGCCGACGACACCACTGTTGTGGGACGTATCACTGTTGGGGATGAGTCGGAGTACAGAAGAGAGATCGAGCGACTGTCCATATGGTGCCAGCACAACAACCTGGCCCTCAACACCAGCAAAACCAAGGAACTGATTGTGGACTTTGGAAGGGGTAGGATAGGGACCCACAGTCCCGTTTATATCAATGGGACGATGGTGGAAAGGGTCAAGAACTTCAAATTCCTGTGCGTGCATATTTCTGAAGATCTCTCCTGGTCCCAGAACAATGATGCAATTATAAAGAAAGCACATCAGCGCCTACTGACCATCCAAAATCAGTACCCCGTTCCGGCTTTTTCCCATATCCCTTGATTCCGTTAGCCCTCAGAGCTAAATCCAACAGATAAAGTAATCAACTGGGGAAAGAGCAAACATGGATAGATACACATGCACCCATAAATGCAACGCACACACGCATGGACACATGCATGTATGGACTCGCACAATTTCAAACATCTACATGCAAACATACATACTCAGTCTCACACACTTTACACAAGAATCCTATAGATACACACATGCACAAACACACACACAAAGCCTTACACACTCTTTCAGTCGCACAGAGTCGTAAACACACTCAAAGTCTTACACTCGCACACACACAAGGTCTTAAAACACACACACACACACACTCACACACAAGGGGATTTAAACACACATAATATTTCACACACAAGGTCTGAAACATATATAAACAGAGGATAGATAAATCACATGTAATGAAGCAGGCAGTGTATCGTGTGTGTGAGAGCACAGCGGCGCACAAAGACACACAGAGAAACACTCACAAAGACACACAGAGAAACACTCACAAAGAGGAGGGCAACGCACAAAAGAACAAAGCGAGCGAGGCAGCAGAGACATGTAAATCTATCAGTCCCCGGGTCTCACCTCGCCTCCCCGTCCCGACACGGGCTGCCCGGCGAGGGCGGCTGCACCCTCCGCTGCCCGCGGCCGGAGCAGAGGTCAGTGGGTCTCACACCGACTCCAGTCTTTCTCCGGATCCTCTCTCCTCACGCTTCAGTCTCTAGGCTGAGCAGTGTAAGTCCACGTAGCGGCGACCAGGAGTTGCAGACGGTAGCGGCACTGCTTCACTGACAGGCTGGGATCGTGTGTTGCTTAAACGGCTGGAGGGGTGGGGGGTGGGGAGGAATTGAGGGGAGGGGGAGGCAGCTAGATCTGCCTGTCGTTTGCAGCTGGCTGTGTTAGAGGGACTGGCCCTCCCTCGCCACCGCCGCGCTCAGCCGTGAACATTCCTCTCCTGCTCTGCTCCGAGCTTCACTAGGATCCAGTTTCACTGACTGACCTCGCTGGCGATCTGCCCCCACTCCTAAAGCACTCTAGCTATCTCCCCCCTCCCCCTCCCAGCCCTACAACCACACATACATCGCTGCTCCCAGTCAACACTCACCCAGAGGCTGGGAGATAGAGAGTGGAAGATGTTACACTCATGAACTCACACCCACACACGTAAACTCACACCCACCGACACAGGGACACACATGAACTCACACCCACACACACAAACTCACACCCACCCGACACACAGCCACAAACTATTATACAGTGACTTGTAGGCACAGACACTAAACCAGAGACAAAGACTTGCACACAGATGTCTAGCGAGGGAGGAGAGATGCATGTGCTTGGAGACACACAGAGACATTCAGAGACAAAGGCGCAGATACGGTGGGTGAGGGATGGGGACACGCCGGCACATGGACACTAGGTTCAGGTACACTGCATGCACCGAGACATCTGGGAAGCACAAAACAGAGACTCAGAGAGAAACAAAGATGAACAAAGAGGGAGAGAGAAATTGTGAGGGGGGGGGGGGGGTGTGTTGAGGAATCTCTAATAAAGAGGACAATAATTGCCAAAAATTTCTGGAATTAGGAAATAAGCAAAGGCTGTTTCCAGGGCAACCCGTCCTCTGGCGAGACAGATTTACAGTTACACAATTTTGTGGTGACCCTCTTTGATGGAAAGTAATGATTCGTCGAGGAGTAATATGATTACTCGGTTGTGTGGGAACTTTGGAGGCAAGTTAGACATCCATGGTGGGTGTGTAGGCAGGTGAGTGTGTAGGCATGTGAGTGTGCAGACAGGTGAGTGTGTAGGCAGGTGAGTGTGTAGGCAGGTGAGTGTGCAGACAGGTGAGTGTGTAGGCAGGTGAGTGTGTAGGCAGGTGAGTGTGTAGACATCCATGGTGAGTGTGTAGGCAGGTGAGTGTGTAGACAGGTGAGTGTGTAGACAGGTGAGTGTGTAGACAGGTGAGTGTGTAGACATCCATGGTGAGTATGTAGGCAGGTGAGTGTGTAGACAGGTGAGTGTGTAGGCAGGTGAGTGTGTAGGCAGGTGAGTGTGTAGGCAGGTGAGTGTGTAGGCAGGTGAGTGTGTAGACATCCATGGTGAGTGTGTAGGCAGGTGAGTGTGTAGGCATCCATGGTGAGTGTGTAGGCAGGTGAGTGTGTAGACATCCATGGTGAGTGTGTAGGCAGGTGAGTGTGTAGGCATGCATGGTGAGTGTGTAGGCAGGTGAGTGTGTAGACATCCATGGTGAGTGTGTAGGCAGGTGAGTGTGTAGACAGGTGAGTGTGTAGGCAGGTGAGTGTGTAGACATCCATGGTGAGTGTGTAGGCAGGTGAGTGTGTAGACAGGTGAGTGTGTAGGCAGGTGAGTGTGTAGACATCCATGGTGAGTGTGTAGACATCCATGGTGAGTGTGTAGGCAGGTGAGTGTGTAGACAGGTGAGTGTGTAGGCAGGTGAGTGTGTAGGCAGGTGAGTGTGTAGGCAGGTGAGTGTGTAGGCAGGTGAGTGTGTAGACATCCATGGTGAGTGTGTAGGCAGGTGAGTGTGTAGACATCCATGGTGAGTGTGTAGGCAGGTGAGTGTGTAGGCATCCATGGTGAGTGTGTAGGCAGGTGAATGTGTAGGCAGGTGAGTGTGTAGGCAGGTGAGTGTGTAGACATCCATGGTGAGTGTGTAGGCAGGTGAGTGTGTAGGCAGGTGAGTGTGTAGGCAGGTGAGTGTGTAGGCAGGTGAGTGTGTAGACATCCATGGTGAGTGTGTAGGCAGGTGAGTGTGTAGACATCCATGGTGAGCGTGTAGGCAGGTGAGTGTGTAGACATCCATGGTGAGTGTGTAGGCAGGTGAGTGTGTAGGCAGGTGAGTGTGTAGGCAGGTGAGTGTGTAGGCAGGTGAGTGTGTAGACATCCATGGTGAGTGTGTAGGCAGGTGAGTGTGTAGACATCCATGGTGAGCGTGTAGGCAGGTGAGTGTGTAGACATCCATGGTGAGTGTGTAGGCAGGTGAGTGTGTAGGCAGGTGAGTGTGTAGGCAGGAACTGCAGATGCTGGTTTAACACGAGGATAGACACAAAATGCTGGAGTAACTCAGCGGGACAGGCAGCATCTCTAGAGAGAAGGAGTTGGTGATGTTTCGAGTCGAGACTCTTCTTCAGACCCTAACCATGGTGAGGTGGGTTCAGCCAATCTCCGAAGGATTCAATGAAGCACTGCAAACAGAAAAGCAACCTGTGTCCATCCAAACTCGACTGACAGTTTCAGTTTATATAAATTATGTTTTTCTTTCTTTCGTTCCTTCTGTTCCTTCTCCTATTCTCCAACAAATGGATGTTCGTCGTGTGGTGGACAATAGACAATAGACAATAGACACTAGACAATAGGTGTAGGAGTAGGCCATTTGGCCCTTCGAGCCAGCACCACCATTCAATGTGATCATGGCTGATCAGCCCCAATCAGTACCCCGTTCCTGCCTTCTCCCCATATCCCCTGACTCCGCTATTTTTAAGAGCCCTATCTAGCTCTCTCTTGAAAGCATCCAGAGAACCCGCCTCCACCGCCCTCTGAGGCCGAGAATTCCACACACGCACAACTCTCTGTGAGAAAAAGTGTTTCCTCGTCTCTGTTCTAAATGGCTTACTCCTTACTCTTAAACTGTGGCCCCTGGTTCTGGACTCCCCCAATGTTTCCTGCTTCCAGTGTGTCCAAACCCTTAACAATCTTATATGTTTCAATGAGATCCTTTCTCATCCTTCTAAACTCCAGAGTGTACAAGCCCAGCTGCTTTATTCTCTCAGCATATCACTTAAAACTAGAAACCATGTTCTTTGGTGTCAATTGGAAACATGGGAAAGATGGGGCCGATTAGTCACGCGAGTCTCTTCACGTTCACTTAGATACTTGATGTTGGATCTTACTCAAAGTTAAGGCGCTTTCAACCACGTCAAAACATCAGCATGTCCAAGCGCACATCCCTTCATTAATGGTACACTTAAGACTAGGCAGACCATGAGTCAGACAAAGCAACTCAGACTGTGGACCACAAGGAAACCACTTCACTCCTTCATCAGAGGATTGCTTTACTTCACAGACTCTCCCACGGTTGGAAGAGTCCCATGTTTGGACTAATCTGAACATATTGTCATGATCAAATGCAACACTAATTCCTGATTAAACTCCATTCACCTTCCTTCCATCTGGAACCCTGGTTAGTTTAGTTTATGCGGTTATGCGGAGAAGGCAGGAGAATGGGGTTCGGAGGGAGAGATAGATGATTGAATGGCGGAGTAGGCTTGATGGTCTGAATGACCAAATGGTCTGAATGACCAAATTCTGGTCCTATCACTTATGAACTCATGAGCTTTCTCAGGGTAAGTCCTGGCTGAAATGTTTCTTCATTTCATGCTGAACGACACAGCTCCATCTTTTATGAGAAAGTGCCTTATTCCGGATACCTCCAGTCTAATAATTTTAGCGCAAGCATCACCCCCAGTTATAGCCTGATAATGGCAGGACTCTTCTGCCGGGCTTACCAATGCAGTCTGTAGGAACCTGGTAGTACCTCATTTCTGACTGTTGTATTCCTCTTTAGCTATGGGCTAGTGGCTCCAGTAACACTATGATTATCTGCCATTGGACAAGTCAGAAACCCCGAAGATAGACACAAAATGCTGGAGTAACTCAGCGAGACAGGCAGCATGGCTGGAGAGAAGGGATAGGGTTGAGACCCTTCTTCAGACGGTCTACAGGTAATGTTTGTCCAGCTCCCGTTACATTCACAGAGGCCGCAGTTTCCCAACCCGAAACGTCACCCATCCTTTATCTCCAGAGATGCTGCCTGTCCCGCTGAGTTACTCCAGTGCATTGTGTACTGTCCCAGTTGCCACAGTCCCTTTCAACTTCATTGGTTAACTGGAAAATCTATTACCATACAGTGTATGGTAACCCTGAAGATAGACACAAAAAGCTGGAGCAACTCAGCGGGATAGGCAGCATCTCTGGAGAGAAGGAATGGGTGACATTTCGGGTCGAGACCCTTCTTCAGACTCAGCCCAAAATGTCACCGATTCCTTCTCTCCAGAGATGCTGCCTGTCCCGCCGAGTTACTCCAGCTTTTTGTGTCCATCTTTGGTTTAAACCAGCATCTGCAGTTCCTTCCCACACATTCTGTACGGTAACCCTGGTTATGTTAGTTTGGTTTAGTGTAACATACAAGACTATATATAAATGTGTATTGTGGTATAAATAAAATGAGCAGGCAATAGATCCAGTGGGTGGTGGGTTTATGGAATGAACTGTCAGAGGAGGTAGTTGGGACAGGTAGAATAACAATATTCAAAAGACGTTTTTACAGGTACATGGATAGGAAAGGTTTAGTGGGATATGGACCAAATGCAGGCAAATGAGACTAGTGTAGATGGGACATCTTGGTTGGCATGGACAGGTTGGGCCGAAGGGCCTATTTCCATGCTACCACAACCAGAGAGCAGGGCTGAACTACTATCCACCTCTTTGGTGCCCCTTGGACTATCCTTGATTGGACTTTGCTGGCTTTACCTTGCACGAAACATTATTCCCTTATCATGTGTCTATACACTGTAAATGGGTCAATTGTCATCAAGTATTGTCTTTCTGCTGTCTGGATAGCACGCAACAATGTGTGACAATAAACTAAACTAAACTAATCTGGAAATCCTGCTGTGCAGCACCACTAGAGTCCAGATTCCACTGGAGCTCGTTACACATGATGAAGTGGCTATATCAAAAACCTTGGCGTGGTATTTGACTCCGCGTTGAAATTTGACAAACAAGTCAATGCCGTGGTGAAAGCTAGCTTCTTCCAGCTTTGGACGATAGCTAAAATAAAACAATTCCTCCAGTTTGATGACCTCGAAAAGATCATCCACACATTTATCTCCTCCCGCCTCGATTACTGCAACTCCCTCTACACTGGCATCAGCCAATCATCCCTGTCCCGCCTGCAACTGGTCCAAAACGCCGCAGCGAGACCCCTGACGGGCACCCGAAAAAGGGACCACATCACCCCGATCCTGGCCTCTCCCCACTGCCTCCCAGTGCGGCTCCGAATAAATTTCAAGATCCTTCTTTATGTTTACAAAGCCCTCAACGGGCTTGCCCCCACCTACATCAAAAATCTGCTCACCCACCACACCACCTCCAGGTCCCTCAGATCGGCCGACTTGGAGTTACTGACCATCCCACGGTCTAGGCATAAGCTCAGGGACGACCGCGCCTTTGCGGTTGCAGCTCCTAGACTGTGGAACAGCATCCCTCTTCCCATCAGAACTGTCCCCTCCATCGACTCATTTAAGTTGAGACTTAAAACATATGTCTACTCTCAAGCCTTTCTTGACATCCTCTGAGGGAGGGCTATATGTAAGTATTTATGTTTGTACTTAATCTATGAACCACTGTTGTATAACGTCAGTACCTCCACCATTGTAAAGCACTTTGGTCAACGAGAGTTGTTTTTTACATGTGCTATAGAAATAAAAGTGACGACTTGACTTGACAGGGAGGGATTTGTAGAAGTTACTGGGGAACGATGAGCCTGTGGCAATCACTTCAGACCACACAACAAACCCAGGTAGACACTCTCAAAGTAGTTTAGTTTAGTTTAGTGATACAGCGCGGAAACAGGCCCTTCGGCCCACCGAGTCCACACCCTAACGCTGTCCTACACACACCAGGGACAATTCTTTACAATAACACCAAGCCAATTAAAAACCTACAAACCTGTATGTCTTTGGAAAGTGGGAGGAAACCGAAGATCTTGGAGAAAACCCTCGTAGGTCACGAGAAGAACATGCAAACTCTGTACAGACAGCACCCGTAGTCAGGATCAAACCCAGGTCTCAGGCATCGTAAGGCAGCAAATCTATCGCTAGCCATCGTGCCGCCCTTAGTTCTACACAGCCTGTCAGATGAAATGCTAAGGTGAAGCCCTGTCAGTCTACAGAGGTGGGTGTAAACGGTCACAACTCTCTGTTTGAAGAGGAGTTTGCAAATTCTCCACAAGAGTTCTTGTCAACAATTTCCCTTCAATCAATATCATGGAATCAAATGGAATCAGGAGTGTCCTTTGCTGTTGATGGGGTCTTGCCTTGTAAACATTGCTGCCAAGTTTCTCTAGATTTCCACAGTTCCATTCAGCGAGGAGATGTTTGGGAATGATGACAGATCCCACTGGAAGGGAAAACTTCTCCAATCCTTTTGTTTTCCTTAAGCATTGCATTTTGAACATTGGGTAAGCGGAAGCTGTAGAAATAAAAATTGGCACCCTTCTGTTTCAATCTGTTCATGTGTTAAATTTGTCAAGATAGCTGATACACGGCCTTCATGTTTAATTCATCACCTTGGCAATGTGAGGTCATCAGGTCAATGTTGGGAGCACAATAGACACCAAAGATCCTATAGCGGACCACTCCTACTAAAGGCAACGGGCTGACGCGTAGTACGCAACGGAGCGGAACGTGGGCCTTTTTTTCATCCATTTCAGTAACCGGACCCGACCCGACCCGACCCGACCCGACTCGCAGTGTAATCAACGTTGCGGGGGAACAGTTTGTGTTAATAAATTGTAATTCTGAAAATGAGGAGATGATTTTAATCAAATAACTTTTATTTTCACGAGGATGTTTCCGTAACCGGCTTCCGTCTCCGCGCTAGTATCTTTGCTCCACTACGGGATCTTTGGTGCGGAGACGGAAGCCGGTTACGGAAATGGGGCCGAAAATTACCCGCAAATCTGCCCATGACCGTACTACGCCTTTTTCGTCGAGTGGTCTATCTTGCTCGCTATAGGCTCTTTGATAGACACTGCATTCAGATACAAAATGCCGGAGTATCTCAGCAGGTCAGGCAGCACCTCTGGAGACAAGGAATAGTTGATGATTCGGGTCAGAATCCTTCAGATTGAAGAAGGGTTCCAACCCAAAATGTCACCCATCCTTTTTCTCCAGAGATGCTGCCTGTCCCGCTGAGTTACTCCAGCAATTTGTGTCCATCTTTGGTATAAACCAGCATCTGCAGTTCCTTCCCACACACACTGCAGACTTTGGAATCCAAAGCAAGAAAAGGGGAGATACTGGAGGACTCTGCGGACCAAGCAGCATCTGTGGACCCAGACACACCTATATCCACCTCCTGGTTGTGTAGGAAAGAACTGCAGATGCTGGTTTAAACAAAAGGTAGACAAAAATGCTGGAGAAACCCCACATCAGTCTGAAGAAGGGTCTCGACCCAAAACGTCACCTATTCCTTCGCTCCATAGATGCTGCCTCACGCGCTGAGTTTCTCCAGCATTTTTGTCTACCTTCGATTTTTCCAACATGTGCAGTTCTTTCTTAAACACAAAATGCTGGAGTAACTCAGCGGGACAAGCAGCAGCACTGGAGAGAAGGAATGGGTGACGTTTTGGGTTGAGACCCTTCTTCAGACTGATCCACCTACCGGTTGCTAGCTCTTGCCCCACCACTCCCCACTGCTGTTTACACCGACTCCAGATGAAGGATCTCAACTCAAAACATCGACTGCTACTTCCCTCCACAGCTGCCACCTGATCCACTAACTTCCTCCCATGGCCACCCTTTTGCTGGCACAGTGCCAACGAGCTGGGACCTGGACAAGATGTCATCAACATCTGGGCCACTGCGGTTCCCAGCTCCTTCAGGGATGGACCAGAACTCGGGGAAGAATCATTTGTACTGTAACCAAATATCTACAGCAATTATATTCCAATCCTCAATTTAACTGAAATCTTATCAGGATGTCAAAACCAGCTCTGTAAAATATTAAAACACGAGTTAATTATTTACTCTAAGCATAACTAAACCACTGAAAGGTTAGGAACAGTGCAGTAGGTAAGCTCTGATTACATTTACATCTGGGCATGGAACAGATTTGGAGTTGTTCTTGGAAGTAGGGCCATTACACTTTAACAGTTTAGTTTATTGTCACGTGGAACAGTGAAAACCTTTACTCAGTGTGTCCTCTCTTGCAGTCCCGGATAAGAGCTGCAGTGCACACCCCAGGGGGACTGAGACGGGACAGAGGGAATGAGGCACTCACTCCTCAAAAGGCTGTGGAGACTGAGATAGATACAGTCATACAATTTCTCCGAGCAGGCGGCTCAACCGTAGAATCGCTGCCTCACAGCGCCAAAGACCAGGGTTCAATCCTGACTACGGGTGCTGTCTGTACGGAGTTTGCACGTTCTCCCTGAGACCTGCGTGGCTTTTCTCCGGGTGCTCCGGTTTCTTCCCACACTCCACAGGTTTGTCGGTTAATTGGTTTCGGGAAAATAGTTAACTGTCCCTAGTGTGTGTAGGATAATGTTAGTGCACGGGGATCGCTGGTCGGCACGGACCCGGTGGGCCGAAGGGCCTGCTTCTGCGCTGTATCTCTAAAGTCTAAATTCTACAGAACAAGGTCATTTTTATCAGTTCTGCCCCCAGCTCCATTATTCTGCTCTTGGCTTGATGGAGTCATTAAAATAGTTTATTTTTTTGAAATACTTATTGTAATTCTTTTCAAAACATCGACATAATTATGGATAGCTGTGGTGAGGTAGAGCAGGGTGGGGCCACGGAGCTGAAGTGAAGGCCAGTCACAGTGTACGTGGATGTTCAGCCATTAACCTGCTCAGCTGAAGCTGAACCTGTGGGCTGCGAGTGAACATTGGTTGATAAGGAGCAGAGCTGTCGGAAACCAAAGCCAACTCAACTATGAGAGCTGCCAAAAGCAATCAGTGAGAGAAGGCAACATGTCAAAACCGCACACAGAGTGAGACTGAATCAATTCAAATAAGGAGACACACATTCTTGTTACCGTAAATATCCACATTACCCTTACCATAAATACCATAGAAGCCAGTCCTTTCCTTAGCTTCCTCACAGCCGTTATCAAGCACCTGAACCATCCTACCACAAGCAGAGATCGGTCCTGAGTTACTACCTACCTCATCAGGGACCTTCAGACTATCCTAGACTGGACTTTCCTGGCTTTACATTGCATGAAAAGCTATTCCATTATCATGTATGTGAATGGCTCGATTGTAATAATGTATTTGCTTCCCGCTGACTGGTTAGCACGCGACAAACGTTTTTCACTGTACCTCGGTAAACTAAACTGAACTGATCAACACATGAATTAGGAGCAGAAGTAAGCCATTTGGTCCTTCAAACCTGATCCACAATTTAATAATCCTTCCCCCAGTGACTGATCTCGCCCCCTTCCCCCCGAAAATTGCACTACTGCCACTGTATATACATATATATATTTTACTGTTCCATTATTCTGTGTTGGCACTTGTGGGTGAGATGCTAACTGGACTTGTACACGGCACAATGACAATAATGTTTGAATCTGAATCTGAATAAGATACTTGTTTAACCTATTGCAACATTAATTCTGCAAGTCCTGCTTATCCCTGGTGACATGTGCAGATGCTGGTTTTCACCGAAGATAGACACAAAATGCTGGAGTAACTCAGCGGGACAGGCAGCATCTCTGGAGAGAAGGAATGGCTAACGTTTTGGTTTCAGGTCTGAAGGGTCTCGATCCGAAATGTCACCCTTGCTTCTGTCCAGAGATGTTGCCTGTCCTGCTGAGTTAATCCAGCACTGTGTGGCTGTCCCTCATAACATTTGACTTCCTTGCTTATCAAGGATCTATCTGCTTCACATTCTATAACCACCCCCCCTCAAACCGCCCATTGAAGTAACATTGCAATTTATTTCTTCCAAGAGAGCTTCAGTTTAATGAAATGAGAAAGCAATATCCTGCGTGCAGAGAATAGAGAACCAGGGCTAAGATAAGGAGGAACTATTTAGAACAGAGGAGACGTTCCTTAGGGGGTTAGGAATCTCTGGAATTCTCAACAATGCGGGCTGTAAATGTTGGAGAATCTTCTGTAAGGCATGCTCATTTGTTAGAAAAAGAATGCAGACAATGCCAGACTCCTTGTTACGAGCGCGGGATGTCAGCATGGTTTACTGAACACACAATCAAATAAGCATGAGAATGCTCCCCTCTGCCGACACAACCCAGGGCAGTGAAGTCCTGGTCTTTGTTGGCAATAGGAAGCATCTGTAACCATGGTATGAACCACGTCTTCTGAATGGATGCAAAGGAACTGCAGATGCTGTTTATCCGAAGATAGTCACAAATGTTGGAGTAACTTAAGAATAAGGGGTAAGCCATTTAGAACGGAGACGAGGAAAGACTTTTTCTCGCAGAGAGTGGTGAGTCTGTGGAATTCCCTGCCTCAGAGGGCGGTGGAGCCCAGTTCTCTGGATACTTTCAAGAGAGAGCTAGATAGGGCTGTTAAAGATAGCGGAGTCAGGGGATATGGGGAGAAGGCAGGAACGGGGCACTGATTGGGGATGATCAGCCATGATCACATTGAATGGCGGTGCTGGCTCGAAGGGCCGAATGGCCTACTCCAGCACCTATTGTCTATTGTCTAACTCATTGGGACAGGCAGCATCTCTGGAGAGAAGGAATGGGTGATGCTTCGGTTCAAGTCTGAAGAAGGGTCACGACCCTAAACGTCACCAGAGATGTCCATCCCGCTGCCTGTCCCACTGAGTTAATTCAGCGTTTTGTGTTTGTCTTCATGTGCACATCTGAATGTTGTTACTAAACGCCCCATTGTAAGCATACCCTTAACATTCCCAAAGACACCACATCCACTCACAAAGGGAAGCAACGTTAGCCCTGTTGCTGGGTATGAAGCAACGCTTCAAGGTGAACTGGTGATGAATCTTTGTCTGAGTCACTCAGGTCCCTGTGTAACCACAATGTCCAACAGAATGGCTTCATCTGGTGGCAATTAATATCTGAGGAGCCAGGACGCTTTCATCTGCTTTACTGTCTGTGTTCTGTGCAGCAAAGCAAGCTTTTCTTACATCAGTTGCTATAAGATGAAGGATCAAATTCAAAAGTTTATTTTTAAAATACTGTAGCAGGGCTCATAAAGAACTCTTTAATCTGTTCCTGACAGCCTCCCTCTGTGGTTGCCTGTTTGGCCACACCCTTCCACATTCTCCTTCAGGCCTGCTGCCTGTCCACACAACCGGCTCCTCCAGATTTCCCCTCAGCCGCAGCCCCCACCCTTCCAACTTCTTTCTCTGTTCACACCTTTACTAATTCAGTCTCTATTTCAGACAATTTCAGAGTTGACAAAGTGGGTACGCTCAGGCCAGCGGCTTGTGTTCCTGTTCTGTAGAAGCTGCTTGCACCATCTCACCGGACTAGCATCGCCTTCCACAGACCAGGCACGGTGTGGCAGCGGTAGAGTTGCTGCCTTACAGCGCCAGGGACCCGGGTTCCATCCAGACAGGTCAGTACAGGTCGATTCGAACTATCGACCTGTATTCCAATGTTTAAGAAAGAACTGCAGATGCTGGAAATATCGAAGTAGACAAAAAATGCTGGAGAAACTCAGCGGGTGAGACAGCATCTATGGAGAGAAGGAATTGGCGACGTTTTGGGTCACTCGAAACATCATCAATTCCTTCTCTCCATAGATGCTGCCTCACCCCCCGAGTTTCTCCAACATTTTGTCTACCTGTACTCCTTGATCCCTCTGCCCTACAAGACAAATGAATTTTGTAGTCGAGACCCTTCTTCAGACTGGGAGTCGGGGGAGAGGGAGACTAGAGATATGTGGAAGGGTAAGGTGTGAAAAAGACAGATCAAAGCAGATAATGCTCAAGGAAAAGTAGAATGGTTCATTGTTAGTATACAAAAGGGTCTCGACCCGAAACATCGCCTATCTCCTTCGCTCCTTAGATGCTGCTGCACCCGCTGAGTTTCTCCAGCCTTTTGTGTACCCTCGATTCTCCAGCATCTGCAGTTCCTTCTTTAACACATGGTTCATAGTTAGCTGAGGGGAAGCTGACAACGAGACATACAATCAGTAATATTTAATCAGGAGGTCAGGCATACAGTTGGGGACTCGCTGCTGCCGGAGGTACTGTGAGCTTTCTTCCTAAAGGGATAAAAGCATTTAATTTTAATTTTGGATTAAACAGCGGGCAGCGGCTCCTTCAAAATAGAAACGGCTCGATTAAGTCAAACTGGCAATCAACCCATGGGCTCACTACTCATTATTGTTGCGTTTCACCACACGTTATTTATAGCTCAATGTGTCACTCAGGAGTGACATATCTCTTGCCACAGGCCCCTCTAACCAGGAATATCCCCTCCCCCTCCCGGTCTTATCCTCCTTCCTCTTCAGTTGTCTCCTCACCAGTCTCCGTGACAAATTCACAGTTTGTTTCAGCAACATGGGTGAAGATTTGACTTTACAGGCTGTAGAGAAACAGGCCCACCAAGTCCATACCAAGAAGAAGGGTCTGGACCCGAAACTAAAATGGGTGACATTTGTTTCTGGGCTGACTGTGGCTGTTTCACACTGGGTGGAACGAGCGCCCAGTGACGGAGACATTCCCATCAACGCCTCCCTCCCCACTCTGACAATCCCCGTCTGTATCTTTAGTTACACAGCCTGCACTAATGACAGGGAGAAGCCAGGCTTGCTCATGACTTATCGTAGGAAGTATGGCCCAGGGGATATAATTACACACACTCCATGATCAGAGTGTGGGAAGAATCATTTTTGGTGTGATATGTAAAATATCAAGTGCAGCCTGAATATCCCAGCTGAGAACTGTGACCCTGGGTGATGCAGTCACACTGAGGAGGCAAGGAGAATATTACATCAACACCAAGGTCAAGGTGTATCAGATAGTCTCCGCAGGAGGGGGTGTGTAATGATTCAATTAGGGACTTTATTCATGAATTGTGCTCAGTGTGTGGGAGTGTCTAGGTTCAGATGTTCAAAATCATCGTTTCTGCTCAGGCCGTAGATCATTAACAGTTCCCCTGGTTCTTGCTTGCTTCAGTTTTTTATTGCCCTGCCCTGCAGAGAGCAATGCCAGCGGGAAGCTGTCTCACATTCCCAAGCCTGTCCTGTCCTCGATGAGATCATGGCCAGTGTGAGATCCAGCTCCATTTCATCCACTTGTTTCAATACATTTACTCAGCAAGGATCTATCATCGTTAGGGTTGCGTGGCACGGTGGCGCAGCAGGTAGAGCTGCTGCTTCGCTGCGCCAGAGACCCGGGTTCGATCCTGACTACGTCAGGAACTGTTTGCTGCCCTCACACTGAAAACCCCGTTCAACTCTAAGCTTGTTGGCACAAGGAACTGCAGATGCTGTATTGCCACTCTCACCCCGGTCACTCCCTCTTCTCCCCTCTCCTGTCAGGCAAGAGGTACAGAAGTGTGAAAACGCACACCTCCAGATTCAGGGACAGTTTCTTCCCGGCTGTTATCAGGCAACTAAACTGTCCTCTCACCAACTAGAGAGCAGTTCTGACTTCCCATCTAGCATTAAAAGCACACTGGATAGCCACCAAGTGGTCACAGGAGTGGAAGGCAACCTCATCCCCATTACACAGCTACATCTCTTCACCAGATAAAAGCTGTCCAGGGTCTGACCTCCCCAGAGGAGCATGCGTGAAGCTCAACAGACTTGGTACTGGAGTTGGGCGTTTCAATGCCAGCGTGTGGAGATGGGGGCTCCCTCCGCCAGAGCCCAGCCTGTGAATGCGGAGCAGAACGACAGACAGCCAACCACATCATCTCTGGGTGCCCGCTCTACCAGCCACCAAATGGAGCTCAGGGCCTGGCAGACATTGACACCAACAGAGACAACAGCCTGGCTGCTCAACACCCGGCTTGACATCTGACTATTCCTCTGGTTTATGTTTCATTCACAAGAAGAAGATCTTCCTCATTGGAGACCCTCAGACTTTCATCGAACTTTACTGGAGATTATCTTGCACTAAACACGATACCGTTTATCCTGTATCTGTACACTCGGGACGGCTCGACTGTAATCATGCAGTCTTGTCGCTGACTGGACAGCACGACGCAAAGAGGCTTCTCACTGGACGTCGTACAAAGTCTGGCAAGTGACACGTGGATACAGGCGAGAATAGTTTATCTTGCAATATATAAATAGCATTATGCAAATTCTTGGAAGGATTTATACTGAGGCTTTGAAAGACCGTGTCCATAGCGTTTAGTCACTCTTTGGCAACTTATTTGCAGAAGTTATCCTGTTGCAGAAGGAGTCATTAAATACGTTCATTATTAACTTATTTTCCAAGTGGAAAGATAAGCAATAATAACCGCACGGCACACCCCCTCACACACCCCACACTCAGCTCACACCCCCACACACACACTCACCCCCAACACATACACACACACACACACCCCCACACGCACCCCACACACACACACACACATCACACACACCCCCCACACACACACACACACACACACACACACACCCACACACACACACACACACACACACCCCCACACCCCAACACACACACACACACACACCCCCCTAACACACACCCACACACACAACACACACACCCCACACACACACACACACACACACACACACCCACACACACACCACACCCACACACACACACACACCACACCCCCAACACCACACACACACACACACACCACACCCACACCACACACACACACACCCCACACACACACACACACACACACACACACCCCCACACACACACCCACCACCCACACCCACACACACACCCCCACACACCCACACACACAACACCCACCCCCACACACCCACCCCCCCACACACCCCACCACCCCCACACCCCCCCCACACACACCCCCCCCCACACCCCCCCCCCCCCCACACACACCCCCCCCCCACACACCCCCCCACACACACCCCCCCCCACACACACCCCCCCCCCCCCACCACCCCCCCCCACACACACCCCCCCCCCCCACACACCCCCCCCCCCACACACCCCCCCACACACACCCCCCCCCCCCACACACCCCCCCACACACACCCCCCCCCCCCACACACACACACACCCCAAATGATCAGATATCTTTAAAATTTACTGGAACATCAAAACAGGAAAACAGCCAGAAATGCCACATAAAATTTCACTGCCAAATCACTCCTTTGAAGTCACATTAACTGTTGCTTGTAAGCAAAATGTCTGCAGAGTGGCACAGCTGGAAGAGTTGCTGCTGCAGTGCGCTGGGTTCAATCCTGACCTCCACTACTGTGTGTGAGTGAAGTTTGCACACTCTTGCTGTGAATGCCTAGGTTTTCTCTGAGTGCTTCAGTTCCTTCTCATGTTCAGTGTAGGTTGGTAAGGTAAATGGCCACTGTGAGTGGCATCTACTGGGTAGCTGAACGTAGAACATGGGGGGGGGGGGGGGGGGGGGGGGGGTAAATAAATTGGGATTAGTGTTGATGGGTGCTTGTGGTTGGTGCGGACTCAATGGGCCAAAGTGTCTGTTTTCATGCTGCATGTCTCTACAACAGCCAATTTACTAAAACAACAACCTGAGAAAAAAGCAAAAGGCTTGTGTGCCCAGATATTGTTTCTGTACGTGATAGGGCTTGCATTTAGATACTACTGTTCACGCCGTCAGATCTTTCCAAACAAATGAAGCGCCCCGAGGTGTAATTACTGTTCAATTGTAGGAAATGTATTTAATTCATGAATAATAAGACCTGACAAGCAGCTGGGTGAAAAATGGCCAGATAATCTATTTTACGTCTGAATTGCCGAGTAAATATCAGCGGGGATATTGAATGAAACTCTCTGACACTGATATTGTGGAATCATGTGTATTCGTTTGGGAGAGTAGATAAAGCATGAACTCATTTTAGTTTAGAGATTCAGTGTTGATACAAGCTCTTCAGCCCATCACTTTCATCAACAATCACCTGTGCACTCGTTCTATCCCACACACGAGGGCCAATTTACTGAAGCTAATTAACCTACAAACCTGCACATCTTTGGAGTGTGGGAGGAAACCGGAGCACCCGGAGAAAACCCACGAGAACACAGGGAGAACGTACAAAATCCATACCGCCAAATCTCAGGACTCTTATCTACTAGCCCACCCACTACTAGCACCCACTACTAGCCCCACCCACCCACTACTAGCCCACCCACCCACTACTAGCACTACTAGCCCCACCCCCCTACTAGCCCCACCCCCACTACTAGCCCCACCCCCCTACTAGCCCCACCCCCACTGGTTGTCCCACCCCCCACATAGGGAGGGAGATTCCTGGGAATCCCAGACATTCACACTGGGATATCTGCGGATGGATTCTACACTGTAAGGGTGTTCCGTTTGTAATGTTTAAAATGACGAGGAATGCTTTGTGGTTTGAGTTGATTTAGTTATAGACACTGAGAAATACTGTTTAAACCTCGTTGGATTCTTTGGACAATAAAGCCACTGTAGACGGCCTGTCAGACTCAGAGTGGGATAATTGTGGTTCATGTTCTATTTCAGGGACAAAATCTAGTCTTTCCATGCAGTACCAAAGGAGTTTTACACAGTTGGAGGTCTTGTAGAGATACAGCAGTGAACAGGCCCTTCAGCCCATCGAGTGGACGTTGCCCATTGGCCACCCATTAATACGAGTTCTATATTATCCCACTTTCACATCCATTCCCTACACACTCGAGGGCAAGTTACAGAGGTTGCACACCTTGGGGATATGGGAGAAAATGGAGCATCCGGAGGAAACCCACACGGTCACAGGGGAGAACATGCAAACTGCACACAGGCAGCACCCGAGGTCAGGATTGAACTGGGGTCTCTGGCGCTGGGAGGCAGTAGCTCCACCCGCTGCGCCACTGTGCCAATCAGTTGCGGACACTTGGATTGTGTGTCAAGTCCCCACCTGTCCCACCTCCACCAAGATGCAGCACACAACGCCACGGCGACTATCAAGCTGTCCAACTCCTCCCCCTTCTGTCGTGGGGTAGACCGAGACTGACTCCCCTCCCTCCCCCCTCTCCAATCTTTACACATCCTCAATCCTTTCCGCTCATCACTCTAATTTCATGTTTCATGTATTTTGTGTTTTATGATCAATTTCCCTCCAGGGATAAAGTTCTATCGTCTCGTTCTCCCAACTTGTTGTAAAGAAGAAACTGCTGCAGCATAATGGACATCGGGAGAGTTCACGCAATATCCCGGCCGATGTCTATCCCCCAGTCGCCACGTGCCACGTGGGTGCGTGCAGAGTTATTCTCTCTGCTCTCTACATCACTACAGTCTCCATTTTGTTGGCTGCAATTTGGGACGAGGAAGCACATACAGACGTTATTCTTCATTGAAGAACATCTGACACATGCTCAGCAGGAATCTCTGGCACGGTGGCGCAGCAGTAGCGTTCCCGCCTTACAGCGCCACAGACCTGGGTTCGATCCTGACCACGGGTGCTGTTTGTATGGAGTTTTGCGCTCTCTCCGTGACCGGTGGCATCTCCGGTTTCCTCCCACACTCCAAAGACGTACAGGTTTGTAGGCTAATTGGCTTGGTATAATTGTAAATTGTCCCTAGTGGGTGTAGGATAAACCTAAATGACAATAATCAGTGACAGGGCTTGCCTGTAACTGCGTGCAGGAAGGTTAACAGTTCCATTGTCCTTTATTCCTCTCTTCCATATAACCTGGTGCGACTTTTCTGGCTCTGGTTCCTTGAAACAAAACGATAAACTGCTTCCTGCAGGGGGGTACACAAAAAGCTGGAGAAACTTGAGTTTCTCCAGCTTTTTGTGTACCCTCGATTCTCCAGCATCTGCAGTTCCTTCTTTAAAACTGCTTCCTGCAGTCTGCCAGAGATAATTGATCGGGAAGCAGTGACCCAAAGCTTTCCAAAGACTTAGATTTGCCTCAGATGTTTCCAGCCCTGGATGGGAAGAATTATAAACCTCCACTCCTACTACAGAGATGCCTCTTGGTGTCCCAGCTACTCCAGCCTCCATCTGCAAGTCGTGTCCCTGCCTCACTGAGCCACCGGGAAACAGGCAACGACAACACACGAGTCACATCACAGTCCAGCAGCGTTGCTGCTAATCCGTTAGCAGGCCTTGGGCAGGCAAACCATGCAAAGTGCTGTGGCCCTGAGGAGGCTGGAGGGGTGGAAACAGCAAGCAGACAAAATGTGCAGGAAGGAACTGTAAATGCTGGTATAAACTGAAGATAGACACAAAAAGCTGGAGTAACTCAACGGGTCAGACAGCATCTCTGGAGAAAGAGAATAGGTGATGTTTCAGGTCAATTCCTTCTTCACACTTGTTAAGCATGTACTGTACGCACCATTGGCCCTGAAAACATCAAATACAATTGGCTCTGGTTTCTAAGTTTCGTAAGCTGTTTATATTCCCCCTGGCGTAACGGTCCAGCAGTCATGTCACGCCTCATCCTCAAAACCCTCACTCCTCATGCAGTGTCTTAGAAAGTGGTTAGACACAGAGTGCTGGAGTAACTCAGCGGGTCAGGCAGCATCTGTGGAGAACATGGATAGGTGACGTTTCACAGAGTGCTGGAGTAACTCAGCGGGTCAGGCAGCATCTCTGGAGAGAAGGAATGGGTGATTCGAAGCCAATTCACCTGCACATCTTTGAAACGAAACACTGCACAGAAATCAGATAAATCAAAGCACACACAGAGGCCATTCAGCCCTGCTGCTTTATGCCAGTGCTGAAGCTTTGCATAAGCCTCATCCCAACCTTCCAACAGAGCCCACCATCCCTGCTGTATGTATCAGGCCCCACTGAAATCTATCAATGACGTTTCCTCAACTGCTCCAAGCAGCAGCATCTATAGAACCATTGGGTGATACATCATGCATCCTCTATTTGGCCCAACGTGTCCAAACTAACCAAGATGGCCAGTTCCATTTGCCTGTGTTTGCCCCTTATTCCACTAAACTTTTCCTACCTATGTACCTGTTCAAATGTATTTTGAGCGTTGTTACTCTACCTGCCTCTATTATGTTCTTTTGTGGCTTGCTCTGTACGAAGGGGTTGCCCCTCCGGTCCCTTTGAAATCTTCCCCCAGCTCCATCCCATTCCCTCTCGCTTTTCAATTCCCTTCTCTGGGGACAAAGACAGAGTGCATTCACCTTATCCATGGCCCTCGTGACCTCACTTACCTCTATTAGGTCACCCCTCAGTCTCCTACGCCACATTGTCTCAGTCTGCTCAACGTCCCCCAAAATACCAGGCCCTCAGGACCTGGCAGCATCCTTGTAAATTATCTCTGCGTTCGTTGCAGCTGATGCTGTTCCTACAGTGGCATGATCTAAACTGTAGGCAATACTCCATGTGCAACCTCACCACTTGCTGCTTTGACCCCGCAAGCCCAACTGAAATGTGTGCTGGCCATTGAAGATGTCCAGTTTGATGGCCAATCCTGTGGAGAGGTCAAAGTAGGGAAATGTGACAGCCAATATATGCACAGCAGGGGGCAGCACAGCGGGAGAGTCGCTGCCTCACAGCGCCTGAGACCCGGGTTCGATCCCGACCACTGGTGCTGTCTGTACGGAGTTTGTACATTTTCCCCGTAACTGCATGGGTTTTCTCCGAGATCTTTGGTTTCCTCCCACATTCCAAAGGCGTACCAGGTTTGTAGAATCATTTGCTTGGTTTATGTGTAAACTGTCCCTAGTGTAGTGTTAATGTGCGGGGATCACAGGTGTGTGCGGTGGGCTGAAGGGCCTGTTTCTGCGCTGTATCCCTTCAAACAGCAGGGTGATGGTGACCTGCTCTCACTGGTCTCCGTGTTTGGGTTATTTATGGGATAAACGTTGGCCCAGGATCTATGGAGCTTTGTTTGAAGCCTGCTGTGGAATAGTTTAGCGTTATGAGGAACAGGACAGGTGAAACTGTGTAACACACACGGATACACAGTGCAGGCTGGAGCATGTGGTGGGCAGATTGCAGACCAATGCCAGATGTGTACACCAGACCCTCTGGATATTTGCAGGAGCCGGCCGCTCACTCCAGTTAGTGTTCTACAGCATTGTTTCAAGTGTAAATGCAGCTGGAGTAGCGATTACCAGTCTATCAGCAACGTGTGGACAGGCAAAGTACAAGGATTCTCAGTCTCTTTGTAACATTTAATAGAATCGGTGTTCGGTTCTCGGCAAAAGAACATTTCACGCCTTGTATCGTGCTGGGCATTAGGTGTTATAGAATAGTGTAGCATCGAAACGTGCTCCTCTGCTCACTAGACCCATGTGGACCAACTTGGGCCATCTACACTAATCACAACGGGCAGTCACGGTGGCGCAGCGGTAGAGTTGCTGCCTTACAGCGCTTGCAGCACCGGAGACCCGGGTTCGATCCCGACTACGGGTGCTGTCTGTACGGAGTTTGTACGCTCTCCCCGTGACCGCGTGGGCTTTCTCCGAGATCTTCAGTTTCCTCCCACACTCCAAAGACGTGCAGGTTTGTAGGTTAATTGGCTTGGTGTAAGTGTAAACTGTCCCTAGTGTGTGTAGGATAGATAGTGTTAATGTGCGGGGATCGCTGGTTGGTGCAGACTCGATGGGCTGAAGGGCCTGTTTCCACACTGTATCTCTAAATTAAACTCTAGCCTGCATTAGGATTGCACCCTTCTATGGCCTGCCTCTTTAGTTTCTTATCTAAATGTTTCTTCAACATAGCGATGACATCTGACCCACTACCACCTATGGCAACATGTTCCTGGAATCAAAGAACGTTCCCCTCAAACACTCTTTAAAACTTCTTCTCATCTTAAACTTATTTTAGAAACCCTTGCCATGAGAACAAGATTCTATCTACTCTACCCATGCCTCTTACAATACTCCACTTCTGTCAGCTCATCCCTTAGTCTCATTCACATCATGGAAAATAAACCCAGCCTACCCAATCTCTCCCCATTGAGGGCCTGCCCACTTCCCCGAGTCATTCACGAATTCTTTTCAAACTCGCAGAATGTTCGTAACGTAGGTACTCAGGGCATCAGGTCAGTCGGGACGTTTTTTTAGCATGATGAAAAATGTCCACGAGTAAAAAGATAGCCCCGAGTACCCACGGCTGGCATAGCGAGCCGCTACGATATATCCACGGACTCGTTACGAACATTCTGCGAGTTTGGAAACTCGTGAATAACTCGGGAGAACTCGTGAATAACGCGGGAGAACTCGTGAATAACTCGGGAAAGTGGGACAGGCCCTTAACCAAAGTCCTCCAACCCAGGTACGTTCCCAGTGTGTTCCCTCCACACTCTCGCCAGAGCAACCACATCCTTCTGCTAGAGAGGCGACCAGAACTGCATCCAATGCTCCAAGGGTGGTCTGACCAGTGTATTATATGGTTCCAATATAATAGAAACATAGATAAATAGGTGCACGAGTAGGCTATTTGACCCTGACCCTCTGCCAGTGCAAAGTATTGGTGATTGGACACTCCTGGCGTTGCCATTTGCACCCTGACCATATCGTAGCAGGTTCAAAGCTGAAGCCCAGTGGCACAGATTATTGGCTGTCTTTCCCCACGTGAGCTGTTAACAAAGGTTTCTTATCTACGGTGCTTGAAGCATTTCCTGTGATTATCATTCCAGAGCCAGTCACACAAAGGGTGCGATTCCAAGACTGCTTGGTTAATTTGGCAGCCGGAGTAGACCATCTGGTTCTGATCATGAACATGCCTCTTCCGTGAGAATAGATTCATGTGAAATTATTCAAGAAAAAAAAAATCTTACATTTATATAGGACCTTTCATAGCCTCGGGCCACCGCAAGCTGCATTATAGCTGATGAACAGAGGTCAGACTGCGCATACCTGACATATTTAGGCAAATCAGGTCGCCAAACTCCTCTCAAAAGGCTATGAAAAAACCTGGCACAGGGTTGGGGCCTCACAGCGCCAGAGACCTGGGTTCGATCCTGACTACAGGCGCTGTTGGTAAGGAGTTTTACGTTCCCCATAATGTTGCCGATTCTGGATCTGCACCTCATGGTGTATGTCCCACACTCAAAAGACATGCAGGTTTGTGGGTTAATTGACTTAGTATTAAAAAAATGTCAATTGCCTCTAGTGTGTGTCGGTAGTATTAGTGTGCAGGGATCGCCGGTCGGCACAGACTCAGTGGGTCGAATGGCCTGTTTCCACACTGTATCTCTAAACTAAACTATTGAATCTAAGACAATGGGCAAACATTACCCACTCTTCTCTGAAATGGTGGCGTGTGATTCACGGAGGCTGCGATGATTGTAACATTACGATGAAAATAGAGTCGTTTTCCAGGGCCTTGGATAGTCTTGGATAGGAAAGAAGTGGAGGGATGTGGTCTTCGTGTGGGTCAATGGGATCAAACTGAGTGAACTCAGCAACTTGATAGCCTACCTGTTTGTGGTGTGTGGGAAGGAACTGCAGATGCTGCTTTAAACCGAAGATAAACACAATATGCTGGAGTAACTCAGTGGGACCGGCAGCATATCTGGAGAGAAGGAATGGGTGATGTTTCGGGTCGAGACCTGAAACGTCGCCAATTCCTTCTCTCCATAGATGCTGCCGGTCCCAATGAGTTTCTCCAGCATTTTTTGTCTACCAGCAGTGTAAAATTGCCGAGTTTACATTTCAATGCAAATTTTTAAAGTAGCCCCATTTTCAACATGAAAATAAAACCGGGAAGAATGTTGTTTTCAGAGCAGGGAAGGGTGTACATGAATGAATGTCAGAAAAAACTCCTCTAATTGATGAACTCGCAAGATGTCTGACAGCATAAACTCGTTGATGACACAAATAACTAATTGCCACATGGATTATCTGGAATAATTATCATCATTATGGCAACCATCATCATCACAGACCCACACCACCCTGGCCACGCTCTCATCTCACCCCTGCCATCGGGAAGAAGGTACAGGAGCCCAAAAACTAACGTCCAGGTCCAGGAACAGCTTCTTCCCTACAACCATCAGGATATTAAACACTACAACCTCCAATAAGCTCTGGACTGCATAGACTATTATTGTTATTATTGCACTATTATTGTTTGTTTTTTCTGTACGTATGTGTGTGTGCGCGTGTGAGTCACTGAACTTTTATTTTCTCATTTATCATAGTTTACAGTGTACTATGTTTACATATTCTGCTTGGGGAGTCTGCATCCTGGGGGCATGAACATTGAATTCTCACAATTCTGTTTGCCCTTACTGTCTCCTCCCCTTCCTACCTCTCCCTCAGCCCTCGGGCTCCTCCTCCTCCCTTTTTTCTTTCTTCTCCCCAGCCTCCCCCCACTCCCATCAGTCTGAAGGGTTTCGGCCCGAAACGTTGCCCATTTCCTTCGCTCCATAGATGCTGCTGCACCCGCTGAGTTTCTCCAGCATTTTTGTGTACCTTCGATTTTCCAGCATCTGCAGTTCCTTCTTAAACACTATGTTTACATAATGTGTTGTGCTGCTGAAAGTAAGAATGTCATTGTTTTATCTGGGACACATGACATAAAACATCCTTGACTAATATCATTTAAGTGACAGTGTCATACAGAGGAAACTAATATGCCTGAGAAAAGTCAATGCTTTTGGTTTTGGTTTTGAGCATTTTTTTTTTTTAAAGTGTTGAACAACATACATTTCTTCCATGCTTTCCACAAGGTATGGATAACTCACTATACAATTCAGCCAACTGAATACCACAAACACCTTGACCATAATCCCACCCCTGCTCCACCTCTCCCCTCCTCGTGCAGCCTTGGTCCAATGGCCCTCATTCCTTCAAAGCCCAGTGCAAAGCCTTTGTTTGTAAAATGCAAATATAGGCATTTTCCATGCCTGCCCCTCTTCCGGGGTTACGTCCGTGCCCGCGTGTCCCTAGAGAGGGAACACGCGGTGTCCACGGGGACTGTGGAGGCTTTCCGTGAACGCTGGTCACCGCAGGAGGGTCGAATATATTATTTGAGAACTTTCCCTCTCGTGTTACCATTTGTAAAAAAAAAAAGGGGTGAATGACCAACTCCAAGATGACCAGACCAGTGCAGAACTGGGGCAGTGCTGCACTAGCAGTGGTGGCTCACCATACCTGTTAAGACATTTCTGCATGGGCAATATTCATTGCCTCTCCAACAAGATTCAGATCCTAAGACTGAATGGTAAGATCTTGTATAGGAAGGAACTGCAGATGCTGTGATTAAACCGAACATAGACACAAAACGCTGGATTAAGAACTCAGCAGGACAGGCAGCATCTTTGAAGAGAAGGAATTGGTGCTGAGACGGGTCTCGACCCGAAATGTCACCGATTCCTTCTCTCCAGAGATGCTGCCTGTCCCGCTGAGTTACTCCAGCATTTTGTGTTTCTCTTCGGTAAGAAAATCTTTATCTTTTTACAATAAAAAGTTGATCCGTTCTTTGGGATGTCTTCTGTTGGAAGTACTTTACAGATTTCATGTCACGTATAAATGCATGGAGGTCCCATGTTTCTCTTACCTTGGCTCAGACGTGTGGGCCGGTTCACATGGACGCCATCCACTGCACAAGGGTTGCCGTGTGGGTGCAGGGTTATAACTTCATTCTGGTTCTCGATGTGGCAGTGCTGGGCGGCAATCCCCGGACCGTGAATACTGATGTCTTGTGAGGGACAATCGGAGCTGCCAAACGTGGTGGTCCCTGTGAAGAGGCAGCAGACGGGGGAAGATGGTCACACTCACTCGTACAGTAACAAATACCTGATAAGAATCGAAACAAAGACTATTGCAAATCAAGAAAGCCACACGCAAACTGGGGGAACAGCAGCTCAAATTCCGCTTGGGTAGCTTCCAACTCAATGGCGTGGACAGTGAACTCTCCAATATTGAGCTAAGCAAATCCCCCACTTCTTCTACACCACCCCTGGCACCTATCACGTACTCTGGCCAAACAGGTATTGTTGGACAGGAGAGTCTCGACCCGAAACATCACCCATTCCTTCTCTGAGATGCTGCCTGAGTTCCTCCAGCTTTTGGTGTCCATCTTCGGTAGTTTGGAATGGGCTTTGTGTCGGTGAGTAGCACTCACATTGGAGGAGGAACGTCTCCTTTCAGAGGCAGGAACACCATTAATCCAGACCCAGGGAACCAGGTCCAATCCTACTGTCACGGTACGCACAGCATGGAAACGGTCTCTCTGTCCCTCCGCCACTTTGAAGACCAATGCCTTCACCAAACAGGCTCCACGGCCACTGGATGCCCAGGGGCTGGGCCTTGTAACAGCCTCTGGAGCACATCATGGGCCCCATTGTCTAAAGAGCGGCTTTCTGTATTGTATGATCACACATTGGTTTGATGGCACAGTCAATGTAACAAAATGTGTTACCTCGGTACACCCGACAATAAACTGAACTAAACTATCTATCTATATTTTCATGAATAATGTATAACTTCAAAAGAAAAAAGTAAAGTGGAAAACGAGCTAACAGGACAGGGTCGTGATGGATCCCCTCCCGCTGACTCCATGGAAGGCGCTTGGAGACCCACATCACAGATTATTTGAGTTTGGTTTGGTTTATCGTCACGTGTAGCGAGGTACAGTGACAAGCTTTTGTTGCGTGCTAACCAGGCAGTGGAAAGACAATACATGATTACAATCGAGCCATTCACAGTGTATTGACACATGAGAAGGGAAGGTTTAGTGCAAGGTAAAGCCAGCACAGTCTGATCGAAGGAAGCCCGAGGGTCCCCGATGAGGTAGATGGTAGTTCAGGGTCGCTCTCTGGTTGTGGTGGGATGGTTCAGTCGCCTGATAACAGCTGGGAAGAAACTGTCCTTGAATCTGCAGGTGTGCGCTTTCACACTTCTATATAATTTGCCCGATGGGAGAGGGGAGAAGAGGGAGTGGCCAGGGTGAGACTGGTCCGTGATGATGCTGCTGGCCTTGCCGAGGCAGCGTGTGGTGTAGATGGAGGCGATGGAAGGGAGGTTGGTTTGTGTGATGGCCTGGGCTGCGTCAACAATTCGCTCCAATTTCTTGCGGTCTTGGATGGAGTTATTCCCAAACCAAACTGTTCAGCCAAATCAGTTCAAAACTGAATGCAACGACAAGGAGACACAAGGAGCCGTGGATGCTGCTTTACATAAAACAAAATACAATAGGCTAGGGACATTGAATTTGGTCTTTAGAAAACATAGATTCCATAAGAACAGTCTGCTCACTGCACAGTGGCGTGAGTGAGGTACTGGAAAGTCCCATATACAGATCTGACCTCTTCACAAAATACACGCAGACACCACTTTAAAAATAGACCGAGGTTAAAAATAGATTGACTAGAAAGAGATATAATTAGTTACAAGTTGCAATTGGGCTTTAAAAAAAATCAACAGTTAATATGTGGTTGACATGTAGCAACAAAGGACAGAAATGGAAAAGTTTAACAACGTGGTTTTACGTGAACGTACAAAAATAAACCACTGATGTTGCAATAACCAATTTCCGGGTAAAAATCGTCTGTCATTCTCAGTACCACACGTGGCTACTCAGACTTGCTGATCGGAATCTGTGGAATTCATTGCCACAGGCGGCTGTGGAGGCCAAGTCAATGGGGAAAAAATAGACAGATTCTCGATGGGTGTGGGTGTCAGGGGTTATGGGGGAGAAGGCAGGAGAATGGGGATGTGATGGAAAGAAAAATCAGCCATGATTTGATAGTGGAGTAGACTTGATGGGCCGAACGGCCTACTTCTGCTCCTAGAACCTATGACCCGATGTTAGTTTTGTTACAGTGCTTCAGTGTGGAGTGGGGAATGTGACCACCAACTGGGATTCTTGTTGGGTTCCAGCAATTGCTTTCACAACGTGTCACGTAATTCCAAGAAAGAAGCCCTCAATCCCATCTTCCATTTTGTGCAGTACTGACATTCCCAGCAGATTAGTTTTGAATGATGTTCACTATTACAATATCTGCCCGCAGTTTAGACTTGAGCAATACAGGGCTGAAGCAGGCCCTTCAGTCTCCGTGCCGATCAGCGATCGCCCCATCCACGAACCTACACACCAGGGTCAATTTGCTTTACAATTTACAGAAGCCAATTAACCTACAAACCTGTACGTCTTTGGAGTGTGGGAGGAAACTGGAGCACCCGGAGAAAACCCACGCGGTCACAGGGAGAACGTGCGAACTCCACACAAACGGCGCCCATAGTCATGATCGAACCCAGGTCGTTGCTGCCGCTGTAAGGCAGCAACTCTACCGCTGCCCAAACCGATGGGAATCCGGGGATGTATAAAATCCACACTGGAAGAACGGGTTTGAGAAACAAGGAACTGCAGATGCTGGTTTACAACTTTCAGTCTTTCTAACTCTCAGCCTCTCCGATGGCAACAGAGATCAAAAAGAAAGTTTCAAATGGATTTGACATAATCTTCAAGCCTCTATTTCCGACCTTGGTACATGAGCTGCAAGATCTCGGCATGAGCTATTTTGGGAGTCAGTTCCGCACAGGCCAGGGCAGTTGTGTAGCGGATGAGTTCCCTCCTCAGCTTTGCGTGTAACACTGTGCGTGGAGCCTGGCTTAGTGACGGAAGGCAGCAGTTTCACATGATCACCTCCCGTTCCATCGACAGCTGTGCCGACAGCGAGCTGGCTCACAACCGGAGATCCAGGGAGAAATTTAAACCAGGAGGCAGAACATTCCTCTTTTGTATTTTACTGGGTTTTACATTGGGGTTCGTTGCCAGGGAAGGGAATTTAAAGGATTAAGCTCCTGAAAAGTCGGTTTAAAACAACAAGCTAAAGTAATACATCTTCACACTTTCCATGACTCCAGATGTGTGCACAAACAGAATGACACATGCATACGTACAAGTGTGCAACTACAGATGCTGATACACGGCACTACACACTACTGTACACACACACACACTCGCACGCTGATACATAACACCACACAGTCACACACACACAGGGGAATTAATGCGCAAACCACACAAATATATTCACAACTCTGGAAAAATTGGCACATTTGCATTGGAGAGAAAAGGGAAGAGAAGAAAGTGTTGGGAGATAGAGATGGGGAGGAAGGGTGAGGAAAGAAAGTATGTTGGGGAAGAGAAAGTATTTAGTTTACTCTCGTTTAGTTTAGAGATACAGCGTGGAAACAGGCCCTACGGCCCACTGAGTCAGCGTCAACCAGAGGTCGCCCGTGGGAAAAGGGAGAGAATATATGAGAGAGAGAGAGAGAGAGAGTAGAACGAGAGAAAGACACAGACCAAAAGAAAGAGACACAAGAGAAAGAGAGAGAAGGAAAATCTCACGCGTGCTTCAGCAGTCATTACTGCAAATAAACACAAAAGGCTGGAGCAAATGAGTGGGTCAGGCAGCATCTCTGGATAGAAGGAACAGGTGGCATTTAGGGTCAAGACCCTTCTCTAGATCTTCTCGATCTGAAATGTCACCTATTCCTTTTCTCCAGAGATGCTGCCCGACCTGCTGAGTTACTCCAGCAGTTTGTGTCCTTTTTGGTAAAGCAGCATCTGCAGTTCCTCATGTCAGTGCAGTGATATTGTCCGCATCACGAGGGGACAGTTCAGGCTGCGGTTCAAAGACACAGGGCCGCAGGGGAAGCAGGATGACAGATGAGGACGTCACGGAGCAAGCAAGGTGACAGAGTTGCTCAGCTGCAGTGTACTTTAGCAGCGCGCTGTGAAAATATACCAGGCCTCAGCAATCCGCTGCTCACTCCCACCAAATGTGGGCTGGGGCAAGAACCTCATGTGTCTAATACACACTGAAACACTTTAAGAAGCCACTTACCTCACACCTTCACTTGCACGGGAGGGGGGGTGGAAGGGGGGGGGGGGGGGGGGGGGGGGGGGAGGGGTGGGGAGGAGAAATGCTCCAGATCGAAATTTAGCCATGATACAGCTCTGAAAACGTCCGTAATGTAGTTGATAAAAGTGACCTCTACAGTGAGCACACTCAGAAGGTTGCTGGGTCTACTGTGCAGAGTTGGGACTGCAGGCTGTGAGCAGTGTGTTATCTGTCTCGGCACAGCCTTTCCGGGGAAATTGAATCTGATCCTTAATCCCCAGTTCCAGCACAAATACGTTTCCTATGGAACAAAGGCAGGCCTCAGGAACGGACAATATGATGTCCAGCAAGATGCCCGTCATGCTTTCCAAAACTCAATTTAAAAATACTCTCAGATACGTTCCGACAAAACTCAGCAGCTCATTTAAGCTTTTGGCCTGAATACCTTAGTTCAGCAAAGATAGCAAGCAACGACTTGTACCACCAATTTCAATCTTCTGGAAGTGGCATATATATATATATATATATACCAGCTTTACAGATGCATTAGATGCAAGCAACAATAAACGTGCCATAAAGATCAATGATTGTAAGTACGCTAGACCATGTTGGCGCACAAACCAAAGAGCGTGAAGAACCAAAGTCCATGGTGGTTTGATGAGAAGGTTGGGTTGTGGGTGGGTTGTACAGGATGGTTCAGGAACCTGATGCTGATGGCAAGAAGCTGTTCTTGAACTTGGGAATAATTGTTCTCAGCCTCCTGCACCTTCTTCTCAAAGGTAGTAATGAGCAGAGAGTGGAGCCTGCGTGGCCTGGTCTCTGATTATATTGGCCATATTCTTCATGGTTATTATCCGTTTATATTCTCCAGCCCATTATCTGTTTATTTGCACTTTATCCGTTTATTTATTCATGTGTGTATATATTTATACAATGGTATATGGCCACACTGATCTGTTCTGTATTCATGCCTTCGATATTCTGTTGTGCTGAAGCAGAGCAAGGATTTCATTGTCCTATCTGGGACACTCGACAATAAACTCTCTTGAATCTTGAATCTTCATAAGTGAGTGGAGCAGAATTAGGCCGTTGGTCCCATCAAGTCTACCCGGCCATTCAATCATGGCTGATCATTATAGAGAGAGAAACAGTTAAGATGTTTTTTCCATCAGGACCTGGAACACCTAAAACCATAAACGTGGATTAAGCTGTAGAGATGGGAGAACAAAGGATATGTCTGTGAAAAAGACCATGATGGAAACAGTGGTAATGTCAGTGAAAAGACGGTCAAGATTTGTTAACTGTAAATGATCCACCTGAAGGAACTCAGCGGGTGAGGCAGCATCTATGGAGCGAAGGAAATAGGCAACGTTTTGGGCCGAAACCCTTCTTCAGACTTCAGTTAGACTGAAGAAGGGTTTTGGCCTGAAACGTTGCCTATTTCCTTCGCTCCATAGATGCTGCTGCACCTGCTGAGTTTCTCCAGCACTTTTGTCTACCTTCGATTTTCCAGCATCTGCAGTTCCTTCTTAAACAGGAGAAAAATGGGAACAGAGGGGAGAGGAAAAAAAGAAAGAACTAGATGGACCTGTGTGTAAATGACCCAGTCATTCTCACAAACATGGTACAACAGAGTTTATTAAAAGACACTTACACCACAGCATGTTGCTTCAGCTGTGTGGTGGCAATTAGACTAACAGCACAAGCTGGGGTGCGATAATATGAACAGCGTAGTAGGCAGAGCTTCTAATAATAAAGCACTACAATGGGTAGTGTGGAGTAACCAATCTACACTGTGAGAAGCAGAACACAACCTGTTGCTGGAAGTCTGAACCAGAGGGGAATGTTGGAAACACCAGCAGGTCAGTCAGCAACGGTGTTGAGAAAAACACAGCTCAATGAGGTTTCAGTCCATGCCCCAGTGGATGCTGGCATTGTTACCCAATCTCCAGCGGTCTCTTACCTTCTGCAAGGGGAAGCAAGGTGATGGCGATGCTGAGCCTCCCACTGCCCAGGCTGACCAGGTGTGGCTTGTCCGTCTGCACCTTCAGCCCCTTGCCCGTGTCGATCAGGTCCAGAGGAGTATTCTGCCAGGAGAAGAACAGGGTCAACTCATGTTTGCCAAATCGCTTGGAACCGTAGGAGCAAGACTTAGTTGCAGATGCCATTATCCTCACCTCCTCACACCATTCAATTTAAAGGATAGTGTGTGTATCATTCACTGGATCATCTCAACTCCATATCCCAACTCATCCCAGTATCCTCCAATTGCCAACATGTTACTTACTAATTTTAGATTTGAACATACTCAAAACAAGCATCCTCAGTCCTCTGACTTGGAGAATTCCAAAGACACACAACCCCCAGCGTGAAGATATTTTATCTCATCCGAGTCCTAACTAGCAGTTCCCTCAATCTGAGACAATGTGATCTGCATCAAATCCTCTTTCTGCAGAAACATGTTCTCAGCATGGCCCTAGAATTGGATACGTTGCACAAGATCGATCTGCTAACCTCAACAGGACGGGCGTTTTCTGCACAATAACATAAGACCGTTTGATAAACAATAGACACAATATGTTTAGAAACATAGAAACATAGAAATTAGGTGCAGGAGTAGGCCATCAGCCCTTCTGCACCGCCACAATATGATCATGGCTGATCATTCAACTCAGTATCCCGTACCTGCTTTCTCTCCATACCCTCTGATTTTAACTCACTCTTAAATATATGACTGGCCTCAACACCCTCTGTGGCATATGTTTATAAAAGTGATCTCGCATGTGGATAGGATGTTTGTCTTGGCTCCATTTAATATAACAGTTTACTGGGGACTCACTACAGGAGGGCAAACATGACTGCAGTTTTCTGGAGCTGAAATATAACTCAGAATTATTGAAAGTATCAACAACGTGACATGTTAATGCTGCAATATCCTCCCCTCGTTCTCCTCAGTTGGTCTTCACACCTTTTCAAGTATCAGTCCCACTTCACGTTGCAGCCTTCTGGAAGTACATTCGCTTGCTTCCCCTCTCACTGGCTTGCCCCCCCCCCCCCCCCCCCCCCCCCCCCCCCCCCCATCAGTCTGAGAAACGTCACCTCTTCCTTCGCTCCACAGATGCTGCCTCACCCGCTGAGTTTCACCAGCATTTTTGTCTACTGGGATATTCTCAAGTTGTGAAAGGCTTCTTATAAACCAAAGTATTTTTATTCTTACAAGTGTGATAAATGGTGCGGAGTGTTTGAAAACACTGGAGTCTCAACTGAAAAAGCAGAGATATCTAGCTGCAATTTGTTTTAAATACAAGGGTAAGGAATCTTCCAATCACTGTCTCTTGCGAGCGCAGTAAAGACTGATCAGAGAGATACCCGTCTGCCATAATGAGTAGCTTGGGGACATGCTATCTCCCAAAGTGCAGCAGTCAAGGCAAAACTGCACTAATAAGATTAATGTTATCCAATTACATTCAACACGGTTTGGCAGCTCACACACTAAAGTGATTAAGAGATAGGCAGTACATGTTCTTCCAAAAGTCAGACGACAGATCTCACAGTATCAGCTCCGGCATGTGTGGAATGCTTTGATAGCTGTGTTTAATCAGGCACCATTGCAATCTCACTGCTTTTCTTCGGAAAAAGGGAGACAGAAATCACACTCGATTCAATCTATCTGGCACAGCGGCTCACATTCTTGCCTCTAATCTGGAAGGTCATGGGTTCAAACCCCATTCCAGAGGTACGTATGATCGTATAACCAAGGCTACAGCTCCATCCAGTAACAACTTGCATGTCACAGAATTAAGTTCCGTATGAACCTCAATGCTGGGGGCAGGCAAGGCGATATTAGATACGTTTCTGTTTTAGAGAATCAGCAGGAAACAGGCCCTTCGGCCCACCGAGTCTGCGCCGACCGCTGATCACCCGTATTCACAAGAGTTTAGTTTAGTTTAGAGATACAGCGTGGAAACAGGCCCTTCAGCCCACCGAGTCCACACCGGCCAGCGATCCCCGCACATTAACACTATCCTACACACACTAGGAACAATTTACATTAGGGACAAATGTAGGGACAAATGTAGGGACAAATGTAGGGACAAATGGGATTAGCACGGGGAAGCATCTTGGGCAGCATGGGTGAGGTGGGCTGAAGGGCCTGTTTCTGCAGTGTATGGTGCTATGAACCTATGGATCTGTTACTCGGAGTCTGCCTGAGTAGACTCCAGAAATAACGAGAAAACTAACCAGATCATGCATATTGCTGATTTCAATTGACTAATAGGTTGGCCAAGTCACTCAGAAGGAGTTTGAGATCTTTTGCACCTTTGCTTCTGAAAGGTTTCCCCTGAGACACACTGCTCTTCATGAGAACCGCTCGAGAGTGTCAGCCTTGGTCAGAGGGTTGAATCTCTAAAGTAAGACTTGAATCAACAACCTGAGAACCGAATCCTACCCACGGGGCCAGAATGGCAATTCAAGGACTGAAAACCTGGCCTTACATTCACACTCAATGCAAACCAGTTTGTTGCCAACTCACCCACTGCAATGGCATGGAATACCCTCCCCCCTCCCCCATACTAAAATACACCAATAGATAAAAGGTACAAAGTGATCTATCTTTGCCTGAACCCCATCGTCCTGTCTTCTCCCCGTGATCCCCGACACCCGGGTGCTGCGAATGCACTCCAGACGTAGATGTCCAAACTCTTTAAACTGACGTGATTTACCTGAATGGTTTTCTTTGCCTTTTTCATTTGGACTGGAGTGTTTCTGTTCTGTTTGTCCATGATGATGTCATTCACAATCGAACTTTCACACTCATGAATATCCTGAAATTGGAAGATAAAAAAAGCATCTTTTTTTATTTTTGGATTCATTTGTCTGCTCTCTGAAAGAGCAGTCCCATTTGTTCTTCTCCCCTGAAATTTCCAAGTAATTTTTTTCTCATTTTTCAGGTATTCATTCAAGTCCCCCTGCAAATTATTCCTGAATTCTGCCGCCCTTTCAGATTGAGACACAGATTGCATGGTTGCAGAACGTCACAGAACATCTTCAGAGCTTCAGGTCAGTGCCTGACAATAAAATAAATGCATCTCATTGTCATAGAGTCACACAGGCCCTTCGGCCCTACTCGCTCATGCCGACCAACGTGCCCCATCTACACTAGTCCCACTGCATGCGTTTGGCCCGTGTCCCTTGAATAACTTCAGAGGGAAGTGAATAAAATATCTTGAACCACTGGGCCTATAATCCTGCAGGACCGAGCTCTTCCACTACACATTGATAATGGGACGAACATTCCTTCACCTCCCTTTCATAAGATCATAAGTGAAGGGAGCAGAATTAGGCCATTCGGCCCATCAAGTCCACTCTGCCATTCAATTATAGCTGATCGATCTCTTGCTCTTAACACCATTCTCCTACTTCTCCCCATAATCCCCGACACCCACACTAATCAACAATATATCTATCGCTGCCTTAAAAATATCCAATGACCTGGTCTCCACAGCATTCTGTGGAAATGAATTCCACAGATTCACCACCCTCTGACCAAAGAAATTCCTTCTCATCTCCTTCTTAAAGGAACATCCTTTAATTCTGAGGCTCTGACCTCTAGTCCTAGACTCTCCCACTAGTGGAAACATCCTCTCCACGTCCACTCTATCCGAGCCTTTCATTATTCGGTATGTTTCAATGAGGTCACCCCTCATCCTCCTAAACCCCAGCGAGTACAGGCCCAGTGCCGTCAAACGCTGATCATAGGTTAACCCACTCATTCCTGGGATCATTCTTGTAAACCTCCTCTGGACCCTCTCCAGAGCCGGCACATCTTACCTCAGATATGGGGCGCAAAACTGCTCACAATATTCCAGTGCCTTCTCAAGTCCAAGCATGACACCTGATTTTGCATTCTAGCCCTCTTGAATTAAATGCTAGCATTGAGTTTGCTAGAGGCACCCTTTCTCATGAAAGTAAAGCTTCATCTGCCTTCTCATCCTTGGAATTTTATGTCTTTACTTTTCCTTTATGACCACTGTGCACAGTGAAGAAGATCGGTTCTATTTATTTTGTGTGGCCCCCCTCATAGTTTTAATCACCTCAATTATGATTCAGTTTCCATTTCCATTCATCCTCTTCTGTTCCAAATAAAACAGCCCTAGTTCATCCCCATGGTTACAATTTCCCAGTTATGGCAACATCTTCATAAATCTTCTCCGACCCCTTTCTAATGCAATCACATCATGCAGCGAGTAGAACTGTGTCTAACTAAAGTTGTCAACGTTTCAGCAGTTACCTCCCTACTCTTACATTCTGTCTCAGCTAATCAAGTACCTGCCTTTTCATCTTCATTGAATGAAGATTCATTCATTGGCAGAGATTGATAGATTCTTGATTGGTACGGGTGTCAGGGGTTATGGGGAAGTGGCAGGAGACTAGGGTTGAGAGGGAAAGATAGATCAGCCATGATTGAATGGCAGGGTAGCGATGGGCTGAATGGCCTAATTCCTGTCTCCTCTCAATAGTTGCAGATGCACAGAATTGTAGCTTAATTGGAGATCAAAGGTCTACTTTATTGTTGTAACTGTAACATTAAATCTCAAATAATAATGCAATGACAACAGCTAAAGCAGTTGAAGGGTTAAACAGACGCCATTAGTTCAGCGGAGACCCATCACCCCCCACCCCCACTGTTGCAATGGGATAGTGAGTCATGTACATGTTACTTTGTTTAATGCTTTCCTATTTAAAATAATGAGGGTGTTTCAGCCCCGCTGCCTGTCTTCAGCAAAAGATCAAAACCCGGTGTGCAGAGAGAGTGGAAAATAACCCCCCCCCCCTCGACAGTCAGCATCTCACACACAGCTGCTGTATAAACTGCCCCCCCCCGACCCTGAGACCACCCCCCCATACATACAGCTGCTGTATACCCCCCCCCCCTCGCCCCAACCCTGACACCCCCCCCCCCCCCGCACATGGCTCTGTTGCCCTAGAGAGTGCGGGGTGATGTGGTGTGGGTGGGGGTATGGAGCTATGGGGTAGGGAGCAGTGAGTGTGGGGTGGGTGGGGGAGCAGTGTGGGGGGGGGGGGGTGTGGGGTGGGGGTGCTGCAGTGTGGGGTGGGGGTGTGGGGGTTGTGTGGGATGGGGGGGTGAGGGGGTGCAGCAGTGGTGGGGTGGGGTGTGTGGTGTGGGTTGTGTGGGGCTGAGGGGGTGCAGCATGTGGGGTAGGGTGGGGGGTGTGGGGTGGGGGGTGAGGGGGTGGGGGGGTGCAGCATGGGGGGGGGGGGAAAAGTGTGTTGCCAAGCACAGCTGTCATGGCAACAGGACAGCAACACAACAGTAAAGGCCGGCTGGCTGGGCTGTGATGAAGGGATGTGATACTGGAGGCAGTTATCGGACGGGGGGGGGGGGGGCACCATAGGAGTCCAGGCAGAGAGCGTGGGGGGAAGCAGGGGGCCTCGCCGCATACTTGTCTCACTGCCCCCCCCCCCCCCCCCATCATCGCACAGCTAGGCTTGGTGATAATCCAATTATTTTTCTGTGATCCTCCAAGTCTTGTCTGAGTCATTGAAGAAACAAGCTGCTCTGGGAAACTGATACTGAACAGCACAAAGGAAGGATTTGTGCCACAGTTGCATCATGAACCTGGAATGATAGTATCATTATGGAAGGGGTGAAGGCCGTTTGGCCCATCAACTCAGTGCCAGCTCTCTCTGGGGTAATCCAGTCGATCTCCTTCCCATGTCTGCATTTTTCTGCCACAAATGTCACCTTCAATTTGCTCTGAAGTCATTGACAGGCGAAGGGTTCTTAACCCCCCCACATGTGAGTGTCCCGGCCTGGGGCCTTTCACCTTTTCTTCCACCCTCCGCTAATTACCCTCCTACAAATCTGCATGTCTATGGAGTGCGGGAGGAAACCGGAGCACCCGGGGAAACCCACGCCATCAAAGGGACTTCATACAAACTCCGGACCGTCAGGATTGAACCCGAATCTCTGGCGTTGCAGCTTGCGGAGAGCCCACCAGGGACTGTACTGGAAGTGGCACAATTTTATACTGGACAATTTTTACATTTATCAAGCCAATTAAGTACGTCTTTGGAATGTGGGAGGAAACCGAAGATCTCGGAGGAAACCCACGCAGGTCACGGGGAGAACGTACAAACTCCGTACAGACAGCGCCCGTAGTCGGGATCGAACCCGGGTCTCCGTCGCTGCAAGTGCTGTAAGGCAGCGACTACCACTGTGCCACCGTGCGTCTTAATAGTCTGCACCCATCGAATGTGATGCCTAAAGGTTTGGTCACTGAGGGAAGGAGACAGAGCATGTGCTCGTCTGGGGAGGGGATTAGCAGCAGACAAACGGATTGAACATTCCACACTGTATCCAGTCTCCAGACTTTGAACCACCACACAGTTTGGGAGCTTCCAACCACAATATGGGAACTCGAGAAATGCCACGACTCCACTGCCCAGCAATATCTGAGGCAAACTGAATCCAGTTTTTGAAAAACATTTCAAGTAGATTGCAACTGAGATTAGTTCATACGAGGACAACAGATGTCGGAAAAACAAGCTCGCACTTGATAAATAAGTCTTTATCAATAGGACAAAGGAATGTATGGATTGCAGTCCCACGCAGCAACAGTGACTTGGGCACAACATTGTAAAACATCACAAAGAGCTTCAAAGGTGTGACTTGACGCCAGACGCAAGATCATTTTAGGGAAAGTCAAAGGAAAAGTTTAATGAAGATTTTGGTGGAGATATTAGAGTATTCCAGAGCTCAGGGCCCAGGCATCTGGGAGTAGGGCCATCCAGAGAGAACACAAACACCAATGGAGACACAAGGAACTGAAGATATTGGTTTGCAAAAAAAGGCACAAGGTGCTGGAGTAACTCAGCGGATCAGGCAGCATCTCTGGGAAACATGGTCAGGTTTCGGGTAGGGTCCCTTCTCAGGTAGAGGGTCTGAGGAGGGGTCTCGACAGAAAACATCACCTATCCATGTTCTCCAGAAAACTGGAGATGTATTGGAGGATACAAGATATGCAAAAAAAGTAACGATGATAAAGAAACCAGGCCATTGTTAGCTGTTTGTTGGCTGAAAACGAGAAGCTAGTGCGACTTGGGTGGGGGTGGGGAAAGAAAGAGAGAGAGAGAAAGAGAGAGAGATGGGGAGTTTGTCCCACAAGGCATGTCCATCACTAGGTGAGTGTTGGAAAGCAGGGAGACGCAAAACGTTGAAGAGCACAGAGACTGTCAGAGGCTGGAGCAATGAAGAACAAGATAAGAAAATCTTAAGAGTTATTGCCAAGTTAGCGGTCAAACGGGGCGGCACAAAACTAATGCATTGGGAATTGGGGACCAATGGAAAAATAGTCCATCAACAACATCTTTCTTCAACCCTTTGAGCCAAGAGGCCACATAGCTGCAAATTTGAGTAACAGTAACAGTAATAGTAGCTTCTCAAATTTACCAACTTTTACTAATCAAAATTACACATGGTCATCCTTTACCCTCCAATCCTGTCACCTCTACTTTTCAAACTTGGAAACCGCGAGGATCCCCAATATTAATGCTGTTCTTTAAAGAGAAGCGTATGAGAGATTGTTTGAGTAAAGACAGATGACGTAACACACACACACACACACACACACACACAGAGGCTCACACACACACAACACAGACACAGGCACAGGACACACACAAACACACACACACACACACACACACACACACAGACACAAACAGACACACACACGAACAGACAAAGAAACACATTCCCTCCAACCCATAACTCTGAAAATGCGAGCCCAAGGAGTGACTTACATGGCGGGGCTGGTCAGGTACGAAGAGGCGGAGGTGGTGGGAGCTCAGTAAACACTCATCCTGCTTCATAGGTCAGCGCAGGGAAGAGGAGCAGATGTCTCCTCTGGGAGTAGAGGGGGGAAGGAGAGGTAACGGAGCTGCCGATGGCTATACAGAAGAGCATGAAATGACTTGTCTTGCAACAGAAAATAAATCTCAAATCGTAGTCTGCGAGCATGTCTGTGCTCATCAGATTGCCCCTGCAGGTTCACACAAACTGAAACCCAAAAATGTGAACTATGTTGTAGTAATGTGATATGTCACCACGTATTGTCAAAGCAATTCTCAGTTTTCCTTGATAATTAACTGCACTGCCCTACAACCAGCAATCTGGTAACATTATTCCATATAACGCTGCTTGTCTGTAACCTTCAGCTAAGCACATTTTCCCAGCAATTACTTATAGACCAATTATCTTTAGTGGTTCCATAATCTTAACATTTCCCTGTTGCATTGTCGTGTGTGGAATATCCCAGGTTTGATGATAATGTTGAGACTATTCCCATTACTAATCACTCTCTGCTCTTTGGCATTAGGGACTAAAGGGCCTGTCCCACTTATGTGATTATTTTGGCGACTTGCCGGCACTAGTCGCAGCAGGTGGCTGAAAATGTTCAACACGTTGAAAATCCAGCAGCGACCAGAACACGGTACGACTCTTTGGGCGACTATTCACGACCATACAGGCTTCGCCCTGCGACATGTCGCCCGTATGGTCGTGAGTCGTCTCCTCAATCGCCCTAAGAGTCATAGCGTCTTTCTGGTCGCCGCTGGATTTTCAACATGTTGAACATTTTCAGCGAACTGCAACGACACGGCAGTCGCCGAAAAAGTCGCGTAAGTGGGACAGGCCCATTAAGCAGGCTAACTCCGACTGTTGCAAATGTATGGAGACTGATTGCAATGATTGCAATTCACATGTGTGACAGTAATTTTTAAGAAAATGTCTTCAGTCATTTCACAGAGTGTTATCAAACAAAACTCAACACACAGCCACATCAGATATCTGTGCTTTCATGGTCTGTAGATATTTCCTGCCAACAAGATGAAGAGTTTTGAGCATTCATTGTAGTTTTAGCAACTGTTTTCAAAAGTGGAAAGTTTCCCCAAGTGTCACATCTGGCAAGTTGCTGTTGGTCCAACACAGATACAGGACCATCAGCCCTCACTGACCATCAATAATACACGGGAATTATCATGTATATATGTGTCTTAGGAAAGAAAGGAAATCAGAATGTACCCAGAAAGGAGAGAGATAAAACTAAATGAATTCTGGAAATGTGAAATAAAGGGTGGGAGATTCACTCTTCACCATATTCCTGGCAATATTCCGGCACAATTCCACCTGCGCGCCAACACCTGCCCGCCAACACCTGCGCGCCAACACCTGCCCGCCAAATTGCAATAAACAATTGAGTTGATACGTTTACACGGACAATAAAGTATCATACATTCAATCACACACTCACGCACGAGCGGCAATTTACACATTACCCGATTACTGCACCCAATTCATCCACACACTATTTTTTAATTTTTCTATGGATGTAGGGAAACGTTATTATTTCTTTTATGTACAGCACTTTGGTTTCAACACGAGTCGATTTAAACGTGCTATATAAATAAAATTTACTTACTTACACAAGGGGCGATTTACACTGGCCAATGATCCCAGCAGTCTGTGGAACATGGGAGGAGACAGATGCAATCCCAGGACACCAGTGTGGTCACGGGGCGAATGTGCAAACTCCAGAGTGAGAATTGAACCCATAATGCTGGGCCTTGCAGCAACGGCACTATTAGCTGTGCCACTCTGCCAAAGCTGACAGTGCCGGAGCTTTAACGATTTAGAACCGTTTCGGTGGAAATCCAGAAAGCACGTGATCCTGGATAGTTTTGCAGGACATTCTCCACTTTAAGGAGAACCAAGGAATATTCGTCTGAAGAAGGACCCCGACCCGGAATGTCACCTATCCATGTTCTCCAGAAATGCTGCCTGACCTGCTGAGTTACTCCAGCACTTTGTGTCAACCAGCATCTGCAGTTCCTTGTTTCTGCAAGGAGTATTAGTGTTGGAACAGATGATGTAGCAGGGAACTGGTTAAAGACATAGTCACAGTGGGTGGGAAGAAGCCTGAAGATGTGTGCTTGTTTGAACAACTAGTCTGTTGAAGTCTGATGGAGGGTGTCGACCCGAAACGTCACCTATTCCATCTCTCCAGAGATGCTGCCTGTCCCACTGAGTTACTGCAGCATTTTGTGTCTGTCTCTGCTTGTTTGAATGTTCCTTGCTCCCATGTCAATTTCACAACAGTGTCAATTCAACCACAGGCCATGGACATGGAGATGTGGACATGAAGGGAAACAGGGGAGAGAGTTCTGTGCAATGGCATGGAAGTGGAAGACCAGACATGATGTTGCCTGAAGACACATCTTCCTCCGAAGACCAAACTGCCGCCACCTGCTCTTAACTCTCGCTATCCTGCAGAGTCCATGAAACGCACAGCTAATCCCACATCAAGCATAACGGGAAGCTAATCCCAACATTATAAACAATGCACAGATGTCTGATACATTCTGATGAAACCACGGAAGTTATTTTAAATCTTTATAAACACGGGGTTAGCTTCAGCCAAGGTCTAGAATTCACTTCTGGCACTCTACTGTGGAATGGGCATCTGGGAGAAGGGGACAAGGTGATGGATGAGACAGATACAAGACATGTTTAAGAAGGAACTGCAGATGCTGCAAAATCGAAGGTAGACAAAAGTGCTGGAGAAACTCAGCGGGTGCAGCAGCATCATCTATGGAGCGAAGGAAATAGGCAACGTTTTGGGCCGAAATCGGGAAGATACAAGAGAAGAGCGCCCTCATTTATGTGCAGAGAAGTTCAGGGGAGATTTCATCAAAGATTTTCAAGTCGTGAATGGATTTTGGATTGGGTTTTACCCCCCACAGTGAGTTACTGTGAACTGGGCAGCACAGACCTCCAGCGGAAGATAAATAAATTCAATAGCAACGTACAAAAGAAAATAGAATAAATAGCAGAACAGATTTCTGTAGCTCTGGGGAAATGGGATGAATTGGATGGAAACCAAAAAGCACAATGGGACAAGGCTTCCTCCTGTGATCATGTGGGAGCTCACCGTCCTAACATCGTCCTCTGACTCCCTGCCTGACCGCAGTACTCCAGTATTCTGTTTATATTTCAAGTTTCCTGAATTCTCAATATTTGTGCCTTAAAGAATTTGCACGGTTATTTTTTCCTCTCTTCAAGTTGTTCTTGGATTCAGGCAAGGCCACACAGGCAAAGAAATGTATATAAACCATCGCACATAAACTGTTGGAACTCGTTTCTTGATGTTCCCAGAAGACTGTACACAAGTTCATTAAGTGATAGGAGCAGTATTAGGCCATTCAGCCCAATCAAGTCCACTCCGTAATTCAATCATGGCTGTTCTATCTCTCCCTCCTAACCACATTCTCCCCTTTAACCCCTGACACCCGTTCTAAGCAGAAATTTATCTATCTCTGCCTTAAAAAATATCCACTGACTTGACCTCCACAGCCTTCTGTGGCAAAGAATTCCACAGATTCACCGCCCCGTTTAAAGAAAGTCCTGGATGTTTTTTGGTTGAAATGTACATTCCTTCTCTAGCTTTTGTTTGATTGTTATCAATTCTCTTGCCCTTTAGAATTAACACAGTCAAATGAGTATGTAGCCCACTTATTATAGCCTGATCAAGGGTCTTTCTGCTATTTCTGAATCTATATATTCTGTTATATTCAGAAAAATAGGGAATATATTTTATCTAATATATTAAATAATATTTTATTAGAACATATAATTCTTTACACATTATATGCGATATCTCTGCTATACAATCTCCCTTGTTCCCATAATAAAGATATTTGTTTTGGTTGAAGCTAGACACAGGAAGTAACTCAGCGGGACAGGCAGCATCTCTGGACAATAGACAATAGACAATAGGTGCAGGAGGAGGCCATTCGGCCTTTGAGCCAGCACCGCCATTCACTGTGATCATGGCTGATCATCCCCAATCAGTGCCCCGTTCCTGCCTTCTCCCCATATCCCCCGACTCCGCTATTTTTAAGAGCCCTATCTAGCTCTCTCTTGAAAGCATCCAGAGAACCTGCCTCCACCGCCCTCTGAAGCGGCGGTTCTCTGAAGCAGAGAATTCCTGGAGTGAAGGAATGGGTGACGATTCGGGTCGAGATCTTTCTTCAGACCCGAAACGTCGCCTATTCCTTCTCTCCAGAGATGCTGCCTGTCCCGCTGAGTTACTCCAGCTTTCTGTGTCTATCTTCGGTTTAAACCAGCATCTGCATTTGTTTTGATCATTCATTGATTCACTGTTTCTGTCCCATCTGACAGCTTCTTAGTGTGTGATCTCTTCCTTCCTGTCATTTAGTTACTCTCACTTGCAGTGAGACATTTGGTGCTGCGTCAGTAAGTCAGAGCCTCCTGCAGCCCTGACAACTCACTGCCTCGTGACTCCACTCCTGCCTGCTCGCCTCCTCCTGTCTCGCTCAGTCCCTCGTGAAATAATAGATCCACATTTATATGCCACCTTACACATCTCTCGCAAGTACCTTCCTCTCTTTGAAGTACTTTCAATGCATTTTCTGTGGTGAAGTAGGCAAAACAGCAACCAATTTCCACACAGCAAGATCCCACAACAGTAATCTGAAAATGACCATATTCAGAAGTTAAACTTGGGTGTGTGGTGGAGCAGAGGGATCTACCAGAGACACAAAAAATGCTGGAATAACTCAGTGGAACGGGTGGCGATTCAGGTCGAGACAATTCAGTCTGAAGAAGAGTCACCCATTCCTTCTCTCCAGAGATGCTGCCTGTCCCGCTGAGTTACCCCAGCATTTTATGTCTATCTTCGGTGTAAACCAGCATCTGCAGTTCCTTCCTACACAAAAGGATCTAGAAGTACAGACATGTCGCTACTTGAAAGCAGTGTTACAGGCAAGTAGCTTGTGGCACACTGGCCTTCATCAGGCATGGGTTTGAGCAAGGTAGTTGGGACATTATGTACCCAGTTGTACAAGATGATGGAGCCATACTTGGAGAATTGTATTCAGTGTTGGTCGCCTTGTCGGATGAATAATACCATTAAACCACAAAGAGCATGGAGAAGGTTTATAAAGAAGTTCCCAGGACTCAATGGATTGAGCTATAGGGAGGGGTTGGATAGTCTACAACTTTATTCCTTGGAGCACAGGAGAATGAAGGATGGTCTCAGCACCCTTAACACTACATGATTAAGTCTCGAAGAGACTTGAACCCACAATTGAGTAACTTTTTCAACAACACAGCTCAGACAACAGAAGCTAAATGACTTCCTCCCCATCCCTGTAAGATTCTGTGACGTGTTACGTGTGTCATGAATAAATTATCAAAAGCAAGGTAAAGGTCGCACAGCGTGAAGCGTGGAGGAACGAGTCAGTGAGCTTTTCCATCAGTACTTCAGTGAGAAAAAACAGCCGCAAAGTAAATATTCGATTCTGCTACGTTAAATTTCCAGGATCAAGTAAAATCCAGCACATAAAGCTGAAGAAAGCACTTAGAGTTTCTGAAGAATGTAACAAGGTTAATTCCTCAAGTCAATCCATTAAGAAAACTAATATTAATTTCTCCAGCTATAGTTTTAGATAAGTTGGCTGGAATTTTGAACTTGGACAATGGTCAAGCAGGCCACGTGGATTTTGAGTAGGAAGCAACTGCAAATGCTGGTTTAAACCGAAGACAGACACAAACTACAGGAGTAACTCAGCGGGTCAGACAGCATCTCTGGAGAAAAGGAATAGGTGACGTGTGGGGTCAAGACCTTTCTTCAGACTGGCCTGAAACATCATCCATTTCTTTTCTCCAGAGAAGCTGCCTGATCCACTGAGTTACGCAGCCAGCACCTGCAGTTCCTTCCTACACATATATATATATACACTGGCTGCCCACTACTGTTCACTTACTTTACACTATCGTGTCGAATCAGGACCCACCCTCACTAACCGACGCAGCAACAGCTTGGCAGAACTTGCAGCAAAACTTCAGACATGTCTAATTATCACTTGGCTCCTCATTAAAGGATTCTTTAAAGAAAACATTTTTTCACTCCACATTCCATGGAAACTGGCTCAAGAGCCATCGTGCAGCACAACAGCAGTGGTCGTTCAATCCTTATCTCAGGTGTGGAATTTCCATGTTCTCCCTGAGACCATGTGGGTTTCCTTTGGGTGCTCTCTCCCCCCCCCCCACACCACCCTCCACCCCACCCTCAACCCAGCCCACTCTCATGTCCCAAAGACATGTTGGCATGCTAGGAACAGAATTAGGCCATTCGGCCCATAAGATCTACTCCGCCATTCAATCATGGCTGATATGGCTCTCCCTCCTAACCCCATTCTCCTGCCTTCTCCCCATAACCTCTGACACCCATACTAATCAAGAATAAGCATGTCCGAATACTGTGCTTGTTGGAAATCTGAAATATAAAGTGAGATTCCTCCGCAGTTTGTCTGTGGGAGTCAGCATGATAGGGCAACGATCTCTGTTTATTCACCGACAGCGCAGGACGCAAGTTGCTTAGCTTCACTCCGGATACATCGCCTGGTTAATTCATTGGTGCCACATTTAATTTCTTCCCACTGTGCAGAGACACAAAGCAATTTACAGGCTTCATATTTAAAGTGGGGCATTTCACAAATAATGAGCGTCATTATTCTGTTGCCCAGCTTGACGCAACAGCTTGGCAGCCAATCTTTCCGACGGGCTACACAGTGCGTTACAACGTCAAATTGGAATTATAATGCTTCCTTTCCTGTTCACAATGAACACTGGGTTCTCCGCCCAGCCACAGCACAGTAAAATGCAGAGAATACCAGCCATACTTCCAGCAGATCTTTTTGTAAAGAGGTTTCTCGACCTCTCCTCTCCAATGTGTGGACCGCTGTTCTGTAGCTGTCGGCCACGCCATAGGCACTCAATCCACTGGTCACGTGTGGACTGGGACAATGGAGGCCATTCATCAACCCAACCCCAATTACACCCAAACCTGATCTTATCATCACTCAATCAGGCATCAAACCTGCCCTCTGGTCTGGACTCCGCCTCCAAATGAAAACCATTCGATATTAAATCCTCATCAAATACCAACTGCACATCCCACTGACAGCCCACTGAAGCACGAGGGGGTGCATTAATACACAACTTGTCTTGGAGGAGTTTTAGCACGTCATGCTAGATGGGGTGGTGTGATTGTAGACTGGCGTTAGGTGGATTGTTCACTTCAGTGTGGAGCCTGAGCAGATTTTGTGGCGATATTCTCCACAACGAGCCTCCGTTTAAGCATCACCTCAGCTTTCAGCAGTGACGTGACTGGGAACAAGCAACCATTCATTACATGTAATGAAAGGCCCCGAGCTGGCCAGACAACACCTGGTACATCATGTCCTTCGGTGAATACCTTGGACGGTAATGCACTGAGAAGGTGAGATGACATCAGCACCATCAGCTGAAGATCAACAAATGTGTTCTGGACATTGGGATTGGGCCCTAGTCTCCAAGCGCCAACATCTGTCCAGCATTATTTATCACAGTTACTAGCCGTCAACTCTTTGATATAATGCATGTTTTGTTCTGTTCGGTGGCAGATTTCTTTCTTTCTCAGAGACAATCATTGATTTACTTCCCAATTTGCTTTACATTAAGTTCATGTTCATAAGTGATAAATGCAGAATTAGGTCAGTTGTCCAATCAAGTATACTCTGCCATTCAATCATGGCTGATCTACCGCTCCCTCTTAACCCCATTCTCCAGCCTTCTCCCCTTAACCTCTGGCACCTGTACTAATCTAGAATTGACCTATCTCTGCCTTAAAAATATCCATTGACTTGGACTCCATAGCTTTCTGTGGCAATGAATTCCACAGATTCACCACCATCTGACTAAATAAATTCCTCCTCATCTCCTTAAAGGAACACCCTTTAATTCTGAGGCTCTGATCTCTGGTCCTGTCCCTATTTAGCCTTTTGAATAAGGGTGAAGGATTGGCCACGATTTGCAAATTGCACAAGAGAAATACATAAAGATATTTTAAAATTTCCAAACACACCTTCACTTTAGAAAACAAAATACCACTTCCTTTAAGATTGGAGGTTTGTGTGAGGTGCCCAGCCCTTTGTACTGAACCCACCCTCCAGTGACTGCAGCTGAAATGCTAATAGTAAAGTCTGTTACCGTAATCATTAACCAGAATCCTCACTGAGTTACTGATGATGCTTCTGACCAGGTGTAAGACATTTGAAGAGTGCCATTAAACCATGGTCAGGAGGCCAAATGTTCTTGACAACGTGGTTAGGTAACAGCAGCCTGACACAATTCTATAGCTTCCAGCCATGTGTTTCACATGGTAACATCCACCATTCTTTCTCCCTCTTCCCCGGCACATTCAGGTCTTATTCATTTCCTTGTGTCAGCACCTCCTCACTATGTTGCTCATGAGCCTTTACCACCACCACTAGTGACACACCACCACTAGTGACACACCACCACTAGTGACACACCACCACCACCACTAGTGACACACCACCACCACCACCACCACTTTTGTTACCCAATCGCTCCAGGTCTTCACCACCTCCAGACCGCCTCTCTTGACCTCCCCACCCCTACCTCTTTGTTTGTAAACATTATTCCTCATCTTCCCAAGTTCTGATGAAGAGATTTTGATCTGAAATGTTACCTCTGTTTCTCTCACATCACGGCACCATATTGTTTGGGACACAGCAATGTCATGTAAATGAAAGTAGTCATGTTTAGTATTTTGGTGCATATCCTTTGCATGCAATGACTGCTTGAAGTCTGTGATTCATGGACATCACCAGTTGCTGGGTGTCTTCTCTGGTGATGCTCTGCCAGGCACGGATTGCAACCATCTTTACCTTTGGGGGCTAGTCCCCTTCAGTTGTCTCTTCAGCATATAAAAGGCATGCTCAATAGGGTTCAGATCAGGTGATTGAATTGGCCACTCAAGAATTGAACACTTTTTAGCTTTGCAAAACTCCTTTGTTGCTTTAGCAGTATGTTTGGGATCATTGTCTTGCTGTAGAATGAACTGCTGGCCAATGAGTTTTGAGGTATTTGTTTGAACTTGAGCAGATAGGATGTGTCTATACACTTCAGAATTCATTATACTACTACCGTCAGCAGTTGTATCATCAATGTAGATAAGTGAGCCAGTACCTTCAGCAGCCATACATGCCCAGGACATAACACCCCCACCACTGTGTTTCACAGATGAGGTGGTATGCTTTGGATCTTGGGCAGTTTCTTCTCTCCTCCATAGCTTGCTCCTGCCATCACTCTGATATAAGTTAATCTTCATCTCATCTGTCCACAAGACCTTTTTCCAGAACTGTGGTTGCTCTATTAAGTACTTCTTGGCAAACTGTAACCCGGCCATCCTATTTTTGCAGCTAACCAGTGGTTTGCATCTTGCAGTGCAGCCTCTGTATTTCTGTTCATGAAGTCTTCTGCGGACAGTGGTCTTTGACAAATCCACACCTGACTCCTGAAGAGTGTTTCTGATCTGTCAGACAGGTGCTTGGGGATTTTTTTTTAAATTATAGAGAGAATTATTCTGTCATCAGCTGTGGTGGTCTTCTTTGGCCTGCCAGTCCCTTTGTGATTAGTAAGCTCACCAGTGCTCTCTTCTTAATGATGTTCCAAACAGTTGATTTTGGTAAGCCTAGGTTTGGCTGACGTCTCTAACAGTTTTATTCTTGTTTCTCAGTCTCATAATGGCTTCTTCAAATTTCATTGGCACAACTTTGGTCCTCATGTTGATAAACGGCAATAAAAGTTTCCAAAGGTGATGGAAAGACTGGAGGAAAAACTAGGTGCTGAGAGCTCTCTAATACCTGCATTAAGGAGGCAATTAAACACACCTGAGCAATTACAAACACCTGTGAAGCCATGTGTCCCAAACATGAAGGTGCCCTGCAATAGGGGGGACTGTGTATAAACACAGCTGTAATTTCTACATGGTGAAACCAAAATGTATAGAAATGGCCTTTCATAAAACCACGTGATTTTTTTCTATTACAAATGTCAAATTGTGGGTATAGAGGCAAATAAATAAATGATGGGTCTTTGTCCAAAACATTATAGAGGGCAACACTCACACACACGCACACACGCACGCACACACACACACACACACACACACACACACACACACACACACACACACACACACACGCACACACACCACACACACACACACACAATTCTTACTTGCACCAGCACATCAGAAGATATAAACATCAAACTCTATATAGAAAATAATAAAAAAGAAAAAAAGTTCAGTATATATCACACACACTCACATTCACACTCACACGCTCACACTCTCACACACTCACACTCGCACATATATTTAATGATATTCTTTATAGAATACTATGTGTACATCTTCTGATGTGCTGGTGCATGTAAGAATCTCATTGTTCTGTCTGTATGACAATGAAATGCTCTTGACTCTCGATGTGGCAGAGCCTACGACTTGCCTGGACGTGGAGCCATGTGTCTGTGCAATATTGCTTATTGCAGCCACTCACCACAGCCAGACTACACTGGGTTGCTCAACCCATGAATTAGTGGAGTGACTACATTCAGCTCTGCCACAGACTACTCCCAGTCTTCATGTGTTTCTCCCCTCTCCCACCCACCATTCCCACCTCCTTCCCCTTGAAAACAACATCCTTTAAAACTCCTACAAGTTTTTTAAAGTGTCGTTTATGGGTCGGATGGTGTGGGGCCTTCGTGCATCAGCGGGGATGAGAAACCCACACATTTGGACTACGGTGGATTTGCCTTTCCACATCCACGCCTGAGGAGAATGTGCTGCCAAGTATGAAATATGAGAAGAGGATAAAGAGGCTGCTCACTCCCCTTCCACAAGTTGAACCAGGTTCTGACATTCGTGGTTAAGCAGGAGAAACTCAACGGGTGCTGCAGCATCTATGGAGCGAAGGAAATAGGCAACGTTTCGGCCCGAAACGTTGCCTATTTCCTTCGCTCCATAGATGCTGCAGCACCCGCTGGGTTTCTCCAGCGCTTTTGTCTACCTCTGACATCTGTGGGTCTCCCCCTGGTGGGAATAAGATCATAAGACACAGGAGCCCATTGTGTCTGCTCCACCATTCAATCATGGCCGATCTATCTTTCCCTCTCAACCCCATTCTCCTGCCTTCTCCCCGTAACTGCTGATGCCCTTGCTAATCAAGAACTGATCAATCCCTGCTTTAAAAATACGCAATGACATGGCCTAGAACTACGGCCGTCAGTGGCAATGAATTCCAAAGATTCACCACCCTCTTAGTTTAGTTTAATTTTAGAGATACAGCTCGGAAACAGGCCCTTCGGCCAACCGAGTCCGCACCGCCCAATGATCCCCACACATTAACACTACCCTACACACACTAGGGACAATTTACATTTACACCAAGCCAATTAACCTACAAACCTGCACGTCTTTGGAGTGTGGGAGGAAACGGAAGATCTCGGAGAAAACCCACGCAGGTCATGGGGAGAACGTGCAAACTCCGTACAGACAGCACTCGTGGTCGGGATCGAACCCGGGCCTCTAGCGCTGCAAGCGCTGTAATGCAGCAACTCTACCGCTGCGCCACCGTGCCGCTCTCTGGCTAAATAAATTTCTTCTCATCCTTGGAAAAGATCAGTTGATATTTATTGCACAAGATGGAAGAAAGACTTTCATTGATCTATCATTTAGCGTAGCCTCCAGACTTCCTAGACCATCCCGTCTGGGCACAGTCATGGGTGTAGAGTTGGAGATGGAGCAGCGTCCCACACACATCTATGCATGAATGATCCAAGAATATAATTTACCAATGGTGGCTGAGGGCAAAGTATTGGCCAGTATACGAGATTGAACAAGCTTGATATTATCTGAATATCCATGGGCACATCTTACATCCACCTGGAAGGGAATCCCATCTTCACTATACAGTCTTGTCTAAAAGGCGGCATCTCTGACATCGCAGGACTCCTGGTCAACTATAATGAAGTTCACAAGCTCATAGGTTCTAGGAGCAGGATTAGGCCATTCGGCCCATCAAGTCTGCTCCACCATTTAATCATAGCTGAGCGATCTTTCCCTCCCAACCTCATTCTCCTGCCTTCTCCCCCTAACCCCTGACACCCGTACTAATCAAGTCAATCAACGCCTTAAAAATATTCCATTGACATGGCCTCCACAGCCTTCTGTAGCGATGAAATCCACAGATGCACCACCCTCTGACAAAATAAATCCCTCCTCATCTCCTTCCTAAAGGTACGTCCTTGAAGTGCCGGCTAAATTGAAATCGCCTGATTTCAGTGCAACGTTTTGCCCTGCTGAGTATTCTCTGCCACAGATTTGCAGCAGCTACACACACTATTAGAAAGGATTATGATTATGAATAATATTGTTTCACCTCCATGTGGCTTTGCTTGTTTGTGCTGAGGAAGGAGAGCATTATTTAATGAGCCCAGATTGCTGTTTTTGTCGGAAACATCCATGAGGCGTCTTGTTTAAGTAGCTGAATCAACAGACTGGACTATGCTCTTGACGCTGCCCAGCACCAGAACGTGTATCTCCGTCAGAGGGATGGTCATTGCACCGTGGGAATCGCTGATCAGGAAACTGTTCAAAATCACAAAGTGCCAATCCATGGAAAATGTGAGTCCACCCCACTTCCTACTTCTCCACCCAATGTTACCAGTAGCTGCCCTTCACTGTCCCAGTGGAGATGTTCAGCAACTGGCAATGATGTCAAAGACCTTTCTGTCCTGGGCCTCCTCCATGGCCAGAGTGAGCACCACTGGAAATTGGAGGACCAGCACCTCATATTCTGCTTGGGCAGTCTGCACCCTAGCGGCATAAACATTGACTTCTCCCATTTCTGGTAGCCCTTGCTGTCTCTTCCCCTTCTCAGCTCTCCCTCAGCCCTCGGGCTCCTCCTCTTCCTTTCTCCTTTCTTCTCCCCGCCCCCCCACCCCCCAACATGGGTCTGAAGAAGGGTTTTGGCCCAAAACGTTGCCTATTTCCTTCGCTCCATAGATGCTGCTGCACCCGCTGAGTTTCTCCAGCACTTTTGTCTACCTAGCAATGATGTCAACTGCTCACACACTGGGGCATGTCGGTCAGCTTGGGCAAGTTGGGCCAAAGAGCCTGTTTCTGCGCTGTTGGACTCTATGACTCTCTGAGTGAGCCATGTCTCTGTGAATCAGAGCAGACAGCAGTCCCCCAGTTCTCGAGGATATGTCTAACTTTTAGTTTATCCAGTTTAATTCTTCTCAATAGCTTGTACATTTGCCAACAGTTTACCATGGAGGGCGACTTGAAACCTTGTTGTCTCAGGCTCACACTCAGTCCAGCACCTCCATTACCTGGTGATTGTATAACTAGGCTGCATTATCTCAGGCACTTGGGTCTGTAAATACAAGGCTATCACATACTTTAAACAGTATCAAGTATATTCAGAACCAAAAGGAGGAGGACTGGCTGAACAGTGAAGAATGCTGTGGTGGATGTTTGTGTTAAATCTTATTGTGTATTGTGTGTTCTTTTTAAGTGTATCGCTGCTGGCAAATTCATTTCACTGCCACCTTCGGGTGTATGTGACGAATAAAATTTACTTTGACTTTCATTTTAAAAACCATGTTTACCAAAAGGACAGAGCAGCAAAACAAGAGAATTATTCCAAGTCAGGAAGGCCACATCTGGCACAAGTGATCAACAGCTGGATTGGATTGCACGGAGGAAGAACTGATCTTGGACCTGCTGCATTCAGTGGAGACCACTCCCAGGAGTTGCTTTTCTGGGAACACACACAAGTGTTGGCTTTGCTGATGTCAAAACTATTGTTTCAGCTTTGAAGGAGTTTTAGGATTCTTTGTCATGTGAAATTCAACCAGAAAAGAAATGACTTCAGTGAAACCCAGTATATAATAATGACATTATACAAGGCAGTCCAGAGCAAAACTCTGCAGCTGCAGAAAACCTGAAAACAATAGCCCGGAAAACAATAAAATGACTGAGAGTTTAAGAAAGAACTGCGGATGCTGAAAAAATCGAAGGCAGACAAAAGTGCTGGAGAAACTCAGCGGGTGAGGCAGCATCTATGGAGCGAAGGAAATAGGCCCGAAACGTTGCCTATTTCCTTCGCTCCATAGATGCTGCTGCACCCGCTGAGTTTCTCCAGCACTTTTGTCTCCCTCTGACATCTGTGGGTCTCCTCCTGGTGAGAATAAGATCATGAGACACAGGAGCAGAATAAGGCCATTCGGCCCATTGTGTCTGCTCCACCATTGAGTTTCTCCAGCATTTTTGTCTACCAAATGACTGAGGGGGTCAATTAGTAGCAGCAGAGAGATAAACATATAATACTTGATGGGGTTGCCCATACAAGGTGGCTCCATCATAAGTTAATCTTCACTGCTCTACCAAGAACAGATCATAGAATGAGCACAGAATGATCATAGAAAGATTGGCACAGTGGTGTAGCCGGAGAGTTGCTGCCTCACAGCGCCAGAGACCAGGGTTCAATCCTGGCGAAGGGTGCTGTCTGTACGGAGTTTGTACGTTCTCCCCGTGACCCGCGTAGGTATTGTCCAGGTTTCCTCCCACACTCCAAAGATGGGTGCAGGCTGATTGGCTTCTGTCAAACTCAATTGTAAATTGTCCGTCGTATGTCGGAAAGTGTTATTGTATGGGGTGACCGTTCATTGGTGCGCACTTGGTCGGCAGAAGGGCCTGTTTCCATGCTGTGTCTCTAAAGTCTAAATGATACAACAGAAACAGGCCATTATGTCCATCCAGTCTGTGCCAGCATGCACCAAAAGCCACATTTAAAAATGGAAGTGATATTAATTCCATCCAAGTAAATAAAATCCCCTATTTTTAGGTGAGTATAAATGGCCTTGTTAAAATGAATGCAAGCAAATGGAATGAGCTGAGATAGGCACCTTGTTTGGCATGGACCTGTTGGCCAACGCACCTGTTTCCAGGCTGTGTAGATCAAAGGATGCTTTCTTTTTCTTAACAAACTCTACTGAAGAGATAGCCAATGGTGTAGTCTGGGATGCTTTTAAGGCCTATATTCGTGGACAAATTATTTCATACTCCACGGGATTAAAAAACAAACTCAAAAAGGGATACGTATATTGGCTGATGAGATTAATTAAATTGATCAAAAATATTCAAAAGCTCCTAGTTTAGAGGCTCTGAATTGAACTTCAATTGAGATATGATTTGTTATTAGTATCACCGATTGAGAACCAGTTACTTAAAACCAAAAGTCAATTTTATATACTTGGCGAAAAATCTGGTAAATTACTCGCTAATCAGTTGAAAGCGGTGTCGGCCAAACGTCCGATTACTCAAGTGAGTAAACGGGATGGTACACGAACTGTAGACCATGACGAAATTAATAAATCCTTTCAGGAATTTTATACCTCACTATACCAATCAGAATTTCCTACTGATTCCAATATAATGCATGAGTTTTTAAAGGAACTGAACTTGCCAAATTTACCACATAATGAGCCCATCACGGAGGAAGAAGTACAGAAAGCAATTCTTTCAATTAATTCTGGTCAAGCTCCTGGTTTAGATGGGTTTACAGTAGAATTTTTAAAGTATTTTTCAAGTTTATTGTCTCCCTGGCTATGCAAGGTTTTTAAAGAAACCTTTTTAATGAATAGATTACCACAATCCTTTTATGAAGCATCTATTTCTTTAATTCTTAAAAAAAGATAAAGACCCTACTGAAGTGACATCATATAGACCTATATCACTGTTAAATGTAGATTCCAAAATTCTTTCCAAAATATTAGCTATGAGATTAGAAAATATTTTACCACAAATTATTTCAGAAGATCAGACAGGTTTTATTAAAAATCGTTACTCATATTTTAACAATAGGAGTTTAATAACAATTTAATTAATAAATATCGTATATACAGCGTCAAATAAAACTCCAGAATATGTCATTTCACTTGATGCCGAGAAGGCGTTTGATAGAGTAGAATGGGAATACTTATTCAATACTCTTGAAAAATATAAGATTGTTCCAAAATGTATTTATTGGATCAAGCTGATATATCATATACCTCAGGCTTCTGTACTTACCAATAATCAGAGATCCCATTTTTTCAGGCTCTTTTGAGGTACTAGACAGGGCTGTTCTTTAAGTCCTTTACTGTTTGATGTCGCTTTGGAACCTTTGGCCACCGCTATTAGGGAATCCCCTAATATTTTTGGTATTGTCCGCGGGAATAAGACACATAAACTATCTCTTTATGCAGATAATCTGTTATTATTAATTTCTCACCCTGAGAAATCTATTCCAGCAATAGTACCATTACTTAATCAATTTAGTAGTTTCTCTGGTTATAAACTAAATCTTAGTAAGAGTGAGCTTTTTCCATTAAACAATCTAGTTTTGAATTATGGAGTTTCCACTTAGATTGACTACCGAAAGTTTTACTTATTTAGATATTAAGATCACCAAGAAACACAAGGATTTATTTAAAGCTAATTTTATGCTTTTAATTGACCATATCAAACAACTGTTTACTAAATGGTCATCAATGTCATCTTTAATTGGCCGAATCAATCCTATTAAAATGTTTATCTTACCTAAATGTTTGTATTTATTTCAGACGATACCAATTTTTATTGCCAAATCTTTCTTTGATATTATTGATTCCAAAATTTCTTCACATATGGCAGAATAAAAATTCCAGACTAAGTAAAAAATACTTACAGAAATGAAAAAAAGACGGTGGTTTGGCACTGCCGAACCTTAGATTCTACTATTGGGCAGTTAATGTTCGTTATTTAACGTTTTGGACAAAAGATTTAGAAGATACCCAATGCCCAGGATGGATAAACCTTGAACGTGATTCTATACAAGGGCTATCATTGGCTTCTATTCTAGGGACCTCGTTACCTTTTACAATTACGAGATTGAATAAATATACAACTAACCCAATAATAAGAAATACATTTCGAATATGGTTTCAATTTCGTAAGTTTTTTGGACTGAATGATTTTATCTTATCGCGTCCTATCATCTCTAATTTTCTCTTCCAACCTTCTAGTACCGATCAAGCCTTTCTGTTATGGAAGAGGAAGGGATTAGTAGCTTTTCGTGATTTGTTTTTGGATGGTTGTTTTATGTCTTTCGAACAACTCTCCAATAAATATAATTTACCTAATTCACACTTTTTTAGATATTTACAAATTAGACATTTTTTGAAGGCTACTCTACCCTTTTTTCCGTTACCACATCAAACCGAAATCTTGGAAAACATTTTATATTTGAACCCTTATCAGAAAGGATTAATAACGACTATTTGTTAGTTGATTTTGAAATTACAAATAGATATCTATATTACTAAAAGTCTGATCTTGACCGCTTTTGGCTTGATGTGCTGTGATTTCCGAGAGAACACCGCCACCTACGGCCGTCATTTTTGGCCACCTCGCTCAGAGCCCCCCTCTGCCTTCCTGGACCAGACGATTTTTCCCATCGATTAAAATTCAGAGAGATATTAATGTTTTTACATTTTTTGCCATTCTCTCTGCTGCCTCTGCTGGTGGGAGGGACAGGACTATAAAACCCGGAAGTGGTGTGCCTCACTCAGTCTCTGCAAGATGGAGGAAGCGAGATGGTCACGTCTCTCTGACTAACACTAAACACATGTCTACTCAACTGTGGTTTGAAAATGAAAATATGGTTGGTTTGAAGTAAAAATGCACTGAAAATGGCTGTTTGGGGGTGTTTGGCTTGGAGTACAAATGCACTGCAAATGGCTTTGGGGGTTTTGGGTTGAAGTAGAAATGCACTGCAAATGGCTGTTTGGGGGGGGGGGGGTTGGGTTGAAGTGAAAATGCACTGCAAATGGCTGTTTGGGGGGGTTTGCATTGAAGTGGAAATGCACTGCAAATGGCTGTTTGGCTAAACTTGACAACTTCCTGTTTGCACTATATTGATTTTAGATAAAACGCTACCACTTACGGTTGTGATTTTTGGCCATCTTACTCAGTCCCCCTCCGCTCATCAGGTGCAGAGGATTATTCCCATCAATTAATAGTAAAAGTGTTATTGATGTTTAAAAAATGTTGAGAATCTCTCTTGTGAATCACGCCATGAAGGCCGCACCTTTCCCAGTGGAGGGGGAGGGATTATAAAACCCGGAAGTGTGGGTGTGGCTCAATCTCTGCATGACGGGGGAGGGAGAGGTCATGACTCTGTCTGAGCTGTGAATCAACTGAACACACTGAATGTCTACCGAACTGTAAGTGTGGTGTTTTATGTGGTTTTACGGTGGTTTTATGGTGATTGTACCCTGCTTGAAATTGTATGAAATTGCATTTAAATGTGGTGGCCTTGCACCCTGCATGAAATGGTATGAATCTGCATTTGAATGTGGTGGCCTTGCACCTTCCTTGAAATGGTATGAAACTGAACCTGAATTTGGTGGCCTTGCACACTGCTTGAAGTGGTATGAAACTGCTCTTGAATTTGGTGGCCTTGCACCCTGCTTGAAATTGTAGTAAAATGGATTTGAATTTGGTGGCCTTGCACTCTGCTTGAAATGGGATTTCAAGGAATAGCCGTGAGTCAACTGCCAGCCCACCAGTCATGAGTGAGCTGCCAGCACATCATGCTTGAGGGACTGAGCCACCACACCAAGAATCCATTTGGCCCACAAGGTCCATACTAGCCCTCTGGAGACCAGTAGTCCCTGCAGCCAACAACACCCGTACCAGCGCTCCAGAAAGCCTCCCCCCCCCCCCCCCCCCACTAGCCACCAATATTGGAATTGGTGGAGAGGTGGAATCTTGCGTCGGAGGACCAGCCCTCCCATGTGAACATCGGACCCAACGGGTCCCACTTAGTCTAGTATTTGATAAAATTAAGAATGACTGGGAAAGAGAACTCCAAATTTCTCTATCTATAGAGAAATGGGAGAGGATTCTTCAATTAGTTAACACGTCCTCAATGCGTGCAAGACACACTCTGATACAATTCAAGGTGGTTCACAGAGTTCATATGTCAAAAGATAAGTCAGCTCGTTTCTATGGTCATATAAATCCTACCTGTGACAGATGTAACTGTGAAGTGGCCTCACTGACCCATATGTATTGGTCCTGCCCACTTTTGGAAAAGTATTGGAAAGAAATATTTGATACTATTTCTGTTGTTTTAGGTATTGATTTACAACCTCATCCTATTACTGCAATTTTTGGGCTACCAATGTAAGATTCTATTCATCTGTCCCGTTCCACCCATCGGCTGATTGCTTTTACCACATTAATCGCCAGAAGATCTATTTTATTTAAATGGAAAGACACTAACCCTCCGAACACACTCCATTGGTACTCTGAAACAATGTCATGTTTAAATTTGGAAAAAATCAGGAGTATCATTGTTGAACCCTTGGTTAAATTTGATAGGACTTGGGGAAGATTTATTCAACACTTTCACACAACATAAATTGTCCCCTCTCCAACCGTTATAATAATTATTTTACCTTTATATGGTGGAACGGACTTGAGGACAAACAGGGACTTAAATTGTTGAAACTCTCAGCTCAGATTCTGTTTTGCTTTTTTCTTTCTTTTTTTTCTCTAGTTTAGGGGGGATTTTGTTTCTTCCTTTTTTCTCTTTTTTTCCCCTTTTTTTTTCTTTTTATCTTTTTGTTTTTTTTTTACATATATAAGTTTTCTTTTAAACATTTAACTATATTTACATAGAGACCGGGAGGTCTATATTCAATGTGTATTTTGACACTGGATTCATATTTAGGTTATACATGTTATTAATGTAACCCTGATCCCTATGCATCAATATCATTGTTACGTTTATCATTACTCTTTTTGTTTTGTTTTTGTTTTTGGAAATAAAAAGATAATAAAAAGATCTTAACAGAAAGAAAGAACTATGGACAGGGCTGTTCTCATGCATAAAGCTGAGGAGACAGAAATGGGATGCGTCTTGTCTCTCACCCCAGTACACGGGAGAGTAGACGTGTCAACATCTGAGATAGACGCAAAATGCTGGAGTAACTCAACGGGACAGGCAGCATCTCTGGAGAGAAGGAATGGGTGACGTTTCGGGTCAAGACCCTTCTTCAGGGTCAACAACATTGTGTCAACATCTGACCTCTAATCCACACTTTGTGACCATGGTTTCCATTAGATAGTGCAACAAGACAAGCTTGGTCAGAGTTGGTTTGATTATTCTGAAGGCGCGCAGGGAATGTCGGACTGCGGGCCCAGGCAGCTGAAGGACCATCCACTCTGCAATAGGAGGTTGAGTTTGGACCGTCTGAGGGATCAGTATTGGAAAACGTGCAAAAGATTAGTGACTGACTCAGCTTGAGACGACCAGAAACGTCACCTATCCATGTTCTCCACAGATGCTGCCTGACCCGCTGAGTTACTCCAGCGTTACTCTGTGAAACGTCACCTATCCATGTTCTCCACAGATGCTGCCTGTCCCGCTGAGTTACTCCAGCACTCTGTGAAACGTCACCTATCCATGTTCTCCACAGATGCTGCCTGTCCCGCTGAGTTACTCCAGCACTCTGTGAAACGTCACCTATCCATGTTCTCCACAGATGCTGCCTGACCGCTGAGTTACTCCAGCACTCTGTGAAACGTCACCTATCCATGTCTCCACAGATTGCCTGACCCGCTGAGTTACTCCAGCACTCTGAGAAACGTCACCTATCCATGTTCTCCACAGATGCTGCCTGTCCCGCTGAGTTACTCCGCACTCTGTGAGAACGTCACCTATATGTTCTCCACAGATGCCTTGCCTGACCCGCTGAGTTACTCCAGCGTTACTCTGTGAAACGTCACCTATCCATGTTCTCCACAGATGCTGCCTGACCCGCTGAGTTACTCCAGCACTCTGTGAAACGTCACCTATCCATGTTCTCCACAGATGCTGCCTGTCCCGCTAAGTTCCACCAGCACTCTGTGTCCTTTTGTGTATTAACCAGTGTCTGCAGTTCTTTGTCTCTACATAGTTACTGACTCTTTACGTTTTAACCCGGTCAAACTGACCTTTCCTGATACAGCCTGATATGTCTATACGTAACCGTACTGCATGGTCACACTGGCCAACAGTAATCCTTCAGCGTGCGGCTGTAAGGTTAAACACCATTACTCAGGCGGGTCCCAGTCCTTTGCTCGTGCACTATTCCACAGTTCCGTTTCTTTCCCTTATCTTTTGAACTTTATTGTGGAGAGCTGCGTTTAGCTCATGCACAATGCCATCTACAGGAACAATTTGGGATATCAATGTTACTTTTTGCACATCTTTCATTCATTTGTTCCATATTGAGTTAGATATAGCTCTTACGGCTAACGGAATAAATAGACGATAGACAATTGGTGCAGGAGTAGGCCATTCGGCCCTTCAAGCCAGCACCACAATCAGTATCCCGTTCCTGCCTTCTCCCCATATCCCCTGACCGCTATCTTCGAGCCCTATCTAGATCAAGGGAGCTGGGTGGAAAGCAGGAACGGGTTATTGATTTTGGATGATCAGCCATGATCATATTGAAGGCTGGCTCGAAGGGCTGAATGGCCTATTCCACATATTTTCAACATAGATATAGAATCTATTTTTCTATATCTCTCTACATCACCATCTATATCTCTTGTTTTTCTTTCCCCTGACTCTCAGTTTGAAGAAGGGTCTTGACCCGAAACATTACCTCTTCCTTTTCTCCAGAGATGCTGCCTGAACCGCTGGGTTACTCCAGCACTCTGTATCTATCTTCAGGATATCCGACACTCTGTTCCTGCTGTCCTTTACAATCTGCAACTCGTCATACCTGTCTCACAGCTACTATTCTTATCTCTGACCTTTGTTCCAACCATCTGCCTATCATAGAATCATAGAATCATAGAAAATAGGTGCAGGAGTAGGCCATTCGGCCCTTCGAGCCTGCACCGCCATTCAATATGATCATTGTATATCAAAGCCCCCTTGCCTCTGTCGGCCAATTACCTGCCACGATTTGTCCTGACTCCCCCCTTTTACAACTTTCTTCTCCCCCCTACAATCTGTCCGAAGAAGGGTCTTGACCTGAAACGTCACCAAATCATGTTCTCCAGAGACGCTGCCTGGCCCCCTGAGAGCACCTGACAGCACTGTGTCTGGAGTAACTCGGCTCTGAACTTTGAACAGCTAAACTTTGAATATTTTTACTGATTCATCTACTGGATGCGGGCGTTTAGGGTAAGGTTGGCATTTATTGTCATTGCAATCCAAATATGGCTGGGCCATTTCATTGGGCTGTTTCGTGTCAACCAGATTGATGGGTTTGGAGTCAAGTATTAGTCAGATCGGAGAAGGTGTGCAGGTTTCTTCCCCCGATCAGCGTTAATGAACGAGGCGGGCTGCTGTGGATGTCTGATGGTTTCAAGTTCACCAAAACTGAGAATAACATTTGAATTCATGTTTATCTAGTTACACAAAAGATGGAAATTCCCTCATCAGAACTTTGATCTCTGGATTAACCGGCCAGTGGGGGTCAGGGAAAGAGTGTTCATATCGCGGCCGTGTTTCCACCAATCTTTCCACCACCACGCACGAGAAGCACAAGAAGCGACAAGGCAGACACCGTTGTGTGCAGATGTGGAGTAGTGTGTTCAGCTCCGGCTGCACAACTTCTAATCTTGTGTGTGGACTCGATAAGAAGACCAGCCAGTGATTTGAAACACACTAGGGTTTTCAACTTTCTCACTCCCAAAATAAGGGACAAAAGGTCAAAATACAGTACAAATTCCCGATGGCAATTCGTTGACCGATTCAGCCGTGGCTGGGGGAAGATGAGTTGGCCCGGGTGCGGGACAGCACTCAAAGCCCAGCCAGAACATAGATAGGCGAAGTTTAGAGTCGAGACCTTTCTTTAGGCTGATTGCAGACCTCAATCAGACTGAAGTATCCAGATCTGAATCATCACCTATCCATGTATCCATGTCTCCGGAGATGCCGCCTGACCCGCTGAGTTCCTCCAGCACTCTGTGAAACGGCACCTATCCATGTTCTCCACATAGAAACATAGAAACATAGAAAAATAGGTGCAGTAGGCCATTCGGCCCTTCGAGCCTGCACCGCCATTCAATATGATCATGGCTGACCATCCAACTCAGTATCCTGTACCTGCCTTCTCTCCATATCCCCTGATCCCTTTAGCCACATGAGCCACATCCAACTCCCTCTTGAATATAGCCAATGAACTGGCCTCAACGACCTTATGTGGCAGAGAATTCCAGAGACTCACCACTCTCTGTGTAAAGAATGTTTTCCTCATCTCGGTCCTAAAGGAATTCCCCCTTATCCTTGGACTGTGACCCCTTGTTCTGGACTCCCCCAACATCGGGAACAATCTTCCTGCATCTAGCTTGTCCAACCCCTTAAGAATTTTGTAAGTTTCTATTAGATCCCCCCTCAATCTTCTAAATTCCAGTGAGTACAAGCCGAGTCTATCCAGTCTTTCTTCATTTGAAAGTCCCGACATCCCAGGAATCAGTCTGGTGAACCTTCTCTGAACCCCCTCTATGGCAAGAATGTCTTTCCTCAGATTTGGAGACCAAAACTGTACGCAATACTCCAGGTGTGGTCTCACCAAGACCCTGTACATATGCTGCCTGACCCGCTGAGTTACTCCAGCACTCAGTGAAATGTCACCTATCCATGTTCTCCACAGATGCTGCCTGACCCGCTGAGTTACTCCAGCACTCTGTGAAACGTCACCTATCCATGTTCTCCACAGATGCTGCTGACCCGCTGAGTTCCTCCAGCACTCTGTGCCTTCATAGATCTTGATACCCCTTTCCCACTCACTCCGGCCATGGTTCCACACTGACTGCACTTTCTTCCCTCAGCCATCCGTGAAGGAAAACGCTTTGCTCTCCGATTGGATTGATCTTGGACTAAACACTTCTTCCTTATCTTGGAACATTTGAAAACAACTCAGAGAAAAGCAGAGCAGAATAATATGGTTGAACTCTGGAGAGCATGGGCAGTTCAGGAGGCCTGGAAATTGTACTTCAGAGTGAAGTTACCGCAAAATGGATTTCCAAAATAGATTTTTTGGACCAGAAATTGGTCCACGTCTTTACTGAAAAATTGGGCAAAATTTCTCTGTCTGAGCAAGAATACAAAGCTGTGCCTTGAATCATGTTTCATTTAACCCAAACTGTGGTAAACTTACCATATTTATTTATTCTTTAAATGAATGGAATTGGAGGCAGCGTTGTTATTCATCTGCTGGCTCAGTGGGTGCAGTGACCTGCTGGAGCCAAAGGAGACATGGTGGAGCTGTTAGTCTTCACCCCGCGGCCCCGAGTCAGTGTACAGTGCTCTCACACACTAAGGCTGGAGGCCATGGGTTCAAGTCCCACTTTGGGGACTCGTGTACATAATGCCGGCTGCCAATCCCAGTGGAGGTCCTGTTTGTGCAAGGTACTAGATGATCATGAAGGATCCACAGCACAATAGAAGTGTTCATGTTGATGTGATCATCAAAGTGCCGTTGAACCACTACTCTATGCTGTGATCTACAAAGGCAAGCGTGCCACACACACTCAATGCTGCTAATGTTAGTTACAGGCATCTCGATGTCCATCACTGGGGCAGATGAAGGAAGGTGGGAGCAGATTCCCACAGAGTTTAGTTGACACAGATATTCCCAGGATGTAAATTTTACATGATACGTAATTCTCCAAATGTTCATAAATTCATAAGTTCATAAGTGATAGAATTAGGCCATTTGGCCCCCATCAAGTCTACTCCGCCATTCAATCGTGGCTGATCTATCTCTCCTTCCTAACCCCATTCTCCTGCCTTCTCCCCATAACCCCTGACACCCGCACTACTCAAGAATCTGTCTATCACAGCCTTAAAAATATCCACTGACTTGGCCTCCACAGCCTTCTGTGGCAATTAATTCCACACATTCACCACCCTCTGACTAAATAAATTCCTCCTCATCTCCTTTCTAAAGGCATGGTTCACAATAGATACAAATAGGGGGTCTTTAGTATGAAACTAATATAAATTATATCAGCGGTTTATTTAAGTGATGTAATTGATTAGAAAGGGGTTATGTATAAGGAATGTGCACAATTTGTTGGAAGGGGTTTTTATAGACAATAGACAATAGATGCAGGAGGAGGCCATTCGGCCCTTCGAGCCAGCACCGCCATTCAATGTGATCATGGTTGATGATCCCCAATCAGTACCCCGTTCCTGCCTTCTCCCCATATCCCCCGACTCCGCTATCCTTAAGAGGTTTTATTTAAAAGATCCCACATGATCACAGTTGCCACATGAATGAGCAAATGAGGAACTAACGAGCAGAGAACAAACTGTAACCAGGTCAAGCATACAGCTGTGAATAAAGTCTCCACAATTCCCATGGAAATACTGTAGGCAGCTCGAACAGCTGGCAGATCATAAACTCTCAATTAATATATCGGAAAGGACATATGAATCCTAAGCATAAATTAACGTAATTGCAGTCATCATTGGCTAACTAATTCATTCAGGAGCAACGGGCACAGAGGAAGCTGAGGATCTGGGGATGGAACCATTTAGTCGGATGGATTTTATTTTGATTGCTGCATATTATAGAGTCGTAAAGTCTCACAGTGTGGAAACAGGCCCTTATGCCCCTGTCCCACTAATAATGCCCCTGTCCCACTTAGGAAACCTGAACGGAAACCTCTGGCGACTTTGCGCCCCACCCAAAGTTTCCCTGTGCGGTTCCCGGAGGTTTCCGGAGGTTTTTGTCCTCCGGCAACCACCTTCAACTAGCATCGCAACCGGCTTCGACTAAAAAATTACCGATTTTTAAAACTGAAACCACTTTCGACCATTAGGGAGACTGATAAAAAGCTCCGGGAACCTCCAGGAACGGCACGGAAACCTTGGGTGAGGCACATAGTCTCCAGAGGTTTCTGTTCAGGTTTCCTAAGTGGGACAGGGGCATTAGGCCCAACATGCCCACACCGGCCTACATGTCCCAGCTACATTAGTCCCACCTGTCTGCATTTGGCCCATATCCCTCCAAACCCGTCCTATCCATGTGTAGGAATGAAGTGCAGATGCTGGTTTAAATTGAAGATAGACACAAAATGCTGGAGAAACTCAGCGGGACAGGCTGTATCTCTGGAGAGAAGAAAAGAAACTTCACCCATTCCTTCTCTCCAGAGATGCTGCCTGTCCCACTGAGTTATTCCAGCATTTTGCGTCTGTCCTATCTTTGTACAGTATCTGTCCAAACGTTTCTTTTTTAAAACAGAGAGTGGTGAGTCTGTGGAATTCTCTGCCTCAGAGGGCAGTGGAGGCCGGCTCTCTGGATACCAAGAGAAAGTTAGATAGGGCTCTTAAAGACAGCTGAGTCAGGGGATATGGGGAGAAGGCAGGAACTGGGTACTGATTGGGGATGATCAGCCACGATCACATTGAATGGCATTGCTGGCTCAAAGGGCCGAATGGCCTCCTCCTGCACCTATTGTCGATTGTCTATTGTTGCGATAGTCCCAGCCTCAACCACCTCCTCCGGCAGCTCGTTCCATACACCCACCACCCTCTGTGTGAAAAAGTTACCCCTCAGGTCCCTATTAAATCTTTCCCCCCATCACCTTAAACCCAATGACCTTAACCCAAGTAGGCTTATGACCTTAACCCAAAGATCTTAACCTAATGACCTTAGCCCAAGTAGGCTTTGCCTGAATTGGCTTGGGCAGCTCAGGAATGTAAATTTCTGCTTTCTGGAATTTCTTTAAGAATAGCTCTTTCGAAAAACGCGAGAAGAATAGATCGGGTAGTACTCGAGTCTCTTGCCCAGAGTATGGGAATCAAGGACCAGAGGACATAGGTTTAAGCTTCTCCTCTTAACTTGTGACATCATTACTAATCAAGAACCTGTCGTTGTCCACTTAAAAACACCCATTGACTTGGCCTCCACCGCTGTCTGTCGCGGTGAATTCCTCAGATCCACCACTAAGGAATTTCCTCTTCTCCTTTCTAAAGGCACGACCCTTTATTCTGAGGCTGTGCTCTCTGGTCCTAGACTCTCCCACTAGTGGAAACATGTCTTGCACATTGTAGCATCCGTTTCCACGAGTGGGCTCACCAATTGAGTGTGGTGTGTGTTAGCGATGTCATCACACACACACACATCAACACTGAAATGATTGAACCTGTGACGTAACTTGGTAATGCCTGCAGCAAATTCCCCGTGAACAGTTACTGGAATGTACAGAACTGCATCAACAGGAAGATGCAAATGCAAAGATGCAACAACACTCTGTCATTTTGAGTCATTTTACCCCCATGCTGAACCAATGAAGACCTTTAATACACATAATGCAACAACCAAACAGCACACTCAGAGCTCCAGTGAACAGCTGAAGCAATAATGAACAGATGTTTCCAAGCTGAGGGTGTAATATTGACCATCGAGCATAGGTGGCACAGCGGGAGAGCTGCTGCCTCACAGCGCCAGAGACCCGGGTTCGATCCTGACTACGGGTGCTGTCTGTACAGAGTTTGTACGTTCTCCCCGTGACCCGCGTGGGTTTTCTCCGGGTGCTCCGGTTTCCTCCCACACTCGAAAGACGTGCAGGTTTGTAGGTTAATTGGCTTCTGTAAATTGTAAATTACCTCTCGTGTGTGTAGGATAGTGCTGGCGTACAGGCATCTTAGGTCGGCACGGACAAAGGGCCTGTTTCCCCACTCTATGTGTGTTTATCTAAATTAAACTAAACTCAGAGACTGCCTTGTTCTTGTAACTATGCAGTGTGATAATTGGCATCTACTTAAGAGGGCAGGTAAAGGCTTCACACCAAAGTTAAAGAAGGCCACTGAGAGAGATGCCATTTCCTGCATGAGCCTGTGAGGCAAGGCCATGTGTTTACACTCCTGAGCAAACATAAAGACATCTAGCTGTGCCTCCTTGGCCAGGAAATCCTATCCCAGTGATCTGACCACTATCATCCCCATGCCCACCCACTGTCACTGCAAACTAGAAGATAGACACCAAAAGCTGGAGTAACTCAGCGGGTCAGGCAGCATCTCTGGAGAACAGGAACAGGTGGCGTTTCGGGTCGAGACCCTTCTTCTGATTGAGAGTCAGGAGAACTAGAGATATGAAGGAAACCTCTAGCTTCCTGCTCCCCTCACTCTCAGTCTAAGGAAGGGTCTCGACCCGAAACGTCACCCATTCCTTCTCTCCAGAGATGCTGCCTGACCCGCTGGGTTACTCCAGCATTTTGTGTAAACCAGCATCTGCAGTTCCTTCCTACACGTCACTGGAAATGCGATGGCTTCACGGGAGCCTGCTATGTACAAGTGTAGCAGCTGTGTTTCCAACATGGGCCAAACGCTGGAGCAGATGGGGCACTCGGTTGGTATGGGCTAGTTGAGCCAAAGAGCCTGCTTACACGCTCACCAAACTATTATCTGCATAACCACACCAAAAATACGTAATTGGCTGCAAAGCACTTAAGGATATTCAGGATATGTGTACAAAAGCCTTTCTATTACATTGGACCAATTCAGTGATCCTGCACCAAGCAGCAGACAGGAAACATCAGCTCTAATCACAGCGATTTTATGTCAAATAATTACAGTCGGATGGGCAGCGTTTCACAACTAATTAATCCAATTATTCCCCATCAGTCCGATCAATCCCCAGAGGTGGGCAGTGTGCCAACTAGCTACACGTCACTTCAATACCAAGGCTGCACTGTAAAGCTGCTCATCTCTCCCGCAGCTGGATGAACCTACACTGCAAGATGTCCACACACCCAATCCACGTCATGGCATCCTATCCCAATGCTTCATAGCTTGGTTTGACAGCAGCCATGCCCAAGACCGCAATAAATTCATTGGTTCATAGGAGCAGAATGAGGCCATTTGGCCCATCAAGTCCACTCCATCATTCAATCATTGTTGATCTATCTTTCCTCTCTCAACCCCATTCTCCTGACTTCCCCCGTGACCTTTCAACCCATAATCAACAATCTGTCAATCTCTGCCTTACAAATACCCAATGACTTTGCCCCCACAGGACATTTGTCTCTGAGTACATTTTATCTGTTCGCTGTTGTCACCTTCTCCCAGCTAACAGTTATCTACTCATTATTCCTTGATCTCCATCCCCTTTGTCCTGGTTTCACACCTTACCTTTCCTTATCTATCTCCCTCTCCCCTGACATCAGTCTGAAGAAAGGTCTCGACCCGAAATGTCACCCATTCCTTTACTCCAGAGATGCTGCCTGTCCCGCTGAGTTACTCCAGCGTTCTGTGTCTGCCTTCTCTTTCTGAATTAGTTTCTCCGTTATCGATTCCCTTACACGTACCGATCAACCTCCCTCTGAATCTCCCAACATTCATAAGTTCTAGGAGAAGAATTAGGCCATTCTGCCCATCAAGTCTACTCTACCGTTCAATCATTGCTGATCTATCTCTCCCTCTCAATGCTCTGATCTTCCAACCAACCTCGTTGTGGCCCTTGCATTTTTCTATCTGCACTTTAGTGTAACTGTGACAATTTATTCTGCACTCTGGTCGTCTTGTGTGCACTACCTGTACACGTGTGTGTGGCTGGATTATGTTCTAATATGTTATCATTTGACCGCATAGCAGCAAAACAAAGTTTTTCATTATATTGTGTGTAGGAAAGAACTGCAGATGCCGGTTTAAATTGAAGCTAGACACAAAATGCTGGAGTAACTCAGTGGGAAAGGCAGCACCTCTGGAGAGAAGGAACGGTGATGTTTTGGGTCGAGACCCTTAATACTCTGTACTCATATTAATAAGCCTAAGTCAGTACCAATACCATTAGTCACATATATCTGGGTAACTATCTCCACTGTACACAGTTTTGTGGTGGAGTTCTCCAGTGTAAACAATCTAGTCAGGTCCAACAATCGCAGGCTTGTCTGGAGATGTATGTTCATAAGTCTATTTGTCACAGACGCAGAATTAGGCCATTCAGCCCATCAAGTTTACTTCGCCTCCATCTTTCCCTCTCAACCCCATTCTCCTGCCTTCTCCCCATAACCCCTGACACTATACTAATCAGATGGGATTAACAAGAGTAGGCCATTCTGCCCCTCGGGTCTGATCTGTAGCCAAGCACCATGTGGCCTCCACATTACAGAGCTGCCAAAAAAACAATCTTGTCTCAGATCTAGAATAACAATTTTCGTCTGGGACACAGTTCAAGAAAAGTATATCCAAGAGTGTGCATTATCTTTCCAACAGCAATCTCCACTGGCAGAGATTCATCTCTAACTTCCTATCCTTGCTTCCTGCGTACTCAGTGACCGTCCACTAGTGAGTATGGACGTGTCAGTTGTGTACAGTAGACAATAGGTGTAGGAGTAGGCCATTCGGCCCTTTGAGCCAGCACCGCCATTCAATGTGATTATGGCTGATCATCCCCAATCAGTACCCCGCTCCTGTCTTCTCCCCATATCCCCTGACTCCGCTATTTTTAAGAGCCCTATATAGCTTCTCTTGAAAGCATCCGGAGAACCGGCCTCCACCACCCTCTGAGGCAGAGAATTCCACACTCACCACTCTCTGTGAGAAAAAGTGTTTCCTCGTCTCCGTTCTAAATGGCTTACTCCTTATTCTTAAACTGTGGCCCCTGGTTCTGGACACCCCAAACATCGGGAACATGTTTCCTGCCCCTAACAATCTTATATGTTTCAATGAGATCCCCCTCATCCTTCTAAACTCCAGAGTGTACAAGCCCAGCTGCTCCATTCTCTCAGCACATGACAGTCCCGCCATCCTGGGAATGAACCTTGTGAACCTACGCTGCGCTCCCTCAATAGCAAGAACGTTGTTCAACAAATGTACAGTGAACTACGCAAGGGCAAGTTACTGCTCTGTGGCCTCCCCGCCAATGCTACAAGAGAAAATCAATTTTGTTACGGGAGTATGAAGCATTGACACCATATCCAGTGCCTAGGTCCCGTTACATCTCATGATAATTTTTAAAACTGCAGATGCGGGAAATCTGAAATATAATAAGAATGTTGGCAATTGCTGGTTCTGACAAGAGGTCTTCAATCCAAAACATGAACTCTAGTTTCTCGTTCCAGCCTGACCTGCTAAAGTGCTAATCCCACGTCGCGATATCTTTTAGGCAACTGCCGGCGACTGTTATAGTTGTAGCAACGTGAGCGCCTACGTCAGGAGAAGTCAAGCTGCACTCATCAGCGTCAAAACCACTGTCACCGAACATTTTTCAACGTTGAAAATTTAGCGGCGACTAGAAAGGCGCTAAGACTTTTGCACGAATGAGGAGACTACTCCCGCCAACCACTGGCGAACATGTGGCGACAAACTAGTCACCTGCAGTTGCCTAAAAAAATCGTCTAAGTGGGATTTATCGCATAAGTCTCTCCAGCATCTTCTGTTTTTAATCAGCTTTATCAAGTTTTCACCAGTACTGGAGAAAGTTTTCAATCTTCAATAAATAGGGCAATAAACACAGCGGATAGAGGTGCTGCCTCAGTGCCAGAGCCCCGGGTGCTGTCTGTGTGGAGTTTGCACCTTCTCCCTGTGATAGTGTGAGTTTCCTCCGGATGCTCCGATTTCCTCCCAAGTCCCAGAGACGTGCAGGTTTGTAGGTAAATTGGACTTTGTGTGAAATTGCCTCTAAGGTGTCGGGTGTGGGTGAGAAAGTGCGATTATATAGAACGGCCGATCGATGGTCGGTGTGGACACAGCGGTCTAAAAATCCGCGCTGCATCTCTAAAGTAAACTTCAAGATCTGATCAATGAACACTCAGTCTCCTGAACCCTTGCCACACGTCTGCTTCACATTTTCAAACCCCTTAAAGAACACACAGTTTGGGAGAAATATAGAAACATGAAAAGTTGGACGTGTGCATTAGTGTGAACAAACTCTCCTTTGTTGAGCCCAGTTTAGACTCTGCCCAAACTGCGGCGTGGAAATTCCTTCTCAACGGCTGAAAGAAACTGTGCAGTGCAAATAAAAATAGACCTCATCTGGCCCCGAGCAAAGCCGTGCCTATTTCTGGGTACGAGGGCCGGCGGGGATAGAGGTGAAACCCGATCCCTGACTACCTGGCAGCATGTTTGTCAGCAGGGCTCGCAGAAATCACATCTGCAGCCATGCTAAAACCCAGCACCCAACTGAAGCACGAGTCTCAGCCTTACGGGATGGAAAACAGCAGGTCTTGTTCCCCCGCTCGCTTCTGGTAAATAGGCCAACATTCAAACTGCAATCTTTACCTAAATGCTCCCACACCACTTGCAGTTTCATTGGTAACTCCACCCTTTACACTTACAAATGAACCTTTCCTGCATTGGTGCCGTTTTCTGAACTGCAAGCTGACTTCCAGAGGAGTTTCATCTGTACTGAATATTCTCTGTCAACATTTTCCTTTCTTTTCTACGGCAGTGAAGGAGGCCATTCAGCCCATCGAGCTCATACTGCCTCTAAGAGCCTTCCCATCACCTCACTGATTTTCCTCAAACCATGTGTTGCTACACATGTCCCAGAGACAAGCGATTGGACACTTGTAGGTAGACACAAAAATCACCGTAGCTTGCCCGTAACATGTTGGTGAGAGGTGGAGTCAGCACAGAGTTGATGGGTAAGGTTGTACAGGGCCGTGCAGAGTGGCGTCAGGCATTTGCTGCCTTGCTACACTGCACTTTTTAAAACAAACAAAAATATTTATTCAAACATTAAAACAGTATTTACAACACAATAAAACAAAACAGAACCCGCCACCATAGTACAGGACAAAACAAATATACGAAGTAAACTATTAAAACAACTATATTACAATCCTTGTCCAGGGTACACTCAACCTCCCTCGGTGCTCAACCGTCCCGGAAATGCCCCATTGTGCCACTCCAGTACCACCCGGGGAGCGGAAATAACCCCGGAAAAGGGGCAGGCAGCCGGCTCGGGCAGAGCCCTCTTCCTCCTGGCGCAGTGACTCGCGGATGTCCAACTTGGCCAGGTCCAGGAGCAACCCAACCAGGATATCTTCAGCCCTATCCTGCTACACTGCACTTGTGTGTGGTCATCTGCTACACAGGTCTCGCTGGCAGCCCCGAGCACCTGGTGCCTTCTCTACATACTGTCCCACTGTTTGTCAGGTCTGTCTGACCAGTCTTCCCCACCTCTCTGCCATCAGTCCTGCATCTACATTTAGTTCAGTTTAGTTTACTTCAGAGATACAACACAGAGACAGGCCCTTCCTGCCACCGAGTCCGTGCCAAACCGCAATCCCCGTACACTAACCCTACGCTCACTGGGAAAATATTACAATTATACCGAAGCCAATTAACCTACAAACCTGCACGTCTTTGGAATGTGGAAGGAAACCGGAGCACCCGGAGAAAACCCACGCAGGTCACGGGGAGAACGTACAAACTCCATACAGACAGCACCCGTAGTCAGGATGGAACCCGGGCCTCTGGCGCAGTGAGGCAGCGACTCTACCGCAGCGCCCCCGTGCCGCCCGTTTGCAGACACGTTCTCCAGTAAGTGGGGGATTGCCGCTTGGTGCTTATCCCTTCCAGGCCTGAACTACAGGGTCACTATGGACAAAGTGCTGGCCAATACATGACCCTGCCATAAAGTAACGGTGAAAACACAACGCTGGGAAAGCCCTGGAGCCTCCATCCCACCCTCTCGCTGGATTCTCTAATACAATCACCTGAACACATTTCTCGTTCATTGCTAAACACTTCAAAATATCTCAATTGTCCGCAGGTCTTTCCAAGGTCTTAAGCGGCCATTCCGTGGTGCTACGTAAATGCACAGCTTTCTTGATAAATATCTGGCATTACGTCAGCATTGACCACAACAGTCATTCTAAATGTTAAAGGGTGTAACTCCTTTCATATTAAAATAGCTTTATCCCCAGAGAGAGAGAGTGAGAGAGAGACGGCTGATGAGCTTGTTATATTTTCCAACTCTGTACAGAGCCTGGTTTCTGCTTACACAAGCCTCCCTTTATCTGATATTTTCCACTGCTACTAATGCCATTTGCTAGAATTTGTAATAAAGTTCCTTTTATTTCTCTGTGTGCTTTGAGCATGTTGACTGAGAGAATCTTTTGTTAATGTTTTTTTTTTAATTTTATGCTGACCAGTCATTACTGGTGAATAATAATTTCTTATTTCAGTCATAAATATGTGGTCGTAGGTATTGTCCGTATTTTATGTGTTGGCTGCTTTAAACCCCGGTCCCACGGTACGAGTTAATTCCAAGAGCTCTCTCTCCCGAGTTTGCCTTGATTCGAACTCGGAGATTTATGGTAATGGCCGCTCGTCGGTACTCGAGGCTCTCGTGGGCATTTTTCAACATGTTGAAAAATCTTCACGAGTCTTCCTGTGCTTACCTGCCGTTAGCGAGTCTTCCCGAGTACCTGCCGATAGCGCTAAGAGACGTCCCAGAGCTCCGACATACCCGCTACGTTCATTCTCCGTGCTTACCACAAGTTTGATTTTTTTTTTAAACTCGGGAGAGCTCTTGGAATGAACTCGCACCGTGGGACAGGGCTATTACGTTCTGACTGTGTTGGCTACTGGACATCTGAATTTCCCTGTGGGGATTAATAAAGTATTTATTTATCTAACTATCTATCTATCTATCAAATAGGAGTGGGCTACCCACAATGAAATAACCCTGTTTGACTGGCCCAGAGAATGTTATCTTTATATGCTTCATTGTCACCTTCCCCAGTTAACAATGATCTAGTTACATTTCCCTTGAACTTCGTCCCCTTTGATCTGTTTTCACACCTTACCCTTCCATACCTCTGTGTCTCCCTCGTCCCTGACTCTCAGTCTGAAGAAAGGTCTCAACCCGAAACGTCACCAATCCCTTCCATCCAGACTTGCTGCCCGTCCCACTGAGTTACTCCTGCATTTTGTGTCTATCTCCACGAGCATTGTTTTAAGAAATTGAATTAGGTTTTAAATATGCAAAAGTTAAAACCAGGTGACAGAAGAAAATGACCATGAAGCAGTGGAGGGTTGGAAACACCAATTGATTCACCAGTCTCATCAGCCAGTAAAGCCTCAAACTCAGTCTGAAGAAGTGTCATGACCTGACATGTCACCTATCCATGTTCTCCACAGATGCTGCCTGACCCACTGAGTTACTCCAGCACTCTGTGTCCTTTAAGGCCTCAACCTTACTTCATTCCAAGTTTAGTGGGGACTCTTGTCCCCTAAGGAAGTCAGCCTAGACATCATGTGTGGAGCTGGGCTCTATATAGTAGTCCTAGAGATGCAGCAAAGAAACAAGGCCTTTGGCACGCTGTGTCCATGCCAGCCATCAAGCATTCATCGCTAGTCATCACATTTTCCACCACTTGGTGCATGGCTTTGGATGCCCTGGTGATTGAAGGGCTTGTCCAGGTACCTCTTCAGTGTTGAGGCAGCTACTGCCTCTGCCCACCCGGGTAACGCATGCCAATCCCAAACGTCCACTCAAACGTCAACCAACTCTTCCTCAGATCATCTCTAAACCCCTTACTCCCTCACCCTCAGCCTTAATCGTCTGGTTTTGGACACCTCGGCTGAGAGGAGAAGTAACTATCTATCCCCATCATTCTGTAGACATCTACCAAGTCCTCCCTCAGCCTCCACCAAACCGTCTCCTTGTGACCCAACGTAAACCTTCTCTGTCCATCTCCAATTAAATCATGCCCGTGTTCTAGTGTTTTTTATAACATTGCAGAAGAAGGCCACTCAGCCTATCAAATCCAATGCCAGCTCTCAGAGTGTTCTCATCAACCAGGTTTTCTATAACGTAACTTACTATAACCTAAGTTTCAATGATGTCCCCCCCTCATCCTTCTAAACTCCAGCCAGTACAGGCCCGGTACAGACTACGCTGATCATTAAAGCAATCATTGCTGTACATAGCGTACAGTAGCTACTTAACCAGCAGAGGCCAAGCCATGTGCTGTGCGGGGGTGTCTGCACCCATACACTGAGGCACAGGGTACAAGAGCAGGGGACATGTCAACCCACGTGGATGACCTGTTCGCTCACCATCAGATTATCATGTCCGGCCACACTAACCACAGCGCGGTTGTCAAATTCTTAGAAAAGGGGAAGGAAAGATTTACTAGCATGGTTTCACACGATTTATTACTACTCAACATTAGACTTGAGGAGTGGCTGAAAATCTAGTAGTTTAAGGGCTGCTGTAAATTGTCCTTGCCTCTCTTAAAGATAGCGGAGTCAGGGGATATGGGGAGAAGGCAGGAACGGGGTACTGTTTGGGGATGATCAGCCATGATCACATTGAATGGCGGTGCTGGCTCCAAGGGCCGAATGGCCTACTCCTGCACCTACTGTCTGTTGTTTATTGTCTATTGTCTCTTGTCTCTCTTTCCAGCTCCACTCACAGCTTTCCTGTTCCACTCAGACCAACCGTTAAAGCTATCAGTGTCAGATTGAGTTTGATTACTGGTTCCATTAATTAAGAGCATCACAAGAATGCTGACTGCATTCGGAGCGCTCCGTGAATGCAAATTATTATTTTTTATTTATTTAAAAAATATATATATTTATGAGAAGTAAGTACATTACATTTTAATGGGTTACACAAAAAGCTGGAGAAACTCAGCGGGTGCAGCAGCATCTAAGAGGCGAAGGAGATAGGCGACGTTTCGGGTCGAGACCCTTCTTCAGACTGCTTACATTTTAATGGTACCTTTTTACAGGTTCCCAGAATTATTATAACATTCTTTGTACAACTTCCTTTTTTTTACAAAGAAATGAGAAAGAAACAAGTATCGAAGAGTAAAGAGTAGTCTAGTGAGTGTAGTGTAAAGAAAGAAATGTGAGAAAGTGAAGCGGAAAGGAGATTCTCACACGCCACAAGTCAATATATATATTTTTTTGTTCTTAATCATTTTTCACTCAAACCCGGAGTTTTTAATTTTACGATGTTATGACACCCCACGAATCCACGAGATCAATAAATGGAGACCAACTCGTTAAGAATTGGTCTCCAAAAAAAAAAAAAAAATAGTGAATGCAAATTATTATTGACTTAGTGGAGTTCCACAGGTGTACAGTAGAGAATATATTGACTGCTTGCATCACGGCCTGCGTCAGCAACTCAAACGCACAGGAGCAAAGGCGACGGCAAATGTTGTGAACACTGCCCAGTCCATCACGGTTACTGACCTCCCCACCATCGCAGGGATAAATTAACGGTGAAAACGCGAGTGTGGGTGTAGCTTGATACAGGGAAAGCTGTGCCCTGGAACCTCCATCCCATCCTCTCGCTGTATTCTCTAATACAATCACCTGAACACATTTCTCGTTCATTGCTAAACACTTTAAAATATTTCAATTGGCCGCAAGTCATTCCACTTAAGTCGTGCTACGTAAAATCACGTCTTTCTTGAAAAATATCTGGCATTACGTCAGCATTGACCACAACAGTCAACGAGATGTTCTCCATCTATAAGGCAGCCAGCATCACCACCCTGGCCACACCCTCATTTCATGCCTGCCATCAGGAAGAAGGTACAGATTCAGGATTCAAGATTCAAGAGAGTTTATTGTCGTGTGTCCCTGATAGGACAATGACATTCTTGCTTTGCTTCAGCACAACAGAACATAGTAGGCATTGACGACAGAACAGATCAGTGTGTCCATATACCATTATATAAATATATACACACATGAATAAATAAACTGATAAAGTACAAATAAACAAACAATGGGCTATTAATGTCCGAGCCAAGTTTAATACTAATGGCTGTGGGGAAGTAGCTATTCCTGAACCTGGTCGTTGCAGTCTTCAGGCTCCTGTACCTTCTACCTGAAGGTAGCAGGGAGATGAGTGTGTAGCCAGGGTGGTGTGGGTCCTTGATGATACTGCCAGCCTTTTTGAGGCAGCGACTACGATAGATCCTCTTGATGGGAGAGAGGTCAGAGCCAATGATGGACTGGGCAGTGTTTACTACTTTTTGTAGTCTTTTCCGTTCCAGGGTGCTCAAGTTGCCGAACCAAGCCACGTGCAACCGGTCAGCAAGTTCTCTACTGTGCACCTGTAGAAGTTAGAGAGAGTCCTCCTTGACATACCGACTCTCAGGAGCCTGAGAATTGTAACTTCCAGGTTCAGGAACGATATGCAGGATATGTGTATTTGTGAGTATGTGTATATATGCACACACGGAACTTTTTTTCTCCCTCAGGATCATTATTGTAAACCTTCTCTGGACCTTCTGTTGACCCCAATCAACCTGTGCATACACAGGACATAAGACAGCCCAGCACAGGAATACACCCTTCGGTCCACAATGTCTAGGCCTGCAGATGTTGGAATTAGAGTTGCTAACTTTCTCACTCCCTAATAAGGGACAAATATCAAAATAAGGGACAAATTCCCCACGGCAATCCGTTGCCCGACTCGGCCGTGGCTGGGTGAATGGTGAGTAGGCCGGGTGCTGGACTACACACAAAGCCCAGCCGGTGGGCACGCTGAAGATTTCTCCTCAGCTGGCCTAGCCGGCGGGCTTTGTGTTCTGCTGGACGCAAAGTCTGGCACCTCTTCCAAAGCATGAACCGATGGTCGGCCATGAGAAGGAGGGGTGGTGGTATTGCCGGTAAGCGAAGGTCCGAAGGTCGGACAGCTGGCCGGGCTGCCAACCGATGGGGCCATGGGCGAGGCGCTGCTGGAGAGAGAGGGAAGGCAAGGGTTTATCTTAAGGGATATGACAGGCTAGATGTAGGAAAAATGTTCCCGATGTTGGGGGAGTCCAGAACCAGAGGTCACAGTTTAAGTAAGGGGTAGGTCATTAGGACTGAGATGAGAGTAAACGTTTTCTCCCAGAGAGTTGTGAATCTGTGGAACTCTCTGCCACAGAAGGCAGTGGAGGCCAATTAACTGGATGTTTTCAAGGGAGAGTTAGATTTAGCTCTGAGGGCCAATGGAATCAAGGGATATGGGGGAAAAGCAGGAACGGGGTACTGATTGGGGATGATCAGCCATGATCATATTGAATGGCGGTGCTGGTTCGAAGGGCCGAATGGCCGACTCCCGCACCTATTTTCTATGTTTCTACCAGCTCTCTGCGATGTCCTCGTGTTGTGAAAGAGCTAGAACAAGTCAATGGTCAGTGACACAAAGACCAAACATACTGTAGTTGCTCTACTGCCACCTTTACAATCTGGTTTGGGAATTGCTCTGCCCAGGACAAGAAAGCTCTGCAGAGAGTAGTGTGTTCGGCGAACGCACTATGGGAACTTCTCTCGCCCCTCTGCAGCAACTATACATCAGGAGGTGCAACTCCAGAGCCAATAAGAAAATGGGAGACCCCTTCCACCCCAGCAACGGACTGTTCCAGCTGCTACGGTCAGGCAAACGCCTCCGTTGCCATGCTGTGAGAACGGAGAGGATGAGAAGGAGTTTCTTCCCAGAGGCCATTCGGACTGTAAACTCCTATCTCACCAGGGACTAACTCTACTAACTTACTGTACCACAATACCGCCCACAATATTTAATATGAAAAAGAACATGTGATTCTGTTTGTAGTTTGTTGGTTGTTTGTTTGTTTGTTTTTTGCACAAGGTCCGCAGGCACGGCCACTTTTCGTTTCACTGCACGTCCCGTACGTGTATGTGACGAATAGACTTGACTTGGCGTGGCCTGATCTTGTACTGACAGCATGTGTGATGAGCTCATAGACCTTGTGGCTGTGGAATAACCAAGACTTGGGCCTTCCTTTCAACATCTCACCGACAGGACTGCACGTTCCGTTCACTGAGGCAGCCTTTGGCAGATTAGTCACGACACATCCTTTCTGCACTCGTAGCAAGATAGATAAGGAATGGAACTACTTTATCCTGTGTGTGGGGCTGGTAGGATCTAGCCTCCACGTAGGACTCCATTACTGGGCACCCGGGATAAAACGTGGCTCTGGAAATAAACTTTCACTAACGGAACCGCTGAGACTCATTGTCTGCACGGCGCTGCCTTGACCAGGAGCTGTATCTAGGCTGGAGTAAGTGTAAATGGTTTAGTGTCTTTACGGTAAGAATGCCCCAACATGGACAGAACAATGGCAGCATCACACTGGGCAGGCCCGGCCTGTCAGCTGTGTCTGAGTTTGCAGCACACTTCTCTCTGAATCAGATGCTCGGGCCTTTACCCTATTACGTATCGCAACATTCCAACAGTAGACACAGAATGCTGGAGTAACTCAGCAGGATGTGCAGCATCCCTGGAAATGCTGGGCACTTCAGCTCGAGACCCTTCTTCAGTGAGAGTCAGGGCTTTTTTGGGGTGGAGAAGGTAAAAGCGGGCCATGTGGGGCTGGGGACTGATAGGGTTGGACGCTGTGGAGGGCAGAAAGCCGGACAATAGACAATAGGTGCAGGAGTAGGCCATTCGGCCCTTTGAGCCAGCACCGCCATTCAATTTGATCATGGATGATCACCCCCAATCAGTACCCCGTTCCTGCCTTCTCCCTATATCCCCTGACTCCGCTATCTATAAGAGCCCTATATAGCTCTCTCTTGAAAGCATCCAGAGAACTGGCATCCACCGCCCTCTGAGGCAGAGAATTCCACACATGCACAACTCTCCGTGAGAAAAAGTGTTTCCTCGTCTCCGTTCTAAATGGCTTACCCCTTATTCTTAAACTGTGGCCCCTGGTTCTGGACTCCCCCAACATCGGGAACATGTTTCCTGCCTCTAGCGTGTCCAAACCCTTCACAATCTTATATGTTTCAATGAGATATCCTCTTATCCTTCTAAACTGGAAGTGATATAATCGGAGAGAGTCTGCAAAATGATGGCCTGCTGCTGATCTGTGGCCTCGTGGTCCAAGGGTAGGCAGGAGGAATTCCAAAGTCGTTCTAAGCGGCAAAGAGCGCCCATGCATCCCTGGATGGTGCAGGAGATTTCATGGCTCTATCTACTTTGACGAAGAGGATGGATATAATCCTGGGTGTCATACAAACAGTAAATGGAAAGGCTTGTGAAAGTCCAGTAGTCGTCCACCCAGCCGTTAGAGACTGCACCACCCAGTATAACTGCAGTAAAACTCCCTTCACTTCCTCTTCTGTTAGCAGTGGCACACCTAACCCCTTGCTTGTCTGGCATGTTAGACATCAGTGATTTGTGTCCATTCGCACCAACTTTCCACTGATCAACATCACAAAAACATCTTTGGCTGCTTATTCATGCAGCAGGAGCTGGCTATGTCCCAGACCAGCTGCTAATGTTAGTGTGTTGTAACAGTGAACACCCTTCACCAAGACATTCGACAAGACTCCACGGTAGGCGATACATCGCAGGGGATCTAGGGAGAGAATTGTGCGCCAACCAGCGATCCCATACACTAGCACTATCCTACACACACTAGGGACAATTTATAATTATACCAAGCCAAACCCGCACGTCTTTGGAGTGTGGGAGGAAACCGGAGCTCCCGGAGAAAACGCACGCAGGTCACGGGGAGAACGAACAAATCCATCCAAACAGCGTCCGTAGTCACGATCAAACTCAGGTCTCTGGCGCTGTGAGGTAGCAGCTCCACCCGCTGCACCCCCGTGCCACCCTACGCATCTTCGCTAGTCGATGCAGCCAGTTTGGGAAGGATGGATATTTTTATACATCAGAGCCACACAGGAAGTTTAAAATAGAGCGGCCAGGATGTGTGTTTCCCGAACTCTTCCCATAGGGACATAACTAACATCAGCAAAGCCTCAAGGCCCACTGACGGCCCAGGGCAGGGTAAGGTGGGGAGGAAACAGGATGATATGGCAGGTAAACAGGGACAATTCCACTGATGTGGAAGCCTATAAATTAGAGGAACAGTACAAATAGTTGCTATTTTATCAGAAGTGAGGAACATCTGAATTGTCTGAGGCTGTGTACTCTAGAAAGGAGAAAAGAACTACCTGATAGAGACATCAATGACTAGAGGGCTCAACTTTAAATTGAGATTGTCAAAGTTCAAAGGTGATGTGAGGTGTAATTCTTTTTTTACACAGATACGATAGTCGTGCTTTTAGATCATTTTTAGTTTAGTTTAGTTTAGAGATACAGCGAGAAAACCGGCCCTTCGACCCACCGAGTACGCAACGACCAGCGATCCCCACACATTCACACTACCCTACACACACTAGGGACTGTTTTACACTTACACCAAGCCAATTAACCTACGAACCAGTACGTCTTTGCAGTGCGAGTCAAACTGGATGTCATCCTTCAGGTTATACCCATCCATTGAAAAGACCACTAACCTGCCCAGTATTACAGCTGTTAAACTAAACCAACGACTACAGCAGGTCAGAGGTAGACAAAAATGCTGGAGAAACTCAGCGGACGAGACCCTAATGGTCTCAACCCGATACATCACCTATTTCCTTCGCTCCATAGATGCTGCCTCACCCGCTGTGTTCCTCCAACATTTTTGTCTACCTTAGATTTTTCCAGCATCTGCAGTTCTTTCTTAAACATCAGCGCGTTTGATTATTTGATAACCTGCAAACAGAAACCAAGCAGAGGATTGTGACCTCCATCTGCGCTGACTGATAGTCACAATTGGTGACAAATTGCACTCACTGAGGTGTGAATATCTGATTATTTCATTGTTAATTCTCTCCACATATGCAATGTATTAACAGTCTCGAGTCAGGCACACGCCTGAAGCCCTGCGGCTGACTACATACACTGGCTCTGTGAATGAGGACCTTTTGGTACACTGTTAGCGCATTCTTAGCGATGTTAGTGGTAGCTGCTCCTTTAGATTAGTTTGGAGATACAGCGCGGAAACAGGCCCTTCAGCCCACAGGGTCAACGCCGACCGGTGATCCCCGCACACTCACCTTATACACTAACCAGCACCTGGTGTCATCTCTAAACTAAAGATAGATACAAAAAGCTGGTGTAACTCAGCGGGACAGGCAACGTCTCTGGAGATAAAGAATGGGCCGTGTTTCGGGTCGAGACCCTTTGAAGATTATTGGCTACAACCTTCCCTCCATTGATGAACTGTACACTGCAAGGGCCAGGAAGCGAGCGGGCAAGATCATCTCTGACCCCTCTCACCCTGGCCACAAACTCTTTGAATCACTTCCCTCTGGGAGGCGACTCCGGACTGTCAAAGCTGCCACAGCCAGACATAAAAACAGTTTTTATCCACGAGTAGTTGCTCTACTCAACAGCCAAAAATCTGTAGCCTCCATTTGATCTGGGTATTTTGTTGGTTCACATGCTTGATCAATGGTGTTTTATCATTAATGTTTTATTATTATTAATGTTTAGTGTTTTCTGAGTCATTCGTAACTGTCACTGTATGTCATGTTGTTACTTGTGGGCGGAGCACCAAGGCAAATTCCTTGTATGTGAATACTTGGCCAATAAACTTACTTACTTACTTACTTCTTCACCTCTCAGCCACCTTCTCCTACGTATCCTTGGACCATAACTGCAACATTAGCTCCAAACTAAACTAAACAACAAATTCTAGCAGACAGGAAGTGAGTCATCACCTGCGAGGCTTTGGGTTGGGTGTGTCTAGGTTAGATCCAGTTGGTGGACCACCCTGTTTTGAAAGGGCAGCACAGCGACACAGCGGGTATAGCTGCTGCCTCACGGCGCCAGAGACCAGGGTTCCATTCTGATCTCGGTTGCTGGCTGTGTGGAGTTTGCACGTTCTCCCTGTGACCATGGGGGTTTGCACCGATGCTCCAGTTTCCTTCCACGGACCAAAGACGTGCGGGTTTGTAGGTTAACTGGCGCTCTGTAAATTGCCCTTAGCGTGTAGGGCGTGGATGAGAAAGTGGGATACTAGTGTGAAAGGTGGTCGATGGTCAGTGTGGACTCAGTGGGCCGAAGGGCCTGTCTACATTCTGTATCTCTAAACTAAATGTGATTGTGTGTGGATGATCTCCGTTTGGAGTTATTGCAGGTGGTGAAGGAGGTGAGACATAAACCTGTTTGGTTTAGTTTAGAGATACAGCGCTGAAACAGGCCCTACCGCCCCCTGGGTCTGTGCCGACTGGCGATCCCCGCACACTAACACTATCCTACACACACTAGGGACAATTTACAATGTCACCAAGCCGCTTAACCTACAAACCTATCCCTCTTCGGAGAGTGGAAAGAAACCGGAGCTCCCGGAGAAAACCCACGCAGGTCAGCACCCGTGGTCAGGATCGAACACGGGTCTGTGGCGTTGTAAAGCAGCACCACCGTGCCGGCCTTGGAGAAGAGATCGAATGAGAAACAGAGAGGATTAGGATGAGGTGCTGGGGCAGGAATGTTTCTGTACAGAGGGATTTTGTACACACACACACACACACACACAGAGGCTGCTTTGAGGACCGTTCTATTGCCCTTTCGCACAATCCCCTTTTCACAGAAACGGCACAAAGTGTTGCTGATGTCTGGAATACATGACTTTTATTGCAAAGGCAGCCACAAACTGAGGGCTATTCATAGGCTCCCACCATTCAAAACCCATCTGATTTCTCAGTATTAGTGGAATTCAAGGCATGTCGACTGCATCTCAGCACTGGCTTCCAATCCTTTCAAGTACCCCGTACTTTCCTGGCACATTGCACAAATATTTCTGCTAAACAGACTCGAGTTCCAGTACTACACAAACATCATTACAAAATCAGCAGCTCCTCACTAATAGTGCCAGCTCGGAGCAGAAACACCACAGATGGAAGGGCTGGAGAAACCATTATTGCACGGATAGTTTGCAGAGCCAGTGCTTGGAGTTCTCTGTGTAGATTGGGGAGGGAGAGGAATATTTAGAGTTTGTGTTTTGTCATTGTGGCTTTAAATTCCCCTATCAGTAACCCGTGCCTGCCTTCTCCCCATATCCCTTGATTCCACTAGCCCCTAGAGCTCTATCTAACTCTCTCTTAAATCCATCCAGTGATTTGGCCTCCACTGCCCTCTGTGGCAGGGAATTCCACAAATTCACAACTCTGGGTGAAAAAGTGTTTTCTCACCTCAGTCTTAAATGACCTCCCCTTTATTCTTAGACTGTGGCTCCTGGTTCTGGACTCGCCCAACATTGGGAACATTTTTCCTGCATCTACTTTGTCCAGTCCTTTTATAATTTTATATGTTTCTCTTGCCCACACCAGCCCACATGTCCCAGCCACATGAGTCCCACCTCTCTGCGCTTGGTCCATGCCCCTCCAAACCCTGTCCTATCCATGTACTTGTCTAACTTAAAAGTTTCTTAAAAGTTGGGATATTCCCAGCCTCAACTACCTCCTCTGGCAGCTCGTTCCATACACCCACCGCCCTTTGTGTGAAGCTGATTTCACAAATGATTCTTTTGGTTTGAGGGGAAGAAACAGAAGTTTGTTCTCCAGGCAGCATTACACTGAGTGAGCTGTATTGTCTTGCTTCAGAGGCAGAGAGTTCAAATCCCTCTCCGGAAAAAAACATCTGCAATATCAGCCAGGATATTACACATGTGTTTCCAGAGTGGGTTTCCAGTGGAAAACAAAGAAAGATCTGTGTGGGATATTAAAGGTGGATGTAAATGATCACCTTGTACTGATGCACAGGGGGGGAGGGGGAGAACTGTGGTCTGGATGATATGAATCAGCTCATTTCAGTTTAGGTTATTGTCACGTGTACCGAGGTACAGTGAAAAATGCAGAAAGACAATACATGATCACAATCGAGCTGTCCACAGCGTACATATACATGCTCAGGGAATTACGTTTAGTGCAAGGTTAAGCCAGTGAAGTCCAATCAATGATTGTGTGATGGTCCCCGATGAGGTAGAAAGTAGTTAAGCACTGCTGAAGAAGGGTTTCGAACCCGAAACGTTGCCTATTTCCTTCGCTCCATAGATGCTGCCGCGCCCGCTGAGTTTCTCCAGCAATTTTGTCTACCTTCCATTCTCCAGCGTCTGCAGTTCCTTCTTGAAACATTAAGCACTGCTCGCTGGTTATGATAGGACGGTTCAGTTGCCTGATAACAGCTGGGAAGAAACTGTCCCTGAATGCTCATGAGAATGACTAAACCAGATGATTTGTCCATTTGGCTTGCGGTATTATTGCTGTTGTCCACCAGTTATCACAACCCAGGTTCAACCCTGGCCCCTGGTGCTAACTGTACAGACTTGGTGCCTTCTCCCCATGACCGCGTGGGTGTCCAGCAGATGCACTGATTCACTCTCACATCATGGCAGCGGGTGGAGAGGTCAACTGGCCGCAGCCACTGGTCTCTGGTGTGGGTGGGTGGCAGGAGAATGATGGGGGAGGTGAAGGTCATTGTGTAAACGAGTGGGTGAATGGAATCAAGTGCTTGTTCTGAAAGCTGGCAGGGACCCAATGGGCTGAGCAGCTGTCCAAGTCAGAAGAACATTTTTTAAAGTACTTATGTCTCTGTTTGTAGAATTATTTTTTTCCTGCACAACTTGACTGCTATGCTGACACTCGCAGCTGGGGGCTGATGGGGAGAAGGCAGGAGAATGGGGCTGAGAGGGAAAGATAGATCAGCCATGATAGAAAGGCGGAATAGACCTGATGGGCCGAATGGCCTAATTCTGCTCCCATCACTTATGAATTTATGAACTAGAGCATGCTGTAATCTGGCACTAAAAGAACAACCTGCTGGAAGAACTCAGCAGGTCAGGCAGCATCTGTGGAGCCCAAGGAATAGTCAATGTTTTGGTTCCAGATCTCGTATCAGGACTGTGATGTTTCTGACACTGCAATATTAATGGCAACTGAAACACATTCTTTGCCTGTAAAGTACTCGGTGATCCTCGGTCACGAATGGTATTTCATAAATGTAAGGGTTTTGTTGCTCCTTACAGACAAATAACTCAATGAAGAACTTCTCTAGAAATGGTTGTCTACAATTCATTTGCTTCTCGGGGCCACCCACGTAGATTACTGAGGCGTGGCCAGTCATTTGCAATCCATTTGCAACATGGCAGCAACACAACTTGTGCAGCCACGTGGTGAATAATAGCAACAAAGGGCGCCTGGATGTGGTAAAGGCATGCGCACGAGGGGACAGGACACTGAGTGTCACGATGTGCTCATCAGAGTTACAACTGGAGAACATTTAGTGAGGAGCGGAAGGAGAGACACAGACCGACTGATCACTGGATCGTCAGGTTTGGAGCTCACACAAGTAGGGAAACCACAGCTTCTTCAGGAAGTCTTTGTGGGCACGTTAAACACCTTCATCAAATGCTGTTTGTCATTTTTCCAATTTCCCAATTTGGCCGCTTGTTAGTAACTCTCCAATCCTCAGCGGTGTGATTTGAAAATGTGTTTGTGAATACACAACTATCCTAATTTAGGGAATAACAAACCCAAGAGGATAAATGTTCCATTACTCCAGTGCCAGCTACTAAGACCATAACACCATAAGACATAGGGGTCAGAATTAGGCCATTCGGTTCATCGAGTCTACTCCACCATTCAATCACGACTGATCTACTTTTCCCTCTAAACCCAATTCTCCTGCCTTCTCCCCATAACCTTTGATATCCTTCCTAATCTAGAACGTGCTAATCTCCACTTTAAAAATGCCCACTGACTTGACCTCCACAGCCGACTGTGGCAATGAATTCCACTGATTCACCGCCCTCGGGCTAAAGAAATTCCTTCTCATCTCCATTCATATTTGATAGTTATTCAATGAACAGATCTGTCTTATTGCTGTTTACGTTTCCCCTTGAATCGCCACCTATTTCCCAACATCGTACAACAGCAACTGAGAATTTGTTGATCTAACTAATTCTTCCAAGTACTTATATGCCACGTTTTCATAAATTCAAATTCTGAATAGTGTTCACTCACCTTTTTTTTAAAACCAAAAATATTTATTCAAACATTAAAGTAGTGTTTACCACACGTTAACACAAAACAGGACACACCACCATAGTACGACAAAACAAATATACCAAGTAAACTACTAAATAGCTATATTACTTAATTGTAAACTTAATCCTTGTTTAAGAAGGAACTGCAGATGCTGGAAAATTGAAGGTAGACAAAAATGCTGGAGAATCTCAGCGGGTGAGGCAGCATCTATGGAGTGAAGGAAATAGGCAACGTTTCGGGTTGAGACCCTTGTCTGAAGAAGGGTTTCGATTCGAAACGTTGCCTATTTCCTTTGCTCCCTAGATGCTGCCTAACCCGCTGGGTTTCTCCAGCATTTTTGTCTGTGTTACAATTCTTGTCCCGGATACACTCAGCTCCCCTAGTGTTCACTCACCTTGGTGATCACTTGCACACTTGTATTGGGCAGAATGGCAGTGGTTAGCTTGAGAGGGAAGTTCACTCGTGCCAGCTTTCTATTGTCCATCGCATGTTTGCACTGCACACGCCCGAGGCCAGGCAGATACCTGACAGGCTTTGTCCACTCGAAAAATTCCTTTCCCCTCAATGATGCCAAGGCAACCAAAACCAGGAGCGAATCTCATACCTCAGCAGCCTTGTGAAAGTAGAAGGTCGATACACAAGGTGAACACGCAGCTAACTCTGTCCGAGCATAAACGGCAGGGGAACCAAACAATGTATCCTGAAGCCTGGGATACTGTGACAACTTCAATTCCCAGTCTGTTCCTGTAACGTTTGCAGTCTGATTGTGGCATCTTTCAATCCCAACACTGGCTCCCAGCTGGGGAAGTTCGGTTCATCCTTGACATCACAAAGAGCATTTTAAAATGTAATCCCCACTGAAGCCCAGGAGCGCAGCTTTCTCACGTCCCCTTTCCCTTCCTCCCTCCCTCTCTCCACCTTCTGCAGTGTTAAACATAATTGCCAGGGGGAAGGAGGCAGGAACAGGACACTGTGGGTGGAGATTGAGTTGGAAAGAACTTCGACTGGGCTGGAAAATAATCTCTTAACTCCTTCCAGTCCATTCTGAGTCAAATTCCTCTCCTCTAGTCAGTCAGTCCAAAACAAATGTCTACTTTATCCCACACACCAGCCGGGTGTGTGCCCACTCAGCCTCGACCTACCTCAGCCTTCATCATCGTTCATCTCCACTATTTATTGTGTTCTCCAAGTTCGTAAACTCAGTATTGTAACTCCGCTGATGATAAAGTGACGTTTACAAGAACAAAACAGACCCCAATCAGTAGAAACAGGCAGTAACACTTCCTGACGTAACCATGATAACAGGAGCACCCCAGGGCAGTGCTCAGCCCCCTGCCCCATCAACTCTGTGCGCATGACGGTGCAGCCCGACACAGTCCCAACTCCGTCTTCACATTTGCTGACGGTGAGCCAGAGAGTAGAGGGGAGATACAACAACCTGGCTCTCAGCATCAGTAAAACCAAAGAACTGATTGTAGACTTTCGAAGAGGAACACTGAGGATTCACAAGCCTGTCTTCACTGACTCAGTCCAGTGGTGGAGCGAGTCAAAAACGTCAAGTTCCTGGGCGCGCACACCTCCAGAGATCTGTCCTGTCCCAGCACATTGATGCAATCAATGGACCGAGCACATACGATGCCATACGATACGATACAACTTTGATCCCAGGAGGGAAGTTGATCTGCCAACGGTCATAAAAACACAAAATACATGAAGCATTAAATTAAAGTGACGAGTGGAAAGGATAGGGGATGTGCAAAGATTGGGGGAGGGGAGGTGGGGAGAAATGATGCAATCATAAAGAGCTCACCGATGGCATGATGATGAAAACTCTCTTGATGAAAATTCTACAGGTGCACAGTAGGTGTACGACCTGGTTCGTCAACTTGAACGCCCAGGGACGAAGAAGATTACGAGAAATGGTGAAGACTTCCCAGCCCACCACAGGTACTGAGCGTGTAAGTACCTTGCCATAAAAGAACTTGTTCCATCCAAAATCCACTAAAACTTATTATTCAACCTTGGTACATATTTGGACACAACTCTTCTTCCAGTTAAAGTTCATAGGCAATTTGATATATTATTTAGATGGGAGCACATCAGGGCTCAAACCCCTTACAGACAGCGCCCATATTCAGGATCAATTCCGGGTCTCTGGCACTTTTATGTAATAATATTTTTATTAAAAGGAATCCATCATAACAACGGTATTACAACTTTTACAATACACAACCATGTATTTGGATCTGGGTCTCTGGCACTTTTAGGCAGCAGCTTTATGGCCAATGTACTGCCCCATAGTCTAGAACTGAATTAAGTAAAATTGCCCCTACTGTGTAGGGAGTGGGTGATGAACGTGGGATAACAGAACTTGGGTGGATGGGTAGACAAAGATGCTGGAGAAACTCAGCGGGTGAGGCAGCATCTATGGAGCCAAGAAAATAGGCGATGTTTCGGGTCGAGACCCTCCTTCAGACTGATGTGAGGGTGGGGGGGAGGGCGGGAAGAAGAAAGGAAGAGGCGGAGACAGTGGGCTGAGGTGGAGCTGGAAGGGGAGGAGAAAGCAGGGACTACCTGAAATTGGAGAAGTCAATGTTCATACCGCTGGGGTGTAAACTACCCAAGCGAAATATGAGGTGCTGCTCCTCCAATTTAAGGTGGGCCTCACTCTGGCCATGGAGGAGGCCCAGGGCAGAAAGGTCGGATTCGGAATGGGAGGGGGAGTTGAAGTGCTGAGTCACTGGGAGATCAGGTTGGTTAATGCGGACCGAGCGGAGGTGTTCGGTGAAGCGATCGGTCTCTGCTGCTGACACCTAGAGCAGCGGATGCAATAGATGAGGTTGGGGGAGGTGCAGATGAACCTTAATTGGGCCCTTGAATGGTGTAAAGGGGGAGATAAAGCGACAAGTGTAGCATTTCCTGCGGTTGCAAGGGAAAGTGCCCGGAGAGGGGGTGGTTTGGGTGGGAAGGGACAAATTGACCAGGTAGTTATAGAGGGAGTGGTCTCTGCGGAAAGCCGACAGGGGAGCGACGTTTCAGGTCGAGACCCTTCTTTGGGGGGGGGGGGGGGGGGGGGCAGGAAAAAGAAAGAAAGATGCGGAGACAGTGGGCTGTGGGAGAGCTGGGAATAGGAGGGGAAGGAGGGAGAAAGCAAGGACTACCTGAAATTGGAGAAGCCAATGTTCATACTGCTGGGGTGTAAACTACCCAAGCGAAATATGAGGTGCTTATTCCAATTTGCAGTGAGAGATCAGGTTGGTTATTGCAAACTGAGTGGAGGTGTTGTCCCAAGCGATCGCCAAGCCTGCACTTGATCTCACTGAGGTTGATCACAGGCTGAATAATCCAACAACATTTTTGTTTGGAAGTGGAAAGAAATAATAGAAATTGCATTCATTGCAACGTGTAAAAAGAGATGAGATACTGTGTTATAATTTTGCTGCATGTCATTGTGGTATATATCATGTCTTGATTGGTGAATATGTTTAGTTTGTGACTTTATTTGAAGCAGAAATAATATGTGAATGCTTCATTGAGCATAATTCCGACTGATATCTACGCACTTCGTCCGAGCACATTATCCCACGCGTCATGCAAGCCGTCTTAAATGACCACCTAAACTGCCATTTAGCAACTTTAAAAGCTGCCTAGGTTGCCCGGCTGGCAACAGAGAAAAAAGTGAGAGCCTCGACACATACTGAACAGCTTATAGTTTGCAACACAGAATGGAGGGCGGGAACACAAAGCGCATTGTCAATCAGTCTGAAGAAGGGTTCCAACTCGAAACGTCACCTATCCATGTTCTCCAGAGATACCTCTTGGCCTGACCCACTGAGTTACTCCAGCACTTTGGGTTTTTTTTGTAAACCAGCATCTGCAGTTTCTACATTGTCAATCTTGTTGATTTTATATTTGAACCTATGTTCGCTGACCCAATCACGAGCTAGTAGAAGCCATTTTATGAAACCAAGCAATGTTCTTTGACATCCTCTATGATGAGGCATCGGTCAATTCCACATCAGAACTCTGTGGTCTGTGAGTTATTAATTTGTAAAATCAGTTGAGAATTCTTTTGACTTCACATGTGATCATGTTGGACATCTGTCAGTGAATGATGGGCAGGTACTAATCCGATCTTGTAGTTCACCTCTGGGGCACTGCATCCAAGGGGAAGCTCTGCGTTTCTGACTGGATCGTGACTGGGCAAAGTCATCGCTCTGGTCACCATGTACAGAGAACGGTTCAACAAGTCTCGTACCATTTCTGACTAACATCCAATTAGATTAATTGTTTCTTTAATGCACCCGCATTGCATTAATGCAAAATTTAAAAAAAAACAGATGCTGGGAAAACACAGCATGTCAGACAGCATCTGCGGAAAGAGAAACAGTTAATGTTTCAGGATAGGACCTGTGGACATTCAGATTTCCAACGTCAGAAGTTATTTATATATTTGCCTAAGTGATTAAAAAATGCCTCCAATTACCAGCAATGTCCAATGGAAAGCAATAGGGACAGTACAAGGCCATTCAGCCCATCAGCCTTTCTGCCATTTAGTTGAATAAAGATGTTACGGCATCTTAACAACACTTTGCTCTAATCCTTCAAATTGATTTACTCAAATCCTTTGTGAACACAGAGTGCTGGGTCGGGTATCATCTCTTGAGAAAAGGAATAGGTGATGTTTCAAGAACCTTCTTCGGACCTTTCCTTCCTACACATTTTACTGAAATCTGTTGTTCTGTGATTCTACAGTTTCCGTCAATAACAACTCTGCCGTTCCAGTTTGTGTCTGAAAAATAGTTGCTTACTTCAATGTGAAATAAGCTCTTTATTCCCCTGTGGCGGATGTTCATCTTAAAATGTATTTTGTGTGTTCTGTTGCTTTTAATTGGTATGACTGTATAGCAAATGAAATTCCTTGTATGTTGCAAAACATACTTGGCTAATAAAGTGTGATTATGATTATGAAACACCCGCCCTCGCCGTTGTTGACCTATTACATGTCACGCTTTGTCCTGTCTCTCCCCTTTTCCAACTTTCTTCTCTCCTCTCCCCCCCCCCCCCCCACCCCCCCGCCAACAATCGGTCTGAAGGGTCTTGACCCAAAACGTCACCTATCCATGTTCTCCACAGATGCTGCCTGACCCGTTGAGTTACTCGAGCATTTTATGTCCTTTTATGTATTAAGCAGTACCTGCAGTTATTTTGTTCCTATGTTCTGGACTTCCTGCCCAGCCTGATCAGATGTTCAATGTCATAATAGGGCTTGAGCAAGGAGGACGGAAATTGTTTGGCCTGCTGGAAACGGAAATGAAAGATCTCTTTCATGTTAAAATGGAGGTTAATCCAGGGTAGTGTGAGGTGTTGCACTTTGGGAGGTCAAATGTGGCAGGCAGGACCCTTTGGGGCATGGATGGACAAAGGGATCTTGTCTTGGGGTGCAAGTCCATCGCTCCCCAAACGTGGAAACACCATTGATAAAGTGGCAGAGAAGGAATACGGTTTACCTGCCTGTATTGGTTGGGGATGATGAGTTTAGAAATGCAAACCCATGTTGCAGGTGTATAAAACCTTGGAGAGGTCACGTTTGGGGTATTGTGTGTAGTTCTGGTCGCCCATTACAGGATAGATTTGGAGGCTTTGAAGAGGGTGCAGATGTTCACAGGGATGTTGCCTGGACTAGAGAGTATGAGCTAGATGGAGAGGAATCCTTCTGAAGCATCAGAGACTGAGGGGCAACCTGGCAGAAGTATATCATATTATGAGAGGATTAGCTGGAGTAGACAGTCAGAATTGTTTTACCAATGTCTAAATGTCAAATACTTGAGTTCATAGATATACAGTGAGAGGGGAAAGCTTCGAGGGGATTTTTGAGGTGTTTTTTTTTTAAGCAGAGCTTGACAGCAGCCAGGAAAACACCACCAGGAGAGGACGTAGAAACAGATACCACAGCAAAGCAACATTGACGAGGCATTTAGAGACACACGAGTAGGCAGAGGATGCAGGGATATAGACAATACACAGGCAGATGGGATTATTTGGCTTGGCATCTTGGGCCAAATAAGGAATAAGGCATAGGAGTAGAATTTGGCCATTCGGCCCATCAAGCCTACTCCGCCGTTCAAGCATGGCTGATCTATCTCTCCCTCCTAACCCCATTCTCCTGCCTTGTGACCTCTGACACCTGTGATAATCCAGTATCTAGCTATCTCTGCGTTCTAAATATCCACTGATTTGGACTCCACAGCCTTCTGTGGCAACAAACTCTACACATTCCCCACGCTCTGACTAAATAAATTTCTCCTCATCTCCTTCCTAAAAGAACGTCCTTTAATCCTGAGGCTGTGGCTGTCCTGTGTTCTGCTGTTCTATACTCATTGTAAAACTCAAGAAGATTTGGGTTTTTAATGAATTGCTCCATTAATATTCATTAATTTTTACATAAACATAAACGGACACATTAAATTTTACATAATCAGTTAAACAGATATAGCTTCCTCCTGGAAAGTGACAATTCACACATAATGGGCTCCTGGAGACTATACGCCACAGCTAATTCCACTGAGCCAAGTCTTAACTCAACAGCTGGGCTGGATGCCTTCCCAAGTACTCAAACACCCCCAAAGTAGATCCATTATATCCTACAGCCAGACAGTCACAGAGAGATACAGCACGGAAACAGTCCCTTCGGCCCATCGAGTCCAGCAGTCATTCGCCCCCAGTTTTACAATAACTCCACTGTTATCCCATATTTTGTTCCCCCCACTTTAGACAACAGACAATAGGTGCAGGAGGAGGCCATTCAACCCTTCGAGCCAGCACCGCCATTCAATGTGATCATGGCTGATCATCCCCAATCTGTACCCCGTTCCTGCCTTCTCCCCATGTCCCCTGACTCCGCTATCTTCAAGAGCCCTATCTAGCTCTCTCTTGAATGTTTCCAGAGAACCTGCTTCCACCACCCGCTGAGGTAGAGAATTCCACAGACTCACAACTCTCTGTGTGAAAAAGTGTTTCCTCGTCTCCTTTCTAAATGGCTTACCCCTTATTCTTAAACTGTGGCCCCTGGTTCTGGACTCCCCCAACATCGGGAACATTTTTCCTGCCTCTAGCGTGTCCAAACCCTTAATAAGATATATTTCAATAAGATCCCCTCTCATCCTTCTAAATTCCAGAGTGTACAAGCCCAGCTCCACCCAGATTCTACCATTCACCCACACACTCTATTGTCAATTAACTAACCGACCTGGAAGTCATTGAGATGCGGGAGAAACGTAGAGCACCCAGAGAAATCCCGTCTGGCCACAGATAGAATGTGCAATATTCCCACAGACACCACCCGCGGTCAGGATTGAACCCGGGTCTCTGGTGTCTTGGGGCAGTGGGTCTACTAGCTGCGCCACTTTCCTACCCTGGTAAGAAAGTCCAACTTCCCATTCTTGCAGTGTTGGCCCAGTTAGTGAGTCTCAGCTGCCTCCTCCATCTGTATCACATTGCTTTTGGGCAAGATCCCGTCACAAAAGGGAAACAGGATTGCAACAATTGAACTTAATTCTCCTGCTGGGAACAGGGTCAATCTTCAGTCCAGGGGCCGCACGGTGGCGCAGCGGTAGAGTTGCTGCCTTTCAGTGCCCGGGAGCCGGGCTTTATCCTAACTACGGGCGCTGTCTGTACGGAGTTTGCATGTTCTCCCTGTGACCGTGTGGGTTTTCTCCGGGTGCTCCGGTTTCAATAGACAATGGGTGCAGGAGTAGGCCATTCGGCCCTTTGAGCCAGCACTGAAAAGTAGGCCATTCGGCCCTTTGAGCCAGCACTCTCACACTCCAAAGACATACAGGTTTATAGGCTAGTTGGCTTGGTAAAATTGTAAAGTGTCTGTAGTATGTGTAGGATAGTGTTGATGTGTGGGGGTCGCTGGCTGGCGCGGGCTTGGTGGGTCGAAGCGCCTGTTTCCACTCTAAACTAGGGCTGAAACGTTGCCTATTTCCTTCGCTCCATAGATGCTGCTGCACCCGCTGAGTTTCTCCAGCATTTTTGTCTACCTTCGATTTTCCGGCATCTGCAGTTCCTTCTTAAACAAATCTCTTTATTGACCATATCCTATAACCATATAACCATATAACAATTACAGCACGGAGACAGGCCCTCTCGGCCCTTCCAGTCCGTGCCGACCATTTGTTTTCCCCTAGTCCCATCTACCTGCACTCAGACCATACCCCTCCATTCCCTTCACGTCCATATACCTCTCCACTTTACTCTTAAATGTTAAAATCGATCCTGCCTCCACCACCTCTGCTGGAAGCTCATTCCACACACCCGCCACCCTCTGAGTAAAGAAGTTCCCCCTCACGTTACCCCTAAACTTCTGTCCCTTAATTCTCATGTCATGCCCTCTTGTTTGAATCTTCCCTACCCTCAATGGGAAAAGCTTATCCACGTCAACTCTGTCTATCCCTTTCATCATTTTAAAGACCTCAATCAAGTCCCCCCTTAACCTTCTGCGCTCCAAAGAATAAAGACCTAACTTGTTCAACCTTTCTCTGTAACATAGTTGCTGGAACCCTGGCAACATTCTAGTAAATCTCCTCTGTACTCTCTCTATTTTGTTGACATCCTTCCTATAACTAGGCGACCAAAATTGTACACCATACTCCAGAATTGGTCTTACCAATGCCTTGTACAATTTTAACATTACTTCCCTACTCCTATATTCAATGCTCTGATTTATAAAGGCCAGCACACCAAAGGCTTTCTTTACCACCCTATCTACATGCGATTCCACCTTCAGGGAACTATGCACAGTTATTCCTAGATCCCTCTGTTCCACAGCATTCCTCAATTCCCTACCATTTACCATGTACGTTTTACCATCAGTTCCCAACTGATTTACCATCAGTTCCCATTATTTCTTAAAAATGTCAACGAAATCACCTGGTGAACTTATTCCAGTGAATACAAACCTAATCTATACAATCTCACCTCATGGAGTTCTGGTCTGATTAGCCAACCAACTCTAATCCATCATTTCATTTCATGATCATCAGGGCATTTTCAGTAGTGGGAGAGTCTAGGACCAGAGGACTCAGCCTCAGAATAAAAGGATGCACCATTAGAATGGAGATGAGGAGGAATTTCTTTAGCCAGAGGGCGGTGAGTCTGTGGAATCCATTGGGAATTTTTAAAGCGATGAATTATACATTCGTGATTATTAAGGCAGTCAGGGGTTACAGGGAAGAGGCAAGAGAAGGAAGCTGAGAGGGGAATGTGGAACAGACACAATCGAATGGCGGAGCAGACATGATGGGCTGAATGGCCAAATTCTGCTCCTATATTTTATGATATCAATATTTGAACAGACTATGGGGAGAGGGAGGTGAATGTTCTTTGCTGCCCTGGAGAGGAATAAAATGTGACATCACCAATGGAAAATGACTCAGAAAACTTGGACTCGTCAATAGAAATCTTTACTATTTTTCACTGCTTAATTGCATCATTACAAGCCTTGAACTCAGGCATGGAATTGTTGCGGGCATTTTCGTTGGGGAGTTACCCTCCATTCATTTGTAACTACTCACTCACACAATGTGGTGACGAGCTTTCACCAAAGCCGTTTAATGGGAACTTTCTGCCAAGTTCTGCTAGTTTGATGGGAACTTACTGCCAAAGCACAACAACGTTTGGTGTCTATAAGGTCACAAAATCACATAAGTGATAGGTGCAAAATTAGGCCATTTGTCCCATGAAGTCCCATGAAACGTCACCTGCCCATGTTCCCCAGAGATGATGCCTGACCCACGAGTTACTCCAGCATTTTGTCTTTTTTCAGCATATATGATCCCGTGATAGTAGTAGAATTAGGCCATTCAGCCCATCGTCTACACTATTCAAAGCTGATCTATCTCTCCCTCCTAACCCCATTCTCCTGCCTTCGCCCCGTAACCCCTGATACCCGTACCAAATCAAAAATCTATCTATCTTCTGCCTTAAAAAATTCCACTGACTTGGCATCCACAGCCATCTGTGGCAAAGATTTCCACAGATTCACCACCTTCTGACTAAAGACATTCCTCCTCATCTCCTTCCTTTGAGGCTGTGACCTCTGGTCCTAGACTCCCCCACTGGTGGGAACATCCTCTCCACATCCAATGTTTGGTGATGGTGTCACTCCATCTGTGCACAGACAGCACTCACGTTCAGCAAAGAGCTTCGATGGGGAAGAAAAAGCTCTTGGATTTATGCAACATTTTTCCACAACCTAAGATACTTCAGGGTACTTCACATCCAATGAATTGTTTAAAGATTCTAAACTAAATCTCTAAACTATGGCATGGAAACTGGGCTTTTGGCCCACCAGTCTTTGCCGACCAACGATCACCCGTTCACACTAGTTTTATGTTCTTCCCTCCACTGGTGGACATCTTTCCTACATTGAGTCTGTTCAGTCACATCAGAATGTGATCAGTTGCAGATACTTCATGATCCATGGGCACTATTCCACACTTTGGGTTTTTTCAGTTTAGAGACACAGCATGCAAACAGGCCCTTCGGCCCAGTGTGTTCATCCAGACCATCAATCACCCATTCACCAGTTCTATGTTACCGCACATCCGCACCAACCTCCTAGATACTAGGGTCAATTTACAGAGAGACAATTAACCTACAAACCTGCACGTCTTTGGGATGTGGGAGAAAACGGGAGCACCCGGAGGAAAACTGTGCAGTTACAGGGAGAACGTGCAAACTCTACATAGACAGCATCCGAGGTCAGGATCAATCCCTGGTCTCTTGCACCGTGAGGAAGCAGCACTACCTGCTGTGGCACCGTGCCGGCCTCAAATTGCTTTTGAGTTTGCCCCACTGCATAGAAACATGGCTGCAATGGAGCACAGCAAGTTCCTGCAAATGGCAATGAATGAATGAAAACATAGAAACATAGAAAAAGAGGTGCAGGAGTAGGCCATTCGGCCCTTCGAACCAGCATCGCCATTCAATATGATCATGGCTGATCATCCACAATCAGTACCAGGTTCTTGCTTTCTCCCCATATCCCTTGATTCCGTTAGCCCGAAGAGCTCTATCTAACTCTCTCTTGAAAACATCCAGTGAATTGGCCTCCACAGCCTTCCGTGGCAGAAAATTCCACAGTTCACAACTCTCTGCGTGAAAAGGTTTTCACTCATTTCAGTCCTAAATGGCCGACCCTTTATTCTTAAACTGAAGAAAAGTTAACCTGTACCACCAACGTTGGCTGTCTTGGCCGTCAGGTAGAGTAGACCTTGTGGTGTCATGGGATCTTTTAATTCCAGCCAGATGGAGCTTGTCTTTGTCATCTCCTGCCAAATAATTCATTTGAATTCATTGTTCCACGATGATGTTGGAAGTGTCAGCCCAGTCTGCTCGTTCTTTAACTCATTTGCAGCTTCAGCCTTCCGGGTCAGCGATAAAAGTGCTGCCATCGAGCTTGTTTGATGATCACTTCGATGTGAATTGCGTATGCCGTTTTAAACCCAAAGACAGACGCAAAATGCTGGAGTAACTCAGCGGGGCAGGCAGCATCTCTGGAGAGAAGGAATGGGTGATGTTTCGGGTCGAGACCCTTCTTCACTCTGTGCTCCAAGCCCTCATGTGCTTGTCCGATATCCTTCTGAAGACACTGATCATTCCACTCCGGATTCTCTCATGAGCAGTGAATTTCATGATAGCATCAGCTGCATAAAAAAATGATCCTCATGTAACCTCTGCATCTCTTGCCTAAAACGTAAAATCAATATCTCCAAATCCTGAAACAAAGAATGGAACCTGCTTTATCTGCCTGCTATCTCTAAACTGCTTTGATATTGTATGCTCCTGTTATATTGTTGCCTCCTTTGTTGCTTGTCCAACTAATTAGCTAAAATCCATTGTATCCCTATAAATTTTCAGTTTAATCTCCTCTGCGCTCTCTCAAGGACTTTTGCATTGTTTAACCTCCAGTAAATGAATGAACAGAAAAATCAATTAGATTTTTTTAAAAAGGAGATGACATATTAGTTGGCCGATTTTAAACTAAAACACTGGGGTGCAAGAGGTCTGGAGGTACACATAGACAACACGTTAAAGATTGTTCATCAGGTTGAATAAGGTCAATGGTCTACCTTCTACGATACGATACGATAGAAATGTATTTATCCCAGGAGGCAAATTGATTGAGGAGAAGGAGGATTGAGAATGGAGGAACTGTTTGTATCAAGCTGTGACCAAGCAATGCTTAGGCAAACCATGTGTACAACGCTAGATTGTCACTATATAATGGGCCTGTCCCACTTACCCGACTGCTTTGGCAACTGCCGACACCCGTCACAGTCGCAGCAGGTCATCGACAATTTTCAACGTTGACAATCCAGCGGCGACCAGAACAAGGTCCGACTCTTTGGGCGACTACTCACGACCATGCAGGCTTCACCCCGCGACATGTCGCCTGTGGTCGTGAGTCGTCTCCTCAGCCGCCCAAAGAGTCGTAGCGTCTTTCTGGTCGCCGCTGGATTTTCAACATGTTGAAAATTTTCGCCGACCTGCACCTATGACGGGTACCGGCAGTCGCCGAAAGAGTCGCGTAAGTGGGACGGGCCCATAGGAAAACCATGTACAATTCTGGATTGTCACTATATAAGGGATCACAAGCATTGAAAAAGAAAGATGCAGAACCTACATGGATAGGACAGGTATGGAGGGATATGGGCCAAACGCAGGCAGTTGGGACTAGTGTAGCTGGGACAGGTTGGCCGGTGTGGGCAAGTTGGGCCAAAGGGCCTTTCTCCACACTGTATCACTCGATGACCATAACTGTGAAGTTATAAATATGAGGAAAAGAGAAACAAGGTTTGAAATCACCAAACAGAGGCCTTTAAACCTATGTATGGAGGAAATATTCCCATTGTTGCTCTGGAAGTGTGTTCAAAAGATTATTGAGAATTATTTAACAATCCTACATCTCTGGCATGAAAAACAAACTCTTGGAAATAACGCTATAGTAATGTCTGTAAATAGAATTTAAAAAAAAATCAGACACAATTATTCACCAGATTCCAATCTGGAGATCTAGCCTCAAACAATACCAAGAGGAAGCAACAACTGCACAAGACACAATAATGACTCGTATGAACGGATGTCGGTCCACAAGATGTTTAACACAGGTCTTGAACTCTGGCAGCAGGACAAACGAGGGATTAGCCTTTAACACACTACACTTGATCAACATAGTAAGCTACATCCCAACCTGGCCAGCACGGTGGCGCAGCGGGTGGAGCTGCTGCCTCACAACGCCAGAGACCCGGGTTCAATCCTAACTGCGGGTGCTGTCTGTACAGAGTTTGCACGTTCTCCCCATTCCTCCCATACTCCAATGACGTGCAGGTTCGTAAGTAAATTGGCTTCAGTAAAAATTGAAAATTGTCCCTAGTGTGTGCAGGATAGTGTCAACGTGCAGGGATCGCTGGCCGACACGGCCACGCTGGGCTGAAGGGTCTGTTTCTGGGTGGTATCCCGAAATTAAACTAAACTCGTGGAAAGACATAAAACAGGAGATGGGAATAACATGACAAATAGCAAACGGTGAGTACTAACAGTGTATTTAATCCCAAAACAGTGGTGTTAGTATTAGTATATTATTGTACTGATCAGAGATGTAGTGAAAAGCTTTGTTTTGCTCCTATCCAAGCAAGTGACGCCATGCACAAGTACGGTCTCACTACCAGTAGTGCAAAGTAGTGCAAAGAGATAACTATAGAAAGTGCAAACCGTAGTGAACAGCTGCAGAGGAAGTGCTGGAGTTCTGGTGTTGATTGTGGAGCTCATGGCAAGTGTCCTGGTCACACAGACGTACCTGCAGTCACCTTAGAATGGTGACACGGTAGCGCACTAATCGAGTTGTAGCCGTTCAGCGCTTGCCGCACCGGCGACCCGGGTTCAATCCCGACTACGGGTGCTGTCTGTGCGGAGTTTGTACGCTCTCTCCGTGACCGCGTGGGTTGTTTCCGAGATCTTCGGTTTCCTCCCACACTCCAAAGATGTGCAGGTTTGTAGGTTAATTGGCTTGGTGGATGTGTAAATTGTCCCTAGTGTCAGGGGATATGGGGAGAAGGCAGGAACGGGGTACAGATTGCGGATCATCAGCCATGATTACATTGAATGCTGGCTTGAAGGACCAAATGGCCTCCTCCTGCACCTATTGTCTATTGTCTACTGTGTGTGTAAGATAGTGTTAATGTGCGGGGATCGCTGGTGGGTGCAGACTCGGTGCACCAAAGGGCCTGTTTCCACGCTGTATTTCTAAACTAAACTACTAAACCATAGTGGAGGCCGTGTCCAATATCAGTCCCAAGGGATGATGAAGAAGAAGGACACAATAAGTGGTGACTGATATTGGACAAGGATCGTCCGTTAATGGGCCGTGGGCAGCTGAGCAGTGACATAGTTGGTGTAGTGTGGGGAGATCATGCCGATTCTTTGAGCAATGTTGTACACAGTGTGGTACGGGGATGTGAAGCGAGAGCTGCCAAAGATCGTGGCCAAGTGCACTGACAGATGATACTAATGGGGGAGGACTGCATTTGGACTTGGCAGCAGTCCATGATGTTGGCAGGTCACTTGTGAGCCTGCAGAAGCCTTGGCAATCGAACGAGCATCCTTTCACTGAAGCACACAATGGCATTGTAAATCTGAGCATTCACATTTGTTTGGGAGCGATGCCCAGTTACTGCCAGCAGAGACTAGTCCCCTGTGCCCTTAAACCACAGTTGAAGGAGCTGTGTAACTGAGAAGGAACAGGGTTATTGTTGGAGGTTTAGCACAAAGAGAGGGCACCCATTACTGACGGTCAACAAAGCATTTAAAACGCAACAGTTCAAAATGCAAAGTGCTCCATTCCTGATAGTACCATAATGCAGTTACATGCAGCTTCAATACGTGCCACAAAGAGGGCCATTAGCTCTTGAACACACAGTCTCCATGGAAGACAGACGATAGAAACACGTATTAATGGTACCACAGATGAGGACGACTCTACAGGGAGAAGGGAACGAGCTGGAAAGGCCACAGAGTGTCTTGAATAGTACGGGTGTCAGGGTTATGGGGAGAAGGCAGGAGAATGGGGTTAGGAGGGAGAGATAGATAGCCAAGATTGAATGGCAGAGTAGACTTGATGGGCAGAATGGCCGAATTCTATTCCTATCACTATCACTTATGACCTTATGATCTTAGCGTCACAAAACACAAGAAACAAAGTGCTGGAGTAACTCAGCGGGTCAGGCAGCGTAGCAGGAGGATGTGGATAGGTGGTGTTTTGCATCGATCCTTCTTCAGTCGGGAACTGCAGAGTAAACACAACAACCTGGCAGGAAATGACTCAACAATCTTGTTCAGAGGTATGTGGCGTGATGTTGTCAACCTGTGAGATTGTCAGGATTATCAAGAATTCTCACAGCGAATTCGCACAGAATTCTCTCATCACTTTTTCTCACAGAGAGTGGCGAGTCTGTGGAATTCTCTGCCTCAGAGGGCGGTGCAGGCAGGTTCGCTGGATGCTTTCAAGAGAGCTAGATAGGGCTCTTAAAAATAGCGGAGTCAGGGGAAATGGGGAGAAGGCCGGAACGGGGCACTGATTGGGGATGATCTGCCATGGTCACATTGAATGGCGGTGCTGGCTCGAAGGGCCGAATGGCCTACTCCTGCACATATTGTCTATGGTCTATTGTCTAATAGACTGCATGACAGGATTTGAGTATAGGAGTAAAGAGGTCCTTCTGCAGTTGTACAGGGCCCTGGTGAGACCACATCTGGAGTATTGTGTGCAGTTTGGGTCTCTTCATTTGAGGAAGGACATCCTTGCTATTGAGGCAGTGCAGCGTAGGTTCAGTAGGTTAATCCCCGAGATGGCGGGACTGTCAAATGAGGAAAGATTGGAAAGACTGGGCTTGTATTCAGTGGAATTTAGAAGGATGAGGGAATCTTATAGAAACATATACAATTATAAAAGGACTGGACAAGCTGGACAGGAAAAATGATGGGGAGTCCAGAACCAGGGGCCTAAGTCTAAATAAAGGGGAGACCATTTATAACTGAGATGAGAAAATCTTTTTCACCCAGAGAGTTGTGAATTTGTGGAATTCTCTGCCTCAGAAGACAGTAGAGCCAATTCACTGGCTATTTTCAAGAGAGAGTTTGATTTAGCTTTTTAGGGCTGACAGAATCATGGGATACGGGGAGAAAGCAGGAACGGGGTACTGATTTTGGATGATCAGCCATGATCATAATGAATGGTGGTGCTGGCTTGAAGGGCTGAATGGCCTACTCCTGCACCTATTTTCGATGTTTCTGTGTTTCTGGAACTCGACACAACACTAACCAATGAACTGCGGGCTGTCTGTGGTTGCACTGGGGCTTTATTTTGCTCTCGTAATTGGAGTTGTTAATTTAGTGAACTTTGTGATTGAGGCAGTGCAGCGTAGGTTCACGAGATTGATCCCTGGCGGGACTGTCATATGAGGAAAGATTGGAAAGACTGGGATTGTATTCACTGGAGTTTAGAAGGATGAGGGGGGATCTTATAGAAACATATAAAATTATAAAAGGACTGGACAAGCTAGATGCGGGAAAACGGTTTCCAATGTTGGGTGAGTCCAGAACCAGGGGCCACAGTCTTAGAATAAAGGGGAAGCCATTTAAGACTGAGGTGAGAAAAAACGTTTTCACCCAGAGAGTTGTGAATTTGTGGAATTCCCTGCCACAGAGGGCAGTGGAGGCCAAGTCACTGGATGGATTTAAGAAAGAGTTAGATAGAGCTCTAGGGGCTAGTAGAATCAAGGGATATGGGGAGAAGGCAGGCACGGGTTATTGATTGGGGACAATCAGCCATGATCACAATGAATGGCGGTGCTGGCTCTAAGGGCCGAATGGCCTCCTCCTGCACCTATTTTCTATGTTTCTTCTATGTTTCCAGAACAGTTGCCACACCAGGCCGAGAGGCACCCCTTCAGAACATGTTTTCTAATGAATGAATTAATTAATTAATGATTTAGTCACAGTCAAATTTGTTTTGCATAATAAAGGTATACAAAGAGTCACCACATCAAGGGCACCGACAACCATGAATGTGCAACTATTAAAGTTTGAGAGAATCCTTGCCGCATTGCTGAATCTTCTCAGACACCCAGGACGGCAAATATGCTGATGTACTTTCTTGATGACCAAATCAGTGAAGGGACCCTCTGTAAAAATAACGCCCAAAAAATCTCCTTTAAAATTTGTGCCCCTCACCCTCTCGTATCTGATTTTTTTTTCATACTGGGAAAAGGGTTGTGACTGTGTACCCTATTTATGCCTCTCATCATTTTATATACTTCTATCAGGTCTCCCAGCAAGCTCCAGCAAACCAGACAAAACTATTCAAGTCTGTCCAACCTTTCCCTGTAACTAATACCCCCTGATCCTGACATCATTCTGATAAACCTCCTGTGTACCTTTTCCAAAGCCCCTACATCCTTCCTGTAATTGGGGCGACCAGAACTGCACGCAATATTCCACATTTAGCCTAACCAAAGTCCTATTAAGCTGCATCCTGAATTCCTGACTTCTATGCTCAGTGCCTTGACCAATGACAGCAAGTATTTCAGTTACCTCCTTCACTACTTGGTCTACTTGTGACAGGGAGTTATGGACTTGGCCTTAAGAACCACTGGTCATTATGGGGTCCATCATCTACTCATGACAATTCATCATGGAGTCCATCATCTGCTCATGACACTTGCCTGGCCAGTCAGCACTAACTAGTGGCAGTGTTCGTTCGTGGTCGGGTCCCAAGCCTTCACACACAGGGCGGCACGGAGGCGCAGCGGTAGAGTTGCTGCCTTACAGCGCCGGTGACCTGGCTGTCTGTACGGAGTTTGTACATTCTCCCCGTGACTTGCGTGGGTTTTTCTGAGATCTATGGTTTCCTCCCACACTCCAAAGATGTACAGGTTTGTAGGTTAATTGGCTTGGGTTTGTCTACTTGGTATAAGTGTAAATTGTCCCTAGTGCGTGCAGGCTTGTGTTGATGTGCGGGGATCGCTGGTTGGTGTGGGCTTGCTGGGCCAAAGATCCTGTATCCGCGCTGTAATAGCCCTGTCCCACGGTGCGAGTTCATTCCAAGAGCTCTCCTGAGTTTAAAAAAAATCAAACTCGTGGTAAGCACGGAGAATGAACGTAGCGGGTACGTCGGAGCTCGGCGACGTCTCTTAGCGCTAACGGCAGGAAGACTCGCTAACGGCAGGTAAGCTCGGGAAGACTCGTGAAGATTTTTCAGCATGACGAAAAATGTCCACGAGAGCCCCGAGTACCGACGAGCGGCCATTACCGTAAATCTCCGAGTTCGAATCAGGGCAAACTCGGGAGAGAGAGCTCTTGGAATGAACTCGTACCGTGGGACAGGGGTTTAACTCACAAACTATCCAACTTTCAAACAAACCCAAGACACTCTGCACACACATAGCAGCTCTCTCTCAGCCCATCACTCTGCCCTAGCCACAACCAACTTTTACAAACTACTCCTTATCTCCCCCTTATCCTTAACTGTGACACCAACCACAAGCATTCTCTATAAGATCCCTCTTAACCCTAAATTCCCCTCACTTTCTCCATCCACTGGTGAACCTTTCTTGCACTCCTCCATGTCCTTCCTCACATGACTGAAGTAGAAACTCAAATCCTTTTTGCTATGAAAGCTAACATACCATTCGCTTTTTTTCACTGCCTGCTGCACCTGCATGCCTACTTTCAATGACTGGTGTACCATGACACCCAGGTCTCGCTGCATCTCCCTTTTTCCTAATCGGCCACCATTTAAATAATAGTCTGCTTTCCTGTTTTTGCCACCAAAGTGGGCACATTTATCCACATTATACTGCATCTGCCAAACATTTGCCCACTCACCCACTATCCAAGTCACCTTGCAGTCTCCTAGCATCCTCCTCACAGCGAACAAGCTTAGTGTCATCCGCAAACTTGGAGATATTGCCTTCAATTCCCTCATCCAGATCATTAATATATATTGTAAATAGCTGGGGTCACTGAGCCCTGCGGTACCCCACTAGTTACTGCCTGCCATTGTGAAAAGGGACCCGTTTACTCCTACTCTTTGCAGGATACTCCTACTCTTTGACAATGGAGCGATGACATTCTTAAATCATACATATAGATCAACAAAAAATCAATAAATTTGTGATAAACAAAAGTTCAATAAATTAACAACTCCAATTACGAGAGCAAAATAAAGCCCCAGCGCAACCACAGACAGCCCGCAGTTCATTGGTTCGTGTTGTGTTGTGTTCCAGAAACACAGAAACATCGAAAATAGGTGCGGGAGTCGGCCATTCAGCCCTTCAAGCCAGCACCACCATTCATTATGATCATGGCTGATCATCCAAAATCAGTACCCCGTTCCTGCTTTCTCCCCGTATCCCATGATTCTGCCAGCCCTAAAAAGCTAAATCTAACTCTCTCTTGAAAACATCCAGTGTATTGGCCTCTACTGTCTTCTGAGGCAGAGAATTCCACAAATTCACAACTCTCTGGGTGAAAAAGTTTTTCCTCATCTCAGTCCTAAATGGTCTACCCCTTATTCTTAAACTGTGTGACGCCTGGTTCTGGACTCCCCCAACAGCGGGAACATGTTTCCTGCGTCTAGCCTGTCCAATCCCTTAAGAATGTTATTTGTTTCTAACCACCAGGTGGCGCCGCAGTGGCTGCCTCGCCAACAGTCTGTCTCATCCTTGAGTTCTTTGTGATTTTTTAGTGTGTGTTAAATGTGTGTTTTAGTGTATCTTTACCTTTGTTTTATGTTGGGGGTGGGGGGGGGAGTTGGGGGAAACGTTTTAAAATGTCTTACCTTGACGGAGATGCGATTTTTTTCCGTAACATATCTCCGTCCGCGCTGCGGCCTAACATCGTGGAGTTGGCGGTCCCTGTCGGGGGTCGACCTTGGAGCTCCAACCGCGGGAGCCTGCGGACTTAACATCGTGGAGCCCACGGTCCCTTAGTTAGGGACAGGCTTCGGGAGCTGCAAGCCGTGGGAGCCTCGACCGCCCCGACTGGGGACGGTTCGACTTCCCCGACCGCCGGAGAATAAAGAGGAAGAAGATTAGACATTATTGCCTTCCATCACAGTGGGGAATGTGGGGAATCCGCTGTGGTGGATGTTTATGTTAACTTTTATGTAGTTGTGTGTCTTGTAGTATGGCTGTATGGTAAATCGAGTTTCACTATGTACCTTAGTTAGTGAACACGACAATAAAACACCCTTCAAACCCTTTGGAGATCCCCTCTCATCCTAAATTCCAGTGAATACAAGCCCAGTTGACCCATTCTTTCATCATATGTCATAACCTGGTGATGCTGTCGGAACAAAGCTATTCTTGAATCTTGATGGACATGGTAGACCACAGAGTATTTCATTAGACATAATATAAATACTGTAACTTTAAAAATAGAAAAGGAATGGAAAAAAGGAAGTAAACTGCCATTTGAGTCAATAATATGTAGGAAGGAACTGCTGATGCAGTTTTTTTAACCGGATGGTCACAAAAACCTGAATAATCCAGTGGGTCAGATCTGCAGAAAAGGAATAGATGACGTTTCAGGTCAAGACCCTTCTTCAGATTCAAGAATTCTTCAGACTGAAGAAGGGTCTCGACCCGGAACGTCACCTATTCCTTCTCTGCAGAGATGCTGCCTGTCCTGCTGAGTTACTCCAGCAATTTGTGTCTAACACGAGTCAATAAGTTCAGTAAATCTAACTTCCAGCATCAACACAGTTTCTGATCATCCAAACGGCCTCCTGCACAATTTGAAATAATGTTAAACGTTATAATTCAATTCAGCGCAATAACAATTAACAATGGCTGATGAAGAAATGCAGCTTGCCCGTGCATTCCGCAAAGCACACTAATCATTTGGACTGTGGAAAAATAAATTCTACCTTTCCGTGTCCAGAGGCTCGTTCATGAATTAGTCCAGCAATGTCAGGGTGTTACTCTCCTGGATACATCTCCACACCCGCTCATCCAAGCACCCGAGCCAGGGATAACCTTCCTAGCAGTCCTTTTTTAGTCCGTCTAAGCTGCCTGGAGCCTTCTCACAAATCAGCACACATGTGGGCAGACAGCACGAGAGAGAGAGAGAGAGGGAGCGCGGTGAGAGTGTGCAGTGAGAGAGAGAGAGAGAGAGAGAGAGAGGAGTTGGCATGGGTGAGAGCTCCCAGACTGAGCTGTGTCTGTCAAGCTAGTTCTGCCGGAGGCAATGTGACCCTACTCCCCCACCTCTGACTGACAACAAGGCTGCCTTTATTCCTCTGGAAAGGGCTAAATAACACTGCACTTGTTCATCTGAAGGGGAAAAAAAGGTCCACAGTTTAAAACGTCAGAATGTTAAACCTTGGGCATTAACTACCACCAACCCAGTGAATGTCACACACAGCCTCTCTCTCTCTCTCTCTCTCGCTCTCTCCCTCCCTCTCACCCAGAAGCTAAATTCATTTGCCTGTTGGTTTTATAATGTTTTTGTTTTATTCAACATAGCTTGAGTCAACACTAGAACCGTTATGGGGTGAAACAGAGGCAGTAGGTCTCCCTCATTAGGCAAAGATCACAGGCCCAAACTTTCAAAATGAAACCTTATTTTTGCCTAAAAATAACAGTTTCATATAAACACAGTTGTGGGACATAACGATTGACTGAAATCTTCTCAGCTTACATTCGTGTAACATGAAGACTCAGTGTGTAAGAAGCTGCCTGTCTCATCATGTGGATATGGTGCTCCAAGCAGCAACTACATATTTTTAAGTGAGTTAACAAAATTATTTTATTGTCTTTGAGTGTAGAAAATATCAAAGCAAAAAGCTCATATGATAAATTCATCAGCTTTATATATGAACACGGCACGGTGGCGCAGCGGCAGAGTTGCTGCCTTACAGCGCTTGCAGCGCCGGAGACCCGGTTCAATCCCGACTACGGGTGCTGTCTGTACGGAGTTTGCACGTTCTCCCCGTGACTGCGTGGGTTTCCTCCCTCACTCCAAAGACGTGCAGGGTTGTAGGTTAATTGGCTTCGGTAAAATTGTAAATTGTCCCTTGTGTGATAGTGGTAATATGCGGGGATCGCTGGTCGGTGTGGACTCGATGGGCCGAAGGGCCTGTTTCCTCGCTCTATCTCTGAGCTAAGCTGAACAAAGAAATGTAAAAACAGAGGCAGAGGCAAGTCATTCTGCACCTCGACTGCTCCATTATTCAAGAGCAGGACTGATGTCACCATGGCCTCAGATCCTCATGTTGCCTCAGCCCTAGAGAGTTAAACAGCGTTGTTCCTCTGTGTACACTTCATTGATGATCCCTGCTGGGCCCAGCACGGCGATGCAATCACAAGGAAAGCTCATCAACACATCCACTTCCGCAGAGGTGTGCCTGGAATCCGCATGTTACCCATCACACTTCTGTGCTGTGCTCCATCAGTCCTGCTGACAGTACTAGACACAGCCTGAAGAAGGGTCTCGACCCGAAACGTCGCTCCTTCTCTCCAGAGATGCTGCCTGTCCCACCGACAGGAGAGATGAGGTTTCGGGTCAAGACCCTTCCTCAAAGCTGCCTGTCCCGCTGAGTTACTCCAGCATTTTGTGACTATCTTCAGTGTAAACCAGCATCTGCAGTTCCTTCCTACACTTCTCACTGCTCCTGTAGGAATGCAGATTCCTCCCTGTACTGCTGTTCCAACAGTTTAACACTCCCTCAATACCAACTCCGCATGCATGCTGCGTTCCCTGGACTCTGTACGTTAGACCTTGGTCTTCCACAGTGCAATACTCCCTCAGCTGGCGTCACCCAGTGTAGCATGCTCTGGACATTGGTCACTCAGTACATCGCCGCTCTCCAATACAGGATATCAAGCACAGGTCTGAGCGCTGTGTGCAGATCTCTGGAGTCTGGCTTCAACTCCAGAAATAGACACAAAATGCTGGAGTGACTCAGCGGGATAGGCAGCATCTGTGGAGAGAAGGAGTGGGTGACATTTTGGATACAAGCCGGCAGCCAGCAATGGTTCCTTCATTCGATTGCTCCCTCTCCTCCTGTCAGCAAACCTTCTGGGCTCGACCGATCCATTCGACTTGTCCGTCTGCAATGTGCGGTAACAGGAGCTACACGATGTGCTCAGCATCGGGACACCTCGTGTAGCACCGAGCCTGATCAGTACCAGCAAGCTGCTGTGGATTGCCCATGGATTCTCAGTTTGTTGCGTTACAAAACCTTTGTGTGAAGTGCGAGCTGTGGACATCATGAAGCAAATTGGAATCAAGGGTACAAATCAATCATGATCTTACTGAATGGTACAGCAGGTTAGAGACTCTGGAATGCCTGGCTTTTATTTCTTAAATTAAGACTTGTACCACCTTAGAACAGGGATCTCTAATAGACTGGATCTCATGAACCACCCCATCTCCAGTTCACTCGTTCACACTGGAACTCATTGCCACAGACGGCTGTGGAGGCCAAGGCAATGGATATTTTCAAGGCATAGACAGAAGGATTCTTGATTAGTTCGGGTGTCAGGATTATGGGCGGAAGGCAGGAGAATAGGGTTAAAAAGGAAAGATAGTTCTACCATGATTGAATGGCGGAATAGACTTGTTGGGCCGAATGGCCTAATTCTGCTCCGATCACTTATGAACATGAACGCTGCGATGTCAAGGAAGGAACTGCAGATGCTGGTTTAAACTGAAGATAGACACAAAAATACTGGAGTAACTCAGCCGGTCAAGCAGCATCTCTGGAGAGAAGTAATGGGAGACGTTTCGGGTCGAGATCCTGCTTCTGAAGGTCTGTCATTCTGAGTTACTCCAGCATTTTGTGTCGAGCTACAATGTTAATGCACACATTGGTTAATGAAAGGCTAATATGAATGGGATTTTCCAAGGCAGTGTCATTTTGAGTCACAATAGCATTCAGAGTTCAGTGTCTGCTATAACCCATTACAAACTCACCATGTTCCTTTCACCGCCTCTCACCCAAATTCTGCATGTGTCGCAACTTACAGCTGAGAAAGTGCTGGTAGACACTGCACAGCTCATTTTCAAACAGCATCTTAAAGGTCAGTTTATTGTCACGTTATGGTACAGTGAATCTCGAATTATCATACAGCTGTACTAAAAAAAGCAACATGACACACAACTACATACAAGTTGACAAACATCCACCACAGCAGATTCCCCACATTCCCCACTGTGATGGAAGGCAATAAAGTCTAATCTCCTTCCTCTTTATTCTCCCGCGATCGGGAGACGCGAACCATCCACAGTCAGGGACGATCGGAGCTCCTGCGTCGGGCGATGGAAGCTCCCGCAGCCGGCGATCGAAGCCTGTCCCAAACCAGGGAGCGCGAGCTCCACGATGTTAAGTCCGCAGGCTCCCGCGGTTGGAGCTCCCAAAGTCGATCCCTAGCAAAAGGCCGCCAGCTCCTCGATGTTAGGCCGCAGTGCGGACGGAGATACGATACGGAAAATAATTGCATCTCTGTCGAGGTAAGAGATTAAAAAAAGTTTCCCCCAAACCTCCTCCCCACATAACACAAGCTAAGGAAAACTAAAACATACATTTAACACATACAATCAAATAACTAACAGAGAAGGAAGGGACGAGACAGACAATACCACTGCAAGTTCTCATCATCTTGGCCTTACAATATGCAGTGTATACCTAAATGTCACAGTGTATGTTAATGAAATAGAGACATGGCAGGATTTACAGGAGACAGCACCTTTCTGCAAAGATTACTTGATTAGCAAGCAGGAAACGTTTGAAAATTATTTATAGTTAAATTATTCAAATTGAAAAGCCTTGCAAAAATAATTTCTAACAAATCAACAGCAGTTTACAGAACATTTAGTTATTGCTTTTATCGCTTATCTGTACACAATGGATGGCTCAATTGTAATCACGTAGAGTCTTTCTGCTGACTGGTTAGCCTGTAACAAAAGCATTTCACTGTAGCTCTGTACACGTGACAATAAACTAACATAACTTACTATAAACTACAGAAACCAAACTCATCCCAACAATGCTGCAATATTTCAGTAACAACTTCTTAAACTGCATTTTTGAAACATTCGTCATAGCGTATATATGCTGGGAAATCAATCTGAGGATTTACTGCAGTGATATTCATTGCTGGAAATCAGATATATTACGAGCAGCAATATTAAGACCAGAATATGCACCTGCTTTCCAGTCACGCCCCAGACATTTGGAATCAGCTGGGCGACTCTTTCTGAAATCTCTCCTGGTACATTAACTGTTTGTAGTCTGGCACTTAGCCAAGGGTGGTGCAGCGGTAGAGTTGCTGCCTTGCAGCACCTGCAGCGCCGGAGACCCGGGTTCCATCCCGACTACGGAGTTCGATCCTGTCTGTACGGAGTTTGCACGTTCTCCCCGTGACCTGCCTGGGTTTTCTCTGAGATCTTCGGTTTCCTCCCACACTCCAAGGACGTGCAGGTATGTAGGTTAATTGGCTTGGTAAATGTGAAAACTGTCTCTAGTGTGTGCGGGGATCGCTGGTCGGCGAGGACCCGGTGGGCCAAAGGGCCTGCTTCCGCGCTGTATCTCTAAGCTAAGCTAAAAAGACAAATCTGACTTCTCGTACGTTTAATAAGCTTGTGGTTTTGTCTTTGTGATGTGTAACACTCTGGCCGGTTACAGTCAACCCTTGAAGGCATAAATTACCAGAAGATGACATTCCATCAAGAAAAGGAGAGTTACTGGAACTCAGAGGGTCAGGCTGCATCTGACAGCAAGTTATTCTGAATTACATTCCTTCTGTCATTCCTCTGCAGATAAATGTAGATAACCTAGATACTTCACTTGAACAATTAGATTGTCTGCGATATCACTGATTTTAGTGTCATCCACAAACTTACTAACATGCCACCCACATTTACCTCCAAGTCATCAATGTAAATAATGACAAACGGTGGATCCAGCACTGATCGCTGCTGTACAGCATGTTACAGGCCTCCAAGATGAAACAACACCCTCTGCCAACACTCTCTCTTTCCCACCTTCAAGCCAATGTTGAATCCAAAGTTTGGCCAACTCGCCCCAGATCCCATGTTCTCAACTCTTCATCACTATTTCCATAATGTGCTTTCTGTAGTTTGGCACAGGCGGGCAGCGGTGGTTGCTGCCTTACTGCGCCAGGGACCCGGGTTAAATCCTGACCACGGGTGCTGTGTGTACGGAGTTTGTACATTCTCCCCGTGACCACGTGGGTTTTCTCCGGGAGCACTGGTTTCCTCGCACACTCAAAAGATGTACAGGTTTGGCATCGGTAAAATTATAAATAGTCCTTAGTGTAGGGGATCGCTGGTCAGCTTGATGGGCCGAAGGGCCTGTTTCAGCATTGTATCTCTAAACTAAACTAAATTCTCATGTCCATTTTCCCACACCATACTCCATTTGGAAAATTCTTTTCCCATTCACTTCAATCTCCTTGTAAACGTAACTCCTTTTTGAAACTTAACTTTTCTTTTTTTGTCAGCAAATTAGGCAACCATAGCCAAAGCAGCCATTGATCCGACATTTACATAAATGGTGAAAAGTTGAGTTTAGTTTAGAGATACAGATCGGAAACAGGCCCTTCGGCCCACCAAGTCCGCACCAACCAGGGATCCCTGCCCACTAACACTATCCTACACACACTAGGGACAATTTACAAGTTTACCAAGCCAATTAACCTACAAACCTTTACGTCTTTGGAGTGTGGGAGGAAACCAGAGACTCCGGAGAAAACCCACGCAGGTCACGGGGAGAACGTCCAAACTCCGTACTGACAAACACCCGCAGTCAGGATCAAACCCAGGTCTCTGGCGCTGTGAGGCAGCAACTCTACCGCTGCGCCAGTGATAGTCTCAGCTCTGAGCGAGTGGGGCTGAAGGGCCTCCTTACATGATATTATGATTCTGCAATATTCACAGTCTCCTGTTTATCAGGAAAATACCTAATTATGCCAATTCCCCATCAACCAGGCAAACTTTAACTGCACTGATATCATCTCCATCACCACGAACATTTTGTTCTGCAACACAGTTGACACAGGATATCATCTAAAGTCTTATGTGAATCTAAGTCATACAACCACCAGTTCTCCTTTATCACAGAACATGTTCTGTAATCGCTTCAAAGAATTCTCCAAAAGTTGGTTTCTATTTGACAAAGTGATGCTGGCCTTTGCCAAAATCATTGTCTCATCCTTCGTAGATCACGGACCAAGGACTCGGCCCCGAACCACCCGAGCCGATCGGGACCCCACTGCCGAGAGCGAGGAGGGACCAGCAAACAACACCGAGAATCACATATACAGCCCCCCAAAACTGGACAATCCGATACGTTTACTAAAGTCATCTACATTTACTGAAGCTATCTAGCCATTGAAGCTATCTACCTTCATTGAAACATATAAGATTGTTAAAGGCTTGGACACGCTAGAGGCAGGAAACATGCTCCCGATGTTGGGGGAGTCTAGAACCAGGGACCACAGCTTAAGAATAAGGAGCAAGCCATTTAGAACGGAGACAAGGAAACACTTTTTCTCACAGAGAGTGGTGAGTCTGTGGAATTCTCTGCCTCAGAGGGCGATGGAGGCAGGTACTCTGGATGCTTTCAAGAGAGAGCTAGATAGGGCTCTTAAAAATAGCGGAGTCAGGGGATATGGGGAGAAGGCAGGAACGGGGTACTGATTGGGGATGATCAGCCATGATCACATTGAATGGCGGTGCTGGCTCGAAGGGCCAAATGGCCTCCTCCTGCACCTATTGTCTATTGTCTATTGTCTATTAAAAAAAGCAGTGGAGTAAGGGAAAGCCTGATTTAGCTTCATTAACACCTATCATCCCTTCAATATCTCAGCAGTATTTATTATCTGTGTTCCTCTTCTTCTTGCGTGTGGCTTGCACAGCCTAAAGTTGTCGGACAACGTGTTCTATTTGATCGTATTTGATTGTGCACGGCAGGTTGATCGCATTCGTTGAAACAGGGCGGACCACGTGAAGGTTGCAATCACCCATTGTCAATGTTCATGACTTGGATCAAAAGGATCCTTGCACCGGTGGAAAATGAAACAACGACAGAAAATAACTTTCCCTACTTCTCTGGACAAAACACTAAGTTGAATTATTGGTAGACAAAAATGCTGGCGAAACTCAGTGGGTGAGGCAGCATCTATGGAGTTGCCCTTGACTCCATAGATGCTGCCTCACCCGCTCAGTTTCTCCAGCATTTTTGTTTAGCTTCGATATTTCCAGCATCTGCAGTTCCTTCTTAAACAAGTTGAATTATTGATTGTATATTCTACAACCTGACTTTTATATTCATTTACCTCTGCATTTGGTAGTTAATATTAGCACAGATATGGCACTGATTTTAGTTCAGTTTATTGTCACATGTTCCAAGGAACAGTGAAAAGCTTGTGTTGCGTGCTAACCAGAGAAACAATACTAACGGTTGGTTTACCTGGGACTGCAGTCGGATTGGGGGTTGTCTGGAATAGTGCAGGCATTGAGCGAGGTAGAGCTTGCCTGCCGTCGGTGAGGAGGTGGGAACGAGAGAACAAAAAGTAAAGTGCTGGAGAAACTCAGTGGGTCAGGTAGCATCTGTGGAGGGATGGACTGACGGTGTTTCACTTTGGGACAATATCGTGGTAACAGTATTTAAATGTTTCACATGTTACCATGAGACAGGTGTCGGGGGTTATGGGGAGAAGGCAGGAGAATGGGGATAGGAGGGAGAGATAGATCAGCCATGATTGAATGGCGGAGTGGACTTGATGGGTCAAATGGCCTAATTCGGCTCCTATCACTTATGATGTTGAAGAAGGAACTGCAGATGCTGGAAAATCGAAGGTAGACAAAAGTGCTGGAGAAACTCAGCGGGTGCAGCAGCATCTATGGAGCGGAGGAAATTGGCAACGTTTTGGGCCGAAACCTTCTTCAGACTGATGTGAGGGTGGGGGCGGGAAGAAGAAAGCTTGAAGTGTGTTTGTTATATTCGGATCCAGACGTGGATCTGACAGACCCTTCTTTGGTCTCCGTGTGGGAAAGAGAGAGGTTCTCTGGGTTAGATCAGATGGTAAAAGTGGAAAAAACAATGAACTGTCTCACCATAGCTAAGCAACAGAGAAAAGAGACTTGCAATGTCATCATCTCTTGAACTCCATTCTATTTGATGGATTGTCAAAGATGATGAAACCTTTAAGCTAATTGACTGATTTTTCATAAATAGCCTCCATTTAGTTAAGCTTAGTTTAGAGATACAGCACAGAAACAGGCCCTTCAGCCCATCGAGTCCGCACCGACCAGCGATCCTTGCACATTAACACTACCCTACACACACTAGGGACAATTTACGCTTATACCAAGACAATTAACCTTCAAACCTGTACATCTTTGGGGTGTGGCAGGAAATTGAAATCTCGGAGAAAACCCACACGGTTATGGGGAGAACGTACAAACTCCGTACAGACAGCATCTATGGAGTCAAGGACACACATAGTCGTGATCAAACCCAGATTCTGACTCTGTAAGCGTTGTAAGGCAGTAACTCCACCGCTGCGCCTAATTTAATAAATACTCCAGCACTTTGTGTCTATCTGAGGGTAGTGGTTATTGGACTGAGAGGTTTTAGGTGAAAGATCAGTAGGGCAAAGAATGTGGAACCATTTCCTCTTGTGTAACTTTATAATGAGTGCGAGGAGCTGTGTGTTTTGAGGTGTAGGAAGGAACTGCAGATGCTGGTTTACACTGAAGATAGACACAAAGCGTTGGAGTAACTCAGCGGGACAGGCAGCGTCTCTGGAGAGAAGGAATGGGTGACGTTTCAGGTTGAGTCTGAAGAAGGGTCTTGACCCGGAATGTCATCCATTCCTTCTGTCCAGAGATGCTGCTTGTCCCGCTGAGTTACTCCTGCATTTTGTGTCTGTCTCCATTTGACAACACACTTTGTACCCATCGGATGTCCATCTCTTGTCCTGCGGGTCTCCTGCCCGAGTAATTATGTGCACATCCACTGGAGGAAGAGTCACAAGCTCCACAACATCCTGTGGTTTAGAGTCCGGCTAAATTTAACACTCTGATTGAGGAACTAATCTCCAAACACATTCTGTCCAGATTAACATGGAAGAACGGAAAATGACAGCAGGTTTTCCCAGAGTAATATCAGAGGGTGTGAATGAACACGAGCCTGGGCTATGGGATATGACACATCCTGACAGCAGGGGTCATGGGCCCACATCACCCTGCCATCATAAACTTGAGCGCAAGAATGTTCCTAACATTCCCCAAAGGGTTCTGATTCATTCAAGTACGGCTGCTTATTGTAGATGAATGAATAATGGGAGCTCATAAATAGTAAATGGGGAGGTGGATTGTCCTAATGTGGTGACAGAAAACCACAAAGCCTAAATGTACAGACATGGAATACAGCAGTGTCGACACCCAAGTTTCAGGATCACTATTAATGATGTTTTAATGATGATTAATGAGAGCCAGAAAACTCCAGGACCTGACAATGTTTCCCCCTCTACTCTTAAGCTCTGTGCCAAACAGCTGGCACAGGTCTATACAGACATTTTTAACCAAGTCCCTGCAAACATGTACTGTCCCTGCCTGCTTCAAAGTCTCCACTATTGTCCCTGTACCACAAAAGGCAATGATTACTTGTCTTAATGACTACAGGCCTGTCGCACTGACCTCTGTGGTCATGAAGACACTCTTCAGACAGGCTTGTGCTGGCCAAGCTGAAAAAGAATCAGCCTACTGACAGGAAGTGTCACAGCTGGTGTCCTGGTGCCGTAGCAACAACCTAGAGCTCAATGCTCTTAAGACAGTGGAATTGATTGTAGACTTTAGGAGAGCTCCCCCTCCCCTCCCCTCACTCACCATAACACCACAGTCAGATCTGTGGAGTCTTTTAAGTTCCTGGGAACCATCATCTCCAAGGACCTTAAGTGGGGGGCTACCATCGACTCCACAGTCAAAAAGGCCCAACAGAGGATGTACTTCCTGCAGCAGCTGAGGACGCACAACCTGCCACAGGCAATGATGGTCCAATTCTACACGGCCATCGTAGAGTCTGTTCTCACCTTCTCCATCATGGTCTGGTTTGGCTCAGCCACCAAGCACGACACCCGGAGGCTGCAGCGAATCGTCCGATCAGCTGAGAAGGTTATTGGCTGCAACCTTCCCTCCATTGATGAACTGTACACTGCAAGGGACAGGAAGCGAGCGGGCAAGATCATCTCTGACCCCTCTCACCCTGGCCACAAATTATTTGAATCACTTCCCTCTGGAAGGCGACTCCGGACTGTCAAAGCTGCCACAGCCAGACATAAAAACAGTTCTTATCCACGAGTAGTTGCTCTACTCAACAGCCAAAAATCTGTAGCCTCCCTTTAATCTGGTATTTTACTTCGGAGTCACGTGAGTGACTACGTGAAGAAGCCCCGCCAGGCGCATGCGCGTCATTACGTCGACACATGTTGCATTGAACGGAGCTGGAGAGCGCAGCTCCACCAGTGGTAAGTAGAAAACCTCACGGGTAAGTTTTAAAAACTTCCAGCGAGACTTAAGCTCCGTAAGGCTGGCTTGTGAGTCAGCAGGAGCCTGTTCAGCGGAGGAGCAAGCATGGGCCACGCAGCATTGCGGTCCCATCGCAGCGATCGGCAAAATAAATAAGTGCGGTGCCGGTTCCGATACCGGTGGCCGTTATTCCGTAGGTAATACCCTCCAGCTGCTCTAGAGTCGCACGGGCTGAGGCCACAACGATAGGGAAGCATACAAGGTCTGCGCTGAGTATGTGTTACCAGATGCAGTTCCTTAGTTTGATGTGTATGATATGTGCATTATTAAACTTTCATCCCTAAGAGAACAAGCAGGTTAAATACAAAGGTTTGATTCTGGGAGTCCAGCAGAGGCAGGGAGATGGGTACAAAGTATTATACCCAATACAGCCACATCAACCCTAATATTGGAAGAACTGTGTGATACTGAGATTAATATAAATATTCTGGAAGTAGAATGTGCCTGTCAGAATCTATAATTCTAAACATGAACATATATGATTATGCACAAATACACAATCAAGAGAGGACAAGAATGTGGGGGAGACTAGAAATGGAGAAAATGCTCCACACTTTACTCAGTCAAGGGTCCAAAGACCCAAAGATTCCCAGGCAGCCTCCAAAGGAGTTCCATACCTACGTATGGTGCTTGTAAAGAAAATGGGAATCTGACTCTCCAGTGTCTCCCTAGAGCAAAATTAAAATGCTCTAAACTTTAATCAGTCAAGGGTCCAAAGACCCACAGATTCCCAGGCAGCCTCCGAAGGAGTTCCATACACTGAGTATGGTGCCTGTTAAAAAAAAAATTAAAAAAAAAAAAAAAAAAAATGGGAATCTGACTCTCCTGTGCCTTGTTTAGGTCTGGATGAGGTCTCCTAGAGCAAGACTCGGGAGTACCAGGGCAGGAGGAGACTGACCCTGAAGCTGGTGTCCCTACGTATGTGTATACACCAGAGCATGAGCCACTCTCCGGCTGTTCCCGATGTAGCATCAAGTTTGCTATATCGGTATGGACTGGTGAGGCTATGGATGAGACCTGGCTGCCAACATTATTTGGTTTCTCACCTGCTCCAAGAAACTGTTATGACTGAAACAGTAAATATATTAACACCTGTCTATTGTGCCTCGCTCAGGGTGCCAACAGTAAACTCAGTAATTTGGGCACCCATGAGTGTTATGATGCAAGGGCAGGAAATATGTTTCCAGCATGTCCTCTAGCTGATATCAGTTGGCATCACTGCATTTGGGGAAGACATACAAGGGTCGATAAATGTCCAAAACCTATAAGACAGGCTTGCGTTACTCTGCAGTGCCTATTCGAACCTAATTGTATGATGAAAATTGCCATTTGGCCAACATTATACCCAAAAATGCAGGACTAAGTAGGACAAACAATAACCAGATTAATTATTGGTGAAAATCTGCCAAAACAATTCTAGTTCAATTACGGAGGTACAGTAACTTTATTCCATTACACATAGAACTTCTGGGGTACAACCTCTGGTTGGGTGTAAGATTACAATTGTTTTATAATGAATGATGTTGCATGATATTGATCGGGCTGGTGTTGCTGCACCAGAAACCCGTCAGGTAGAAAATATATTCCAGACAGAAGAAGATGGGGGTTGCAGAATCATTCTGGACCTCACAAACTTAATTCATATGTTCAGTGTAGGCATTTAATAAAGTACACCTTCAACACTGTAATGCAGTTGTTATCACAAGGCTGCTATATGGTTACTATAGACGTTTAAAAAAAAAATTTTTTTAAAGATACATTATTATTCAGTACCAATGCATCATTATCGCAGGTACTTTAAGTTAATTTGATGGGTCAGCTGAGGCAATTTAAAGAATTACCTAATGGGTTAACTTCAGCTCTCAGGCTGTTCACATAATTATTGAAACCAGCACTGGTGTTACTGAGGGCTCAGAATCACATTGTAATAGCTTATCTAGAGGATATGGTAATTGTAAATGCCACTCAGGAAACATCTGAAGAACTGTTTTCAACAACCATAAGCCTGTTGAAAGGCTAGGGTTCTGTCCATCCAACAACATCTAAGCTACAGCCATCCCAAACAATTGATTATTTGGGGTTTGTCATTAATTCAGTTGATATGTCAGTAACTTGCTAACAGATAAGGTTGGGAATATTACAAATGTCTGTACTTGTCTCGCTGAGAGACCTTATCCCTCCATCCGAGATGTAGCTACGGGTATTGGTAAAATGGTAGCAGCATTCCTGCTGTCGAGTTTGGACCTCTGCATTATCAAAGTCTGCTGAGAGCCAGAGGACAAGCACTAAAAATATAAAGTAATAAATAAATAAATATTAAATTTAAAAAAAAAAAAAATTTTTTAAAGCATGCAGGTCATTTGATAGGTCCATGCAGTTACCAACTAAAGCTTTAGCTGAATTGCAATGGTGGATTCTCAATGTTGCACAAGTTACTAGAATATATTTTGGTTCAGCAACCTTCAGTGGTATTAAAAACTGATAGGAGTGCTCTCGGATGGGGAGGTAAGGACAGCACCACCAGTTGAGGTGGTGATGGACTGTCCAAGACGATTTATTCTCCTAACAAATGATATCAATTATTTGGAGTTATTGGGGGCATTTTATGCATTGATAGCTTATTGTTCTACAATGAATGACTTACATGGTCAATTACAAGTAGACAATACCACAGCTGTGGGAGAGACAATATTGTGGCAGACAACAAATCACGAAAGTTCAATAACAACACAGAATGGATGTTAAATCCAAAAGTTCAAAAAGATTGTCAGTTGAAATGGGTCCCTAATATTGTTCTGTTTGCGTCCAGATTAAATCTCCAGTTGCCTCAATGTGTCATAGGAGCCAGACCCAGGACCAGTCGCGGTTGATGCATTCTCGTAACATTGGGGAAGTATAATCTTCTATGTTTCCCCATTTTGCCTGATTAGGCAATGTCACCACAATAGAGCAAGACTCCTCCGCAGGCGTTTGGTGGTTCCAAACTTGAACCATTGTTCCCATTGGTGCTCAGAATGATGACTCAGCCATTCATGACAATCCCCAGCTGCAGTAATTGTTGGTACATCCAGTACAGGAAAAGTCATCCATTACATGATCGTATTAATTGTTGATCTGCAGGTTTGATGGACTGTCGGATAGGACAATGGATGTTATAACTGCAGCTTGGAGAGGTAGCACTAAGAAACAATATATGCCTCATATAAGGAAATGGGAAATCTTTTGTATACAGTCAGATATATTTTATCATACTGCAAACATATCGGATGTATTGGAGTTCCTTGCTATGTTGCACCTGAGATATAGTGCCATTAATAGTGCTCGGAGTACTTTGTCCTCCTATTTCGGGCACAATTCAGAACGACAATCTATCGGGTTCATCCATTAATATCCCGATTTAGGAGAGGAATTTTAATAAAATCCTACTAAACCCAGATTTACAGAAATCTGGGATGTCAGTATAATTCTCACATTGCTTCGGCAGTGCGCTCCAATTACGTCACTGTCTTTTCAGAACTTAATATTTAAAGTGGTTATGCTCATGTCATTAGATCAGCACAATGAGTACAAACATTACAAATGTTGCGCTTAGATTGTATGCAGTTGTCTGTAGACAAAATTACTTTTTATGTCTTGGATCTAAGCAAGCAAAGCAAGCCAGTGAAAGCTGGAACCAAGGTAATCTTTAAAGCATACCCTGTCGACCAAACATTGTGTGTGGTAAGCATCTGACTCAATATATTAAAGTAACTAAGAGTCTCCAAGATTGTGAGACACCAATGCTCATTACCCACAAAATTAAAAAAAAAATTAAAAAGTGACAGTACAAACTATTCTAGATGGTTAAAACAGGTTCTGTATTTAGCTGGAGGTCACACTCATGTGTTAAATCTCAACTCGTCAAGGGCGGCATCAATGTCCGCAGCGAAGGCGCAGGACATGCCGCTCGACCAAATTCTACAGGCCGCAGGATGGTCTAAAGAAGTAACTTTCTAGGTTTATGATAAACCTGTTGTCACAGTGCCAGGGTTTGCACATGCTATGTTGTGTTCTGTTCAATTTGTTTGCTTCGTTTCATATCATTGTTTCATATAATTTGTTGTAATTTTCCCCTGGGATAGAGGGGTTATTACTTTCCTTGTTATTATATTATTAACATAGTTATTGAATAATTTGAAGCAATGTTCAATATATTATTTATTCACTACTGTGTCAACTGAAGCAGTGTGCCGTGTGGAGTGAATCTACGGCATGAAAAATCCACAGAGCTTTAAAATCTTCACGTAGTCACTCACGTGACTCCGAAGTAAGTAAGATTAAACGAGAACTTACCTGTTCGAAGTTTGATCTTTATTTTATGAGGCGTTACGTTGAGGGTTTACGTGCCCTCCGCCCCCGGCCCTCATAATCTAAACGATCATCTGGTAGTTCTAGTCTTCTGTAACCCTTACTATCTTACTTCGGCTATTGGTTTCTGTGTTTTCACGCCGCTGCTTTGAGGTATGACACGCATTCGCCTGGCGGGGCTTCTTCACGTAATCCCTCATCGTAACTCCTCATAAAATAAAGATCAAACTTCGAACAGGTAAGTTCTCGTTTAATCTTACTATTTTGTTGGTTCACATGCTTGATCAATGGTGTTTTATCATTAATGTTTTATTATTATTAATGTTTAATGTTTTCTGAGTCATTCGTAACTGTCACTGTATGTCATGTTGTTACTTGTGGGCGGAGCACCAAGGCAAATTCCTTGTATGTGAATACTTGGCCAATAAACTTACTTACTTACTTGGTGCACGTCCATCATTGCAGCAGAAAACTGGATCTACTGTCAACTAACTTAGACTTGTGGATAATCATTTTTATTCTGTTATCAAGACTTCGTTTTTTTATCTAATTAAGTCTTTCTGCAACCTCCATATGGTAATTGAGACCCAGTTTATTAACTGATTTAGTCTCCATTCTGTAGTCAAGATCTAGTTTTACAAGTTTTTGTGTAATCTGGTCAGTTGAGAATATAAATGATGTACCAATTCACGCTCAGAGAAGCATTGACCGGTGCACAACGGTGTTAATAAATCGCCCTTTACTATGAACACCGACTCCACGTGACCTTTCCATTCCTACACACCGGAAAAATAGTGAGTAATGAGTAAATCCCATAGCCTCATTCCCCTCTCGATCCTCTGGAGAGGAAGTGATCAAAGTGGAAAAGAGTGCGTGTGAGAGAGAGAGAGAGAGAGGCAGGGCTACATGCAGAGGGGGTGTGCATTTACTCTGTGTGGGTGTGTGGGTGTATGGGTGTGTGAGTGTGTGAGTGTGTGGGTGTGTTTGTGCGCATTATACATAAGCACACACACAAGCCTTTGTGCATTTAATATAGACACAAGGAACTGCAGATGCTGGTTTACAAAACTGTGTTTGTGTGTCAGCGAATTATCGCTAAACTAAACGGTGCTGGCTCGAAGGGCCGAATGGCCTACTCCTGCACCTATTGTCTATACTCCTGTCTCGACCCAAAACGTCACCCATTCCTTCTCTCCAGAGATGCTGCCTGTCCTGCTGAGTTACAGCAGCATTTTGTGTCTACCTACGATTTAAACCAGCATCTGCAATTCTTTCCAACACTTTTTGTCTGCTCCACTGCTATTGAGGGAGTGCAGTGTAGGTTCACGAGGTTAATTCCCGGGATGGCGGGACTGTCGTATGTTGAAATTTAGAAGGATGAGAGGGGATCTTATTGAAGCATATAAGACTATTAAGGGATTGGACACGCTAGAGGCAAGAAACATGTTCCCAATTTTGGGGGAGTTCAGAACCAGGGGCCTCAGTTTAAGAATAATGGGTAGAGGTAAATGTTTTTCACCCAGAAAGTTGTGAATCTGTGAAATTCTCTGCCTCAGAAGGCAGTGGAGGCCGATTCTCTAGATGCTAACAAGAGAAAGTTAGACACTCTTAAAGATAGCGGGATCAAGGGATATGGAGAGAAGGCAGGAACGGGGTACTGATTGGGGATGATCACATTGAATGGCGGTGCTGGCTCGAAGGGCCGAATGGCCTACTCCTGCACCTATTGTCTATTGTCTATATCAGTGAAAAGTTGTCACACGCAGCATGGTATTATCAAAGAATGAGAGCAGAAAAGTGCAAGATAGAAACATCCTGACAGAGCAAAGCAGAGACACAGAGAAAGAAAGAAACACAGAAATGGACCCGATGCACTCAAGATAAAGCAGGGATAAACATAGAAACATAGAAAATAGGTGCAGGAGTAGGCCATTCGGCCCTTCGAGCCTGCACCACCATTCAATATGATCACGGCTGATCATCCAACTCAGTATCCCGTACCTGCCTTCTCTCCATACCCCCTGATCCCTTTAGCCACAAGGGCCACATCTAACTCCCTCTTAAATATAGCCAATGAACTGGCCTCAACTACCTTCTGTGGCAGAGAATTCCAGAGACTCACCACTCTCTGTGTGAAAAATGTTTTCCTCATCTCGGTCCTAAAGGAATTCCCCCTTATCCTTAGACTGCGACCCCTTGTTCTGGACCTCCCCAACATCGGGAACAATCTTCCTGCATCAAGCCTATCCAACCCCTTAAGAATTTTGTAAGTTTCTATAAGATCCCCCCTCAGTCTTCTAAATTCTAGCGAGTACAAGCCAAGTCTATCCAGTCATTCCTCATATGAAAGTCCTGACATCCCAGGAATCAGTCTGGTGAACCAGACAGGGGAGGAAAGTGGTGAGGAGACCAAAAAGGAGGTTTATCAGTTGCACGGTGAAAGAGGCCTTTCTGATCCAGAGTAACATTAGATGAGTTGATCCATCATTTGGCCTCAGGCACAACACTTGACACCACTGCCAATTCCTCATGGAACCAAGCCAAACATTTGCTCTTTCTGAGCAAGTCCAGAGTTTGAACACTTCACATGACAGTGCCACTGCTGAAAAGTTCCAGCAGAAACTTTGGAAAGATACACATCAGACAGGAGCTGAGACTAAAGGCAGCTTCACATGTTGAGTGGTGACCCAGCAATGAAACTGATTATAGGAGCCACAGCAAGACTAACCCCCCCAGTTAGACAATAGACAATAGGTGCAGGAGTAGGCCATTCACTGTGATCATGGCTGATCATCCACAATCAGTACCCGCCTTCTCCACATATCCCCTGACTCCGCTATCTTTAAGAGCCCTATCTAACTCTCTTTTGAAAGCATCCAGAGAATTGGCCTCCACTGCCCTCTGAGGCAGAGAATTCCGCACAATCACAACTCTCTGGGTGAAAAAGTGATTCCTCGTCTCCGTTCTAAATGGCTTACCCCTTATTCTTAAACTGCGGCCCCTGGTTCTGGACTCCCCCAACATCGGGAACATGCGGAAGCTGTTCGATCTTTCTGCTGCATTTATATCAGTGATTTTTTTCGTCCAAGATAACAAATGAAAGGTTTTTTCCCCAATAAAACTAAATTGCCACGATGAAAACAAAGCACGATAGTAAATAAGTTGAAATACCTTAAAGTACATAGCGACTAGTTTCTTATCCTTCAGAGTCTTGCGAAAGAGAGACAATCTATTTCCCATGTCTGGCTGGCTGAGGAAAGCAGGCAGGCGTTTACTTATTCACACAATGCCCAATCGAGGTTTGCACTTCGAAATCCGACAGAATCATTCAGAAGACTGCAGTCGTGGAAGAGCAGTAAGTGAAGTGAGGAGCAGGCTAGTAATCCGAGCCACTCAGGCAGCCGCAGTGGTTCCAGTTAATGAGCGGGTGCTGGACTGGCAATGTTCACACAGGACTTGGACGTTCTCAGGCCAGGCTTTACTCCACACCTGTTGTTATTCAACGCCCACTCACAAGCAGAGAGAAAAATAATTTGCAGATATTGATTGCAAGGGCAAGTTACTACTCGATTCCTCGCTGACTGCATGGAGGAAGGAGTAGGGGGTAGGGCTGAGGATCGGAATCTCCTGAGAACGTGAACTATAATGATCAGATCCTGGTATCCAAACCGTTTCAACTGTTGACGTGCCAACTGTTGACGTACACTTGCCCAGTTGCTGCAGCTCCCTCTACTCCATCTCTTCTCTTCCATTTCCAAATATTATTCCACATATTTCACCCAGAAAGCAACCACATTCATCAATCACCGCAATCTCAATTAGACCTAAAGCGCATTCCAGCCAGTGAACGATTTACGGTTCCCATTGTAACGTAGGGAATGTAGCAGCTAATTCATGCACAGCAACGTATAGCAATGGCACATTGTCCACGTCCGTGGTGTAAATGGGGGGACAAATCTTTGCAAGGACCCCAGGCATATCTCTCCTGCCTTCTTCAAAATAACATGCAAGAATCTTTTATACCTACTTAAAAAAACTCTTGTGTACCAACTGTTTGGAGCCGGCGGGACTAACTTTGGAACGAGTTGTGTGTCATTGCTATATGTTGTTGTGCATGAAGTAACTGCTACAGTTCTTACATTGCAACAGTAACTGTAAATCTTTCACTGGTTGGAATGTGCACGCACTCCATGCCACCTTAGATAATGTGTCTGAGACTCCGAAGAGAGACTGGAACTCTCAACTTAGATTCAAAGATGAGGTTGCTAGTAGCCAGCCAAGTTGGCCCTTAGTCTACCGATACTGCGTCAAGGAATGCAGTTCCTTGCCCTCTATATAATGAGGAAAGCCATGACTAGACTGTCTAATTGCAGCGTGATTTAGTGTGAGATGGACATGTACAAATGCTGATTAATTATCTCCCCTTGGAAAGCTGCCAGCCAAATGCATTCAATGGAATGATTCATTGGTCCTTCAGCCCAGAACCATAGCTGTTGATGCCCCACTATTGAAGTTAGTGACATTCCAAAAATTAATCCCGGGATCTGCAGTCAACTGCAATGATTCTCAATTAAGCAAATTACAATGGAATCCTGCGGGATCCTAACAGCACACAAGGGGGCCATTTGGCCCATCAAGTCTATGCTAGCCTAGGACCGTGCAACTTTATGCAAAAGCTCTTGGACAATTTTGCATTATCTAAACGCTGTGAACAAATAAGAAGCTGAAAGTGAATGAAGGTATGAGTTCCTGGTCGAAATTCTGGCTCATAATCCCCCTTAACAATCCACAACGGAGCAGGCATGCTCCATTTTTGTAAAAATGTCGACAATCTAAACTACAGCATTCATTCCATAAATAAATCTGGGAGACCTTACTACGTCAGCTAAAGTATGTCGAATGGCTTGCTTCCTGTCTGAATTACTGACCACAGCTCTCACTCTGAATGGAAATGGAACACAGCCATGTTTTTGTTTAAAAAGGAACTGCAGATGCTGGAAAAATCGAAGGTTGACAAAAATGCTGGAGAAACTCAGCAGGTGAGGCAGCATCTGTGGAGAGAAGGAATTGGCGACGTTTTGTGTCGAGACCCTTCATCAGACTGATGTGTAAGGGACTGGAAAAAGAAAGGAAGAGGCAGAGACAGTAGGACGTGGGGGAACTAAGAAGGGGGGGGGGGGAAAGAGGGAGAAAGCAAGGGCTATCTAAAATCAGAGAAGTCAATGTTCATACCGCTGGGGTGTGGACTACCCAAGCATTTCTTCAATGCATCTCTCTACCAAGTTGAGAAACGGGTACCCCTTCTCTCTCTCAATCAATTGACATCCCAGAAACACCACTTCAAAAGCTCATATGATAGGAACAGAATGTGGCCATTCAGCCCATCAATGTCTGACAGTGAGGGAATTGGAATGCCTACCATACATGGGCTGCTGAACCGGGGGGGGGGGGCTGCAGCCCCTCCCCCTTTTTGGCGAGACATGCTTCATAACCCAAAATTATCCGGCCCGCAGGTGTATTTTTCTCTTCTTCTGAGGATGTCCGACATCCAGAATCTCAAAACAAGCGCATAGTGAGCACAGCAAAACCACGACGAAAACCGACTGCCCCCCAATACCCTCCCTCCCTCCCCTCCGCTCAATGCCCCATCCCAGTCGAGAAGATACGGGGCAGTGAACAAAGGGCTGGGAGAGAGAGGGGGGGGGGCAGGGAATGGTGGATATATCCCCCCACTTTTTGAGTTGGGGGATGGCCTGTATTATCCCCCAGTTTTTGGAGGTCGAGCAGTGAAGACAAATAGTAATTGTGCCCTCCTCCCACACCCTCCCCCACCCAGTCGCTCCGCTCTCTCACCGGGTACCCCGAGGCCGGTGATCAGTGATCGCTCAGCCCCCCCACTTTGAGAAACATTCCGCGGCCCCTGCCGTAGACCCCCTGGTAGAGGCTGTCCTCTCTCACCCAATGCCACGCTGCCCAATCACAACAAACAGGTCAGAGGGCGGTGAATCTGTGGAATTCATGGCCACAGATGGCGGTGGAGGCCAAGTCAGTGGGTACTTTTAATGCGGGGATTGACAGATTCTTGACTAGCAAGGGTGTGAGAGGTTACGGGGAGAAGGCAGGAGGGTGGGGTTGAGAGGTTGTGGAATCTCAACCTCATCTCGGGGTGTCAGATTGCAACCTTCACGTGGTCCGCCCTGTCTCAACAAATGCAATCAACCCAGCGTGCACAATCAAATAAGATCAAATAGAACAAGTTGTCATACACTTACACTTAGGCTGTGCACGCCATACACAAGAAGAAGAACCTCATCTTGCATCGGGCTGAGATATTGAGAGTCACATCTCAACACATCTCCAAAGGCTCCACATCAGCCATGAACGGATGGTGGAGTAGACTCGATGTTTTCAGGGGTAGGTGGTAGGTGAATGTTATGGGGAGTTTTGCCAAGATAAAGGACATTAAACGGTGAAGAGTATTTCAACATTTTAGGGCATAATGAGATACATTAGAGTGTTATCTGTGCAAGAAAATCTAACAATATAGAATTGTTGGCTCGAAAGGCCGAATGGCCGACTCCTGCACCTATTGTCTATTGTCTACTACACTCTAGTACTTGGCTTTGTAATCCTGGTTAAAAGATCAATTTGTCCGGGATAGTGGGTAGAAATTCCCTTTTCTTCTTCAAAGTGGGTGCCATCTGATAGGGCAATTTAATGTCAAGTCAAGTCGTCACTTATTTCTATAGCACATTTAAAAAACAACTCTCGTTGGCCAAAGTGCTTTACAATGGTGGAGGTACTAATGTTATACAACATTGGTTCATAGATTAAGTACATACATAAATACATACATATAGTCCTCCCTCAGAAGACATCAAGAAAGGCTTGAGAGTAAAGATGAGTTTTAAGTCTCAACTTAAAAGAGTCGATGGAGGGGGCAGTTCTGATGGGAAGAGGGATGCTGTTCCACTGTCTAGGAGCTGCAACCAAGGCGCGGTTGCCCCTGAGCTTATGCCTAGACCGCGGGAGGTTCAGTAACCCCAAGTTGGCCGATCTGAGGGACCTGGAGGTGGTGTGGTGGTGAAGTAGACAATGGACAATAGACAATGTCTCATTTGAACAAAAGCATCTTACGTTCCTAATTTACTAATCTGTCGGATATTGTCAGGATGCTGAAGCAGCGATGAGGCCAAAAGCACCAGATGTTTTTGTGTAGTTGGGGGTGCGCTAAGTCAGAGTGCTTGAGGGTCACCGCTCGGAGTCAGAGTGCTTGAGGGTCACCGCTCGGAGTCAGTGCTTGAGGGTCACCGCTCGGAGTCAGTGCTTGAGGGTCACCGCCTCTGATCTAGGTGCTGGGGCAGTACCCAAGGCAAGATGCATTGACGCACACCTCAGCTGCCGCTAGCCGCCCAGTTTCCTGTCACTCATTCAATTCTACTTATCAAAGAAGTCAGGATGGTGGTGGTCGATTTCAGGATTTTATGAATAGGTAACGGAGGGATAACGAAACATCATAGTGACATCACTGTAAGGTGCAGGAACTGTCAAAAGCATAGTGGTCATTATTTCTAGGAGCAGAATTAGACAATTTGGCCCATCGTCTACTCTGCCGTTCCATCCTGGCTGATCTATCCTTCCCCCTCAACCCCATTCTCCTGCCTTCTTCCCATAACACCTGACACCCGTACTAAACACCATCCTGCCTATCTATGCCTTAATAATATCTACTGACATGGCCTCCAAAGCTGTTTGTGGCAATGAATTCCACAGATTCACCACCCTCCGACTAAAATAATTCCTCCTCATCTCCTTTCTAAAGGTACGTCCTTTAATTCTGAGGCTATGGCCTCTGGACCTAGACTCTCCCACTAGTGGAAATATCCTCTCCACATCCACTCTATCCTGGCCTTTCACTACTCGTTAAGTTTCAATGAGGTCCCCCTCTCATGATGAACATTCGATTCACTACACAGAGCCTGGTTTAGTTTGAAAAAGGGCTTTGATCCGAAACTTCACCCTTTCCTTCTCTCCAGAGATGCTGCCTGTCCCGCTGAGTTTCTCCAGCATTTTGTGTCTTTCTTCGGTTTGAACCAGCATCTGCAGTTACTGGTAGGAATTCCACAGATCAATGAGGAATTCCAGCGTGCGTTGTTCGTTTGTCAAGCATTCCCCAGGTCCAATTCACATGCAAATGCTGAGCTCTGGAGCGCATCTCAGTAAATGCCCATGCAGACATACAGGTCATGTTCTAACAGCTGGCTGTCACAGAACCCCTGGAGGAAGCCGGAGCACCCGGAGGAAGACCTTGTGGTCACAGGGAGAATGTGCAAACTCCACACAGACAGCAACTGAGGTCAGGAACAAACCTGAGTCTCTGGAGCTGTGAGGCAGCAGCTCCAGTGTAAACAGGGACTTGGTGAACCAAAGGGCCTGTTTCCCTGCTGTATCTCCCAACTACATTAAACTAAATAGGTTAACAGTCACTATTACACAGACTGGAATGTTAGACTAAAATACTGGAGAAACTCAGCGGGTGAGGCAGCATGTATGACTGTCTTGACCCGAAACGTCACCTATTCCTTCGCTCCATAGATGCTGCCTCACCCGCTGAGTTTCTCCAGCATTTTTGTCTACCTTCGATTTTTCCAGCATCTGCAGTGCTTTCTAAAACATTACACAGACTAGCTTATTTTTCCCCATTCCAGATTTATTTAATTATTTGAACTTAACGTTCCTTGCTGTTGCATCGAGATTCATATATGTGTGTCACAATTGAAGGTGCCGGCCTCTGGATGTTAGCCCAGTAACTGATTCAACGTGCTCCTAACCCCGTTGTTGAGGAGGCGGTAGATAGATAGACAATGGGATGATCCGAGCTTGAGGAATGCCGGGAATAACAATGCGCATGTGGCAAAGGAAGAGAAAAGAATGGAACAAAATATGGGCAGTGCTGTCCAGATGAACAATGAGGGGTCAGTTTACAAAACCAGTGGGCAGCTTACACCCCAGCGGTATGAATATTGACTTCTCTAACTTCAAGTAACCCTTGCTTTCCCTCTCTCTCTGGCCCACCCCCTCCCTAGTTCACTGACCATTCTGACTGTCCCCTGATTAAATTCCACATTTGTCACCTTCTCCGAGCCATCAATGATCTATTCTAGATTTTCTTCGAACTTCGTCCCCTTTTGATCTCTCGTTTTCACACCTCACCCTTCCTTATCACTTGTCTCCCTCTCCCCGACTCTCAGTCTGAAGAAGGGTCACGACCCAAAACGTCACCCATTCCTTCTCTCCAGAGATGCTGCCTCACCTGTTGAGTTACTCCAGCATTTTGTGTCTATCTTCAGTGTAAACCAGCATCTGCAGTTCCCTCTGCCTCAGTGGTTGGTTTAATTTTTGCATTAGCTTTGCATATTGACACCTACTTTCTTTATAAAAAACTGAATTTAAATTGTTATTGCAGTGTAATAGGATTTTAACTCTTAAATTCTGTATGCTTATGGTGCATAACACAATTAATTAGAATAAGGCACCAGTCAAAGCAGAAGTAAAGGGCCTGTCCCACTGTATGAGTTCATTCGAGCTCTCCCGAGTAAAAAAAAAAAAATCAAACTCGTGGTAAGCACGTAGAATGTACATAGCGGGTACGTCGGAGCTCGGGACGTCTCTTAGCGGCTCGTAACGCTATCGGCAGGTACGCGGGAAACGCGGTAAGCTCGTGAAGACGCGTGAAGATTTTTCAACGTTGAAAAATGTCCACGGGACACCCAAATACCTACAAGCGGCCATTACCATAATTCTCCGAGTTCGAATCGGGGAAACTAGCGGCAATCAGGGGAAACTTTTGAATTAGCTCGTACAGTGGGACAGCCCCTTAAGTGTGTTAGCAAAGATCTCCCACGTAACCAGAGAACACTGTGGAAACATTTCACATCCACGGTGCACACAGTGAAAACCTTACAGCTAAATTCACCAAATGCATTAGATGGAACTTAGACCACAGAGTCAGGCCATTCGGCCCTGCTAATCAATGCTGCTGCTTTTGCCATACAGAAGCCACCTCTGTCATTGTGCAGGAAAGAACTGCAGGTGCTGGTTTATATCCAAGGTAGACACAAAATGCTGGAGTAACTCAGCCACTCTCCTGACATGAATCTGAAGAAGGGTCTCCACCTAAAACGTCGCCCATTCCTTCTCTCTAGAGATGCTGCCTGTCCCGCTGAGTTACTCCGGCGTTTTATGCCAACCTCTCCCATTGCCTCCCCCACATTGTCGGAAAGGAGCACTTACCTTAAAGCGCACTTTCTTTGTCACTTTCTTGTTGTCTCCCAGCAGCGATGCAGAGGGCTGTTCCAGGGGGCTGCTCTGAGCTGAGTCTCCAGGCATCAGAGGGAGCTGAGAGCTGGAGCCCCTTAGCATCTCCTGGCCCTCTGCCTTCTCCTTCATACTGCTCCTTCAGTCCCTCGCCTCTTTAGACAAACCCGGGAGCTTCTGCAGCAGTGATAACCTCACTGATCCTGTTGTCGGCGAGCATCTCTCCCTTCTGCTCGCTCTCTCCCTCTCTCCCTCTCCCTCTCTCTCTCCCTCTCTCTCTCGCACAGCAGCTGATCACTCGCTTGCTGCAGCAGCCAAGGCAGCGTGGGCTTGTCAGGGCGAAGGGGCACGAGTACAAAACACTTGCAACTCTCCACAAGGACTGCAAAGCTCCCCCGCTCGCCTCTCCCCACCCCTCAAGGCAAGATCGTTCTCTGCTCAAAAACAGCAGAGCACTTGAAATGGAAATCTACCTCCCCCATTCACGTGGTGGCGTGGAAACAAGATAATCAGATTGCCACCTACACTCCCCCTGGAAAACAAACATACAGCTGCCTGAGTGAAAGGAGATGGACAAAGAAGCAAATGTCCATTCACTCTGCAAGGGCCGCTCAGGAAAGCAGTTTGCATTCGTCTGGGACCTGCCAACTTGCTGTTAGCCCTCACTACTGTCTCACCAGTGCTGCCTATTGCTCTGTCCACTTGCACTAGGATCCGAGCTGCCAACATGCTCACTAACCCGTGAACAGCAAGCTCCAATATGATGCGATACCATACAATACAATGCGATAGAACTTTATTCACCCCAGGAGGGTAATTGGTCTACTAGCAGTCATAAAACACAAGATACATGAAGCATGAAATTAAAGTGACGAGTGGAAATGGGGATGGGCAAAGATTGGGGAGGGGAGTCAGTCTGCCCCATGACAGAAGGGGGAGGAGTTGTACAGTTTGATAGCCTCAGGGAAAAAGGATCTCCTCTGGTGTTCTGTGCTGCATCTTGGTGGAACCAGTCTGTTGCTGAAGGTGCTCCTCAGGTTGACCAGTGTGTCACGGAAGAGGTGAGCTGTATTGTCCAAAGTGCCCCACAGTTTGAGGAGCATCCTCCAAGACTGCCTCCAGTGAGTCCAACTCCACCAGCCTTCCTGATGTGTTTGTTGGTTCTGTTGGTGTCCGTAGCCTTCGCTATGCTTAGCAGTAGTGACAAGAAGAGGACAAGGTCACTGAGGAAATCGTTGGGAGGATGGAACTGTTAATGCACGTTTACACCGGAGGTAGACACAAAATGTGGGGGTAACTCAGCGGGACAGGCAGCATCTCTGGAGAGAAGGAATGTGTGACGTTTGGGGTCGAGACCCTTCAAGGGCTGCTGCCTGTCCCACTGAGTTACTCCAGCATTTTGTGTCTATTTTGGGATTTACTGTGTTCTGATTTCACAGAAAACTATTTTTCTTATAGGCACCTAATTGTTCCAGACAAAGTATTTATCCAGTAACAAAGGCCTTGGGCATTATCTCTCCATTACTGTTTGTGTCTGGTACAATGTCCATGTCCTTATCCGCTGATGCCTTATGGAGTAAGTTTTATTAAAGCAAATCTAACAAAAAATAAATGCCAGGCTCCAATGTTGCCTCAGTTCTGCGAGAGCTGCCATTCAAAACAGGAAGCTGAGGCAAAAACTAAAAGGTGAAGGATTGCAGCGACCCATAGCTCACATATAGCCTCAACATGATTCGGTGAAGGCCCTAGGTAGAACTTAGAACCTTAGATCTTTAGGACTTTAGATCTTCGACCACTGGCCTGCGGCCTACACCAACCTGAAGCCGCGGTCTCCGGTAGGGAGGCACTGATTCAGGACTTACCTGGACTTTACCTTGTCTACACATCTGGACGCCCGCAGCGGCAACTGCGGAGGGTGGAGGTCCCGACCACGGGGGAGATGGAGGAGGACTGGCCAAATATTGTGCCTTCCACCACAGTGATGTATGCTGTGGTGGATGTTTATGTTACATTTTTATTGCATATTCTGTGTTTTTTTTATTGTACTGCTGCTGGCAAGTTCATTTCACTGCACCTTATGTTTACAAGTGACGAATAAAACGGATTGAATTGATTGATTGAACCATCTAGAATAGCAAGGGACCGTTTGACCCACAATGTCAGTGCCAAACATGATGTCAAATTAAACTAATATCCTCTGCCTTCAATAACATTTAATTTTATTTAATTCACATGTTTAATCAATAATGTTTTATTATCAATGTTTAATGTTTTATGTGTTATTCCTAACTGCCACTGCATGTCATGTTGTCTTTTGCGGGCGCAGCACCAAGGCAAATTCCTTGTATGTGAATATTTGGCCAATTCAAACGTATTCATTCATGCGTTCGTTCATCCATTAATATCCCTCATTCCCCACATATCTATGAATCTATGTACAATAAAAGCCTCTTAAACTTCACTATTGTATTTGCTTCCTCCACCGAGCAGCGGGTTCCACGCACTTTCCGTTTAATAATCTTACCTGGCACATCTCCTTTAAACTTCCTCCCTCTGACCTTAAAGCAATGCCCCCTCAGTCTTGACATTCCCACTCTGGGGAAAAAGGGTTCTGACTGTCTGTGCCTTTCATTATTGTATATACTTCTGTCAGGTCATCTCTCAACCTCCAAAGTACTAGAGAAAACAGTCCAAGTTGTTCCAACCTCTTCTTATAGCTAATGCCCTCTAATCCAGGTGGGATCCATATAAATTTCTTATGAACTCTATCCAGAGCCTTATCACCCTTCCTGTAATGTAGTGACCATAACTCCACACAATACTCCAAATGTTTCACACAATCTGGTGGGGTGGGAGATTGCAACCTTCACGTGGTCCGCCCTGTTTCAACTGATGCAATCAACCTGGCGCGCACAATCAAATAGAACAAGTTGGCCTACAACTAGGCTGTGCACGCCATAAGCAAGAAGAAGAAGACACAATCTGGTGACCGATGCAATGACTTAAAAACCCAGTTGGTGGCATTTCTCCTAACGTGTGAACCCGTTTGTATATTGGGAAGTGTTGTAAATGCAATCATAGGGTACACCAATCAATTATATCACCAGAATTATAAACCAGAATCTGCATTTCCTTCCCACACAATAATACCAGTAATCTTATGATTTTGTTCCACATTTCAGGAAACCCTTACTTGACAAGAAGTCACCAATTACCAATCATTTTGTCAGAAGAAGAGTCTCGACCCGAAACCTCACCCATTTCTTCTCTCCAAAGATGCTGCCTGTCCCACTGAGTTACTCCAGCATTTTGTGTCCATCTAACACTCTCAGTCCAATTTCAAAAATATTTTTGGAGTTTTGATTTCAACTTGTGTGTGTGTGAAAGATAATTATCCTCCTTGAGGGTCAAACCAACGAGGGTCAAAATGCAACTGCACCCTTCTGATCAACAGGTGATAATATCCTAAGATCTAGGAGTAGAATTAGGCCATTCAGCCCATCAAGTCTACTCCGCCATTCAAGTCGAGTCAATTTTATTTCCATAGCACATTTAAAAACAACTCTTGTTGACCAAAGTGCTTGACATCAGTGCAGGTACAAACGTGTTACATACAGTGGTACATAGGTCAACAATACATACATAAATACATACATACAGCGCTCCCTCAGAGGACCTCAGGACACGCTTGTGAGCAGTAGGTTTTAAGTCTTAAAGGAGTCGATGGAGGAGGCAGTTCTGATTCAATCATGGCTGATCTATCTCTCCTTCCTAACCCCATTCTCCTGCCTTCTCCCCATAACCCCTGACACCTGTCAGAGGATAAAAACATAGAAGCATAGACAATAGGTGCAGGAGTCGGCCATTTGGCCAATCGAGCCAGCACCGCCATTCCATGTGATCATGGCTGATCATCCACAATCAGTACCCCATTCCTGCTTTCTCCCCATATCCCTTGATTCCGTTAGCCCTAAGAGCTAAATCTAACTCTCTCTTGAAAACATCCAGTGAAATGACCTCCACTGCCTTCTGTGGCAGAGAATTACACAGATTCGTAACTCTCTCGGTGAAAATGTTTTTCCTCTTCTCAGTCCTAAATGGCCTACCCCTTATTCTTAATCTGTGATTCCCTGGTTCTGGACACCCCCAACATCGGGAACATTTTTCCTGTATCTAGCCTGTCTAATCCCTTAAGAATTTTACATGTTTCTATAAGATCCCCTCTCATCCTTCTAAATTCCAGTGAATATAAGCCCATTCGACCCATTATTTCATCATATGTCGGTCCCACCATCCCTGCCTCAGAGGGCGGTGGAGGCCGGTTCTCTGGATACTTTCAAGAGAGAGCTAGACAGGGCTCTTAAAGATAGCGAAGTCAGGGGATATGGGGAGAAGGCAGAAACGGGGTACTGATTGTGGATGATCTACCATGATCACATTGATGGCAGTGCTGGCCCAATGGGCTGAATGACCTACACCTGCACCTATTGTCTATTGTCCTTGCTCAAATTAGGAGACCATAAGTGCACACAATACTCCAGGTGTGGTCTCACCAGGGCCCTGTACAACTGCATAGGACCTCGCTATGAACTTAGCCTTTGCATCCTCACCATATGCTTCCTTCAGATGATATACAATATGGAGAGAGGATATTATTCACAGAAACTGCTAAGGCAGAGGTTCAGGGCATTAATATTTTGCTTCCGTTACATAATACCATCTCTGCCCATTCATGCAGCTGTGTTTCCACAGCAGCTGTCAACACTTCCCTCTGGGCAGGATGGAGCGGTGGCAACATAATCGGGGCACGTGCTTCTACCCCCAGCTCGGCTCCTGACGGGAGGATAACTTCAACCTTTGGTCAAGCCATTGACCTGTCTGTCACTACATTCCCCGCTATCAGTTTAGTTAATTTAGTTTAGTTTAGTTTATTGTCACGTACAACGAGGTACAGTGAAAAGCTTTTGTTGTGTGCTGACCAGTCAGCGGCAAGACAATACATGATTACAATGGAGCCATTTACAGTTACAGCTATGAAGATCAGCAATCAGAGACTGAAGATAGACACAACATGCTGGAGTAATTCAGCAGGACAGGCAGCATCTCTGGAGAGAAGGAATGGGTGATGTTTTGGGTCGAGACCCTTCTTCAGACCCAAAACATCACTCATTCCTTCTCGCTCTCTCGAGTTGCTGCCTGTCCCGCTGAGTTACTCCAGCACTTTGTGTCTATCTTCAGTTTAAACCAGACATCTGCAGTTCCTTCCCACACAAGCAGAGACTGGATGCAGGGCGGAGAGAGGGGCCTTGAAAACACTCTGGTTCCCCATCTCCCCCCTTTCTGCCTGAAGCTACAGTAACACAGCTGACTATTGGTAACTCACCCTCAGAATAGTTCCTCCTGCGGCACGTGTCAAATTCACTGCTGGGGTTTAAACTTTCAGCTCGTTACAGGACTGAGAAAGGATGAGCAATTTAAAGGGCGGGGAGGGTTTAGTTTGAAGAACTCTGAAGAATGGTCTCGACCTGAAACACAACCCATTCCTTCTCTCCAGAGATGCTGGCTGTCCCGCTGTTACTCCAGCTTTCTGTGTCTATCGTGGGTTTAGTTTAGTTCAGTTTAGTTTATTGTCACATGTAACGAGATACAGTGAAAAGCTTCTGTTGCGTGCTGACCAGTCAGCGGAAAGACAATACATGATTACAATCAATCCATTTACAGTGTATGGATACATGGTAAGGGAATAATGTTTAGAGCAAGGTAATATCCGAAGAAATGTTGCTGTAGGAGCAGAGATTTAAGAGTGTGGAGCGATTGTAATGTGAGTTTGTAGATCTGGTATTTTGTTGGTTCACATGCTTCATCAATGGTGTTTTATCATTAATGTCTTATTATTATTAATCTTATAGTGTTTTCTGAATCATTTGTAACTGTCACTGTATGTCATGTTGTTACTTGTGGGCGGAGCACCAAGGCAAATTCCTTGTATGTGAATACCTGGCCAGTAAACTTACTTAGATCTGCTTCTGTGACTAGCACACAAATAGTCGCACAAGGAAAATAAGTCAAAAAGTTAATGGAACGGACTTGAGGGATTGTAGACACAAGGAACTGCAGATGCTAGTTGACAAAAAAAGACACAGGGTGCTGGAGTAACTCAACGGATCAGGCAGGATCTCTGGTGGACATGGTTAGGTGATTTTTCAGCACGAACTTTTCTTCATTCTGACACAAAATGTTACCCATTCATATCCACATCCTCCAGAGATGCTGCCTGACCCGCAGAGGCACTCCAGCCCTTTGCAGTCTAGACCTGAGGGATTGGTTGGCCACTCCTGTTACAAAGGATCTCAGTGGGGTCAGGTAACATCTGCCGAGGGAAATAGACAGGCAACGTTTGGGCTTTTTCCGGTCGTATCTTTCCAGCCTCTACCTTTCATTGACCCTGCCCCCCCCCTGCTGTGTGTACACCTTCCTCTCACTGGCCCCCATCTCCCTGTTCCTTTCCCCTCCTCCTTCCACTCAGCTCCCACCCACCGTACTCCGAGTTCCCTCTCCCATCCCTTCATCCCCGCACTATTTCACTCTCTGGATTTACACCACTCCGCCACTTCATTCCTTACCCGATTCCACCTTTCATCTCCATCTCACTTCTAGCCTTTATGTCTGTCCCCGCTCATCAATCAACTAGCCCCCCCCCCCCCCCCTCACCTTCATTCACCCATCACTTGCTGGTTTGTGCTCAGTCCCTTCACTTCACCTCTTTACTATCTTCCCTTCCCGCCCCCCCCCCCCCCCCCCCCCTCATCCCCTCATCCCGCTGCACTACATTAATCTGTTGAAGGGTCCCGTCATTTGGCCATAGACCCCCACAGATGCTGCCTGGCCCGCTGAGTTATTCCAATACTTGTTTGCTCAAGCATCCAGCAAGACTGCACTGGCTTGTTCTCCGCCCACAATGTAAGTTCTCATTACTTAGATGGTTCTGCTGAAATGCAGAACTGTACACATCACATTAATCAGTAGAGACGGAAGTAATAAACTTAGCAGTGGTTTTAATAAACCAAATGTATGCACAAAATTGAGATGAATGGGTTTGAATGGTGAGTTCATCCACTTTAGACCCAAGATTGGTTAAATAGAGTAGGTTCTAATGATAATAAGTTAAATGCAGTCTTGGTCTGGAGAGATTGTGAGCTCGTGTTGCCAAAGGCTGCATGACATGGGTAAGATATTGTAGGATGGATATTTTGGCTTTGGAGAGAGCACAGACTTGAGCCTGACCTCCATGGAATGAAGAGGTTGGAGAATGAGAGGTTGTGGTTGCTGGAAGTCAGAAGGTGAAGGAGAGATCTAATTGAACGATATGAAAAGCAACTGAAGGCATTGAGAGATTTTTTCAGCGATGCCTTCACGTAATGTAGGCCGCATACTTTTGGAATTTTGGAGACTTAGTTGATGGTTTAATTTTCTGTCCGTAGTCGGGTCCTTTGGGCAACGGTCAAAGACAGTAACTGTCACGGATGGGTAACGTGACCAAGCTTGGCAGTGGGCAGGATCACGCAGGCCTGAGGCCTGGGAACTTGGGGCAGTCAATGGAAGTGTCTCGGGGGCATCTGTATCACAGTCGAGGAGGTGCTGAAGGTCCCAACAAGTATGTAGGTCGACAAATCTCCCAGGCCGGACCAGATATATCCGACGACCCTGAGGAAAGCTGGAGAAGAAGCTGCAGGTGCCCTGGCCGAGATTCATGAGGCACAATTAAATACAGGTGAGGTGCCAGAAAACGTTAAGGGCCTGTCCCACTTGGCCGTCAAATGCGCGTCATTTACGCAACATCATTTACACGTCACGATGCGTGACGCGCACATGGTTGCATAGTGCGCATTACGCGTGCACGGTGCGTGGTGACCTAAGCAGTGACGCACGGTCTCGCCCGCCGCCCCAGGGTTTTGGGATGTACAAAATCTTTGCGCGCCATCTGCGTGACGTGCAAATGACGCCCAAGTGGGACAGGCCCTTAAGGGTGACAAATGGGGTTGTGCCTCTATTTAATGAGGATTGCAGGAAAAGCTTTGGAACTACCGGCTAATGAGTCTAACATCTGTGATCAAAAAGTCACGAGAGCATTCTGAGCAATAAGGTATCCATGCAGAGACAAGGGCTGATTAGGGACAGTCAACATGGTTTTGTACATGGGAGGTCATATCTCACAAATCTGATTGCGTTTTTTGAAGGTGTAACCAAATAGGTTGATGAGCGTACACATGGATTTCAGCAAAGCAGTCGATAAGTTACCAAATGGTAGCAGACTGCTCTGGAAGGTTAGAATACATGGGATCCAAGGAGAGTTAGCCGACTGGATCGAAAATTGGCTTCATGGAAGGAAGCAGAGGGTGATGGTGACATTTTGTTTTTCGGACTGGAGGCCTGTGGAGAGTGGTGTGCCTCAGAGACCAGTGATCCCCGCACATTAACACTATCTTACAAACTAGGGACAATTTACATTTACACCATAGAAACATAAAAACATAGAAAATAGGTGCAGGAGTAGGCCATTCGGCCCTTCGAGCCTGCACCGCCATTCAATATGATCATGGCTGATCATCTAACTCAGTATCCTGTACCTGCCTTCTCTCCATACCCCCTGATCCCTTTAGCCACAAGGGCCACATCTAACTCCCTCTTAAATATAGCCAATGAACTGGCCTCAACTACCTTCTGTAGCAGAGAATTCCACAGACTCACCACTCTCATTGTGAAAAATGACCTTCTCATCTCGGTCCTAAAAGACTTCCCCCTTATCCTTAAACTGACCCCTTTTTCTGGACTTCCCCAACATCTGGAACAATCTTCCTGCATCTAGCCTGTCCAACCCCGTAAGAATTTTGTAAGTCTCTATGAGATCCCCCCTCAATCTTCTAAATTCCAGCGAGTACAAGCCGAGTCTATCCAGTCTTTCTTCATATGGAAGTCCTGCCATTCCAGGAATCAGTCTGGTGAACCTTCTCTGTACTCCCTCTATGGCAAGCCAATTAACTTACAAACCTGTACGTCTTTGGAGTGTAGGAGGAAACCGGAAATCTCGGAGAAAACCCACGCAGGTTGCGGGGAGAGTGTACAAACTCTGTACAGACAGCACCTGTAGTCGGGATCGAACCCGGGTCTCTGACGCTGTAAGGCAGCAACTCTACCGCTGTACCACCATGTCACCACCGCTCCCATTTAGACAATGTCCATTTGCACTTAGGTTATACGGTCATGTGATAGGAGTAGAATTAAGCCATTCAGCCCATCAAGTCCACTCTGCCATTCAATCATGGATGATCTATCTCTCCCTCCGAACCCCATTCTCCTGCCTTCTCCCCATAACCTCTGACACCTGTACTAATCAACAATCTATCTATCGCTGCCTTAAAAATATCCACTGACTTGACCTCCACAGCCGTCTGTGGCAAAGAATTCCAGATTAACTACCCTCTGACTAAATTAATTTCTCCTCAGCTCCTTTTAACACACCGTCCGAAGGGAATATTGTGGCTGTTCCATGTTCTGATGCTGTCCCTCTGACTGACAATAATCTGGCCATCGCAGTTTTGACATTTTTGTTGGCCCACCCTCCCACCCAGCTTTCTGTGGGAGGCTGTTCTGGATTATTATTACCTTTCATGAGAAGAGGCACATCCTCACATCACCTCTAAACATCTAGTCGTTCCACTGTTTGCATCCAAATATCCCTTCCTTATCACCTCTTCCACAACCAACAATGGACCATTGTGGGCTCCATCTTTGCTTGGTCATTGGTGCGGGCTCTGATTTGTTCTGAACCTTGTTGTATCTCTAGTTTCTATCTCCCCTGATTCTCAGTCTGAAGAATGATCTCGATCCGAAATGTCGCCAAATTCCTTTTCTCCAGAGATGCCGCCTTACCCACTGAGTTACTGCAACATTTTGAGTCTATCTTCATTGTAAACCAGCATCTGCAGTTCCTTCCCACATCTCTAATCACCTACTGTAGACAGTTACACCTAATCACACAGTTACACAAGGTGAAATAGTCTCACACTATTTACTCCACTATTCTTTCACCTTAAACCCCTCAGTCCAATAACCTCCACCCTCAGAGAGACACATAGTGCTGCAGTAATTCAACAGGTCGGGGCAGCAGCCCTGGAGAAAAATTATCATCACATGCGTTTTCTCCAGAGATGCTGCCTGACCCGCTGAGTTAATTCCGCACTTTGTGTCTACCTTCGGTGTAAACCAGCATCTGCAGTTCCTTTCTGTGGAACTCTCTGCCTCAGAGGGCGGTGGAGACAGGTTCTCTGGATGCTTTCAAGAGAGAGCTAGATAGGGATCGTAAAAATAGCGGAGTCAGGGGATATGGGGAGAAGGCAGGAACAGGGTACTGATTGTGGATGATCAGCCCTGATCACATTGAATGGCGGTGCTGGCTCGAAAGGCCGAATGGCCTACTCCTGCACCTATTGTCTATTGTCACCCTCAATGTTCTATCCTCAAGAGAATCCATGGAGTCAACACGTTGTGCCCTCATGTTAATCCTTTCATCTACAGTGGGAGTCCACGCCCCTCTGAGACCAATATCCTGGATGACATTTCTCTCTAAGTCCATAACACCAAAAATAAGTTTATCTCATAGTTATCACATTGCGCTGTCTAGACATTTGTCATTAAGTCTGAGGCTAGCTACACACTGTGGCCATTCTAATGAATATGTCAAAGCAAGACCACCGGTAACTAGAGACCAGTGATCCAGATACTTGGTGCTGAACTTACTGAGCAAGTGTTGGCTTGGTTTAACAAAACTAAACAGGAATCATATCAAATAACAAATAAACTTTGCCATTAAACAAAGTTATGTGCAGACTGTACAAGATAAATATAAGCTAACTATTTTAGTTTTTTTTAAATTACTACAAAGCTCTTTCCCAATATAAGCGGCACGGAGGCAGATGGAGTTGACCGAGCGTGAGACATGGTGACCAACTAAGGGCAAATCTGAGAGAACAAAATTAGCAGCATTATCTATAACCCCTTTCCTCTCATTCCCTGCTGTTTTCAGCAGTCCTCCCAGAAGCTAGGCTGTAGTCCCGATCTTCCAAACCACTTCATTGTGGGCCTTGCACTTTTTTTACCTGCACTTTCTCTGTAGCTATAAGGCTGTAACACTATATTCTGCAGTCTGGCATTTTTCTTGCACTGGTGTATGGCTCGATTGTACTCATGTATATAAGGATTTGTCAGGATAGCAAACAAAGATTTTCACTGTATAAGTTCATAAGTGATAGGAGCAGAATTAGGCCATTCAGCCCATCAAGTCTACACCGCCATTCAATCATGGCTGATCTAGCTCTCCCTCTCAACACCATTATCCTGCCTTCTCCCCATAAACCTCTGACACCTGAATTAATCAAGAATTAATAATCTAGATTCTATCTATTAGTAAGTAGAATCTAACTATCTCTGCCTTAAAAACATCCATTGACTTGGTGTCCACAGCCTTCTGTGGCAATGTTGCACAGATTCACCACCATATCTCGGTACACGTGACAATGGTAAACCAATTCCAATTCCAAATGATTTTACCATCATCTCAGTGAGAAAGTCAGCTCAAAATTGAAATAATTTGTTTAGAAAGTTGCTGTTTTCCAGTGAGGGAGTTGGGCAGTCAGGCGTCAGTCTTCCACACCTGAAGCTGCTGTGTGTCTACACATTAACATTCTTTAACGCTTGGGGATCAGGGTGAAACAGTGAAGAGTGCAGGACAGTACTATCTTTATACTTTATACTTTATAGTTTATCAGGTGAGGACTTTAGTTTAGTTAAAAGATACAGAGCGGATACTGAACCTTCGGCTCACCGAGACCGCACTGACTAGCAATCCCCGCATGCTAACATTACCCTACACACACTAGGGACAATTTTACATTTATACCAAAGCCAATTAATCTACGAGCCTGTATGCCCTTGGAGTGTGGGAGGAAACCAAAGATCTCGGAGAAACCCCACGCAGGTCACAGGGAGAACGTACCAACTCCATACAGACAAGCACCTGTAGTCAGGATCGAACCCGGGTCTCTGGCGCTGAAAGGCAGCAACTCTACCGCTGCGCCACCGTGCCACCACTTTCCCATAGGGAAAGTTTGGGGAGAGTTTAGTGTGACAGGAGGAGGGGTTTATGGGGTCCCACAGCAGCCTGCTGGATTTCCAGCTGGGATTCCAAGTCACAGCACTGTTCTCTGTTCACTGGCAGTCAGGAACTGGCTTTGAACTGGACTCCTTCCAATAACATTTTTAACATATTACTATATTTCCTTACAATACAGGAGTCCACTTGTTTGCGTCAGACCACTTTGTTTGAGTCACCCATTCCTTCCCTCCAGAGATGCTGTCTGTCCCGCTGAGTTACTCCATCATTTTGTGTCGATCTTCGGTTTAAACCAGCGTCTGCAGTTCCTCCTACACTTGTTTAGTTCAGTTTCAGTTTATTGTCAGCGGTTCTGAGGTACATGAAAAGCTTCTGTTGCGTGTTAGCCAGTCAGCAGAACGACAATACACGATGAAAGATCAAGATGCAAGAATATAAACTTGAACATTCTCATCAGTCTCCATTTATTTCCACATTTATTTATTCATAACCTGTTCTCCTTCCTACAGGTGATATCAAAATATTTAAAAACCAAAACACAGGCTAATTTCTTTTGCCTTAAAACTACAAATAACTGCGCAGATCGATGGATGTCATGATCTTCTCAACACCGATCAACAAGGCTCACCAGCGCCCCTTCTTCCTGAGGAGACTAAAGAAGGTCCACCTGTCTCCTCAGATTCTGGTGAACTTCTACCGCTGCACCATCGAGAGCATCCTTACCAACTGTATCACAGTATGGTACGGCAACTGCTCTGTCTCCGACCGGAAAGCACTGCAGAGGGTGGTGAAAACCGCCCAACACATCACCAGTTTCTTACTCCCCTTCATTGAGTCTGTCCAGAGCAAGCGATGTCTGCAAAGGGCGCGCAGCATCGTCAAGGACGGGTCTCACCCCAGCCACAGACTGTTTACCCTCCTCCCATCTGGGAGGCGCTACAGGTCTCTCCGTTGCCGGACCAGCAGGTTCAGGAACAGCTTCTTCCCTGCGGCTGTTACCCTACTTAACTCTGCACCTTGGTGATTGCCAGTCACCCCCCCCCGGACACTCCTTCCCCCAGAGAATGATCTCCCCCCCCCCCCCCCCCCGAAAATTGCACCACTGCCACTGTATATACATATATATATTGTACTGTTCTATTATTCTGTGTTGGCACTTCTGGGTGAGATGCTAACTGCACTTGTACACTGCACAATGATAATAACGTTTGAATCTGAATCTGAATCTAAAATCTGAGTTCACAAAAGTCACGTTGACGAATTAGTGTCCAAGCGAACAGCACCTTTGCTCACCAGGTTATTCAATGTCAAGAATAACCTTCACTCTGTCTTCCTACCTGGCATTGCCTGCACCTCGAGCTGCAGTTCCTGGCGTGCAGGAAGGAACTGCAGATGCTGGTTTACACCGAAGATAGACGCAAAATGCTGGAGTAACTCAGCGGGTCAAGTCCTGGGAAGGATACAAGTACCAAGGAGAAAAAGAACAAAGATTGTCTGGGTCAGGTGAGCTCCCCCAGTTCAGACAATCTTCAAACAAGTGAGAAAAACAAAATGAATGAAGACATTTTTACGACAATATGTTTTAAAACCTTGAGAAGCAGAACTGTGGATTCAACTCTGTTTCTATTAACTTTTCCTATTAACAAAAATCTTAGAGCAGCTTCCCGGCAAGGCTGAAGGGGGTTTTATGTGAGAATAGTTTCCATTTCTTTAAAAAATATATATATAACGTTTCCCACTGGTTTTTGAGGTGGCTTCCGATGGAGTGGCCCCAATGCCCCAAATCTCCCGATCTGAGGGGGAAAGTGAGAGAAGGCAGCCTTTGTTCGTAGTTGGGAGGCTTGCAACCTCTTTATAGAGGTTTCCAGGAATGATCGCCATACTCTCTCAAAAATGCAACCACACGTTCACCCGGAACGCTACCATATCCCATGGGGAGTTTCAGTGGCTTCGAGGTACCCTTTAATAAACTATTCTTAAAACTGCAATCTAATTTAGAGCTAACAGCAACAATGACTTCTTTTAATTCTGCATTCTTTTACAGAGAAGCTACCCTTGATTTAATTCATGTCTCCAGCCTAGAGATTTACACCAGAGTGGTAAGCAGGCCGCTCAATTCAACTCAACCACGCCGACCAGGTTTTGTAAATTAACGTCCCATTTGTCCGTGTTTGGCTCAGATCCCCCCAATCCTTTCCTGTCCATGTACCTGACTAAATGCCCTTTAAGTAAGTAAGTAAGTAAGTTTATTGGCCAAGTATTCACATACAAGGAATTTGCCTTGGTGCTCCACCCACAAGTAACAACGTGACATACAGTGACAGTTACAAATGACTCTGAACACACTAAACATTAATAATAATAAAACATTAATGATAAAACACCATTGATCAAACATGTGAACCAACAAAATGCCAGATCAGAGAGAGGCTACAGATGTTTGGCTGTTGAGTAGAGCAACTATTCGTGGATAAAACTGTTTTTATGTCTGGCTGTGGCAGCTTTGACAGTCCGGAGTCGCCTTCCAGAGTGAAGTGATTCAAAGAGTTTGTGGCCAGGGTGAGAGGGGTGAGAGAATACTATTTACCAGCCTGTAAAGTTGCTTCTGGCAGCTCATTTCTATACACAATGCTCTGTTTAAATAAATTGTCACTCGGGTCTCTTTTAAATCTTTCCTTTCTCACCTTAAACCTCTTCCCTCTAGTCCCTGGGGAAAAGTCTGTGAGCATTCACCTTATCTAAGTTTTCTGCAATTTTGTGCACCTCTCTGTAAGGCCTCTCTGTTCCCCAATTCTTTCTGCTGAGAACATGAGCATAGTTCCAAAGTCCCAAAGTCTGGCCATTCACATCTTTCTGTGTCTGAAATGAAGATCTTTGAACGAATGCTAGCGACAAGTGGTGTATCAGTAATTAGTGTATGCCAGTCAGCTCCAGTAACCAGTTCTCCCAGTCACTGCGTAGGTTCCCTCCGGATGCTCCAATTTCCTCCCATGAATCAGTTACAACGACCCGAAACGTCACCCATTCCTTCTCTCCAGAGATGCTGCCTGTCCCGCTGAGTTACTCCAGCACTTTGTGTTTATCTTCAGTGTAAACCAGCATCTGCAGTTCCTTCCTACACATTATAACCTACTCATCTTACATCTTACCGAAGAAGGGTCTCAACCTTAAACGTCACCCATTCCTTCTCTCCAGAGATGCTGCCTGTTACTCCAGCTTTTAGTGTCCACCTTTAGTAATTCTTGGAATTTAGCTTTTTGCCCGTTCACTATTCTGATTTCAGAAGATATGGTATCATTGATAGGTTGAGTGGCATCTGCAAATGTAATTTGGTGTGTAACTGAGTGATGGGGGGGGGGGGGGGGGGGGGGTGGAAATGGCAAGATTAAAATCTAAAACAAATAAGAATGCAGGGAGAATAAAATGGGGTTTTATTAAAAGTTTCCAGGCCAAGAAGTGGGTTGATTTTTCCATTTCCCTCCACAGATGCTGCCTGACCTTCTGAGATCCCTGACATTTTGTTTTAAGCTCAGGAATAAAATATCAGGGTAGGATGAGATTGAAGAGACAGTGTGGACTTGTTGCATTTCCCTGAGATAACAGTGCTCTTTGGTGAAAACGTTTACCATTTGCACAGAGCCACGCAATTATTCTCCATGGCAATTAGACCACTTCCCCTTTGTGCATTACTAATGAATGGGTTTCGAAAGGTTTCAAAGGTTTTTTTTATTGTCACATGACCCAATTTAGGTACAGTGAAATTTGCATAACGATACAGACGGAAAAAAAAGCAACAAGACACACAACTACATAAACGTTAACATAAACATACACCACATTGGATTTCCCACATTCCCCACTGTGATGGAAGGCAAAAAAGTCCAATCTTCTTCATCTTTATTCTCCCGCGTCGGGGCGGTCAAAGCTCCTGCGGCTTGGAGTTCCTGAAGTCGGTCTCTGACCAGAGATCGCGGGCTACGCGATGTTATCTCTGAAGATCTCTCCTGGTCCGAGAACACTGATGTTATTATAAAGAAAGCACATCAGCGCCTCTACTTCCTGAAAAGATTACGGAGAGTCGGTATGTCAAGGAGGACTCTCTCTAACTTCTACAGGTGCGCAGTAGAGAGCTTGCTGACCGGTTGCATCGTGGCTTGGTTCGGCTACTTGAGCGCCCTGGAGTGGAAAAGACTACAAAAAGTAGTAAACACTGCCCAGTCCATCATCGGCTCTGACCTCCCTACCATCGAGGGGTCTATCGCAGGCGCTGCCTCAAAAAGGCTGACAGCATCATCAAGAACCCACACTTTCCTGGCCACACACTCATCTTCCCGCTACCTTCAGGTGGAAGATACAGGAGCCTGAAGACTGCAACGACCAGGTTCAGGAATAGCTACTTCCCCACAGCCATCAGGCTATTAAACTCAACGCAAACAAAACTCTGAACGTTAATAGCCCATTATCTGTTTATTTGCACTTTATCTATTTTATTTATTCATGTGTGTATATATTTATATAATGGTATATGGATACATTGATATGTTCCGTATTTATGCCAACTATGTTCTGTTGTGCTGAAACAAAGCAAGAATTTCATTGTCCTATCTGGGACACGACAATAAACTCTCTTGAATCTTGAATCTTAAGTCCGCAGGCACTCACAGTTGGAGCTCCGAGGCAGATCCCTGGTGAAGGGATCCCCAGCTCGTGATGGCAAGTCTACAGGCAGCCGCGGTGGAGCTCTCAAAATGGGTCTCCAGCAGAGGCCGCCAACTCTTCGATGTTAGGCCGGAGTGCGGACGGAGATACGATACGGATCACATCTCCGTCGAGGTAAAAGATCACAAAAAGTTTTCCCCAACCCCGCCCACCCCCCCCCCACATAAAACAAGCTAAAGAACACTAAAAACATACACTTCAGGCATACTATTTTACTTCGGAGTCACGTGAGTGACTACGTGAAGAAGGCCGTCAGCCCGCATGCGCGTTATTACATCTCACGGATGGCGCCGCGACTGGCTGGCAGGCGTTCTGCTCCTCCAACGGTAAGTTGCAAACCTGAAGGCAAGTTTCAAACTTATTTTTCAGGTTGTGCTTTTACCTTGCAGGAAGCTCTCCACAGAGTTCCTGCTGGATGTCGTTCCGGGGAATCCCGACTCCGCGGGAAAACCGGAAGCGGAGCCCGTGGAGTATCCCGGCTCCGCGAAGGAAGACTCGGCTCAGGGAAACCCGGCCATAGAGACCACCATTCACATGTGCAGTTAATTTTAAAATGGGAAACTTTGTAAGTGTCTAATAACGGATATTCCATAGGATACTTTCTGGCATGCATCGATCTCAAAGATGCATACTATTCAGTTCCCATTCACAGGGTTCACCGAAGATATTTGAAATTTAGCTGGATGGACAAGGTTAGCAGTTAAAGAGTTGTGAAATAGGCTAACCTCAGCTTCCAGGTTGTTACCAAATTACCAAGCCAGTGCTTGGGCTGCTCAAAGCTCGAAAATACATATTTATGGCCTATCTGGACGATATTCTAAAACACTGAATCTTGCTAAATTAGCTGGTTGTTTCTAAGTTCGCGAATCTTACTATATTCAGTTCATCAACTGTTATCTGTGATTTCACACCGCTGCTTTGAAGATTGACGCGCATGCGGCTGACGGCGATCTTCACGTAATCCCTCATCGTAACTCCTCATAAAATAAAGATCAAACATCAAACTGGTAAGTTCTCATTTAATCTTACTATTAAAACACAAAGAAGGAACGGACAGACAGACTGTTGTCGAATCACCCGGTTTCCAACAGTCTTCCAGGAACTGCTTTATAAAAAATCAATAAGCAAGCCATCTCTGCTCTGGTTCGATCCAATTAGCTTTGAGTATAATTTTAAAGAGATACGCCTTTCCTTAAGTTTGGGACAATTACCAAAGCTGGCACTAAGCACAAATGCAGAATTTCTATGTGAAGAATGCTGCTTCTGACATTCAGCTCCATTGAAGAATTCCAGAAGTTAAATACAACTTTACGGATCATAAATGCATACAAAAATGAAAGGCATAGAGTGGATGTGGCAAGGATGTTTCCACTGGTGGAAGAGTCTAGGACCTGAGGTCACAGCCTCAGAATTAAAGGGCGCTCTTTTAGAAAGGAAGAGAGGAGGGACTTCTTGAGTCAGAGAGTACTTAATCTGTGGAACTCATTGCCACAGAGGGCTGTGGAGGCCAAGTCAGTGGATATGTTTCAGGCAGAGACAGCCAAATTCGTGATTTTACTTCGGAGTCACGTGAGTGACTACGTGAAGAACCCCGTCCTTCCGCACGTGCGTCATTACGTCAGACGCATTGTGCAGGTCGACCGGTTGGAGCAGCGCAGCTCCTCCAGCGGTAAGTTTAAACTTCAGGTAAGTGCTATTTCTTACCTGTTTTAGGTCTCCTGCAGGAACCTCAGTTTTCAGAGGTTTTTGATGGATGGTTTGCTGTGGGGAAACCCTGGTCCGACCGCAGAAGCGGGGAGCTGGTGAATGTCACGTTTCGCGATCGGAGTCACAGATAAGATGGTCAGTGACTCTAGACGTTGGGTTCCCAGGGAGGGGAAACCCAATAATATGCGGTTCCCAGACAGCAGTAGTCCCCAGGAGATAGGGTTAAACTGACGTGAATGGTCAGCCTGGGTTCCCAGGGAGGGGAAATCCAAGAATATGTGGTTTCCAGACCGCAGTAGTCCCCACAAGATGAGGTTAAAACTGACCTAAATGGTTAGGCTAGGGTTCCCAGGGAGGGAAATCTAATAATATGCAGTTCCCAGACCATAGTCCCCAGGACAAGGGGTTAAACTGACCTGAACGGTCAGCCAGGAAATCCAGCAGCAATGCAGTTCCCAAACTGCAGTCATCCCCAGGATATGGGGACAACTGACAAAAATGGTCAGCCCGGATGTTGGGAGAGTTCCCCTCCGGGAATGTGAATCTAGAGACACTCCAACAGCAGGAGTATTTCACCAGGGGGCTCCAGCTACATACTTGACTTTGACCGGAGCTCATTAGGTAGTTATCCTTCTGGCGCTGGTTAGTGCAGCAGGTTCAGTTGCTACATAATTGCGACGGTACAGGATGATTACATCTGTAAATAATAATATATAATATTTTATGTTTATAAATACTTGAGCAGAGCAGAAGAGGTGTCAGGTCTCAAAATAGTTACTGGCAGGGGACCTTGGTAACGTAAGCTTGAACAGCACCAAAAAGCAGAGTTCAAAAACACTGGTTATGCACGTGCTAAAATCCACTGTTTAAATCTCAAATTATATTTGAGAAATTAGGCTCCTCTATCCAGTTAAGATTAAGTTGCTATCAAATAGACTTGTAGGACATTGGGATTTACCTTTAGCTATTCAATTAGTCATTGATGCAGGCCTGGGCAACAGTCAATAGACTCCTGTAACAGCCTTGTTGTTATAAAGCAGCCTTCTATCATTAGACTAATTGGCAATAGTATAGATGGGATTCAGCTGTGCAAGTAGGAGAACTGTCATCCTGTTAAATGGTAAACTATAAAGTGCCATGCAGGTCATTGTTAACACAACTTGTTATTACCAGCTGAAGTTACTAAAGTCACAATGATGGACAAACAGTAGTCATTACTGCTCCAGTAGTTGTTAGGTAAATATTTCATTATATTGCAAAATGGTGCTAATGGTCCTAAAAATGGGAAATTGCGCCAGCAGTGCCTTGTAGCAGGCCTGCTTAATGTCTCCCTCATGTAGGAGGAGAGCATGCCAGATCAGTATTAGTCTGACGCCGAGTCATTGGCAAAGTCGGCGTATTGCTGAAGCTGCGCCAGCAGCGCCTTATAGCAGGGCTGCTTAATGTCTCCCGCATGTAAGATGGGAGCATGCTGGGTCAGTATAATCTAACGCCAAGTCTGCAGGTATAGCCATGGAGCATGCCCAAGGGATGAAGGGCACATGCCAGACGTACCATGCTTGGGAGCAAGGTTGCCATTCAAACACATATGCAGTGAACACTGCTATCAGGGGGACAATAGAGCCAGCTGCCAAATCTTCTATTCAGGTAAGACCTATGTCATAGGCGATAGCTGGAGGACGAAGCACAAGCTATTGAACGAGTAAGGCTTCAAAGATCGGCAGTAGCAGTTCATTGAAGAAGCTGGTGGCAGCATGAAAGTTGGCCAGAGGTTCCACGCATACTACCTGTGTTACTCTATAACTAAGGGACCACTTACAATTTGGTAAGATGTACACTTGGTTGGATAATACAAATGATTGAGACATTATCATCTACTTGAGGGGTCTAACCATGTAAAACTGGACAATACTAGCATTCCAAGCAGGTTATAATTGGGCAGGCTCGGTATAAGGGCCAGATTGCCTTGCAAGACAGGCTTGAAAATCGGGACAAAGTTGCTGTTCATGGCAGACACTAAATTGCGAATATAATCTCGAGTTTGGAGGTGGAGCAGATTTGCATGACTTACCAATTCTTCAGTTGTTGGTATCAATTATCTACAGACCCTATGGGCATTGTATGGGTTAAAGAGTGAGTGAGCGAATATGCATATCAACTTCATGTTGATACATTATTTTTTTTGTAAAATATTTTTATTAGAAGTAAATACATATTAAGAAGAAATAATATAAAATTGAAAAAAAAGAAAACATTATTCGTCACATACATTCTTAATATTTTTAAAATTTACGGTCAATCTTATTTATACTTCTATATTTTTTTTATTACTTTATAACAGTAGGAAATAAAAAGAAATAATAAAAAGAAAAAGAAATAAGAAAGAAATAAAAAATCAATAAAGTGAGTGGAGTATTAAGCAAGATATTCTTCATTGGAGATATATTCATGGTCTATTGTATATAATTCTTCATCTATTCCTTCATTCAGGCTTCAGTCAGGGCCTCGAACCGGACCACCTTAACCCTTTAAATATTCAATAAATGGAGACCATATTCCTCTGCATTGATCCAACCTGTCCATTAGGACAAGTCTTAATCTTTCCAGGTGAAGTGTCTCTGACATTTCTGTAATCCACATTTTGATTGTGGGGGATGTGGGACCTTTCCAAAATCTTAGTATTAATTTTTTACCAATTATTAAACTATAACCAATAAAAAATATTTTGTGGTGTTAGTATCTGATCCGTTTCTAATATTCCTAATATAATTAATTTTGAGTCTGGAATTAAATTTGCATTAACTACATTCGAGATTATCTTAAAAATTTCTGTCCAAAAATTAGTAATTTTTGTACATTTTGTGAATGAATGCATTAGATTAGCTTCTAACTGTTGACATTTATCACATATAGCAGACACATTTGAGAAAATTCTGTTTAATTTGGATTTTGAGAAGTGTAATCTATGTATAACTTTAAATTGCATCAAGGAGTGTCTGGCATTTAATGAGCAGTGGTGTATATGTTGTAAACTTTCATTCCATACTTCTACACTAATTGTTTGACCTAATTCGTTTTCCCATGCTTGTCTATATTTTTCCGTATTTGGTAAATCATTTTCCAGTAAGATATTATAAATATATGATATTATTTTTTCTGTATTCGGATATTTATTTAGACATTCATCTAAAATTTCTGTCTTTCTATTCCTAAAATTTGGTGTATTTGATTTAACATAATCTCTAATTTGTAGATATCTAAAATATTCTTTGGAGTGTAATCCATAATTTTGTTGTAATTCCTGAAATGAAAGAAATAAACTTTCCCTGTAGAGATCACCCATCTTATTTATTCCATAGTTCTTCCATTTTAAAAAACCTTTATCCATCATTGAAGGTTTAAAAGTAATGTTTTAAAGAAGGAACTGCAGATGCTGGAGAATCGAGGGTACACAAAAAGCTGGAGAAACTCAGCGGGTTCAGCAGCATCTAAGGAGCGAAGGAGATAGGCGACGTTTCGGGTCAAGACCCTTCTTCAGACTGCAGTTTTAATGTTTTTTTTAATTGTTTCCAAATACGTATACCACTTTCTATTATTGGGTTTCCTCTATAAATTTTCTTATGTATATTAGTGTTAGCAAATAAAATCGAGCTAATTTCGAAAGGTGAACAGTCTTCCTTTTCCATTTTTAACCAGTTTGGTTGTTTATCTACTTCTTCCAACCAGAAATTCATATTTTTTATATTAACTGCCCAATAATAAAACATAAAATTAGGCAATGCAAAACCTCCATTTTGATTTACATAGATGTTTTTTTAATTATTCTATGGTTCTTATAATCCCAATGTTGATACATTATGATGGTGGCATATGTTAGTCACATGGATGCAATCAATTAAAGACTCCTGTAATGGTTACATATTCACGTTTGCCACAGGAGAATCATCAAATATAGGTCAATGGCAACACAGAATTGGTGTTGAATCGCACAGTATTATGAAACTCTGGTTCCATGGATATCGTCTTTTATGCTTATTCACAGGTTGCAAAATATGTGCATAACAGTGGCGAGACATACATTCTCACCACAAGGAGAAGGAAGGTCTTTTATGTCTTCCTCCATTTGCTTCACCAATCGGGGTTTCAAATAAAGTCATTAAGAGCCCGTTTTAGGTCCTATTGTGTGATTGGTTTATGCAATGTTGATTCCCAATTTGTCAGGAATAATAATACAACCTTATATGGTTATTTTAAATGTATCTTTGCTGGTTCAGCCTGAGGCTTGGGAAATCAGCCGTTGCATGATAAATCAAATTATGTTCTGCAGATTCAATAAACTGCTCAAGGCTTGGGTTGTTACATCTATCCTTCTATGTATTCACATATATACAACAATACGTCAAGGTCACCAAGAGTCTTCGAGGTTCTGAACTAGCAATGTTTGTTAGTCACAAAAAACCTAGAAGAACGTATCTATTCAGGCCACTCCAGATGACAAAACGGAGTTTGCGTTATGTAGGAATGGATTCTGATTCCAGGTCTCATTCCACCAGGGCTGCTACAACATCAGCAGCAAGGGTATTTGCGTTCCGCTAGACCACATCCTTACGGCTGCAGCATGGTCCAATGAATGAATCTCCAAACATTTATAATAACCTATTGCTAGATCAAGGGTAATTGTCAACTCTATTTTATGTTCTAGTTATACTTTCCATGTGGGTGAGAGATGTGAATATTATTATTTCATTTAAACAGCATCAGCATGTTTTAAATCTATGTCATGACTGTATGCATAATGAATGTTTTCCTTCATTTGTCAATGAAGCAGGTGTGGTTGTGTAGTTGTAACTGCGATTTCAAATGGGAACGAAAGCCTCTGGCCTAGGTCAACACGCATTTCCCAGTCCCTGGCAGCGTTCAGTGGGCATGAGTTGAGAGGCGAGGGGTTAGTCCTCCGTTTCGCTCCTTCCCGGATGAAGGATGGTATTTGCGGGAATGTTATCTGGGCATTGCTAGGCATGGCGTTGGTGGTAACTCACTTGCACTCGAGTTCAGCTGCCAAACACCTCAGCACCTGGTTGTATCGCCAGGTGTATCTGCCTTGTGTTAGGCTGGTCTTACAACCGACCAGGATGTGCTTGAGGTTTGCTGGAACTGCACACAGGGGGCAGGCTGGATCCTCTCCCAAGCAAAGATTTAGGTTTGTAGGAGAGGGAAGGATGTCATATGTGGCTCTGATAATGAAGCTCAACTTATTTGACTCCATGGTCCACAGCTCTCTCCATGTGATCTTCCTCCTCTCAACGCCATCCCACCTCATCCAGCAGCCTTGTTTGGCTTGGGATATGGCTTTGGCACACCTGGCTGCTTCTTCCTGGTGGCGCACCTCCTCCACCACCAGGTGCCGATGTTCAGCTGGAGTAGCCTTTTGCCAGGTAGGGTTCATTGCTCCCAGGCCAAAGCCCCCTCGGCCTTGTTGGACATGGCCCACTATGTCCCGGTGTTGGAGGGCGGATTTTGCGTCCAGTACCACTGCTGCTGGAGTCCATTTCCTCCCTGTTGCTAGGGTTGGAGCGACACCTCTTATTATTGGGTCCCGGGATTCTGTTAGTGTCATGTCCAGCCTCACTTTGGCACATTTGTACTCCTCCACCAGGCTTGAGACTGGCAGTGAGAGGGCTCCATTCCAATAGAGCCCTATGCTGCTGAGGCATCTCGGTAGCCCAAGCCACTTCCTCACGTGAGTTCACCAGTCTCTCCAGCTGGATGGCATGGGATAAAGTGACCTCGTAGATGGTCATTGGCCACATGAGTCGGGGCAGTAGACCATATTGCAGGCACCAAAGCTTCAGCCTCCCTGGGAGAGCAGTGTTGTTGATTTGCTTGAGGCCACTGATTGTATCCTGCCTGAGTTGTTCCACCTGCTCTGCATCCTTGAGGTATGCGGTGTACCATTGCCCGAGGCTTTAGTCCGGCTTCTCCAGGACTGTTGGTATAGTCTCGTTATTGATGCGGAACCTTTCATCAGTGAGCCGGCCTTTGACGATGGAAACACTGCAGGATTTGCTGGGATTCATCTCCATTCGTGCCCATTTGATGTTTTCCTGGAGTTTATCCAGCGGGCGTTTGGTGCATGCTTTTGGTGTTGTTATTGAGGTCATGTCATCCATGTACGCCCTGATTGGAGGAAGACGCAGCCCACTCTTCAAGCGTTCCCCTCCGACCACCCATCGTGATGCTCGAATGATGAGCTCCATTGCCTTGGTGAAAACCAGAGGGGAAATGGTACAGTCTGCCATTGTGCCTACCTCAAGGTGCTGCCAGGTGGTGGTGTTGTCCTGTGTTGTGATGCAGAACTGGAGGTCCTGGAAGTAAGCTTTTACCAGCTTTGTGATGACCTCTGGGACCTGGAAGAAATTAAAAGCTGCCCAAAGAGTCTCATGGGGCACCGAACCAAAGGCATTGGCAAGATCTAAGAAAACCACATGCAGATCTCTCTTCTCCTTCTTGGCAGTTTGTATCTGGTGCCAGATGACGTTTGCATGTTCCAGACATCCTGAGAAACCATGTACCCCTGCTTTCTGCACTGACGTGGAAATGAAGCTGTTGCTCTGCAAAAATGCTGACCGTCTTTGGGCCACAACACCAAAGAAGATCTTTCCTTCCACGTTCAGAAAGCTGATCTGGCGGAATTGGCTAATGGTTGAAGAGTTCTTTTCTTTGCAAATTAGGATCCCTCCTGCCCTTCGCCATGCCTTAGGTATGATCCCTTTCCCCCATGCCACTTTCATTAACTTCCAAAGGTATTTCAGGGCACCAGGGGTGTTCTTCTAGAGCCTGTATGGGATGCCATTGGGCTCTGGGGCTGATGCTGTTCTTGCCCGTTTGACTGTGCTCTCCATCTCCTTCCATGTAGGAGGCCTTATGTCCATCTGGTGCTCAGGTGGGTGGATAGGTGGCATGTCATCTGGAATGGTGACTGGCTCATGCCTCCGGTTATCAGGGTACGTCTTCCTCAGGTGCTCCTCCAGTTCCCTTACAGGTACTCTCGGGATCCCGCTTTTCTCCTTGATAAAGAGGCTTTTGACAAACTTACACGGATCTCTGTAGAAACTTGTCCTTGCCGGTTCTTTCTTCCTGTGTTGCTTTCTCAGGCATTCTGCTCTTCGCAGGATTGCCAGGCGCTGCTTTATTTCTGCCTCCAGTACCTCGAATCCTTTCCTTTCTGCCTCTGTGGCCTTCCTCCACTGTTTTCTCAGCTCCTTTCTTTCACCAATCTTTTGATCTCCTGCTGCCTCCTGGACTTGTACTGGAGTGTTAGTTCCTTCCGTAACCTCTGTTTCACGACCTTCACCGCCAAATCTCTCCGCCCCATAGTTGTATAAAGGGATGGTTAATGACCCCAGAATTAATGGGAAAGGAAGCTCACAAAGAGATAGGAGAGTATGGCCAAGTGTAATGGGGATTGATGTGAAAGGTGCGATGCGTAAGGAATTAAAAGTATTGTATATGAATGTGCGAAGTATAAGAAGTAAAGTAGATGAGCTTGAGGCTCAGTTAGAGGTTGGTAGATATGACATTGTGGGGATTACTGAGACCTGGCTGCAGGAGGATCGGGCCTGGGAACTTAATATTCAGGGTTATACATCCTATAGAAAGGACAGGCAGGTGGGCAGAGGAGGGGGGGGGGGGGGTAGCTCTGCTGGTGAGGGATGGAATTCAGTCCCTTGCGAGGGAAGACATACGGACTGACGAGGTAGAGTCACTGTAGATTGAGTTGAGGAATTGTAAAGGCAAGAAGACACTAATTGGTGTTATCTACAGACCCCCAAATAGTAGCCTGGATGTAGGGTGTAAGTTGCTGCAGGAGTTAAAACTGGCATGTAACAAAGGTAATGCCACTGTGGTGATGGGGGATTTAAATATGCAGGTAGACTGGGAAAATCAGGTTGGTTCAGGACCCCAAGAGAGAGAGTTTGTAGAATGCATCCGAGATGGATTGTAATGGAGCCAACCAGAGAAAAGGCAATTCTGGATTTAGTGTTGTCCAATGAACCAGATATGATAAAGAGAACTCGAGGTAAAGGAACCGCTTGGTAGTGATCATAATATTAGTTTTAATCTGCAATTTGAGAAGGAGAACGTTAAATCGGAAGTGTCAGTGATGCAGTTGAAAAAAGGAGACTATTAAGGCATGAGAGGGGAGCTGGCCAAGGTCGACTGGAAAGGGATCCTAGCAGGAATGATGGTGGAACAGCAATGGCAGGAATTTCTGGGCATAATCCGGAAGACGCAGGATCATTTCATTCCAAAAAGGAAGAAAGATTCTAAGGGGAGTAGGAGGCAACCGTGGCTGACAAGAGAAGTTAGGGATGGAATAAAACTAAAAGAAAAGCTGTATTACAAAGCAAAGAGTAGCTGGAAGCCGGGGGATTGGGAAACTTTCATAGGACAACAGAAGGAAACAAAATGGGCAATACGGGCTGAAAAGTACAAAGGGCAGCTGGCCAGGAATATAAAGAAGGACAGTAAAAGCTTCTTTAGATATGTTAAGGGAAAAAGAGTAGCAAAGTCAAATGTGGGTCCCTTGAAGGCAGACATGGGTGAAATAATTATGGGCAACAAGGAAATGGCAGAAGAGTTGAATAGGTACTTTGGATCTGTCTCACTAAGGAAGACACAAACAATCTCCCAGATGTACTGGAGGACAGAGGATCTAAGGGGGTAGAGGAACTGAAATAAATTTTCATTAGGCGAGAAATAGTATTGGGTAGGCTAATGGGATTGAAGGATGATAAATCCCCTGGGCCTGATGGTCTGCATCCAGGGTCCTCAGGGAGGTGGCTCTAGAAATAGTGGATGCATTAGTGATCATTTCCCAATGTTCAATAGATTCAGGATCAGTTCCTGTGGATTGGAGGATAGCTAATGTTATCCCACTTTTCAAAAAAGGAGCGAGAGAGAAAACGGGGAATTAAAGGCCAGTTAGCCTGACTTCGGTGGTGGGAAAGATGATGGAGTCAATTATTAAAGAGGTAATAATGGAGCATTTGGATAGCAGTAAAAGGATTAGTCCAAGTCAACATGGATTTATGAAAGGGAAATCATGCGTGAGTAATCTTCTGGAATTTTTTGAGGATGTGACAAGTAAAATGGATGAAGGGGTGCCAGTGGATGTAGTATATCTGGACTTTCAGAAAGCCTTTGATAAGGTCCCACATGGGAGACTGGTGACTAAAATTAGAGCACATGGTATTGGGGGTAGGATGTTGACATGGATAGAAAATTGGTTGACAGACCAGAAGCAAAGAGTAGGAGTGAACGGGTCCTTTTCAGAATGGCAGGCAGTGGCGAGTGGAGTGCCGCAAGGCTCGGTGTGGGGGCCGCAACTGTTTACCATATATAATGTTTGGAAGAGGGAATTGGGAGCAACACTAGCAAGTTTGCGGATGACACAAAGCTGGGTGGCAGTGTGAACTATGAAGAGGATGTTAGGAGGTTGCAGGGTGACCTGGACAGGTTGAGTGAGTGGGCCGATGCAGTATAATATAGATAAATGTGGTTATCCACTTTGGTGGCAAAAACAAGGGGGCAGATTATTATCTCAATGGGGTTAGGTTAGGTAAGGTGGAGGTACAGTGAGACCTGGGTGTCCTTGTACACCAGTCACTGAAAGTTGGCGTGCAGATACAGCAGGCTGTGAAGAAAGCTAATGGAATGTTGGCCTTCACAACGAGGATTTCAATACAGGAGTAAAGAGGTTCTTCTGCAGTTGTATAGAGCTCTGGTGAGACCACATCTGGAATATTGTGTACAGTTTTGGTCTCCTAATTTGAGGAAGGACATCCTTGTGATTGAGGCAGTGCAGCGTAGGTTCACCAGATTGATCCCTGGGATGGTGGGACTGGCATATGAGGAAAGATTGAAAAGAATAGGCTTGTATTCACTGGAGTTTAGAAGGATGAGGGGTTATCTTATAGAAACATATAAAATTATAAAAGGACTGGACAAGCTTGATGCAGGAAAAATGTTCCCAATGTTGGGCGAGTCCAGAACCAGGGTCTGCAGTCTTAGAATAAATGAGGTTATTTAAGGCTGAGGTGAGAAACTTTTTCACCCAGAGTTGTGAATTTATGGAATTCCCTGCCACAGAGGGCAGTGGAGGCCAAATCACTGGATGGATTTAAATGAGAGTTAGATAGAGCTCTAGGTGTTAGTGAAGGGATATGGGGAGAAGGCAGGCACGGGTTATTGATAGGGGACGATCAGCCATGATCACAATGAATGGCGGTGCTGGCTCGAAGGGCCGAATGGCCTCCTCCTGCACCTATTTTCTATGTATATGGTGTCTCCCATCTTCTCCAGTTTTCTTTCCACACATCCCTTCAATCCTTCCAGAAGATGGACGAGGTCAGTGTTAACGGTCTCCCACTCTTTCCTCTGGCACGATTTAGGCCACAAGATTTGAAGCTCTTTCCCTTCCATTTTCCTCTCTACCGCTGACTGTGGCTGGTTGGGCTGTGGACCCGTGTCCGTTGGTGGTACTGTACCTGGTTGAACCTCGCCTGGGGTGGTGATACCCTGTGGACTGTGGTGATTAACCTGCCACTGGACTTCACTCCACTGATTTAGCCTACCTCTGAGAAAGTAATGGTGAATGTGAGGCTCCACACCAAGCTCTCTCAGGCACTTTTCCCTGCCTTGGTGGATCTTGAGACCCTTCTCTGATGTTATCTTTACCCAGCCACAGATGCAGCTTCGTAGCTTATGTCCTGCCGGGGCTGCTGCTCTGTCAATTGCGGTGCTAGTTATAATACTCATAGTCAATTCCGTTCCTAGGTCCGTTGCCGTGTGGTCTGTCGATGAGTCATCTTGCGCCCCGCTCTCAGACTCCAGGGTAGACTCGATTGATGAAATAACCTCAACATTTTGCGAACATTTTGTGAAACATAAGGGCACCAAGAGCACCTGAAGCTGATGATAAGTCGTGGTATTACCAGCTGACATCACAATGAAAAAGACCGTTGACCCCTGCAGTAGTAATACTCAATTAAATAAATGACTATTGGCGAGGAGTCCTGGTACATTACGCTATGAGAACTGCAGGGGTCAGATCAATAACCCACTGGGAACTGGTTCCAAGTACCCATAATATGAGTGTTTCTGTATCAGTCTCTGCTCAGCCAACTAGAAAAAGACACAGAATGCTGGAGTAACTCAGCGGGACAGGCAGCGTCTCTGGAGAGAAGGAATGGGTGACGATTCATGTCGAGACTGCGAGTCGGGGAGAGGGGTGTTACAGGAATGTTGAATGATGACTGGAATCCCGTTCTGAATCTTCACACTTCCCCCCATTTTTCAGGTGCAACCTTTGACAGCAAAGTGCCGATATCAACAGAGTTAAGCACAATCAAAAGTCATTTAGTCAGCATTGAAGTTACTTTTTGACATCTAGTTTTGTTTCTTTAATCAAAATCTATGCCTTACAGGTTCATTGGAAATTCCAGTTAAATAAAAGTGAAAGATGAGTAACAAAACAGCTGTTTGAGTGGTTTACTGTTGCACAAATCTCTCTGCCCGCATGATACTGGTGATTAGTGATAATGGGAAATAAAGAAAGGCCGGAAGTGTTGAATAACCTTTCGCATCAGCTTTCACAGTGGAAGACACCAGGAACATGCCTGACATTCAAGAGAATCAGGATGTGGAAGTTAGTGGCTATGATTAAGGAGAAGGTGTTTGAGAAACAGAAAGGGTTGAAGGTGGGGAGGTCACCTGGGCCAGATGGACTGCACCCCAGGGTCCTGAGAGAGGCGACTTTAGAGAATGTGGAGGCATTAGTAGTGAACTTTCAAGAATCACTAGTCAGGAGTGGTTCCAGACGATTGGAAAATTACCCCACTGTTCAAAAAGGGAGCAAAGCAGGAGAGTGGAAACTATAGGCCGGTTAACCTGATTTCAGATTATAGAGGGTGAGATTTGTGAGGACTTAGATCATGATGAAATCCGTTTCACAGGAGATGCTGCCTGACCCGCTGAGTTCTTGATTAGTACAGGTGTCGGAGGTGATGGGGAGAAGGCAGGAGAATGGGGTTCGGAGGGAGAGATAGATCAGCCTTGATTGAATGACGGAGTAAACTTGATGGGCCGAATGGCCTAACTCTACTCCTATCCCTTATGACCATATGAGTTACTCCAGCATTTATGTGTCTACCAATAGTAAAAACATTTGGGCTATAATTGAATGTCTATATTGGTCTTTTAATAATCCTGAAAAAAATACATAAAATAGTGTAACTCTCAAATGATTCTGAAACCATTAGCAATGTAGTCCTGTGTAGAAAGGAACTGCAAATGCTGGTTTATACCGAAGTTAGATATAGAGTGTTAGAGTAACTCAGTGGGTCAGGCAGCAGCTCTGGAGAAAAAGGATGGGTGACATTTGGGTTGGGACTTTTCGGGTGAGTCTGAAGAAGGATCTCAACCTGAAACATCACCCATCCTTTTTCTCCAGAGATGCTGCTTGATCCGCTGAGTTACTCCAGCACTTAGCACTAATTGCTGAAGATAGACAGCTTTTACAATGCAGGAAACATAACAACTAATCTTTGCTTCGCCATGTTCCAAACATATTAATGTGAAAATTACCAGTTAATCCCTGAAGGTAGAAAATGCTGGAGAAACCGAGCGGGTCAGGCAGCATCTATGGAGCCAAGGAAATAGGCAACGTTTCGGGCCAAAACCCTTCTTCAGACTGATCGCTGTGACTGGTTAGCAGGTAGATAACATGGATAGGTGACGTTTCACAGAGTGCTGGAGTAACTCAGCGGGTCAGGCGGCATCTCTGTAGAACATGGATAGGTGACGTTTCACAGAGTGTTGGAGTAACTCAGCGAGTCAGGCATCATCTCTGTAGAACATGGATAGATGATGGTTTGGATGAGGACCCGTCAGTCTAAAGCAAGGTCCTGACCTGAAACGTCACCTGTACATATTCTCTGAAGATGCTGCCTGACCCACTGAGTTACTCCAGCACTTTGTGTAAACCTGTATCTTCAGTTCCTTGTTTCTAAGGGATTACATGCTCCCCAAGGTCCTACAGAGACAATGATTAGATTATAAACCTCTTTGAAAAATTTGGTAAAGTCACTCCTTTCAAAGTGTTAGTCAAGATGTGGGCACAGCACGTTAACATCGGGATGAGTGCTGTTATCAGGATCTCCGGTCACTTGGGATCAGTCTTTGGAAGTGGAACACGCCACTAGAGGGAGTGGTGAAGACTGGCGTAATGCACCAAGCAGTGAAGGTAGACAAAAATGCCGGAGAAACTCAGCGGGTGAGGCAGCATCTGTGGAGCGAAGGAATAGGTGACGTTTCGGGTCGAGACCCTAGATGCTGCTTCATCCGCTGAGTTTCTCCAGCATTTTTGTCAACCTTCGATTTTTCCAGCATCTGCAGTTCTTTCTTAAACACCCAGCAGTGAAGTGATGAGACACAAAATGCTGCAGTAACTCAGCGGGACAGGCAGCATCTCTGGAAAGAAAGAATGGGCGATGTTTCAGGTTGAGACCTTTCTTCAGACTCTCCTGAAGCTTTCTCAGTTGCCTGTCCCGCTGATTTACTCCAGCATTTTGTGGCTATTTTGGCGGATGAGACGAGAGTCGATTGTTCAAACGAGTTTATTAACAAAACAAGTAAACTGACGAAGTATCTCAACACAACCAAAAAACAGGTCCAGCCGCAACGGTGGTCCAGAGCGACTGAAGGGGCATCGGCAGGAAGCCCGTGAAACACAACCCCACCGCAGGGTCACATGTCCGAGGCACCCGACCGCAGGGTTCGACTACCTGTGAGCACCAGCAGGTACAGCTACATTATCGTCGGCGTAAACCTGCGTCTGAAGTTCCTTCCAACACATTGAATTGATTCCATTGACAGAGCAGCAGCCCTGGCAGGGCATAAGCTACGAAGCTGCATCTGTGGCTGGGTAAAGATAACATCAGAGAAGGGTCTCAAGGTCCATCGGGGCAGGGAAAAGTGCCTGAGAGAGCTTGGTGTGGGGCCTCGCATTCTCCATTACTTTCTCAGAGGTAGGCCAAATCAGTGGAGTGAAGCCCAGTGGCAGCACAGGGTATCAGTACCCCAGGCGAAGCTCAACCAAGTACAGTACCACCAACGGACACAAGTCCACAGCCCAACCAGCTACAGTCAGCGGTAGAGAGGAAGAGGGAAGGAAAAAAGCAGAACTGGGCAGTCACTGGCTGTGGCTGAAGAGAAAAGATGTGTCTGGGCTGCCACGTGACCATCTAGAGGCTAACAATAAGAAACACACACAGAGCTGATCACCCTGCGTGGGCCTGCCTCGACTGAGGGTGTCTTGTGATAAAAGGCCAAAACACCCAATGACGTTGAGGTTTACAACTGAAGATGTGTCTGATTGTAGCAAAATCACCGAGTGGTCACCCCCAAGAATAGCAAATGTCAATTGTAGTGAAAAGCCTCCTACTAATCAACATTCAGTGAGAGTTATGGCCCAGATTTGAAGGAGTGCAGATGATGGAGGCTTCCAAGGATAGAGGAGGTATGGCCAAAGAGGCAAAGACTATGGAAAGATGTGATGAGGGGTGTCAGAGGTTATGGGGAGTAGTCAGGAGAATGGGGTTAGGAGGGAGAGATAGATGTGCCACGATTGAATGGCGGAGTAGACTTGATGGGCTGAATGGCCTAATTCTGCTCCTATCACCTATCAAAGTACAAAAATGATAATATGATAAAAAATGGTAATGTAGCAAGTTAATAGGTAATAGATTTTTATGACTATTTTGGATTCAGAAGCAATGCGGCCAGATTTTTCTGGGACAGTTATGGAAGGTTATGCAGGGGTTTCAACAGTAGATAAGCCAATGGTCAGCTAACACAAATAACTAGCAGAGTGTGGAGGGCAAGGACAGCTTTGAAGCCTTGTTCACAAGTTATAGGAGTAGAATTAGGCCATTCGGCCCATCGAGTCTACTCCGCTATTCCATCATGGCTGATCTCTGCCTCCTAATCCCATTTTCCTGCCTTCTCCCCATAACCCTTGGCACACGTTCTAATCAATAATTTGTCTATCTCTGCCTTAAAAATATTCACTGGCTTGGCTTCCACCGCCCTCTGTGGCAATGAGTTCCATAGATTAACAACCCTCTGACTAAAGATGTTCCTCCTCACCTTTCTAAAAGAGCGCCCTTTAATTCTGATGTTATGACCTCTTGTTCTAGACTCTCCTACCAGTGGAAACATAATTTCCACATCCACTCTATCTATGCCTTTCATTATTCTGTAAGTTTCAATGAATAAGGTCCCCCCTTCAATCACCATAAAACAAAATGTAATGTCAATGCCAATGTTACGAACATCATCGGATTCAGGGAGTATTTGCCCCATAATCTTGTTTTCAAGTGATGCTCCCAAGGGGAATGTAGATGAAGATTGGAGGCCTTGGACTGATCCTTAGGCAACACCCCAGGATTGGTGCAGCAAAGAAGCTATATTGGTGAAGATAGACACAAAATGCTGGAGTAACTCAGAGGGACAGGCAGCATCTCTGGAGAGAAGAAATGGGTGACGTTTCGGGTCGAGACCCTTCTTCCGACAGTCTGCTTTCTCCCGGTGCTCCGGTTTCCTCCACACTCCAAAGACGTGCAGGTTTGTAGGTTAAATGGTTTGGTAAAATTGTAAATTGTCCCTTGTGTGTGTGTGTGGGGCAGTGTGAGTGTGCGGGGACTGCAGGACCGAGCGGACTCGGTGGGCCAAAGGGCCTGTTTCCACGCAGTATCTCTAAATTAAACTAAAACATTTTTGTGATTACACAAAGTGATCTGTTGAATTAATCAGATTGAAAACCTGTCCAGACATGTCTGCAATTGCCCCAACAGTTAACATGGCAATTACTTGCAGAGGTGCCCACAGTTTCTCTGAAATCAGTCAATGTTGGTAATATTTCATTATATCTGTGGCACTGAACATGCCATCCAACTACGGCCAATCTCAGCTGCTCGAAGGGCTCAGTGCATTGGTTGGATTAATGGCAAAAACCAAAGAAGACCAGAATATTGCTTGGCACAGATGTCTGAAGAAGGGTCTCGACCCAAAACATCACTCCAGAAATGCTGCCGGTCCCGCTGAGTTACTCCAGCATTTTGTGTCTATCTTCTGAGCAAAGATCTGCTTTGTCAATGCCAGTTTTTACAATGCGTCAAGAACTCGGGTCAAACCAGAGAGGAGAGGGAGGAGGAGGGGGGAGGAGGGTGGAGGGCGGTGAGAAGGAGTAAGGGAAGGGGAGAGGGGGGGAGGGAAGGGGAGAGAAAGGGAGGGAGGGGACAAAGGGAGGGAGGGGAGAGAGGGGGGAGGGAGAGGGGGAGGGGAGGGGGGAAAGGGGGAGGGGGGAAAGGGGGAGGGGAAAGGGGGATGGAGGAGAGGAAGAGGGGGGGAGAGGGGGGTAGCAGTGGGCGTCGCCAAAGGACTGCGAGTTCAGTGGAGGGGGTGACGTCACTCGCAGAGCGTGAAACATAGCACAGGCCGCGCGCAGCAGATCCATTGTAACAACATCAGCGAGACCATCTCGTTTATTTTTCAACTTTTAATAGTTACTAGACCAAGTGCAGACCCGTTGGGTCTGGTCCCCGAACGTGCTTCAGTACCCGAGTATGGGGGGGGAAGGGGATGGAGGACGAGGAGGGAGGGAGGGGGAGGAGGGAGGGGGGGGGAGGGGAGGGTGCCAAATCGGCCAAAAAAAAGGCGGCGTTTTTGGAGGAGAGCGAGCAGCAGCAGCTGCCGTTATGGTGCCTGGGCAGCAGGAGGCCACAAAATGAGTGAGTGTGTGTGGGGGGGTGAAGGGTTTTACATAAAAAGTGTACATAAAGTGTACATAAAAATGTCTAAATGTAATGAGGAGTGCATTTGTGAATGTAAAAGTGTAATGTGTGGCAAAATGGTAAATATCTCGGGGTTTGAAAGTGTGGTTTTGGCGAACCGTGGTATCAAAAGGCAAATCTGGTTGGTCGGCAGGCACACACACACACACACACACACGCACACACACAGTTTTAATAGTATATAGATAGATAAGATAAGATAAGATGGTAGACTGGATTTCAAAACATAAGCCGAATAAAAGAAGCAGGCTGGGCACATGCTGTTATCTGAAAAATATATTGGGTGGGGTGAGATTCGCACACGCCTTGATTTTGATTTTTTTAACTCTGTGACTCTGTGACTCATACAAGGGTAATACCGGCAGCACTCAAACTTTGAAATCTGAATTGCCTGGGTTCAAACAAAGAAATCTGTACATAAAATCAAGGAGTTATAAAGGTGCAAACCTCACCCAACCTAATATCCTCTTCAGATGACAACATGTTCCCAGCCTGGTTCTTCTACATTCCTCTTGTTCTTTATTCCACCGCATCTGCTGATAAATTGTTCCAATGACGAAACCCCTGGCAATATTTGTTCCTGATATCACGTGAATTACAGAACCAATTAACAGTCTGAAGGAGGGTCTCAACCCGAAACGTCACCCCTTCCTTCTCTCCACAGATGCTGCCTGACCCGCTGAGTTACTCCAGCATTTTGTGCCCATCCATAGTTCTTTCTTACACATAACGGTCAAGTTTTTTGGGGTGTTGTGAATTCAAACAGATGATACGAGATCATTGGAGTTCGTCCCTGCAGGATACTAATGGACTAGATAGGGCAGCACAGTGGCGCAGCGGTAGAGTTGCTGCATCAGTTGATGAACAGCACCTCCTATTTTGCTTGGGCAGCTTACAACCAGCAGTATGAATCTGGATTTTCCGAACTTCAAGTAGCCCTTGCTCTCCCTCTTTCTCCATCCCTCCCCCATCCTCGTTCTCCAACTAGTTCGCTGTCCCACTGATTTATTTTTCTAATTGTTTGCTCATCAGAGACCCGGCTTCAATCCCGACTACGGGTGCTATCTGTACGGAGGTTGTTTTTTTTTTATTTGTTTTTTTAAATATTTTTATTATAGAAACAAAATAATAACAAAGTACATTATTTTACAATGATGAAAATACATGATATTAATGATCTATTCGTACTATTAATATTATTTGTATTATTATTGATTATAAATTTTAAGATTATATATTTTATATAATTGAGAATACATGGTACTAGTAATATATTCATAATATTAGTAATATACTCATACTGTTGATAATATTTGTATTGTCACTGATTTTGAAATGTAGAACCAAATTTTATGTAATTAAAAATACGTAATACTAGTAAAACTTTTATGATATTCATTATATTTTCATACTGTTAATAATATTTGTATTATCATTGATTTTAAAATTTAAAATTATATATTTTATATAATTGAAAATACATGATACTAATAATACTTTCATAAAGTTAGTGATATTTATAGTCGTACTGATATTAAAAATTTAAGATTATGTGTTTCTATACTTTTTTCTAATTTTTTATAAAAGTATGAAAAGATAGAGAGAAAGAGTGTGAAAAGTTTGATGGAGAATGGAATATTAATAGAATATTGACTGGCCTTAAGGGGGATACGACATATATTGCCTGAAGTAGATTCATATTGCCCGAGTCGAAGACGAGGGCAATATGGATCTAGTGAGGGCAATATATGTCGTATCCCCCGAAAGAGGACAGTCAATATTGTTATTATTACCCATATCAGACATCTAGAGGAAAATCTGAACATCTCAGCTCGGCGGACTTCCACGTAAAATTTAACCAAAATGGACGCGGCAGTCTTCCTGTCTGCCGTTTGAATATTCTAAATTTCCAACGCAGCGTCACGTTGCCAAGTTTCCGGATGTGAGACCAGGGGAATATAAGACTATATTTACCGCTGTTTTAACACGTAAAGTCCATAGGCGTTCGCAAGAAAGGGGAATACAAGAAAATATTCCCCTGTTAACCCTGCTGGCACTCAAAACGAAGGGAATACAATTTTGTAAAAGCATAGCTCAGATGTGTGATATGGGTAATAATAATCATTAATCCATCCTTGGAGATATATTCATGATTTATTATATATATTTCTTCATCTATTCAAATATTCAGGCCTCAATCAAGTCCTCGTGCCGAACCATTATGACCCTGTAAATATTTAATATATGGAGACCAAATCCCTCTGAAGAGATCTAACCTGTCCATTAGGACAAGCCTTAATCTCTCCAGATGAAGTGTCTCCGACATTTCTATGTTCCACATTTTGATTGTTGGGGATGTAGGGCCTTTCCAAAATTTTAATATTAATTTTTTCCCAATTATTAAACCATAGTCGATAAAAGTTCTTTGGTTCAGAGTTTGTACGTTCCCCCGTGACATGTGTGGGCTTTTTCCAAGATCTTCAGCTTTCTCCCACACTACAAATGCCAACAGGTTTGTAGGTCTGAAGAAGGGTCTTCAACCGAAACTTCACCCATTCCTTTTCTCCAGAGATGCTGCCTGTCCCGCTGAGTTACTCCAACTTTTTGTGTCTTTCTTTGGTTTAAACCAGCATCTGCAGTTCTTTCCTACCCACACTGACCTTTCTGTCCTGGGCCTCCTCCATTGTCAGAGTGAGGCCCAATGCAAATTGGATGAACAGCACCTCCTATTTTGCTTGGGCAGCTTACAACCAGCAGTATGAATCTGGATTTTCCGAACTTCAAGTAGCCCTTGCTCTCCCTCTTTCTCCATCCCTCCCCCATCCTCGTTCTCCGACTAGTTCGCTGTCCCACTGATTTATTTTTCTAATTGTTTGCTCATCATCACATTCCCCTCACCCAACAATGGTCCATCATCTGCTTTTGATCTGTTCTTATCTCTAGTCTCCCCCTCCCCTGACTCTCAGTCTGAAGAAGGGTCTCGACACGTAACGTCACCCGTTCCTTCTCTCCAGAGATGCTGCCTGGCCCGCTGAGTTACTCCAGCTTTTTGTGCCTACCTTCAATAATCCTTGGAATTTAGCTGTTTGCTCATTCACTATTCTGATTTCAGAAGATAGTGTCATATCTTCTGTCTCTGAAATGTGACATTTTTCTTGGCAACACGACACAGAAACCAAAGGAAACTTTACCCATAAGTTAATGTCCAATGTGTTGTTCATTACTAGAGCCAGGATGTTTAGGCGCTAAAATACTAAAAAGGCAGGCAAAAAGGCATAATAAAATTCCAAAAAAGTTACGAAAAATATATTAATTGACAAAAAAAGGCATGTGATTCCACCACCAAAATATGGTTAAAAATGATAACATAAAGATATACTAATGGCCAAAGTTGCCTGGTTGCACATAATTACTAACATTTTTTTCAAATTATCTGGTGTTAAACATCTGTCAGACAGAATATGCTTCAGTTGTGAAAAACATCTTTCTACCTCAGCTGAGGTCACTGGTGCATACCCAAAACTAGCTACAGATGATATATTGTGCACTACAACTACCTTTAAGAACTTTAGCTATGTTTTGTATTTCTTCAAGATCCTTGTTAGCTAAAATCACTCTCTCGCATTTTCCGTGTATGTCTTGCCAGGAATTTTACACATATCATCAGTTACTTTGTTGAAAACCTGCAAGTTATTCACTAATGTTTTGCCATGTTTCTCAAGGGAAGTGATTGCTTGTGGGAAGTTTGCAAAATTGGAAGCAATATACGCAAGATCGCGGTGGAGGGACTTTTTCTGCATGATTTCACTGGCGATCCTGACTGCAGCAGATTCTTCTTCAAAACAGTTGACAATTTATTTTATCTTTTCAGAATTTGCAGCATAGTAGAGTGCAGCAGAGAGCCATGTACCCCACCTAGTCAAAACGGGCTGAGGAGGGAGCGGAATCTCGGGTGCCATTTCCTTGAACAACTGCACACGTGACGGTGCTTTGAGGAAGATTTTCTTGACATTGGAAACTAGGTGACTGACATTTGGAAACAAGCTACGTATGTACTTGACAATTCTATGAAGTCCTTCAGCTAAGCACGTCAAATACAACATTTTGGGGAATAAAACTTTAAGAGCATGAGCAGCTTTTTTCATGTACGGAGCTGCATCACTCATAAACAGACGAACATTCTCATTTTCTATACCTTCTGGTCAAAGTACAGCAAGTGAAGATGTAAACAACTGAGCAATAGTTGAGCTGTTTGACTTCTCCAATACTTCCGCTGTCAACAAATACTCCTTTGATGGTTGACCTGCCTCCAGTGTGTCGATGACCACATTTGCAACATATTTCCCCACAGCATCGGTTATCTCGTCCATTATGATCCATATTTTGTTGCATGCAACTCATCTCTAATTTCCTGTACAACAATGTGGAAGTTGCTGTCTACATATTTGTTTCCGTAATGATGACTCACTTGGTATAAGTTCCTCTGTGTATTTCTCTAATACAAACCTCTGAGAGATTTATTTTCCAATTTCCACTGTGGAATTCCAGCATCAATGAGTGCCTTGCACAGATCACTCAAAAACTCAGATTTGCGACTGGAGCCAGCCGTAAATGTAGTGTGGAGACAAGCTTGGGTAATTCGCCTGGGTAGTCTACACCCCAGTGGTATCAACATTGACTTCTCTAATTTTAGATAGCCCTTGTCTTCTCCCTCCTCCCCCTAACCCTTCCCAGCTCTCTTTCTAGTCCTACTATCTCCGCCTCCTCCTATCCCCACCCCCGACATCAGTCTGAAGAAGGGTCTCGTCCCAAAACATCGCTTATTCTTTCTCTCCATAGATGCTGCCTCACCCGCTGAGTTTCTCCAGCATTTTTTGTCTACCTTCGATTTTTCCTGCATCTGCAGTTGTTTCTTAAATAGATCTTGGAGAAGACTGAACCAGCGGGCAGCGGCACGAATGAATGAACAACCAACAGTTGCGCCCCTGGGTTTGCCCCGGTGGTGGACGTTTATACTATGTTAACACGTTAATAATAACATTAATATTAATGTGTTAATATAGAAAACATCTTTGTAATCACGGTACATCTGGAGAAAATAGCACGACATTTTAGCAAAAGAAAGGCAGATTTAGGCACTCGATTGTGAAAAAGGCGTTATCCTGGTGAAATCATCAAAAAAGGCATAAAATGGCACATGGCATTTATGTCCAAATCCTGGCTATTCATTACATTCAATGACAAGCACTGGTTACAAACTGGCCATTGGTGCTTCATCTTGCAATTTGGCATTTTATGGTATCATTCGCATCAAATGAAAATATATTTCTGGACAAAATTTTAGAAGAAAATGGCTTGATAGAGGAGGGGGGTGGGAGACAGAGAGGAGACCGGGGGGGGACAGAGGGGGAGGGAGACAAAAGGGGGGAGACAGAGGGGGGGGGTGATAGAGAGGACATGGGGAGACTCGCCCCAGGGTGACGAGGCATCTCTAGCCCTTTCGAAGTGACAATCTCCGACTCCGGCCCCGTGGTCTTCCACCGACCTCCCTCTCCCTCTCCCTCTCCCCCTCTCTCTCCAGCTCTCTTCACCGCTCCCTCTCCCTCCCAATCCCCGTTCTTCACCCTGATTCTTCCAATGTACTCTGTCCAGGTTCATAACTTCATGAGATAGGAGCAGAATTAGGCCATTCAGCCCATCAAGTCTACTCGGCCAATCCATTATGGCTGATCTATTTGCGAGTACTGAGTGCTGGAGTAACTCAGTGGGTCAGGCAGCATCTGTGGAGAACATGGATAGGTGATGTTTCACAGAGTGCTGGAGTAACTCAGTGGGTCAGGCAGCATCTGTGGAGAACATGGATAGGTGATGTTTCACAGAGTGCTGGAGTAACTCAGTGGGTCAGGCAGCATCTGTGGAGAACATGGATAGGTGATGTTTCACAGAGTGCTGGAGTGACTCAGCGGGTCAGGCAGCATCTGTGGAAAACATGGATAGGTGATGTTTCACAGAGTGCTGGAGTGACTCAGCGGGTCAGGCAGCATCTGTGGAGAACATGGATGATAATCTATATTTTGGTTCGGACCCTTCTTCATACTCAACCAAAACGGTGTCCACCTCGGCTGCCTGTCCCGCAGAGTTACTCCAGCAATTTGTGTCTATTTGTAAACTAGCATCTGCAGTTCTTCGTGTCGTTATTTATGTCCACCTGCAGGACCGTTGTAGACATAAAATTCAGAAGAAAGGTCCCGACCCGAAACATCACCTATCCTTTTTCTCCAGAGACCTTGCCTGACCCGCTGAGTTACTCCAGCATCCGTGGTAAGTGAGGTAAATGTAATGCTAGAATATGACAACAGGGATGTAATGGTGAGGGTTTACAAGGCGCTGGTCTGGCTGTATTTGGGGTAGTGTGAGCAGTTTTGGGTCCCATATCCGAGGAAGGATGTGCTGACGTTCGAGAGGGTCCAGAGGAGTTAACTAGAATGATCCCAGGAATGAGTGGGTTAAACATATGAATGAGTCAATGAATGAATACGTTTATTGGCCAAGTATTCACATACAAGGAATTTGCCTTGGTGCTGTCATATGCTGAGAGAATGGAGCAGCTGGGCTTGTACACTCTGGAGTTTAGAAGGAGGAAGGGATCTCATTGAAACATAAGATTGTTAAGGGCTTGGATATGCTAGAGGCAGGAAACATGTTCCCGATGTTGGGGGAGTCCAGAACCAGGGGCCACACACACAGTTTAAGAATAAGGAGTATGTCATTTAGAGCGGAGACGAGGAAACACTTTTTCTCACAGGTGGTGAGTCTGTGGAATTCTCTGCCTCAGAGGGCGGTGGAGGCCGGTTCTCTGGATGCTTTCAAGAGAGAGCTAGATAGGGCTCTTAAAAATAGCGGAGTCAGGGGATATGGGGAGAAGGCAGGAACGGGGTACTGATTGGGGATGATCAGCCATGATCACATTGAATGGCGGTGCTGGCTCGAAGGGCCGAATGGCCTACTCCTGCACCTATTGTCTATTTTGCTTAACATATAGTGGAGGAAGGAATTGCCTAGTTGTCTATTGCTCTGCCCCCAAGTGACAACATGACATACAGTGAGAGGTAGGGCTGACACATAAAACATTATGATGAGATTTTGACTGGAGTTTAGAAGGATGAGGGGAAAGCTGACCAGTGGCGGGAGGGCCTGGGACAGCAGGTGACACAGACAACAGACAGCAGACAACAGGCGGGAACACCACAGAACCCTCTCGCTGCGCCACCTGCAGAGATGTCAGTGTGATTAGCTTTTGTCCTAATTCTTTGCCAAAAAAGCAGAACTAGTATGACAATGACGTAATGACACTTGCTCGGATCATCTGAAAAGTAAGAGGGAGTGAGACGTTTGGGCTCTTTATAAAGCGGTGTGGGAGCAGAGCAGCGTCAGATGCCGCGGACGGCCCGAGTGGAGGAGCAGCGCTAGCTGGTCACACAGTGAGTCAGTCGCACAAGCCATCGCTTCCACCGATCCATTTCTCTAAAGTGATTAATTGTCGAGGCCGCGAGAGATGTCGGGCACTGCCACAGGTCACACACGGCTGCTGACAATGGTCAAATGGTCCCGCCAAACCGTGATCCAGTTGGAGGAAGAAAACTTCAAACTCACTCAGCCCGAAGGAAACGTGTTCTCCAGAGATGCTGCCGGCGCGGCTGTGGCTGCGGCTGCAGCATCCGACCTCCCCATGCAGCAGGCTCCCTGCCATGCATTGCTGCTCCCCTCACAAGCCTGTCCGTCCCTGGGACCCCCTCTTCCCCTGAATCCCTCTTCCCCTGAATCCCTCTTCCCCTGAATCCCTCTTCCCCCCCGACCCCCTCTCCCCCTCTCTCCCCCCACCCTCTCTCTCTCCCCCCCACCCTCCCCCTCTCTCTCTCTCTCCCCCCCCCACCCCACCCCTCTCTCTCTCCCCCCCACCCTCTCCCTCTCCCCCCACCCCCCCCCCCCCCTTGCCCCTGTTGTTGGGGTACATGCCGCTCACACTCTGCCTCTCCCCTCTCGCTTTACCCAGCTGTTCGCCGGCCATCGACCAAGGCTCAAGTTCGGGGGTTTTGGTGAAGCATTAAAACAATAGCGAATGGGATCACACAGCAGTAGCTCCAAGAAGTCTGCTGCCAGTGGTAAGAACCCAGAGAGATCTTTGCAAAGACGGTGGGATGGATGGATGGATGGATGCTTGAAACTTCCTGCGGATTAATGGGGGGGGGGGGGGGGGGGGGGGGAGAGGAGGATAGGGAGGGAGGGGGAGATGGGGGAGAGAGGAAGATTTTTAAATCTCATTGTCATGAATTTATAGGCCAAATGGAAGGAATTTAGTGTTTAATTCCCATAATTTAAGGCCATTTAAATCATCTTGCGAGTGGGTTTTTGTGGAACGCGATCGATTGGAACGTTGCGGTTTGTGGTGAATTTAAATCCCATATCGGCAGGAAAAACACTGCCGGTTCGTATAGGGCCTAAATCACCTTTTCGCTACGTAAAATTTGGATTAAGGTAATCCTAAGAAGCAAGTTTATATGTAAAATAAACGGCTTACCTGTATTAGTCCCGTACGGGAGATCCGTCCTCTCCCGTTGACGGTGTTAGAAGTAGATTTTTATTTTACTCCAGGGCTGAATTGTCCCGCGGTTTAAAAACAAATGTCACAGAACGGTAGTCGGAACAATTCTTCAGCATTAGCTAGCAGCCCGAGAAAATATAACTCAGACGGGCAAGAGAAAACGCCGTTTTAACCCCCCCCCCCCCTCAAAGGCGCCAAAGTCTCGCGCGGCCAGTGGCAGAACTGCAGAGCCGCTGAAGGTAAGGTTTGTAACATAGCCAGACAAAGATCCATCATTATTTATTTGCCTCTGTACTCCCCAATTTGTCCTTTGTAATGGAAAACAAATCACACATGGCTAAAGTGCACATTGTCAGATTTTATTAAAGGCCATTTTTATACATTTCGGTTTCACCAGCCGTAATGGCTTTTAAATGTTCTGAGAGTACCCCTCCACTATCCCTTTTGGCAGCCAGTTCCATACACACACCACCCTCTGTTTGAAAAAGTTGCCCCTCAGGTTCCTATTAAATCTTTCCCCTCTCACCTTAAACCCATGATACATAGACAATCGGTGCAGGAGTAGGCCATTTGGCCCCTCGAGCCAGCACCGCCATTCAATGTGATCATGGCTGATCATCCAATATCAGCAACCCTGTTCCTGCTTTCTCCCCATATCCCTTGATTCCATTAGCCCCAAGAGCTCTATCTAACTCTCTTTTAAATGCATCCAGTGAATCGGCCCCCACTGCCCCCCTGAGGCAGAGAATTCCACAAATTCACAACTCTGGTGTGAAAAAGTGCTTCCTCATCTCAGTTCTAAATTGCCTACCCCTTATTCCTAAACTGCAGCCCCAGGTTCTGGACTCCCCCAACATCGGGAACATGTTTCCTGCATATAGTGTGTTCAATCCCTTAATAATTTTATATATTTCTATTATATCCCCTCTCATCATTCTAATTTCAAGTGAATACAAACTGCGGTCCCAGCACCGAGCCTTGCAGCAGCCCACTAATCACTGCGTGCTATTCTGATATGGATCCGTTAATCCCTACTCTTTGTTTCCTGTCTGCCAACCATGTCAAACCCAATCCCCAACACCATGTGCTCTAATTTTGCCCACTAATCTCCCGTGTGGGACCTTATCAAAGGCTTTCTGAACGTCCAGGTGCACTACACCCACTGGCTCCCTCTCCCTTGTCCATTCTACTTGTTGCTGGTCTTGACTCCCGTATTTTGGGTTATAGACCGTGTGCATCCATCCTATCTATTCTCCTTGTGCATGTTTACACGATTGCCTGTCATCATTCTGTGCTCCAAGGAGTGAAGTCATGGCTTGCCCAACCTCTCCCTGTTGTTCAGGACCTCATGTCTCGGCAACATCCCAGCACATCGGCTCGGCATTCTTTACAACTGAACAACATCCTCCCTTCTGGAGGGTGTCCAAAACAGAACACAATACTCCAGGTGGGGCCTCAAGAGACGGAGCAAGTAATCCAGTCCTAGCCTTTATCTGGAGAGTTTCAAGAAATAATTAAAGGTTCAAGGGGTATTTTATTGTCACCCGTACTAAATAAGGGACAGTGATATTTGATTAACCATACAGCGATATTTAAAAAAAGCAACAAGACACACAACTACATAAAAGTTAACATAAACATCCACCACAGCAGATTCCCCACATTCCCCACTGTGATGGAAGGCAATAAAGTCTCATCTTCTTCCCTCCTTTTTTTTGGCTGTCGGGGAAGTCCACAGCCGGGGCGATCGAAGCTCCTGCAGCTTGGAGCTCCCGAAGCTGGTCCCTAACCAAGGGATCGTGGGCTCCATGATATTAAGCCCGCAGGCTCTCGCGGTTGGAGCTCCCAAGGTCGAATCCCAGCAAGAGGCCGCCAGCTCCGTGATGTTAGGCCGCAGTGCGGACGGAGATACGATACGGAAAATGTCGCATCTCCATCGAGGAAAGAGATTTGAAAAAGTTCCCCCAACCACCCCACGTGACAGAAAACTAAATATACCTCGGTAAAACCTATTGGTTAGTGATAATATCCTCACTCATACGGTTAAGGAAATGTTCTCCAGTTTACAAAATGTTTCCCGGTTTGAGCTGAATTAATGCCAGGCCTTTTGTCTCTCCTCACAAGTGGACGACAGTGATTTCAAAATGTACGACGAAAAAAATCGCTTTAGGATGATGAGAAATATACACCATGAGATTCTCCGGGTGTACGCCGACGGAACCCGATGCCCTACGGCCGCCTTTGCTCAGCGACCAGTCCCGAGATCAAAAGCAGGTTTGTATTTTTTCTTATCAAACGTTATTCACCCTGCGATGAGGTGATGCCGTCGAGTGACACAGAAGGAAGTCTCTTCGGCCCTCCTAATCAATGATATTTACATATAAAGATCTATCTATCCAATTCATCCAACCTCACTGCTTCATTTTGAAAGTAATTACTGCTTCTTTCTGTCTGCAACTTTCAGGCAGTCCGTAGATTACATCACGGAAGGTTGGCACACCTCTCCCTATCTGTTTGTTTGCTTTGATTGTTGTTCATGCATCTCATTTGGCGCGGACTCATGAGTGACATGATTAAGCAGGCAATTCTGCATTTAGTGTTGTCCAATGAACCAGATATGATAAGAGAACTTGAGGTAAAGGAACCGCTTGGAGGTAGTGATCATAATATGATTAGTATTAATCTGCAATTTGTGAAGGCGAACATTAAATCGGAAGTGTCAGTGATGCAGTTGAACAAAGGGGACTATGAAGGCATGAGAGGGGAGCTGGCCAAAGTAGACTGGAAAGGGATCCTAGCAGGAATGACGGTGGAACAGCAATGGCAGGAATTTCTGGGCATAATCCGGAAGACGCAGGATCATTTCATTCCAAAAAGGAAGAAAGATTCTAAGGGGAGAAGGAGGCAACCATGGCTGACAAGAGAAGTTAGGGATGGAATAAAACTAAAAGAAAAGATGTATAACACAGCAAAGAGTAGCCGGAAGCCAGAGGATTGGGAAACTTTCATAGGACAACAGAAGGAAACAAAATGGGCAATACGGGCTGAAAAGTACAAAGGGCAGCTGGCCAGGAATATAAAGAAGGACAGTAAAAGCTTCTTTAGATATGTTAAGGGAAAAAGAGTAGCAAAGTCAAATGTGGGTCCCTTGAAGGCAGACACGGGTTAAATAATTATGGGCAACAAGGAAATGGCAGAAGAGTTGAATAGGTACTTCGGATCTGTCTTCACTAAGGAGAACACAAACAATCTCCCAGATGTACTGGAGGACAGAGGATCTAAGGGGGTAGAGGAACTGAAATAAATTTTCATTAGGCGGGAAATAGTATTGGGTAGGCTAATGGGACTGAAGGATGATAAATCCCCTGGGCCTGATGGTCTGCATCCCAGTAGCTAATGTTATCCCACTTTTCAAAAAAGAAGCGAGAGAGAAAACGGGGAATTACAGGCCAGTTAGCCTGTCTTCGGTGGTGGGAAAGATGCTGGAGTCAATTATTAAAGAGGTAATAATGGGGCATTTGGATAGCAGTAAAAGGATTAGTCCAAGGCAACATGGATTTATGAAAGGGAAATCATGCTTGACTAATCTTCTGGAGTTTTATGAGGATGTGACAAGTAAAATGGATGAAGGGGAGCCAGTGGATGTAGTGTTTTTAGACTTTCAGAAAGCCTTTGATAAGGTCCCACACGGGAGACTGGTGACTGAAATTAGAGCACATGGTATTGGGGATAGGGTGTTGACATGGATAGAAAATTGGTTGACAGACCGGAAGCAAAGAGTAGGAGTGAACGGGTCCTTTTCAGAATGGCAGGCAGTGGCGAGTGGAGTGCTGCAAGGCTCGGTGTTGGGGCCGCAATTGTTTACCATATATATTAATGATTTGGAAGAGGAAATTAGGAGAAACACCAGCAAGTTTGCGGATGACACAAAGCTGGGTGGCAGTGTGAACTTTGAAGAGGATGTTAGGAGGTTGCACGGTGACCTGGACAGGTTGAGTGAGTGGGCAGATGCATGGCAGATGCAGTATAATATAGATAAATGTGAGGTTATCCACCTTGGCGGCAAAAAAAAGGGGACAGATTATTATCTCAATGGGGTTGGGTTAGGTAAGGGGGAGGTGCAGCGAGACCTGGGTGCCCTTGTACACCGGTCACTGTAAGTTGGCTTACAGGTACAAGAGGCAGTGAAGAAAGCTAATAGCATGTTGGCCTTCATAACAAGAGGATTTCAGTATAGGAGTAAAGAGGTTCTTCTGCAGTTGTACAGGGCTCTGGTGAGACCACATCTGGAGTATTGTGTACAGTTTTGGTCTCCTAATTTGAGAAAGGACATTCTTGTGATTGAGGCAGTGCAGCGTAGGTTCACGAGATTGATCCCTGGGATGGTGGGACTGTCATATGAGGAAAGATCGAAAAGACTAGGCTTGTATTCACTGGAGTTTAGAAGGATGAAGGGGATGTTATAGAAACATATAAAATTATAAAAGGACTGGACAAGCTAGATGCAGGAAAAATGTTCCCAATGTTGGGCGAGTACAGAACCAGGGGCCAGTCTTAGAATAAAGGGGAGGTCATTAAAGATTGAGGTGAGAAAAAATTTTGCACCCAGAGAGTTGTGAATTTATGGAATTCCCTGCCACAGAGGGCAGTGGAGGCCAAGCCACTGGATGGATTTAAGGGAGAGTTAGATAGAGCTCTAGGAGCTAGTGGGGTCAAGGGATATGGGGAGAAGGCAGGCGCAGCTTAATAGAAACATAGAAACATAGAAATTAGGTGCAGGAGTAGGCCATTCAGCCCTTCGAGCCTGCACCGCCACTCAATATGATCATGGCTGATCATCCAACTCAGTATGCCGTACCTGCCTTCTCTCCATACCCTCTGATCCCCTTAGCCACAAGGGTCACATCCAACTCACTCTTAAATATAGCCAATGAACTGGCCTCAACTACCCTCTGTGGCAGAGAGTTCCAGAGACTCACCACTCTCTGTGTGAAAAAAGTCTTTCTCATCTCGGTCTTAAAGGATTTCCCCCTTATCCTTAAGCTGTGACCCCTTGTCCTGGACTTCCCCAACATCGGGAACAATCTTCCTGCATCTAGCCTGTCCAACCCCTTAAGAATTTTGTAAGTTTCTATAAGATCCCCTCTCAATCTCCTAAATTCCAGAGAGTATAAACCGAGTCTATCCAGTCTTTCTTCATAAGACAGTCCTGACATCCCAGGAATCAGTCTGGTGAACCTTCTCTGCACTCCCTCTATGGCAATAATGTCCTTCCTCAGATTTGGAGACCAAAACTGTACGCAATACTCCAGGTGTGGTCTCACCAAGACCCTGTACAACTGAAGTAGAACCTCCATGCTCCTGTACTCAAATCCTTTTGCTATGAAAGCTAACATACCATTCGCTTTTTTCACTGCCTGCTGCACCTGCATGCCTACTTTCAATGACTGGTGTACCATGACACCCAGGTCTCGCTGCATCTCCCCTTTTCCTAATCGGCCACCATTTAAATAATAGTCTGCTTTCCTGTTTTTGCCACCAAAGTGGATAACCTCACATTTATCCACATTATACTGCATCTGCCAAACATTTGCCCACTCACCCAGCCTATCCAAGTCACCTTGCAGTCTCCTAGCATCCTTCTCACAGCTAACACTGCCCCCCAGCTTAGTGTCATCCGCAAACTTGGAGATATTGCCTTCAATTCCCTCATCCAGATCATTAATATATATTGTAAATAGCTGGGGTCCCAGCACTGAGCCCTGCGGTACCCCACTAGTCACTGCCTGCCATTGTGAAAAGGACCCGTTTACTCCTACCTTCCTGTTTGCCAGCCAGTTCTCTATCCACATCAATACTGAACCCCTAATACCGTATGCTTTAAGTTTGTATACTAATCTCTTATGTGGGACCTTGTCGAAAGCCTTCTGGAAGTCCAGATATACCACATCCACTGGTTCTCCCTTATCCACGCTACTAGTTACATCCTCGAAAAATTCCACAAGATTCGTCAGACATGATTTACCTTTCGTAAATCCATGCTGACTTTGTCCAATGATTTCACCACTTTCCAAATGTGCTGCTATCCCATCTTTAATAACTGACTCTAGCAGTTTCCCCACTACCGATGTTAGACTAACTGGTCTGTAATTCCCCGTTTTCTCTCTCCCTCCCTTCTTAAAAAGAGGGGTTACATTTGCTACCCGCCAATCCTCAGGAACTACTCCAGAATCTAAAGAGTTTTGAAAGATTATCACTAATGCATCCACTATTTCCTGAGCTACTTCCTTAAGTACTCTGGGATGCAGCCTATCTGGCCCTGGGGATTTATCGGCCTTTAATCTATTCAATTTACCCAACACCACTTCCCGACTGACCTGGATTTCACTCAATTCCTCCTTTGACCCACAGTCCCCTGCTTTTTCCGGCAGATTATTTATGTCTTCCTTAGTGAAGACGGAACCAAAGTAGTTATTCAATTGGTCCGCCATATCCTTGTTCCCCATGATCAACTCACCTGTTTCTGACTGCAAGGGACCTACATTTGTTTTAACTAACCTCTTTCTCTTCACATATCTATAAAAACTTTTGCAGTCAGTTTTTATGTTCCCTGCCAGTTTTCTTTCATAATCTATTTTTCCTTTCCTAATTAAGCCCTTTGTCCTCCTCTGCTGGTCTCTGAATTTCTCCCAGTCCTCTGGTATGCTGCTTTTTCTGGCTACTTTGTACGCATCATCCTTTGCTTTGAAACTATCCCTGATTTCCCTTGTTATCCACGGATGCACTACCTTCCCCGATTTATTCTTTTGCCAAACTGGGATGAACAATTTTTGTAGTTCATCCATGCAGTCTTTAAATGTCTTCCATTGTATATCCACCGTCAACCCTTTTAGAATTAATTGCCAGTCAATCTTGGCCAATTCACGTCTCATACCCTCAAAGTTACCTTTCTTTAAGTTCAGAACCATTGTTTCTGAATTAACGATGTCACTCTCCATCCTAATGAAGAACTCAACCATATTATGGTCACTCTTGCCCAAGGGGGCACGTACAACAAGACGGCTAACTACCCCTTCCTCATTACTCAAAACCCAGTCTAAAATAGCCTGCTCTCTCGTTGGTTCCTCTACATGTTGATTTAGATAACTATCCCGCATACATTCCAAAAAATCCTCTTCCTCAGCACCCCTGCCAATTTGATTAACCCAATCTATATGTAGATTGAAGTCACCCATTATAACTGTTTTGCCTTTGTCGCACGCATTTCTAATTTCCTGTTTGATACCATCCCCAACTTCTCTGCTACTGTTAGGTGGCCTGTACACAAGACCCACCAGCGTTTTCTGCCCCTTAGTGTTTTGTAACTCTACCCATACCGATTCCACATCCTCCAAGCTAATGTCCTTCCTTTCCATTGCGTTAATCTCCTCTCTAACCAGCAACGCTACCCCACCTCCTTTTCCTTTCTCTCTATCCCTCCTGAATATTGAATATCCCTGGATGTTCAGCTCCCAGCCTACGTCACCCTGGAGCCATGTCTCCGTGATCCCAACTATATCATAATCATTAATATCTATCTGCACGTTCAACTCGTCCACCTTATTACGAATACTCCTTGCATTGAGACACAAAGCCTTCAGGCTTGCCTTTACAACGCACTTACCCCTTATACAATTTTGCTGAAAAGTGACCCTTTTTGATTTTTGCCCTGGTTTTGTCTGCCCTCCACTTTTACTTTTCACCTTGCTACCTATTGCTTCTACCCTCCTTTTACACCCACCTGCCTCTCTGCTCTTGTACCCATCCCCCTGCCACATTAGTTTAAATCCTCCCCGACAGCACTAGCAAACACTCCCCCAAGAACATTGGTTCCATTCCATTCCAGGTGCAAACCGTCCTGTTTGTACCGGTCCCACCTCCCCCAGAACTGGTCCCAGTACCCTAAAAATTTGAATCCCTCCCCCTTGCACCACTTTTCAAGCCACGTATTCATTTGCAATATCCTCCTATTTCTACTCTGACTGGCCCGTGGTACTGGTAGTAATCCGGAGATTACTACCTTTGAGGTCCTACTTTTAAGTTTATCTCCTAGCTCCCTAAATTCACCTTGTAGGACCTCATCCCTTTTTTTACCTATATCGTTGGTGCCAACATGTACCACGACAACTGGCTGTTCACCCTCCCCCTCCAGAATGTTCTGCAGCCGTTCAGTGACATCCCTGACCTTTGCACCAGGGAGGCAACATACCATCCTGGAGTCTCGTTTGCGGCCGCAGAAACGCCTATCTATTCCCCTGACAATTGAATCCCCTATTACTATTGCCCTTCCCCTCTTTTTTCCCCCCTCATGTGCTGCAGAGCCACCCATGGTGCCATGAACCTGGCTGCTGCTGCATTCCCCTGATGAGCCATCTCCCTCAACAGTATCCAAAATGGTATACCTGTTTAGGAGGGAGATGACCGCAGGGGACTCCTGCACTACCTGCCTACTGCTTTGCTGGCTATTGGCCACCCGTTCCCTTTTTGTCCTCTTACCTTTTGCCTGCGGTGTGACCAACTCACTGTACGTGCTATCCACGACTTTCTCCGCATCGTGGATGCTCCAGTATGAATCCAGCCGCAGTTGATAGGGAACGATCAGCCATGATCACAATGAATGGCGGTGCTGGCTCGATGGGCCGAATGGCCTCCTCCTGCACCTATTTTCTATGTTAAGGAACTGCAGATGCTGAAAAAATCGAAGGTAGACAACAGGTGAGGCAGCATCTATGGAGAGAAGGAATAGATGACGTTTCGGGTCGAGACCCTAAACGTCACCTATTCCTTCGCTCCATAGATGCTGCCTCACCCGCTGAGTTTCTCCAGCATTTTTGTCTACTCACGTGTGTCATGAGTTGATATTAACTCAACCATTGTTTTCACCACAGACATTCCATGCAACAATCCATCTTTGTCTCTGGCCGCAGTCTGAACCAAAATCACTCTCAATCCTTTCATTGATTTCAAATGCTTCTTTTGCCTTGCCTTATCTCTGCTACTTCATGCAATCCTGGAGTTCATTTATGACCTTATGACCTTCCCAATCCTGAGCCAACATTCCATAATTTGGAATTCATCCATGTTGAACTGAATTGAATACTTATTGTCACATGTGACAAGGAATGCAAATAGTCGTCCATAAAGGGCCGACCTTTATGCTCCTCCCCCGTCTCAAGGTGCTTCCCCCCCCACACGCCGGGTCCACCTTTGTTTCGCCAGCCCGGCAGCGGCGTCATCACTTCCACGTGTCCGTCCTCGTCCATCGGTCGGCGCCATCATCGACCGCCGCGCCGACTTCTCCACTATTGCCGCTGGGTCCCTTCCAGACCCGGGGGATATGGGGAGAAGGCAGGAACGGGGCACTGATTGGGGATGATCAGCCATGATCACATTGAATGGCGGTGCTGGCTCGAAGGGCCGAATGGCCTCCTCCTGCACCTATTGTCTATTGTCTATTATCAGACGCCTCCTTGGTGCAAAGCCAGGCGCCAGCCACGGGCTCCACTGACCCAGGGGCCATCGGCAGCGAGCTTGGTCGACCCGCGAGGCTCCTACACATTATATCCTAAGCCGCGATTATTGAGAGAGTTGCCTTGACTATAGAGCTCAGCAGAGCCTTGTTGGGTTGTCAAAGTGTATGTGTGAGTGTGTGTCGATGACAGAGGCCTGGAGTGTGTCTATTGCACAGCTGCATGGTGATGAAACAACAAGTGAGTCATTCTGGAGAGGAACTTCCCTCTGCTCAGTGTTCAAGAAGGAACTGCAGATGCTGGAGAATTGAGGGAACACAAAAGGCTGGAGAAACTCAGCGGGTGCAGCAATATCTAACGAGCGAAGGAGATAGGCAACATTTCGGGTCGAGACCCTTCTTCAGACTGGTCAGGGATCAGGGAAACCAATCCCTGACCAGTCTGAAGAAGGGTCTCCAGCCTTTTGTGTTCCCTCCGCTCAGAGCAGGCGGAGCTGCCGAGGAATAGTGAACCCGTCTACGCTGACGGAATGGGAAGGAGAGAGGCCACAGCCTCTAGTCCTGGGCATGCACATCTGTAAAGATCTGCCACAAAGAAAGCTCATCAACGTTCTGAGATGGCTGAGGTGACTCTATGCCACCGAATGCTCTTTTCGAATGTCTACAGGTTTAGCTTGGTTTAGAGCTACAGCACAGGCCCTTCACCCCACCGAGTCCGCGTCGACCAGCGATCCCCGCACATTAACGCTATCCCACACCGGAGATCCCGGAGAAAACCCAGGGAAGCCACGTGGAGAACGTACAAACTCCATACAGACAGCACCCTTGGAAAGTCAGGATGGAACCCGGGTCTGTGGCGCTGTAAGGCAGTCACTTACTGTTGTGCCACTGTGCCACCCTGATGACAGATGATGTCCAGAGATCTGAGGAAGAGCATCTTCATGTAGAGAATGGTTCCAACCTCCGAGTTATTGCCTGTAACGATGGTGCAAGCGAAATCAGTGCCTTCAAAGGCAGGCACACGGAGCTTAAACGTGTCGCTGGGCCAGAGGGCGATGGAGCTTTAGAAAACCGAACAGCAGTTTAATTGCCATAAACTTGGGGAAATAAAAGAATCACAACAATCATATATTCTAAATTATAAAGCAGTGTCTGTACCTTTGTGACTTTAAATAATTCTAACACCTATTATGCTCATTTTCAACAGATAAAGATGGTGTAGAATTTAACATGAGATGGTACAAAAGAAAACGTAATATACAGCAGCCCATTGGCATCCCGGTCGTGTTCCAGATTAAGGTCAACGGGTCAGACTATCACTTGTGTTGTACTAAGGAAGGAAGCAGACAGATTGTGATGTTTAAGGTAATTCCAAACTGCATTGAGCAAACTTAATACAATAAAATGTCCTTCATTGTATTGGTACTTCAAAGTAATATTATCAAATAAAATTTGATACCATCAAAACAGGCCAGCAGATAAATTCATTTCCAAGGGCATTGGGCCCAGGCAGCTGAATAAACAGTCACTAATACTTGGGAAAGAATGCACTAGAGTACAGAATTACAAACCTCCTTAGATTGGAAGTTACACAACTAAACACGGTAGCATTGTTGCGTAGAGGTATCTTGAAGTTCAAATTCATAGCTCACCGAATGTGCAGCACAAGTGGATAGGGTGACACACAAGGCACAGGGTACCATTGCAAGGGGCATTGAGTACGAGAGTTGGGAAGTCATGATGCAACTGTATCGGAGGAGGTGCAGCAGACTGCTGCTTGATGAGGAGGGTTTCAGTAACAGAGAGAGTTTGGATGGACTTTGATTGATTTCTCTGGATTATCAGAGGAAGAGAAGACTTGATAGATGTATATAAAATGAAGAGAGGCAAAGATAGGGTAGGCAGTCAGAACCTTCCCCCCCAACCCCTCCCCAAGGGTTGAAATGCCCAACACTAAAGGGCACGGCTAAAAGGTGAGAGGGGAAAGGTGTATTGGAGATGTGAGGGACAATATTTGTGTGGGGGTTTGAAACACTACCAGAGATGGTGGTGGAGGCAGATACGAGAGTGGGGAGACAGGCACATGGCAGTGAAGGAAATAGAGGGGCAGATAAGATCAGTTTAACTTGGCAGTGTGTTCAGCACCAACATCGTGGGCAGAAGGGCCTCATCCTGTGCTGCGCAAAGCCAAAAGCTGGAAATTCAACCAGTCAGTTTGCATGTTATTTGTTGTGGAAAATTGGGATTTAATGTCATTTTAAACCAAAAAAAGAAATTTTACCCAAAACATTAAGTAATGGCTGCAATGTACTTTATAATGGATAATGGGCTGGTTAATGGATTAAGCATACAGCCTGATATGTACTTGGAAATCAACAAGCATATCTGTGAATGTATTGTACAGGAACGTATAATATCGATACATTCAATTAGATAGAAGCGAGGTACCCTGAGTAAAATGAAATCCAAACTGAGATTATAATCAGCTCAGCCAATCCTAGAATGATAGAGTGATACAGCATGGCAACAGGTGTCCCCTCTGCCCAGCTGGCCCACACCGGCCAACATGTCCCACCTGCCAGTGCTTGGCCCCTATCGCAATGTTGGTGCTGAATAGGATGCGAAGTTAAACTGATCTTATCTGCGCATACATGATTCATATCAGTCTATCCCCTACACTTCCATGTGCCTGTCCATATAAATCACTTATTAAATACAGGGTAGATCAGAAAGACTGGCCAACTCTTGCATTTAATGTGCACGCATGTATTTGTAGAATTGGCATTGGAAATTATAGCTCACTTTGTCATTTTTCTTTTGTCAACTTTTTTTTCACAGTGATTCTGGAAACTTGCGGGGTAAGATAGTCTTAGTTTAGAGATATTGCGCAGAAACAGGCCCTTTGGCCCACCGAGTCCTTGATCCCCGCACGTTAACACTATCCTACACGCACATGGAACGATTTACAATTTTACCAAGCCAATTAACCTACTAACCTACATGTCTTTGGAGTGTGGGAGGAAACTGTAGATCTCGGAGAAATCCCACCCAGTCACTGGGAGAACCCAACGAAGTTTAACCTTAAAGAAATTGTTCCTTCATTCACTGTAACAACAAAATTCACTGGTGTATCATACAAGTTCAACTAGTGATTTTTAATATGGTGAACACAACTTAGTTTTGTTTAGTTTACTTCAGAGAGTTGGCGTGGAAACAGGCCCTTCTAGTTGTTTTTAGAATGGTTCAGTTGCTGTTATCAGGCAATTGAACCATCCTACCAACAACTAAAGAGCAGCCTTGAGCTACTGTCTACCTTATTGGAGCTCCTCGGACTATCTTGATCAGGGCCTTATCTTGCATTAAACATGTTGTTAAAGCAGGGAGATTATGAGTGACAATAGACAATAGGTGCAGGAGTAGGCTATTTGGCCCTTCGAGCCAGCACCGCCATTCAATGTGATCATGGCCAACCAGTACCCCGTTCCTGCGTTCTCCCCATATCCTTTGACTCTGCTATTTTTAAGAGCCCTATCTAGCTCTCTCTTGTAAGCATCCAGAGAACCTGCCTCCACCACCCTCTGAGGCAGAGAATCCCACAGACTCGCCACTCTGTGAGAAAAAGTGTTTTCCTCGTCTCTGTTCTAAATGGCTTACTCATTCTTAAACTGAGGCCCCTGGTTCTGGACTCCCCCAACATCGGGAACATGTTTCCTATCTCTAGCGTGTCCAAACCCTTAACAATCTTATGTTTCAATGAGATACCCTCTCATCCTTCTAAACTAAACTAAATGTTTGGCAGAATACATAACTTATCCAAGCTGATGGCTATCATGAATGAATGAATGTCACTATATGTCATTGTCACTTGTGGGCGGAGCACCAAGGCAAATTCCTTGTATGTGAATACTTGGCCAATAAACTCATTCATTCATCATGTCATGTTCATCATATGAACAATCTTCATAGCAAGAGTGACCGTTGGTGCATAAGAACGCTGTACACTGTGGATGGCTCAATTGTTAATTATGTATTGTCTTTCGCTAACTGGTTAGCACACAACAAAAGCTTTTCATTGTCCCTCTGTACACACAATAAACTATAAACTAAACTCAACTAAACGTGTTTTGGTCTGCAAAGATTCTAAACAGAAATTCTCTTGTTTACAGGAAGGGAAAGCTCCAACTAACGTTGGACGGAATATGAACATTATCTTTTTCCAGCAGTCTTTAGATGGACAATATTTCAAGTTCGAATCTGCAAGGGCACAGGGATGGTTCTTATGCACCAAAGATCAAACTCTTGCTATGAAGATTGCTGACGGGACGGACGAAATGATAGCCATCAGCTTGGATACGTTATAAGATCCTTCTACCCTGTCAAATATTTGCACTTGGGTTAACATTCCCAGTTAATTTAAAAGAATGAAACACTGGAGCTCTCTCAGTCCCTCACAATTCTATGATCTTTAATCAAGTGTTATCAAGTCTCCCCTCAGCGACCAAATAATCGAGAAGATTGTCAAAGACTGATGACCAAGTTATTAAAAGCAGAAGCTCAGACCATTATTTAAGTCTGGGCTGAGAAGTGATTCCACTTCATACCACTGGGGTGTAAACTACCCAAGCAAAATATGGGTCTGAAGAAGGGTCTTGACCTGAAACATCGCCTATTTCCTTCTCTCCATAGATGCTGCCTCACCTGCTGGGTTTCTCCAGCATTTTTGTCGACAAGTGAAATATGAGGTGCTGTTCCTCCAATTTGTGCTGGGACTCACTCTGACAATGGAGGAGGCTCAGGACAGAAAGGCCAGTAAGTGTGGGAATGGTAGGGGGAGTTAAAGTGTTTAGCAACCAGGAGAACAGGAAGGTTTAGGCTGACCGAGCGGAGGCGTTCAGCAAAACGATCGCCGAACCTGCGCTTGGTCACGCCGATATACAGGAGTAGCTTGCACCCCAGTGGTATGAACATTGACTTCTCCAACTTCAACTAGCCCCTGTTTTCCCCCTCTCTCCATTCCCTCCCCCCTCCCAGTTCTCCTGCCAGTCTTACTGTCTCCAACTACACTTTATCTCTGTACTGCCCACTCCCCTGACATCAGTCTGAAGGAAAGCTGTAGGCCCTGATGGTATATCTGGGCCAGTACTAAAGTCTTGTGCTAATGAGCTAGCTCCAGTGTTCACCACATTATTCAACCTCTCCCTAGCCAAGTCCGTGGTTCCTGCCTGCTTCAAGAGATCCACTGTTGTCCCAGTGCCTAAGAATGCCTCTCCAGCCTGCTTGAATGACTACCGACCGGTGGCTCTCAACTCAGTGGTTAGAAATGCTTCGAGAGGCTGATCAGGAACTACATCCGCGTCTTCCTCCCTCGTACCATGGATCCGCTGCAGTTTGCATACCTTTCAAACAGATCCACGGACTATGCGGTCTTCCAGATTCTGCACACTATTCTCTCTCACCTTGACAGCCAGAAGGGGGGCTATGTGAGGATGCTGTTCATTGATTTCAGTTTAGCTTTCAACACTAGTCCCTACCAGACTTGCTGAGAAGCTGCTGGAACTGGGACTGAACACTCCCCTGTGTGCCTGGGTCCTGGACTTCCTGACCACCAGGCCCCAGGTGGTCAAGATGGGGAGACATACCTCCAACCCCCTCACCCTGAACACAGGAACTCCCCAGGGTTGTGTCCTCAGCTCCCGACTGCACTCCCTATACACACATGACTGCGTGGCTAGGTTCAGCTCCAACTCCATCATTAAGTTTGCTGATGACACAGTGGTGGTGGTGGACCTGATCTCTGATAATGATGAGATCTTCCTGGAGGAGGTGGCTAACTACACTCCCCCCCCCCCCCCCGCCCTGCAGGACATATACACCAGGAGATGCAGATCCAGAGCTAGCAAGATCATGAAGGACCCTCACCACCCCAGCAACGGACTGTTCCAGCTGCTACGATCAGGCAAGTGCCTCCGCTGGCACGCAGCAAAAACAGAGGCTGAGACGGAGTTTCTTCCCACAGGCCATCAGGACTGTAAACTACGATGTCACGCAAAATAAATACTGTTGCGTCTTTTTTTTAAAATATAAATACTGGTTCTGTTCTGTTGTTTTGCACAATTCCGCAAGCACTGCCACTTTCTGTGAATCATTCTGTAAGTCATTCAAAGGCACGGCATTTCCTTCCTTTGCTACGCAGACGATACACAACTATCTTCCCCTGAACCCCAACAACCGATCAAATCTGCTTAACCTTATCCGCTACCTCGAGGATATAAAGTGTTGGATGGTCCAGAACTTCCTCCAACTAAACGAGAATAAGTCCGAGGTCATCCTTCTCGGCCCCTCGTACTCGATCAAAATGATAGCAGGCAGCCTTGGAAGCCTTACCCCACTACTCAAACCTCACGTCAAAAACCATGGCGTGATAATTTGACTCAGCATTAAAATTTGACAACCAAGTCAATGCCGTGGTAAAAGCTAGCTTCTTCCAGCTTCGGACCATAGCTAAAATAAAACAATTCCTCCAGTTTGATGACCTCGAAAAGATCATCCACACATTTATCTCCTCCCGCCTAGATTACTGCAACTCCCTCTACACTGGCATCAGCCAATCATCCCTGTCCCGCTGCAACTGGTCCAAAACGCCACAGCGAGACTCTCTCCACTGGCTCCCTGCGCGGTTCCGAATAAATTTAAAGATCCTCCTTTATGTCTACAAAGCCCTTAACGGGCTTGCCCCCATCTTCATCAAAAATCTGCTCACCCACCACACCACCTCCAGGTCCCTCAGATCGGCCGACTTGGGGTTACTGAACATCCCACGGTCTAGGCATAAGCTCAGGGGCGACCGCGCCTTTGCGGTTGCAGCTCCTAGACTTCGAGCTCCCATCAGAACTGCCCCCTCCATCGACTCCTTTAAGTCGAGACTTAAAACTCATCTTTACTCTCAAGCCTTTCTTGACGTCCTCCGAGGGAGGGCTATATGTATGTATTTATGTATGTACTTAATCTATGAACCATTGCTGTATAACATTAGTACCTCCGCCAATGTAAAGCAATTTGGCCAATGAAAGGTTTTTTTTAAATGTGCTACAGAAAAAAAAAGTGACTTCACTTGATCTTGTATGTGTATGTGACAAATAAAGTTGACTTGACTTGAAGGAGCTCGACGAAATGGACCAAAAATGTTACTTTCGATTTGCCTTTTAAAAATCAAACAATGCCAACAAATGTCCGTTCATTTCCATGGGTCAAGCACATATTTCCTTCCTCTCCTATTATTCTCAGTTCTTGGAACCATGAGAACAGTCTACCGGCATATTGGCTTCTCAAAATATCAGCAGAGAATGAGGTTTCTGGCTGATAATTTCTCAGAACCAGTAACAGCAACTTAATTTATAATTTCGAAACTGCAGGGTTTTGGTCCACCCATGGGTTGAATCCCCTGGGATTCCTCTTGTGGCAGTCTGCAGCATTATTTTCCTTAAAGGCAGTCTTTGCTTCTGTCTTTCTGATTTGTCGTCGATAGCAGTAAACTTTCCCCAGTCCGTACAGCACGGTGGCGCAGCTGTTGAGTTGCTGCCTTACAGCACCAGACACCCGGGATCGGGCAAAGAAAATTTGCATATTCTAAATGATAATCCCGTCACATTTCCCAAGGTGCACAATTCAATTCAACACAGCCCTTCATGTTCTGAAGGAGGCCCAAGTGCATCAAGAAATGAGTGTAAACAGAAGCTGCAGAAAGGAAACTGATTGGGAACGTCCAGCACAACCCTAAGTAAATCCTGAACACTAACTGTAAAAAATTGTCCAATTCCTTTATATTATTATTGTTTCAAGGTGGAATTACTATACAATTCAAGATTCAAGAATGTAGGAAGGAACTGCAGATGCTGGTTTAAACCGAAGATAGACACAAAAAGCTGGAGTAACACAGCGGGTCAGACAGCATCTCTGGAGAAAAAGAATAGGTGATGTTTCAGGTTGAGACCCTTCTTCTCCAGTTTGGAGAAGGGTCTTGAACTAAAACACCACCTGTTCCTTTTCTCAGGAGATGCTGTCTGACCCGCTGAGTTACTCCAGCTTTTTGTGTGTATCAAGAACTAAAACTCATGCATTTTGACAAAAGTGATTAGACCACTGCAATCCCACTGTCCAATTCACCCACTGCCACTTGCCACCCCAGTTCATAGGTGATTTCCAGGTATGTCACTACATTTTTGTTCGTACGTTCCCTATATAATGATGAAAGTTTCCTGCTAGTGGTCATGACTAGCCCAGAGAAACAAAGCAGCGTTATTGTTTTACAATATACTTTTAATCATCTTAAAGATTACATTTTTTTTTTAAAGTCTTTTTACATTGGAATGTTGTCATATTCCCTCATACATTTTACAGGGTTACAAAATCTGCTTCGATCATTTTTCATCCAAATCAAGGAACAAAAATAAGGAAAAGAAAATGTTTTCACTTCACCTGGAAAACTAATTCAACAAAAAAAGGTAATTACAGCCAATGAGGCAATACAATGGGGGACAAGTGGAGCTGTGGTTCACGTACGTGATGCTGTTGATGCAATCAAATGTCATCCCTCCCACCCCTCCCCTTTGAAAACAAAGATGTATTTACTTGTTGGTTAATGAAAGTATTAATATCAAACTCTTTTTGCAATCCGAGAATAGTCAGCATGTTTGGACAACAGATAATAAACCACATTGCTCAGCAAGCACTCAGAATCTTTCCCCCATACACTGGGCAATTTTATTTTTGAGGTTTGCGGTCTACGTTCTTGTGTGCACCTGCTCTTGTGTCTTCTGGATATTCCTTGTGTTGGTGTTACTGTATCTCGTATCTGTCAACCAAGAACATGGTTTCCAGGGAGAACCTCACAGGACTGTTGCTTTCAACATGATTTATTCCGCTCACCTGTAGACACAAGGATATAAACTGTTATCTCCAACATTCTCTTCATTTCTTCCAAAAAAAAGACACTAATCTATCTACCCCTCGGGTAGCTTCTGGTTACTTCAGCTGCGACTCTTCAGCTTCAGGCAGGAAATCGCAAGGACAATCGCTGTTATCCACACACAAAAAGTGCACCTTTGGACAGCGAAACAGTGAAAATTCATGCAGATATTGTTTTATTGGAGAGAGTTCAAGTTCTAGAAATAGACACTTATTACATTATAGTTAATATTTGGTTTTAAGATCACTTGATATTGTGGTGACTGCGTGGCATTCAATTTAATGCTTCCAAAATATTTGTTACATGGGTTGAGGGGATCACTACCATTTGTTGGGCCAGACTGCACTTGAGAGTTGAGTTGATGTCACTGGGGCCTGGGGGGGGGGGGGGGGAGAACAGTCACAAAGGATGGTAGACTCTGTTCTCTAAGAAGGTAATGGGTGGACTAGATGCTTATTACATCAAGCATTGTCACCAATGAGAATATTTATTGTTCTAAATTTGTACTCAACAGCTGCACTAGCAACATTTTAATTACCTTTTCTGAGTTATGAGCTTGAATATCTGCGATGCGGTTTGGGTAAACCAAACCACCATATGTTAATTCACAACATACAGTGAACGTTAGATGTACATCATAAATACATGTAGACAATTAGGAAAATTGGTCAATTTACAATCAACCTCTGAAGGGCCAACAGATTCTCCACTAAACCTAATCAACTGGTAATCAACTGGTTGCATCCTAGAAGTTCCTTCAGCATAAATTCTACACAGAGGGCTGTGGAGGCCAAGTCAATAGATATTTTAAGGCAGAGATACAGATTCTTGATTAGTACGGGTGTCAGGGGTTATGGGGAGAAGGCAGGAGAAAGGGGTTGAGAGTGGAAGATAGATCAGCAATGATTGAATGGCGGAGTGGACATGATGGGCCGAATGGCCTAATTCTGATCCTATCACATGAACAACTTGTCGGATATACCCGAGGGAGTTTCCCCACATTGGTCTGGCATTTTAATAAGAGTTCATACCTGTATATTGCAGTAATTCTTTTTGGATACGAAGGACACATTGATTGGAAAGAAATCATTGGGTTGTCCTGGAATACTGAACTCCATGCTGCCAGACTTGTTTTTGGCATCGATGACCGGCAGACACCACTCGAGTATGTTTTTTCGGCTGTCGTGGTGATACTCGCCTTCGAGTTCATTAATTAATAGAGTTCCAGCACCAGCCCTAGATACAACAGAAGGGAACAGTCAGTACAATGGGATCTGGGAAACAACTATTGCTTTTGTATAATCGTTTGAATGTCTCGGCTTCATTTAGAGCATTAATATTAAAAAAAATAAAAATAAAAAGCAAGATACAAGACCAAGATGTCAAAAATCTAAAGAATCAGCAGGCAATATGGTGAGGTAGGGAGGAAACAAACGGCCATCAGCCTGATACACCGTTTTGTTCTTCACCAACTACGTTGCCTCACTTGCAGAGTGGTTGGAGTTCTTTTAGATAGGGAGCCACTAAAATATACAGACGATCACCATCAGTCATCTGACTGGATTCATGTTTGGAAAAAAATATTATAAAATATTTTCGTCGTATCTCAGAGATTTTCTGAAGCCAGGCACCATCTCTCCTTAGTGAAACTGAGGCTACAGGAATATTGCCGCTAATTACATCACAAGAATAATCGGATAGTGAAAACAAACATTTGCAGTTGATTAAACAAAAACACTTACGGAAGTGGAATGGCGATGACCACATCATTTAGTTCCAGACTGCTCTCTTGCAACTCATACTCAATATTTACATCGCAGCCCGTGGCACTCTCTGAAGGCCAACAGTTAACTAATGCAGAAAGAGAAAGTAATGAAAACATCTCAAAGACAAGAACAATCTCTTAACTTTGAACCACCTGCTTCAAAGCAGCTGAAGCCCGTCCACCCAATCAAATTACTCATTGCTGTAAATTCCCTCCAAAATCTTCAAAACATTTGCAGAAAACAAGTAGATTTGACTTTACACCTCCATTGGAAATGCATTTCTATTGTTCCATCGATTCGTCAAATCAGAAATCCAGTGTTTACTAATTGCATATTTTACACAAAATAGAGTTCTGGTTATGAATGGAGGAGTGAGCGACTTGGGATAATATTCTACACAGCGATGTGCAGAACAATTAACCAGAAATAAAATAGGAGTCTGGGCCACAGGCTGAGTTACTCCAGCAATTTGTGTGCATCTCTGGGCCACAGCAGTGATATTAAAGGAGCACATATAAAAATAGGTGCAGGAGTAGGCCATTCGGCCCTTCGAACCAGCACAGCCATTCAATATGATCATGGCTGATCATCTAAAATCAGTACCCCGTTCCTGATTTTCCCCCCATATCCCTTGATTCCGTTAGCCCTAAGAGCTAACTCTCTTGAAAACATCAAGTGAATTGGCCTCCACTGTCTTCTGTGGCAGAGAATTCCACAGATTCACAACTCTCTGGGTGAAGAAGTTTATCCTCATCTCAGTCCTAAATAGCCTACCCCTTATTCTAAAAATGTGACCTCTGGTTTTTGACTCTCCCAATGCCAGGAACATTTTTCCTGCATCTAGCCTGTCCATTCCAGAATTTTATATGTTTCTATAAGATCCTCACCCATCCTTCTAAATACCAGTGAATACAAGCCCAGCCGATCCATTCTTTCATCATACGCCAGTCCCACCATCCTGAGAATTAACCTGGTGAACATACGCTGCACTCCCTCAATAGTAATAATGTCCCTCAAACTAGGAGACCAAAATTGCACGCAATACTCCAGGTCCAGTCTCACCAGGGCCCTGTACAACTGCAGTAGGACCTCCTTGCTTCTAAACTCAAATCCTCTCGCAATGAAGGCCAACGTGCCATTAGCTTTCTTCACTGCCTGCATGCTTACTTTCAGTGACTGATGTATAAGCACACCCAGGTCTCATTGCACCTCCCTTTTTCCTAATCTGTCACCATTCAAATAATCTGCCTTCTTGTTCTTGCCATCAAAGTGGATAATCTCACATTTGTCACATTATACTGCATCTGCCTAGAATCTGCCCACTCACCCAACCTATCTAAGTCACCCTGCAGTCTCATAGCATCCTCATCACAGCTCACACTGCCACCCAGCTTTGTGTCATCCGCAAACTTGGAGAAGTCACATTTAATTCCCTCGTCTAAATCGTCAACGGTAATTAGTGAAATGCATGTATGGAGGACGTGCAATTTCTTTGCATCGTTCCTGAACAAAGTGGTAGACAACTTTACAGGTTTCTACATTTGAACTTGACAATTTCATTTCGGAGTCACGTGAGTGACTTCATGAAGACCCCGCCAGGCACGCATGCGCGACATATCGTCGACCGCATACGAGCGACGGGCAGTGAGGAGCGTTGCTCCTCTACTGCAGGGACCTGCAGGTAAGAAAAAACTAACCTGCCGTCCTTCTTTCATTTCAGGACTGTTCTCAGAGTACTCCAGGCCGCTTCAGCACTGACTGCGGACCGCGGGATGCGGGCAGTCAGCGGCGGCACTAACAGACTGGAGTCGGGAAGCGCCTGTTGACCCAGGTGGGTCTGGGTTCACACTGAGGGACGGCAGAGGCAGCCCGACTCTACACCGCAGCCCGCAGGACACCGCGGGCTGGCGGCACGAATAAAGGAGTGGGGCTTGCAGGCTCGCCGTGCGCAGTGAGCGACGGCAGAGCAGCAGCCCGACTCTACACCGCAGCCCGCAGGACACTGCGGGCTGACGGCGTTAACAAAGGAGTGGGGGCTAGCCACAACTCAACTCTACTCCACAGCCTGCAGTATCCCTGTCTGTATTAACAGGTAATGGGGCTTGCAGGCACCGGCTGTGGGCTGACAGCTTTACTTACTCTGTTGCCCCGACTTTATTTTTACACCGGGCAGGTTGGGCAGCTCGTTGAACCGGTAGGGTCGGGGCTCACACTCGCCGTTCGCAGGCAGTGACGGCAGAGCGGCAGCCCGAATCTACACCACAGCCCGCAGGGGCACCACGGGCTGATGGCAACGCTACTCGGAAGTCGGACAAGCCCATGGACCAGGAGGGTCCGGGCTCGGAGACTGCCATTCGCGGGCAGCGAAGGCAGAGCAGGAGCTCCGACTCGACGCCGCAGGCCGCAGGTATACCGCGGACTAACGGCTATGCTACCCTATAGAGGTCGTAGACAGAGCCGGGGCCCCGACTCACACACAGACGGGAGCCTCGTCGTTAGCGGCAGTCTATGTCCCGCATGAGACTCTGGTCACCATTGGAGCTGGGGGGAGAGAGTGCGCTCTTCCACCGGAAGCTCATAAAGACCCTCAGGTAAGATGCTAAACTTGAGTTGTTAGTTTCTGTACTAGACTTTGCTTACTTGGAAAAACTTTATTGTCATTCAGACCTTGCGGTCTGAACAAAATTTCGTTGACTGCAGTCATACGTATAGTAAATAACAGAAACACACAATAAACACATATTTAACATCCACCTGGTCCATGGGCTGGTCTCCCATCCATACAGAAACTATGGATGGGAGACCAGAATGAAGGCATTGAAGTCTGCCTCCCAGGGCCATGGGACTTTGGATGGGAGTCAGCGCCCACTATTCCCGGAGCTGCCCGCAACGCCGGCAGTGCCCGCTCTGCGGGCCGGGATAAGAACGCGGATGCCGGGGAGCCCTGCGCAGCCAGGACAAGATTCTCCACCACGGCTGGCCATGGAGCCGTGAAGTGGTAGGAGCACCGCGCAGGCGCAGGGTAGGCAAGACCCTGACTCCCTACCACTGTCACCTAAGCATAGGGACAGTGGAGCAAAGGTGCGTAAGCGTGTTATCCACTCGGCGGCACGTTCTCCCTCCCCAACTATGCAGGTCACCAGAGGGAGGACCAGGGGACGAATCGCACAATAGTCGGTGAGCCCCGCTGTAGGAGCCGGGGTCGACTTTCCACCGGAGCAGGCCGCCAGATCGCAGACCGGTGAAGGATTGAGGCCTGGGTCTGCAAGCCCCACATGTGTGGCCGGCACAGTCTCACCGCCGGGGGAGCCTGCCAGAACGCGGGCCGGTGTAGTCTCATCTCGGTCACCGCACCCCCTTTTAGCGGCAGGATGTGACCGAACGTCGCCTTTGTCCGTAAGGAGGACAGGTGGCAAGCCCGCGCGGACATCGGGGTACCACGCTTCGGCGGCCGGGACCGACTCATCACCGCTCATGTCTTATCAGACTAGCGGGCCGCCTCCGTCCGGAAGATGATGGACTAGCGGCAGATCCGCGCGGGAGTCGCTTAGCCACGCAGAAGCGGCAGGCAGCGACATCCTGTCTAGGCACCCTTGTTATCACCTCGATGAGGTGCGGGGCGATGACAGAAGCCTCAGAGATTCTCCAGAACCTGAGGAAGTCGACTTGTCGTCCGCAGATGCGGCGGCGGTCGCATGGCTCGGATGGAGCGCATGATGGAGCGTATCCGAGAGCACAATCTCTGCAGCTGGACCAGATGTCCTCCAGTCCTGGAGACATGCGGCTGGGTCACCCAGCATATCCCCGTCATTGGTGGGGAATGCCACGAATCAGCAGCTGGCTGACACGTAAGAAGGGTGGAGCAGGAACCTGCAGTACCTAAGAGAACCCAGGAGGAACTGCTGTATGTGGTCTCCAAGTTTGCCCAGCCGAAGCACAGGTCAGCCTTTTGCAGCCCAAATTAGGGGCTAGCATAGACTACCTCACTACACACCAGCTGCAGGAACAGGTCCTTACCAAGGCGGTCAACAAATACAAGGCCCAAACAACTGCACATCGAAATTGCTGACGTCGGGGATTACTGCCTTTGCCAGGTCGGTTGACGGTACGTAAATGACAGCAGAGCAGGAGGATGCTCTTGCGATATTAGTCATGAAGTTAACGCTTCCCGGAATATCGCCATTTAACCGACTCCTAAACCCCATATTTGCGGGGTTGTACAAGGCATCTGCAACGTCTCCATCGAGACAGCTGTTCGGTGCGGACCTGCCCATACAGGTCAAGGACCTGGATTAGGAGGCGGAGGCAGTCGGGTTGATAATCCACCTCCCTCCCGCAGGGCGGCAGTGCGCAGGCAAGCATCATATGCAAGACCTCGGGCCACCTGAAAGACCAGCAAGGACCTACACATCAGCAGCTCCTCAACACAATTCAACGGAACACCAGGAACCAGAACGACAGACCCGCCGTAAGCCATGGAGGTAGGAGGTCTGGTTCTCTAGGAAGTGCTGCATGTATAACCTCACAAGTTAGAGAGGTTACATTCTGGGATACATGGGCTGATTGTCACTATCCCAGGGAACTCAGCAATTGACATTAGAGGCATGTAACAGCCTTGCTTGTGCCAGGAACCGACTATTAGACATGCTGCTAAGGTAATTGGTACACTATCAAAGCTTGCAAAGAGCAAAATCTCAGCATTAATATCGAATGCTGGACATTTGTTATGGGCCTATGCAGCCGCCAATCAAAGCATAAACTGAGCTACAATGGTGGATTAGCAATGTTTGTGATTGTTAAATCCCATCATTACATAAAACCCATTAGCCGTGTTACAAACCGGCGCAAGCACCAATGGCTGGAACTATTCAGAAATGCTGGGAGCATGTCACGGGCTGCGGGCTTAATGCACCAATCTGCAGCATACGTATGTCCATCTTCAATATAATACCACTGAGGTGGCATATTCAAACCTAATGGGTGGTATCAAGTCAATATCTTGTGATGAATTGGAAAAATTAATTTGGCTCTGAGGCATTGAAAGAAATATTTGGATATCAGCAGAGATGCCAACCCTAAATTTAGTTCACAGTAACATTTAACCCATTTGTCCGTAACAAATGGGGTTAAATGGAAAAATCGCGCGGATCGAAATACCCTCCCCACTACCCTCCCCCACTGCGCAGGGCGCGGTCACTTGGGCGCGGGCTGGCAAACCGGGGACACATAACAGCATGTTTGGCTGCCGGAACACCGTAAAAAAGTTATTTCGCCGGGACAAAATACGGCGAATCCGGGACACTTGGCATCTCTGTATCAGCCATGTACCTTCTGGTTAAAGCTCAATACAGTGGCGGACACCAGGTCACAAGTATTTAATAACAATAAGTGGATGTTGAACCTCCAAATATTTGCTAAAATTATAGCCTAATATGGAACACCAGATATCGACCTCCTTGTGTCCAGGTTGAACCATTAGATACATATATGTGTCTCTTGAGAACCAGATCCTAGGGCAGTGGCGATGGACGAGTTCTCGCTGCTTTTGGGAAATGGATTTCTATGCTTTCCCCATTCTGCCTCATCAGTCAGGTGTTGCAGAAAACATACCCAGATTCTGGAACATAAAGGACCATGGACGTCACACAGATCGTGCAGAGAGAGTTCACTAGGAAGCAGTACCTCACCTACATAAGGATATGGGAGGTTTCTGTAGTCGGACCAAGACCACATACATATCTGCTACGATCTCCAATGTGCTTGCATCCTCACGGGTCTTCATTATGATGAGTCCCTCAGTTACAGTGCCGTATACATTGCCAGGAGTGCACTGTCACTCAACATTGGAGTGGGATCTCACCAGCTGGTATCCAAACTATGAGAGATATGTTCCATCCCTCCCTCCCCGACCACGATATTAGAATATCTGAGAGATAAGGGTGGTGTTGACCCTACTCAGGAGCTGGTCGCCTATGAGGGATTTACCACTGGACTTACCTTTAAAGAGGTGATGGCAATGGCACTGAACACAGCACAACGGGTCCAGTCTCTACAGGAATTAAACCTGGATAGAATGATCGACACATAATAAAGTAACTTATTTATGAAAGAGTTCTTAAACTACACAGACCTGCGACAACAGGTCTGGAAATGGCCATCAGGAATATGGAGGCGGATCTGTTATCAGCCATGGAAACCCACGTCACAGGGTGACGGTGCAGACTATCTCCAGATGGCTCAATGTGGTATTCGGTGCAGCAGGTAAGACTCTAAACATTTTAAAATGTCATTCTACCAAGGCTGCATCCACATCAGCGGCGAGGACCATGGAGGTGTTCATGGATCATGTCCTCGCAATAGCGGGCTGGGCCAGTGAAACCACATTTCAGCGATTTTATAACAGATCTGTGGCCGCTCCCGCAACGTTTGCGGAGTCAGTTTTAAGTGCTGTCCCTAAACGTTTGTCCCCGAGTTCAGGGGTCCATTGTTGCATTAACAATAATGTTATTATTTTTCAGCTTGTTCAAGTCTGAAATACGTTAACATACTTCCTCCATCAGTATTACGGCAGTGTGGTGTGTGGGCATGGACGTGATCCAGGGCATGGAATCACAGAGCTTTGAAATCTTCACGAAGTCACTCACATGACTCCGAAATGAAATAGTAAGATTAAACGAGAACTTAACAGTTTGAAGTTTGATCTTTATTTTATGTGGAGATGCGATGAGGGATTTCGTGCCCTCCACTCCCAACCCTCTACTATAAGGTCAGCTGGTAATTAGAGTCTCTTCAGTCTTACTATATTAGTTCATTTCTGGGTAGTTCTGTGGTTCCCCACCGCTGCTTTGAAGAATGTCGCGCATGCATGCCTGGCGGGGTCGTCACGAAATCCCTCATCGCAACTCCTCATAAAATAAAGATCAAACTTCAAACTGGTAAGTTCTCATTTAATCTTACTATTTTGTATCATGAGACATTTTCATTTGCCAGTTTCAAGTAACAAATCGCACTACTGGCAGTCCCAGGATTATGCAAAGGGCACTGTCCATTAGCCAATCTCTTCATGAGTCAGCCATGTGTACAGTAAACCCTCGTTTCAACACACCCCTTTATAATGGATTTAGGTTACAGCAGACAAAATCTGTTGTAGACCAAGCTCGTTGTTTCATGAATGACCACTAGGTGGATGGAGCAAATGGTGTTTTTGAACCACTTCAGTTTAGAAATACAACATGGAAACACAAACTCCGCACCAACCACAATCACCCCTCCACTAGCACTCTCCTACACACTAGGGACAATTCAATGTGTAGGATAGAACTACCACAATGATGCTGTCTTTCCTCAAACATGGCAAAGACAATGACATTGTTACAGTACTGTAGATATTAACCCCCTTATTCAGTTATGGTAGACAATAATATGTCCCGTTATAGCGACGGGATATTATGTTGGCACCCATCCATCTGCGACAGATGAGGTTGTCGCTTTGACATTGTCCTGCATGGAGAGGGGAATTTCACCTGCGGTTGTCAGAAATGTCTACAGCAACAAATATCGTATGTTAAAATACAAGGGAGATTTAGTGTAAAGTGGGATTGTTAAGTCATGTCATCCATGTCTCGAGGAACCCTTGTATTTAAAAGGATTACTTCTTTAAATTCTGCTTCTTGGAGCAATTGTGTTTAATTTACCTCAAATTGCACATAGAGCATTTTAAATACAAAACACCACAGGTTTCTGTAATCTCATCAATTTTCCATCTGTCTGAAGAAGGGTCTCGACTCGAAACGTCACCCATTCCTTCTCTCCAGAGATGCTGCCTGACCCGCTGAGTTACTCCAGCATTTTGTGTCTTTCTTCACAATTTTACACCATAGCACAAGAGGAGGCGCAAGGCTTAGTGAATAAAATCTTAATCAAAAAGGAAGATCCAGGAGTTCATGGGAGTTAAGAGCAAAGAGCGATCAATCACCCCATGAAACACTGCAAACATTTTCTTCTGCTGATAGGAAGATGAACAAGCAGCAATGCTATTACAGGGTTTTTAAAAACTTACTGGTGAGGGGAACAAAGGTATCATCAGTGGTTTGCAACCTCCACTTCAGGACGCCAACATCATTATTTAGTGGGAAGGATTTTTCAGGGTTCTTTAAGCCGATCAACGATTCCGCAGTGAAAAGCTTCTTGTCCACATTTGGGTGGGTCTGGATACAATAATAAAAGAATTTAAAACCAAACATCAATTACCGAAACACAAATCAGTACAATCTGTGGTTCCAGTAAAGGGTTGCTCAACGAGGAGTTAAGAAGAAGAGTTTTGAATACAGGCCCAGAAAATCATATCTAATCTCTGCCTAGTATCATGTTTGCAGTTTTGCATTGGAACCCATACTTAAAAGTATGCAAATGACCCAAGACACCACCCATTCCTTCGCTCCAGAGGTGCTGCCTGCCCAGTTACGTTACTCCAACATTTTGTGTCCATCTTCGATGTAAACAAGCATCTGCAGTTCTTCCCTACACAATAATATCAACAAATCTGCTCGAGTCTCAGGGTGATCTGCACACTTCCAACTGGTCATCAGCACTACTGCCCCCACCACCATTGATTTTAATAGCTTTGTTGTTATGACTGTGACCTTAGTTGCCAAGGCTCTAAGCCCTGAAGTTCTTCCCCTCTTAACCCTGCTGCCTCTGTACTGAAGGCAATATGTAAAATGAATGAGTTTATTGGCCAGGTATGTACACATACAAGGAATTTGCCCTGGTGCTCCACTCGCAAGTAACAACACACGACATACAGTAACCATTAATAATAAAACATTACAGCTGAAACATGCGAATGAAATCTACTTGCAACTAAACTGCAGGCCACCTGTACATTGGTGGCTAGAGGACAAACTGGTTTTACAATCGCAAAACTGTGGCATAAAATATTTATTGGAATCAGCTGCTTTGCATGACTGTACAGCAAACTCCAAAATAGATCAAACAACACTCAAACTGACGGGGAAACCACCCCCCCCCCCCCCCCCCACCCGATTGCCACAAACAATTAAGAGATGCATTCTCACAGATACAGCATACAGCATTACTTTTACCTGTAGCTGAATTCCTTTTTTATCATCATTCTCCACTTGAAGACGAATTCTGCCCTGTTTCTCATCAGTAACTCGCAGCATGATCATGCCATGTACCTCCATGTTTTGCAGGCCACCATCCCGGCCACATACCAACGTGATTTTCTCTTCAATCTTCAGATGTACGCTGCATCGGTTGCAAGGAAAATATTAAGATCACCAGAACAATCTATACTCCGCAAAGAAAAAAAATCTTTGTTTGGCATGCAACGGATCAGACTGAAATACATACACTCCTGAAATACATCACTGGATTATGGACCCAACATTTGGCTTGAACACAGCCTGCTAACTTGGCTTGGGTTTGTTGACAAGGCCCTCTACTGATGCTATGACCACTTATGGATTTTTAACAGAAGTAGCTTTTTGCTGCATACAAACTGAAGGCCCAAATTCCAATACCCAATGAGGTAGGACAGGCACAATGGATTTTTTTGCAGTACAGAAGACACACCTAGTCATTGCTCAGTATTTTAATGGCAAAGTAGGTCCCAGTTGTTACATTATATATTTTTCTTCATCTCAGAGGAATGTGGGTGCTCAGTGGTGGAGTATTTACACAAAAGACAAAAGGGGAATAACAGGCAATCACTGCCAACCCCTTACTTCATGTTCACTTTCTCCCTCACCCGGCACACCTCAATTTCCCCTGTAAATACTTGACCACCGAGTACCTTTACTCCGTTGGGATAAAAACAACATGTCACAGGCTTGGTTGAAGACATTTCTCCTGATCTCAAGCCTATATCACACGAGCCAGGAGTAAGAGTCTGGAGATAGAGGAGTGGGTCTCTATTAATCTGTAAAGGTACATAGAAAAAGCCATCACTAACCAAAGCCTGTGCCAGATCAGCTGCTCTAGGCAGGAAGATACAGGCTTGGCAGGTACCTCTCCCCATTCCAGCACAGTTTGCTAATATTTCCAATAGGTAAAGTAAAAGAAAGCACAAAAGTCCAGAAGCACAATCTTTAACAAGCAACCAGGAGGAGAAGGTTGAACAAAAAAAAACATTACCTTACGATTACCATATAAACAAATGTCAAAAACAAAATTACAACCCGATACAAAAAAATCAATATGTATGAAATGTATTGGATCCATTGGGCAGCATTAGCAAGTTATGCCAGCTAAACTGGTGGAGTATCACCCTTTCAATGTATTATAGGCATCTCTGCTCAATAGGATTTCAAATTCAGAGACACCATGTACCTTTTCCCACCGGGGTGCTTTACACTTAGTTTCAATGCTCTGCAACCTCAAATTAATTTGAACCAACATGGCCATTATCTTGCTGCAATAATCTATTGGGTAGGTAACACAAGGGGGAATTTCAAAACATCCTTTAATGACCACAGAGCATTTTTTCTACTTGCTATAATGAAAATTAGACAGTAGCACTGCAGTAGAGAGCTTTGAAAATTCGATGATCAGTCACACATACAACCACATTGGTCACTGCAACGAGGTGGTTTTTTGATCGTGGCCTCACACCAATTACACTGCTGATGGTGAGGACATCAGTGCTCGGCAATCCATCTTGTCATTTCCCCTGATGCAACACTGACAGGTGAAGAGAGTTATATTGCTTGATAATGTGTCCGAAGTAGATCCACAATTTCATTTCAGTGTCATCATCATCAGGAGCAATTAAAATTAGCCCTGCTTTGCTCCAAGATACCTTTGCGCATCAAGCTTCACAACTCAGAGGAGAGTCAACAAATCACCACCATCACAGGATGAAAAATAGTTATTTAATCAAACCTGTGCCACACAGAGGGTGGTGGGTGAATGGAACGAGCTGCCGGAGGAGGTAGATGAGGCTGGTACTATCCCATCGTTTAAGAAACAGTTGGACAGGTACATGGAAAGGACGGGTTAGGAGGGTTTTGGACCAAGCGCAGGCAAGTGGGACTAGTGTAGCTGGGATATTGTTGGCCGGTGTGAGCGAGTTGGGCCAAAGGGCCTGTTTCCTCACTATCACTCCATGACTCTAATCCTGGTATCTGACTGGTGAAACTTAGAATCACCTTCTCAGGCACTTCCTGTGTTTAAAAGATAGAACTGTGTTGCACATCAGCTGGTTAATTCATAGCATCATGGTGCAAGCGAAAAATGGAGCCAAATTTAAGGATGGTCTTTCACTGATGGATAAAAGTAATAAAAACATTATGAAGGTGCTACTTCTTTCATTTTTCTTGGATTAGTTCCATGAGGGTCATGTCTACCAAATGGCAGAATCCAAACTGCGATTTAGGGACCAGCTCTCCGGGCACTTTCCTTTGCAACCGCAGAAGATGCTACACGTGTCGCTTTACCTCCCCCCTCGACTCCATTCAAGGACCCAAGCAGTCGTTCCAGGTGCGACAGAGGTTCACCTGCACCTCCTCCAACCTCATCTATTGCATCCGCTGCTCTAGATGTCAGCTGATCTACATCAATGAGACCAAGCGTAGGCTTGCCGATCGTTTCGCCGAACACCTCTGCTCTGTCCGCGTTAACCAACCTGATCTCCCTGTGGCTCAGCATTTCAACTCCCCCTCCCATTCCGAACACTCTGTCCTGGGCTTCCTCCATGGTCAGTGTGAGCACCACTGGTAATTGGAAGAGCAGCACCTCATATTCCGCTTGGGCAGTCGGCACCCCAGCAGCTTGACTTCTCCAATTTCCGGTAGCCCTTGCTGTCTCCTCCTCTTCCCAGCTCTCCCTCAGCACTCTAACTCCTCCTCTTCCTTTCTTCTTCCCGCCCCCCCACCCTGCATCTGTCTGAAGAAGGGTTTCGACCCGAAACGTTGCCTATTTCCTTGCTCCATAGATGCTGCCTCACCCGCTGAGTTTCTCCAGCACTTTTGTCTACCTTCGATTTTCCAGCATCTGCAGTTCCTTCTTGAAAACCAGCTCTTTAGCCACTGGTTTGGCAACATACATGCGTAGCAGTCAGCAGAGAAACCATTCTGCTGTTATTACAGTCAGGCTGGTCTCTATTCTTTAAAACGTTTGTGATTAAAGTAACTGAGGCACCCTGGGAATAATGTTGTTTTCTAGTTGTGGGTGATGAGACAGTGGATGTATGGTTGATAAGCATGGCTTAACAGTGACAAGAAACTGTACAAGACGAAAATACATCACCTGTGGAAAAGTATATATATTTATACACTGTACAGAGAAACAAAACCCACCTTTCTATGTTAATGGGAGGCGACAGCACTTTAGCTGCTTCTGACAAACGCTTTGTCGAGGAACTGATTTGTTCTCCTTCTAGTTTCAGTTTATCTACGAAATTCTCCACATCTTTTCCTTTTGCTCCAAGTTTTAAGGCTTTGCTTGGACCAGAAGGTCTGAGGAAACAAATGGATATGTGTATATGTTAGAGTTGGAGGATTAAACCCTAGGTTTAACAATGAACTCAATCAGCTTACCATTTGACATGCCAATATTTTCATATTTACCTATGCAATTCTACCGGTTTTCCCCAACAATAGATGTTAACTGTTGACTGTTGTGACATTGCAGCACTTTTCCCACAAATGTGCTTGGTACAGTACACGAATTATACCAATGTATATCTGTAAACATTTTTTAAGTCTACTATGCACACAGTGACACCACAATCAAGCCAAGATAAGCAGAAGAAAACAAAAAGGGCCTTCAACTCAATAGGCTACTGTGTACTGGGTGTTGCAGGAAGGGCCCCCTTCCCATGCATTACTGAGAGCAATTGAAGCACACCGTACCTGATTATATATAAACCAGCTTCACACGCAAGACCTGCTGCATCAGCCCTTAATCCACAAGAGAACACAAGTGATAATGGGTTTAAAATGGCACAGGTTTGATCCATAATATATAACAACTAACATTTTTTGTTTTACAAACTGAAACAGGCCACGGAATAATTAAATCTTAAAGGCTACCCTACAATACGAAATGTAAGCGTCTCAGCCAGCTGATAAGGAAAGCTGCAGAGGCAAAAACACCATTATCTCTTAACTCAAGTGATTTCAGACACATTCAACATCTAATTCTTTAAAGGATTTTGTTTTTAAAAGCCACTGTTGCCAATCTGTCCATCATGGACCAGACTTCAAAGATATATTTGCTTGAATTGGATGTTCTTGAACATCAGCTCAAAAATGACTCAAACTTAAATTTGAAAGTCAAAAGAATTAAACAGGAAGGATATCAGGGTTCTTTGTAAAATGGTCCTCAAGCTGACGATGTACACATCATGGGAGATCATTGAATGCCAATATTCTTGAAACCTATATAACTCATTTCTAAAATGTAAAATTCAGAAGATAAAGCACGCACTGAAAGCAGCACAGCTCTGACAGTAACTGTCAGTATTCTCACAAACATGCCAGAGAAACAAAACGCACATCCCTCTAAAAATCAAAACGCAGGTCATCTCCAAGAATGTCAATTAGCTGTAAACCCAGGAAGGGAATAGTGGAGTAGAAGTTGACTTTGTAGACAAGACTTAGTAGTTTTGGAAATATAAAATAAATGACACTGCTTTCTTCAAAAGCAATTACAATATGGTAATAGTAACAACTGTTTTATGTCAAATTCAGGAAGCCAGAACATTGATAAACCTGAAGACATACAGCCTTTACTGTATGGTCACTTATGTGCAGTTACAGGGTAGTGTGGTCGAAATGTTCTAACAATTCCTCTCAAAAGTCCAAATGTCCACCTCACTGGGCCATTTCCATTCCAAATTCTCACTTTGAAATTAACACAATCTGAGTTGTATTCCAAGCCACCACCATGCAGTTTAATGAAAATGGAACTCCTATCCTTCAAGACTCCTGTCACTCCAACAGGTTTTTTGAAGCGCAAAACTGAGCACATTTCACCAATATTTTGATTTATCTTGGAGCAGCAGATATATTTAATATATTTATTATAAAATCAGTGATCATTATCCTTGTCACTGAAATTGAAAAGGGCAATTAATAAAAAGTGCATAATGCACGGCAGAAGTATAAAAGCATACACCACTGATGGTGTGACCAACCTCACACAGGACTGATACAAAAACCCCCCACAAGAATCAGTCACATTCACACAACAGACTTATGACAGATATTCTTAAGGTCCAATCAGCTTATTCGTGGGAAGATAGTTTCCTGTATTAATTAGCCCACATGAAGCACCAGTAAGTGGTCACCCACCTCATCACTGTCGGTGTCATCTTTGGTTTCTCTGGTTCAATGATGGTGTCGGTTATCATGGAGGCTGCAGAGTTGCTGGAGATTCCTCCACTGCCAAAGCCTCCATACCCAGAAGTCTTCTTGCCTTGTCTTTCTGCATCTCTGCGAGCCTGTTGCAATTCCTTGGCCTTTCGGCGCATCTCTGCTTTTGCTTCACGTTCTTGTGTCTTAAAAGAAAATGCAAATAAACTTACATAGCCCAGACTTGAAAGGTTTGCATAAACTACATAGAATATGGATTGTAAATATGGCTTTCATTTTTGAATATTGTGTCCAGAAGGCAACAAGTGGATTATTTTGGAGTTGAAAAATGTCCTGGCATTTTGGGGATCCATGCAACACTGGCAAGGCCTGCCTTTGTTGCCCATTCCCACACCAACTCAGAATGATGGCTAATGGTTTCTTGAACTATTTCTTCTGACTAGAGTACAAACACACACGAGAGGCTTGGCAAGAAAATTCCAGCATTTAGACCCAGAGATGTTAAAAGTTTGTGACACATTTCAGTCAGGATGCAACACGACTTTGGGGCAAGAGACTTTGAGATGTAACACCTGTCCCCATACCCTCTCCCTCGCCTCCAATCAGGGACCCCAACAGCCCTTCCAGGTGACACAGAGATTCACGTGCACCTCGCCTAACCTCACCTACTGCATCCAGTGTTTCCATTGAGGGCTCCTGTACATCGACGAGGCTGAGTATAAACTTGGTGACCAGTTTGTCAAACACTTGCACACGGCCTACTGGAACTCTTGGTTGCTAAGCATTTTAATTCCCATTCCCACACTGACCTTTCTGTCCTGGGCCTCCTCCATGGCTAGTGTGAGGCCACATACAAACTGGACCAGCAGCACCTCGTATTCCGCTTAGGTAGCTTATAACCCAACGGTATGAACATTGAACTTTCTGATTTTAACTAACCCACAATAATCTTCTTCCTCCTCTTTCTCCCCCCCCCCTCCCCCTCCCCTTTCCCTCGCGTCATTTAGAATGGATACCCAATTCGCAACTCTTTATTTTTTCAGCCTCACACCTGTCTCTACATCTCTGGCATTTTCCATCAATCTGCCTATCAAAAAACCCCCTCGCCTGTGTTCAACTATTACCGGTTGGGCGCTGTCAATCCCTCCTCTCTATTCGTTCTTTCCCACCCCCTCCTACAATCAGCCTGAAGAAATATTCCAACCCAGTACTTCCCTATGTTCTCCAGGGATGCTGCCTGATCCGCTGAGTTACTCTAGCATTTTATGCCTATCTTTGATTCAGAAGAGTTTGATATCTAACCCCCTCCTACTTAGTTTTAAGAGTTTGACTGAACCATCAGGATATTTTTATCTTGGTTACCTCTCGAACAGCACGGAAAACTTTTTCTTCGTGGGAATCCATTTCTGTGAATGTTCTGATCTGGGCAAGATTGACATTTTCACGGTAGCCCAATGCCACAATCTCATCAAAGGCAAAGATTAGGTCAAAACAATGTTCTGATATCTCACTCTCTTCCAGCACTCTGCAATACTCTGGAATCTACAAAACAAAAAGCAGTTGATCCAAACGCTTGTAAGGCAGACAAAAATAATCCATTTTAATGGGGCTTAGTCAGAATATTACTATGCCTGTGGTTTGTGAACTTTTTCCTGGCTTTCTAGGAATTTAATTCAGTTAGACTTTGGAAATAAATAATATAGGGAAATAGAAAGCAACTCCTTTGATCGTATCAAGTGTTAACTTGATACAGTGTCAGAAACTGATACAGATCAGATGGGGCTCCATTATTTGTATACCTCCATTCAAGGCTTGTATCCAAAATGACCAACCCTACAAAATCAGCAAGGGTTTTCTAAACACAAGGTAAACCATTTCTAAAACTAAATTTGCTTAGCTCAAGCATTCTCCAATTTTCTAATAAATCAGGCAAAAATAGAGTTGTGCAACACATTCACCTAAACTATATTAACTCAAATAAACTTTCTAATCTTAAAGATTATATCTAATATACTACGCATAATGCTATTTAAAACGGGTCCAAATCCCACTCTCATGTCTTTACCCCCATCACTTTTTAGAAAATTTAAGTAACAATATCTCTTATTCAAGAATCACAGCCTATCTTATACAGGTTCTTCAAATAAAACATTGGCAAATCGTTCTTGAACAGTCATTCCTCAATTATCTTTCAGAGTTTTGAGTTCCAGAACATCTGTTTACAGCTTCATCCTAGGATTCTAAAGATCAGTCACAAGTATTATTTTAACAAATGTCCATGGAATTAACTCCTCCTTATACCTCGAGACCGATCTCTAGTAGTTTAGTTTTGGCTACTAAACTACTCTAGAGAAATAACTTGCCTTCAAATGACCCAATGTTCAGATCTTTCAAGTGAAATTTTAGTTGATTTGACTTTTTTTTAAAATTGCATGTTGACATCACCGACACAATTCTTCAATCAAGGAAATTAATTGGGAACGAGAGTAAAATGAAATGAGTTCTACAGTGTAATGTAGTGAATACTTCAGTGGGAAATTCACAAGTGAATATTTTATAAGCAATCAGGAACAGGGCAAGACATATCCATAATAAGATTGCATTTTTAAAAGGTATTGTTTGAGAAATGTGCCAAGAGAAAACATTTCCTGATGTTTAAATGCCTGCACAAAATGAGACAGAATCACACCAGATTTTTGATGATGTAGCAAAAAAAGTCATCATGAAAAATCTTGTATTGTAACAAAACACCATACAAATTCTGCGCTGCAAAAAATGGATGGATGGCAAGGGAAAGCAAACATAGACTACTTTTATTTTGCTTTGCTGCCACTATTAAGGTATAACACCTTCTAAGCTAAGCTAGTTTACAATATTACTGGCACAACTATAGCTAGCAATACAGATCCGATATAAAACAAACGATGTGGTCAGAATCTCACAAACAGCTGATTCTGAAGATTGAGCAAAGTTAACCTAAATCTCAAAATACACATACACCAACAGGACAGCCATGCTTAAAACTATTAGATAAATGTTTTTGAATTTTAATACCCCCCCCATCATATTAATCTTATAAAAAACACCTGCTTGTCCCCCATCTCAAATGGTAGATCCAGCAGCACAAATCTATCTTCCATTTTTCACAAGTTAGAGAGAATTGTATAACATCAAATAACTTCCTGATAGTACAGGATCAGTCTATAAAAACATTTGAACCTATCATATATGAAGTACAAATACAAAGGTAACAAGGATAATAGAATTGCTGATGTCCGAGAGGATTTTTTACCAATTAATTTTTATCAATAACATTTATTTATCCCAGGAGAGAAATTGATAGAAATGCATATTCTAAAATTCAATCCAGTACATTTTACTTTGCGCACACTATTAGCTTGTTTATTGGTCTTACCACTCGAGAGAATAGGCGGAGTGTTTCCAAATCTTCTAGGATGTTGCTATTTTTAGTTGTGATCAACACCATGTAGAGTTTTTCCAGTGGCTGGTAAACGTACCGCACACTCTCCGTCTCCACAAACGTGTGCTGTTTCCCAGTGTTCATGAGTTTAGGGAATGCTGCCAGCAAGCCTTCAATACGAGTCCGTGTCATTTCTACAAACTGGCGTGAGATAATTGCCTTCCCGGCCTTGGTGCAGACCGCTGTAGCCAACAGCACCTAGAGTGTGGGGGCAAGCAAAAACACAATAGGGGCAAATTTACACCACAGAGTAAACTCAGTACAGTGGGGTTTTTTTTAATTATTTTTTCCTGCAACTCAGATATAGGATACAAAATAAATCAAGGGAAAAGAGGAAGGCTGGGACATGACTGATGGAAGCATTATAACCCAAAATTCCTCGCAATAGATGCATTAAATACTTTTTCCTTTGGAACAAGGAGTTCACTGTGGATTGTCAATTTGATTTGCTCTTTAGCATTAATGTGGTGCTGATATCCTTGTGTACAATCCTGAGCATAACTACTCTATAATGTTAAAGTATCAAAGTTGCCACCACACAAACTTAAAACCAAAACTGGTCTTGGATTAAGTTTCCAAATTATATCTATTCAAGAGAAACAGAATAAGGTGCTTGTAAAATCCACACCGATACCAAACTAACAAATTCTGGATCAAAAAAAAGAATATTCAGCACTTCTATTCCCAAAGTTGTTTTAAAGTCATTTAATATTAATAAGACAATGTTAAATGTACCAATTGGTCAAGAGAAAGAATATAGAATTTCCAATCCTCAGCAAACTAACAGCAAGAGAGACCATCTCCAGCCATGGTCTTCTGAGTTATTGTAGAAGCACTTTCACTTGCCCAAGGGATATTCTGGCATATAACCAGTAACTGAAAGTGTACACAAGTAACCAGAAAGTATTAGAACAAAAACATTTGTATAGCAGCAGTTTGAAAATGTACAAAAAAAAGCAAATATTCAAATACATTTGTTGTAAAAAAAGTTCCTGATTGAAAATTTCACAGGCAAGGCACTTTTAGAACTGGCTCAAAGAAATTGACATCATAAACAACGAGCTATAGTTATAAATAAAATCCCACAAAAAAAAACAATAATTTCCCAGACCTTGCTGATTACAGTATCATAATCAAACTAGCTATTCTGCATAAAGGAGTCTGCACAATGGCATCATACACTGGCAACCCAATTCTCACTCAATACAACATCTATAATGTAACAATGATTGTGAATCCTAGCCAATTGTGATTGCAAGGAGACATTGTTACCCTGCATATACCTTTCAGCCGTGAAGAATATTCTACCATAAATAAATTTATACTCCAAAGTTCTCAAACCATGGACCATATCTTCCCATTCCCTTCTCTTGGATTCATGTATGACTTTGTAAATCCAGCAATTATCCATTAACAGCAAAACACCTGTACCCCTAAAAGTATTTCCAGCATTTTGTCGTTTTCTTGCAGATTTCCAGCATCTAATTTTTTTTCCTATCTTCTACCTTTTGTTACTTCTGCATTAGGAATGTATAATACCAAATATTTAAACACACATTAATGACTGCCATGTTTAAGAAGGAACTGCAGATGCTCTAAAGTAGACAAAAATGCTGGAGAAACTCAGCGGGTGAGGCAGCATCTATGGAACGAAGGAAATAGGCAACGTTTCGGGTTGAGACCCTTCTTCAGACTGATGTGAGGGTGGGGGGGGGGGGGAGGAAGAAAGGAAGAGGTGGAGGCAGTGGGCTGAGGGAGAGCTGGGATGGGGAGGAGAAAGCCAGGACTACCTGAAATTAAAGAAGTCCAATGTTCATACCGCTGGGGTGCAAACTGCCCAAGCGAAATATGAGGTGCTGCTCCTCCAATTTGCAGTGGGCCTCACTCTGGCCATGCAGGAGGCCCAGGACAGAAAGGTCGGATTCGGAATGGGAGGGGGAGTTGAAGTGCTGAGCCACCGGGAGATCAGGTTGGGTATTGCGAACCGAGCAGAGGTGTTCGTCAAAGCGATCACAAGCCTACGCTTGGTCTCACCAATGTAGAGCAGCAGACTCAGAGCAGCAAATGCAATAGATGAGGTTGGGGGCGGTGCAGGTGAACCTCTGCCGCATCTGGAAAGACTGCTGGGGTCCTTGAATGGAGTCAAGGGGGGGAGGTAAAGCGACAAGTGTAGCATTTCCTGCAGTTGCAAGGGAAAGTGCCTGGAGAGGGGTAGTACGGTACGAGTGGGAAGGGACGAATTGACCAGGGAGTTATGGAGGGAGCGATCTCTTTGGAAAGCAGACAGGGGAGGAGAAGGGAAGATGTGGCAAGTAGTGGGATCACGTTGGAGGTGGCAAAAATGTCGGAGGACTATTTGTTGTATGTGACGGCTGGTAGGGTGGAAGGTGAGGACAAGGGGCGCTCTGCCCTTGTTACGAGTGGGTAGGTTGGGGAGTGACAGCAGAGTTACGGGGTATAGGAGAGACCCTGGTGAGAGCCTAATCTACAGTAGAAGAGGGGAACCCCCGTTCCCTGAAGAATGAGGACATCTCCAAGGCCCTGCTGTAGAACACCTCATCCTGGGTGCAGATGAGGCGTAGACGGAGGAATTGGGAGTAGGGGATGGAGTCCTTACAGGAAGCAGGGTGGGAAGAAGTGTAGTCTAGATAGCCGTGGGAGTCAGTGGGTCTATAGTAGATGTCGGTCAGTAGTCTATCACCTGCGATGGAGATAGTGAAGTCTAGAAATGGTAGGGAAATGTCAGAAATGGTCCAGGTGTATTTGATTGCCAGATGGGAGTTGGTGGTGAAATGATGGTCAGCAAGTTGTGTGTGGGTGCAGTAGGTAGCACCAATACAGTTGTCGATATAGCGGAGGTAGAGTTCGGGGATAGGGCCACCGTACGCCTCGAACAAGGACTGTTTGACGTACCCTACAATGAGGCAGGCATAGCTGGGGCCCATGCGCGTGCCCATAGCTACGCCTTGTATTTGTAGGAAATGGGAGGACACAAACGAAAAGTTGTTAAGGGTAAGAACCAGCTCCTCTAGGCGGAGGAGTGTATCAGTAGACGGGGATTGATTGGTTCCCCGGTCAAGGAAGAAACGGAGGGTTTTAAGACCCTCCTGGTGGGGGATGGAGGTGTAGAGTGACTGGACATCCATGGTGAAGATGAGGGAATGGGGGCCTGGAAAACGGAAGTCCTGGAGTAGACGAAGAGCATGCGAGGTGTCTTCAACATAGGTAGGGAGGGATTTGACCAGGGGGGATAGGATGGAGTCGAGGTATGTGGAAATAAGTTCAGTAGGACACGAACAGGCAGAAACAATGGGACTGCCAGGACAGTCAGGTTTGTGGATTTTGGGGAAAAGGTCAAATCGGGCCGTGCAGGACTGGGGAATGATGAGGTTGGAGGCTTGGGAGGGCAGGGAGCCAGAGGTGATGAAGTCAGTGATGGTGATAGAGATAGTGGCCTGGTGCTCGTCTGTGGGGTCATGGTCCAAGGAGAAGTAGGAGGAGGTGTCTGAGAGTTGGCGCTTGGCCTCAGCCTTGTAGAGATCAGCGTGCCAGACTACTACGGCACCTCCCTTGTCAGCAGATTTGATCACCCAGTCTGGGTTGTTGCAGAGTGAGTGGAGGGCTGTTCGTTCAGGGGGGAGAGGTTAGAGTGAGAAAGGGGAGTGCAGAAGTTGAGGCGGTATGACTGCCATGCTGCTTTCACCACACTCCACCCAACAGAATAATGAGGGCAATGTTTAATTGCCAAATTGGGCACCACCCAATCACACCGACTACGTTCAATTTTCCCCTCCCCCGATAGACAAGCATAGAAAAGTCAAGCTACTTCCAGAAAAACAATATCAGGTATTGCAATTCAAGTTGGATTAGTAGTGATATTGACCGTGATATTTTCACTTCCACAAATATGTAGTCAGACAAATAATTTATCAAGCATCAGATGTTACATAACTTTAACAGCGTTAATGTCCAACTATTACAAAGCCAATTACACTGGAGAAAAAGTAGCTAACAATGAAACATTTTCTGTGTTAAATATCTTGGATATCATTTCTGAAGATGAAATATCATTGGCTCTTTCAGAATATTTAGGTTCGTGATCAGATCACATACATGTAGGATTCAACTTCTCCCATGCCTGGAATGGGGAGTGCTTTTGTTTAGGCAGAAGAACATGTGAGGACACAACCAAACCTTAATTAATTTAAGACTTGCCTAGTCACACACATCACTACTATTACACTTGTCCCATACACTCAAGCCCATAAGGAACTGGATGTCGCATTCCTAGAAAATGGTCCATGTTGGAAATTTCTAGAATGCAAAACCGAGTCATCTGTGCCTGTATCAAAATACGTCAAAAAAAATTTGACTTTTTTTTTCTGTATCTCAATTATTTTCAGTAGTTATTTATGAATTTTGCAATCATTCATTCAGAGATAATGTCAGAAAAAGCACTTCAACCAGATGACAAAAAAAACAATACAATTCTAGAACTCTCCCTAGAAAAACACTATTTAGGCTATGGGTCAACCCAAAATGTAGTTTGAGAAGATTTCTTTATCCTTCACCAAACGAAACAAAAAGATCAAGCAAAGGTACATTTACATCAGCTGTGACCGAATGTGATTATACAACAATTGAGCGATGAATGATCCTTCATTCATTAAACCAGTTCATTTCCAACTTACAAACAGTTCTCAGGAGTGGAACCTGGAGACTGCCTGTGATATAAAATTAAAGATTTTGTTTCAATGTTTAAAGCATATAAACTGCATCATTTCAAAGCACCATCTCCTCGTCTTAGTGACTGCAAACATGAAGCCAAACGTTTAGGGGATCAAGTCACAGTCCAGGCCTCAAACGAGAAAATCAGCATTCATTTCATTTACCCCCATTCAAGATTTATGCTTCAACTAATACCCTTATAGATAATTTCTTTCACATGGGGACAAGTTTGTGCATACTTTGCTATTTAATCGAAATCTCTGCATTCTAGCCGCAGATCAAATACTACAAAATGTATCACTACTTCCTTACACATGTGGACAAGTTCAATCTGTGTCTTTCATGTGGCTCATCCTAAAACTACATACACAGGAGGGCCGCAGCTACTTTGTATCAAGGTGGCACAAAGGATACTTCTAAACCCACCTCAACCAATCCCTCTTTACTCGCTAGCCTAGCTTGGCCTCTAATCCCCCAGAAGAAATGAAAATGGGTTGTCAAAAGATTAGATACTGTATTCCATAGCCATAATTTTATCAAGAGACATGCGTTTTTGAAAATATACCAGTCATGACAGTTAACAATGAAAGATTTAACAGTGAAATGCATTGCAATGTCAATTCCCAATGCAAAACACTATTTCAACGAGTTTCAATTGCAGTCTGCACCTAGGTACAAATTCTTAAATGGGTAAATCCAGAGAATTCAATACAAGTCAATTCTTTAAGAACAGTGTACTATGGTGTGCCAGAATGACCACATTTGACATCAACAAATCAAAAATGTCTGGAGTGATGCAGACTCCCCTTTTCAGCAGGCCTCCTTCCGGTGGATAGGTGATGGGTATTATATATTTCTGCATTGACCTCCAGTTATTTATCGCCCATAAGTGAAGATATTCTCCACATCTACCCTCATTACATTAAAGACTATCAACTTGGCAAACCTAAAAAAAAAATCAGATTTGTCTTTATGAAATAAGGTTTCAACCTATTCAGTCTTTTAAAACTTCTGAAACAATTCAATAGCTCTGATCAGTCAAACACAGCAAGCAAAGCACAGGTGAGCCCACATTACAGCAGATCCCATATGGAAACTTTCCATATAGAATTTACAAATTCGACCAAAAGTCTGGGAAACAGAATTGAAATAAGTGCTCTTACAAAACCTGTCAAAAAATAAACAAATTTTTTTTTTTTCCAATTCATTTTTTGACAGATGTGCAGATGATGCACTTTTGGTTAAGGAAAATGTGAGAGATCATTTTCTAGGAACACAACCCCATCATGATGCAGGGGTCACCTGCATTACAGACACTCGTCTGCACAACTGGTGGATCAATTGGCTACTGTTGGCTTAAATATGCAGCTTTGTCAAAGTTAATTAGCACCGCCAGCCAAATTCAGTCATACTGTCATGGACTTTAAACATGCATTAACTAACATATGCAAAGCAAAATATGTAAAACCCAGATAGCTTCCCACAATGCTCAAGCTAGTAAGATACGAAGACACAAATTATATCACATATGTGAAAAAAGACAGGTTCTTACTTAGTTACAATATTATTTGACATGTCTTCCTGATCTTGAGGGACAAAGTGACAACGAGTCACTTTGTCCCTCAAACCTGACCTAAATATTCCACAACAGTCAAGGCTGGTCGATAAGCAATAGGCTGCTCTGTGCCCATATCCAAAACCGCCAATATTCACCAGATGGGGTTGACTTCTTTGGGAGAATTGCTTAAACAATATGAAGATAATCCAACTCGGAAAAGGAGTCATATTGGACATTGTACTGGGGATCAAATGATCAGGTGATCCAAATTTCAGTGATGGAACATTTTTGGAACAAGGATCAGAACTCCATAAGTTTTAAGATAGTTACAGATAAGGATGAAACTGGTCCTAAGGTGAAAGGGCTATATTGGGGAAAGGAACAGGAAAAAATACATTTGGAATAATTGTTTGGTTGTAAATCCACATATGGGAGTGGGAGTCTTTTAAAGGCTAGTTGTTTAATGACCAAAATGTTCCTGTGAGATGTAAGGTGAGAATGGTATGGTTCGAAAATCTCAAATGACAAGAGATATTCCAAGTTTAGTCAAAAAGAAACTTGTGCAAAGTTTAGGAAACTAAAATCGGACAAGGCCCTTAGGA